>CM072895.1:868462-1563462 GCA_037013685.1 Acridotheres tristis
TCACCTGCACAGTAATTCAGCTTTCCCCTTCAGAAGCTGCTCTGTCCCCCATGAACTACCTCCGCTTTTCCCTCTCCTACTCACCCTGCTGCCGCTGACCAACGCTCCCTTCGTCGGGCAAGAGCTGCTAATTTGCCCCGGCGCCACTGCAACCCCTTTTGTGCAGCCGCTCAGAGCGCCTTTCGCTGCGCTCCCCTCACGGAGCTCGACGCCGACGGATCTGAGGGCTCTGAGGGGAGGGGGCGGGGCGGGAAAAATCGCGCGGCGGGGACAAAGCCCCGCCCTGTCTCGTCTCCCTCACGGCGCCCCCGTGGCCTCTCCGTGTCCCTCAGGCACCTCCCGCTCCCGCAGCCACACTCGGGACAGACACTTGGCCCCTCCGTCTTCCAAAGGACACCTCACTCGCGGCACCTGCGTCTGCCTCTGTGTCCCTCCTGGCCCTCAGCAAAATTCGCAGCACCTGCTTCTCCCTCAGCGAAACACGGGATTCCTCATCTTGAAGCCCACAAAAATCACCTGCACAATAACTCAGCTTTCCCCTGCGAAGACTTCCTTCTGTCCCTCAGAAATCACCTCAGACTTCGCCCCAAAACGGCCGTTCTGACCCATATAAACTATCTCAGATTCACCCCGAAAATATCCTTCGCGAAATAATTCACCTTTTCCCTGCGAGAACTTCATTCTGTCCCTCACCATTCACCTCAGATTTCGCCCTAAAACGTCCGTTCTGAACACTAAAGATCATCTCTCATTTACCCCAAAAATATCTTCCACGAAATAATTCACTTTTTCACTGCGAGAACTTCATTCTCTCCCAGAGATTTTGCCTGAGGTATTACCTTAAACATCCCCTCAGCTTTCCCCTTCAGAAGCTGCTCTGTGTCCCCCCTGAACTACCTCCGCTTCTCCCTCTCCTACGCACCCTGCTGCCGCTGACCAACGCTCCCTTCGTCGGGCAAGAGCTGCTAATTTGCCCCGGCGCAACTGCCAACACCTTTTGTTCAGCCGCTCAGAGCGCCTTTCGCTGCACTCCCCTCACGGAGCTCGACGCCGACGGCTCTGAGGGCTCTGAGGGGAGGGGGTGGGGCGGGGCGGGAAAATTCGCGCGGCGGGGACAAAGCCCCGCCCTGTCTCGTCTCCCTCACGGCACTCCCGTGGCCTCTCCGTGTCCCTCAGGCACCTCCCGCTCCCGCAGCCACACTCGGGACAGACACTTGGCCCCTCCGTCTTCCAAGGACACCCGAACCTCACTCGCGGCACCTGCGTCTCCCTCAGTGAAACAGGGGATTCCTTATCTTGAAGCTCACAAAAATCACCTGCACAGTAACTCAGCTTTCCCCTTCAGAAGCTGCTCTATCCCCCATGAACTACCTCCGCTTTTCCCTCTCCTACTCACCCTGCTGCCGCTGACCAACGCTCCCTTCGTCGGGCAAGAGCTGCTAATTTGCCCCGGCGCCACTGCAACCCCTTTTGTTCAGCCGCTCAGAGCGCCTTTCGCTGCGCTCCCCTCACGGAGCTCGACGCCGACGGATCTGAGGGCTCTGAGGGGAGCGGGGCGGGGCGGGGCGGGAAAATTCGCGCGGCGGGGACAAAGCCCCGCCCTGTCTCGTCTCCCTCACGGCGCCCCCGTGGCCTCTCCGTGTCCCTCACGCACCTCCCTCTCCCTCAGCCACACTCGGGACAGACACTTGGCCCCTCAATGTTCCTCAGGACACCCAAACCTCACTCGCGGCAGCTGCGTCTCCCTCAGTGAAACAGGGGATTCCTTATCTTGAAGCTCACAAAAATCATCTGCACAGTAACTCAGCTTTCCACTCTGAGAACTTCATTCTGTCCCTCAGAAATCACCTCAGATTTCGCCCTTAAACGTCCGGTCTGAACACTATAGATTAGCTCTGGTTTACTCCAGAAATACACTTTACGAAATAATTCAGGTTTTCCCTCCGACAACTTCGTTCTGTCCCTCAGAACTCACCTCAGACTTCGCCCCAAAACGTCCGTTCTGACCCATATAAACTATCTCAGATTCACCCCGAAAATATCCTTCGCGAAATAATTCACCTTTTCCCTGCGAGAACTTCATTCTGTCCCTCACAATTCACCTCAGATTTCGCCCTAAAACGTCCGTTCTGAACACTATAGACCATCTCTCATTTATCCTAAAAATATCTTCCACGAAATAATTCACCTTTTCACTGCGAGAACTTCATTCTGTCCCAGAGATTTTGCCTGAGCTATTACCTTAAACATCCCCTCAGCTTTCCCCTTCAGAAGCTGCTCTGTCCCGCCTGAACTACCTCCGCTTTTCCCTCACCTACTCACCCTGCTGCATTGTGATACCGCTGACTAACACTCTCTCCCTCGGACAAGAGCTCCTAATTTACCCCGGCGCCACTGTAACCCCTTTTGTGCAGCCGCTCAGAGCGCCTTTCGCTGCACTCCCCTCACGGAGCTCGACGCCGACGGCTCTGAGGGCTCTGAGGGGAGGGGGCGGGGCGGGAAAATTCGCGCGGCGGGGACAAAGCCCCGCCCTGTCTCGTCTCCCTCACGGCGCCCCCGTGGCCTCTCCGTGTCCCTCACGCACCTGCCTCAAAACACCCATGTTTTGACTGGTTGTGGTGGTCTCTTCTTTCAGCCTGTATTTCCTTTTTTACTCTCCCTGCCACTGCCTGGCACTCTGCCAAACCTGCAAGATCTTGGCTTCTTGGGCAATTTTAGGGAATTTTACCTGATTTGAACCTCAGGCCCAAACACTGATCTGCTTTTCCCTTTCCCGGTTCTCACTCTGGTTTCTGCCTCTCGCCAGGATAATCCCTCCTGGCCCATCACAGCCTCAGATGGGGCAGGCTCACTGCACAACTAACTCCAGAAAAGTTCCAGTTTTGGGATTCACAGGGGCTTGGCACATGCAGGGCAGGAACAGGGATGTGGGAACAGGATCCAAGAAAGAATCTTTGTCGCACAAAGAAAACAAAGGAGGTAGAAAGGCAAAGCCACAAGGTTTGTTTGAAAAGATACAAAAGGATTCAAAACTAGGTAATTACCTGGTCATGGCTAAAATCACCTTTTACCTCTTCTTAAGGGAGTCTGAACACCAGTGAGGCAGCACTGATATCCAGCACCCACTGGCTAAAATCTAAGATAATGGGAGAATTTCGGGGAATTTTGGAAGAATTTGGGGCTAAAAATCAGGAATCCAAGGGCTCAAGGGGCTGTTGGCACAGCAAGGCAGCTGGCCATTTGCAGTTGGCCTTTATTAGCCCCAAAGACAGAACATGAGAGTCCTTCAGGGCACAAAGGTAATGGGGTATGGGAGGAAACAGCAAGCTCTGCAGCATTCAGGAGCTGGGGGGTGAGGCTGAGGAAGGTTTAAGCTGCTTTCAACGTCACTTTTCAGGGTGACAGATGGAGGGAAGGGGGAAAGAAATCCCACCCCCTTCTCTGCTCCAGCCTCCTGTGGCTTTGACCCCATTGTTGGCCACCTGCTTGTCACATCCTCAATGCAACAGCCCCCTGGAAAAAACTCCAGGCCAGAGCAGGATCCTCAGCCAAAATCCAGCTGCAAGTGTCCACAGCATTGATGGAGGGAGGGGAACACAGCTCTGACAGCTCTGCAGCCCTGATGGTGGAATCCCGAATGTTTTGGGTTCAAGGGATCTTCAAGCTCATCCAGTGCCATGGCAGGGACACCTCCCACTATCCAGCCAGGCCTTGGACACCTCCAGGGATCCAGGGGCAGCCACAGCTGCTCTGAAAGTTTATGCTGGAAGTAACAAGCAAAGGCACAAAAAGCAGCAACCACCAGCCTGGGGTTCCTCTGCCACAGTAGTGACAGCAAGCAGCTCATCCCTGTCCTGCTGCAAGGACTGCTGGAGTCACCAGGATTGGCAGGACTTTATTCCCTGTGCTCACAGCAATCTCTTAGTTTTGAGATGGTAGAGTTTGGATCCTGTTTAGATCTCCCAGCACACAGAATGAGGTGGGCTGGGAGAGGGGGGAGCTCATTTTAACCCTCTGGGGGTTGAGACATTGCCAGTCCCTGCACAGGGCTCCTCCCCAGCACAGCCACATCTCTCACCCCACAGCTGATGAGCAGCGAGTGTGGATAACAAAATTTAGGGGAAGTGCAGCTGTAAACCAGAGATTGCTGCAATGGTTTTATTCCAGCTGAGTGACCTTGGAAAGGAGAATCCTGCCCCAGGCCAGTCTCCATCTGCTTTTTCTGGACATAGAGGAGGAGTGAAAACATTCCCATGGAGCAATGTTGGATTGCAGAGTGGGACTGAGATCCTGTCTGGCCTTTGTGCTGCTGAGCTGGTGCTTTACCCTTGGGGCTGCACCAAAGTCCAGCAGTTTGGGTCACTCAGGTCACTGCCTGTGACTTGTCCCCACTCTCCACCCCACATCCCCTTCCTAGAGCTCAGCAATGGGGGAAATTTGTAACCATCACTTCTGATTTAACATTTCATCATCTCCCCATTCAAGGGATTCAGCTTTGAGGGAAAACAGCAAAAGTCTGATTTTTTTTAACAAGAAAGAATTCCAAGTTTAATCCTCTTGGGAGCAAAAGGATTAACAGCAGGTTTTAAGAAATAGGTTTCAAAAAAAAAAAAAAAAAGGCAAGTTAAAATTCCACATTAGGCACCTCCATTTCAGTATTTTTTGACATGGATACAACAGAGTGAACCAGGAAGTTCCCAGGCCCGTGGAGCTTCCCAGGAGCACCAGTTTTCACCTGGAAATTGGTGTGAGGAAGCTGGATTGGGGAGCTGTGGCTGAAGTGACCCCAAAACCAGCAGCAAAGCAGTTTGGGACTGCAAAATTTCCTCAGCTGGGGGGGTCCAGCACAGCCAAGGAAGTTCTGCTTCCCTCATGGATTAATTCCACCTCCTGCCTTTCCCAGCAGACAGAGAAGTGGCCGCAGCCACCCCCAGCAGTGCCAGAGCAGCTTCCTGGGATCCCTCACAGCCAGGATCTGCTCTGGCAATGCTTCAGGATAAGGAGAACAACTCCGAGGCTCAGAGGCAGCAGCGACACCACTGAGAATCCTGGGATCACCCAACTGCTGAACCCCCTCAGCTCCCAAAAAACTCTCCACTGAAACACCAACTGCTCCAGAACCAACACAAACAATGTAATAAAACAGTCTGGAGTAAGTAAACGAGGTGAACGAAATGTTTATGAAGAACAAACACTTTCCCCTTAGATGGGCTTCCAAGGCTTCCCACAGCCCTTCCCACATGGGACTCTCGAAGCATCAGGGGCTATTTCCCCTTTTCCTTCCCCATGACAATAAACAGAATCAAAACCGCAGCTGAGAAAAAAAAATGACCCCTCCAATCCCCCCCAGCAGGTCACCCTGCAGCAGAAACAAGGTTTAAGTACAATCCAGATGATCCAACCGCAGCGCTATTGGCTTCATTTGACTGTATTTAAATAAAATTAAGCACGTAAAACAATTAACAGGCACTATAATTCCCTGGCAGTGCTGACACCACCGAGCCCAGCCCCACGAGGCTGTCCCCACCCTCCCTGGGTGATCTGGGCGTGTCACACAACACAAGAAGCCACAACATTTTCTCGAAGAAGCAACGTAACCAAAAGAATCCCAAGGCGGCTCCCAGCCCGCATCCGGCTCTTGGGGGGCCAAGGTCCAGGTGATCCCAGGGAGGAGAGCACAGGGGGTGGGAGCAGAGGAACACGTGGTTCTCCCACTGCAGCCCCCAGGCTGGGCAGTCCTTGCAGGGCCCTGCAGCCCTCAGAGCTTCTTGAGCCGACTGTACATCTCCCTCTTGCTCTTCTCCCCGGCCCAGGTGCGGCTCTTGGTGCGGAACCTCTTCAGGTCCTCCTTGAAGTCCTTGTGGTGCATCGGGCGGTAGCTCTGGGGCTCGCAGAAGCTCTGGGGAAACAGGAGCTGGGGTCACCTCAGTGCCAGCAGGGTGGTGATCCCACTGAACAAACAGGGACAAAGCCCCTGCTCCAGGTTCCCTGACAGACACACAAAGCCTGGGGATATTCAGGTTACAGCCACCAAAACAAGGGCTTTGTGTACAGGGCTCTCATCCCCAATTTCCTGGCAGACAACGCAGGCTGAGCTGGTTTAGAGAGCACCTTGGAATGGCACACACTGGAAGGATGTTCCAGCTCAGCTGCTCGGAGCACGGAGCTGATCATGCCAAGGTTGTGGATTCCATGCACGCAGGGAGCAGTAATCACTGCGGGCTCTCTCCAGCTCAGAGCATTCCATGACCCTCGTGCCTCGGGACAGCTCCCGGCTCCCAGGGAGCCGCCGTTGGCAGTCCCGTGCTGCCACCTTGAGGCCTCGGTCCCCCCTCCTCAGGACAACCGAAATCCCGGGTTCCCTGAGCCCAGGGCAGCCAGCAGATCACAGGGAGAGCCAAAACCCTGGCCAGCACTGGCTGCCAACAACCCTGAGAGCTGGCACAGCCAGCATCCCACAGCGAAGGAACTGACAGCCCCATCCAGCTGGCCATGGACAGGCCAGGTATCTCCTATCGCCCAAGGGATGATTGGAAGTGTGGGGGCCTGAGGACCTGAGGCGTGTTTGTGTCAGAGCAGCAGGACAGATCCCAGCAGCACTGGGACCATGATAATGCTGCAGGAGCAAGGGACAGGAGAAATCCCAGCCCTGAAGTGCTGGGAAGAGCTGGGAGGTGGGTTTTAGTTTCCTTGTCTCAATTAGAGGCTGCTAACTCCAAGCTCAGGTCTTCAGTTTTGCTGGTTTAGGACCGTACAAGACCCCAGGTTTCCATTTATTATCCAGCAATCACTGTCAAGCCTTGTCTTCTCCCCTGTCTGAGCAGACTGAAATCCTTTCAGTGACAGTTTCTTCTCAAGGGGTGGAAACCACTTCTATTTTACTCTTGAGACAAGTGGAAAAGCCCTTCAGCTATGGCAGGAAGACAGCTCAGAGACAGGAACAGGCTGAGCTGCTCTGGGAACAGCCCACAGAGAGAGCAGGAAAAGCCCCCCAGCCAAACCACTCTGCCCCAAAGAGACGTTTGAGTTGGAATAAATTAATATTATTTATCTATTAATTCTTCTGAGCATCAAAGGAGCGTTGGAAGGACCTAAAAGATCTTGTTCCACCCCCTCCCATGGGCAAGGATACCTTCCACTGTCCCAGGCTGCTCCAAGCCCCGTCCCACCTGGCCGTGGACACTTCCAGGGATGAGAAATCCACATTACTCACCTGGCACCTCGAGAAGAAATCCTTGTAGCCCCCCTTGAGCACATAGAGCTCTGGGTAATGCAGGTTGGGGTACTCATTGCTCAGCCTGTCCTGCTCTCTCACAAACCGGCACCTGCAGCAGGGAAAATCCCGTGTTAAATCCCACATCCAACCAATAACTCCTAAACCTGCACCCCAAACCCTCCATCCCTCAACGGAAGAGCTGGAGCTGCCTGTCAGGGAGAGGCTGAGGAGCCCCATAGCCACAGCTCAGAGACTTTTCCTTTCCCCTGTAACATGCCAGTGCTCCAGCCCAGGCTGTGCCAAACACTGCCAGAGGTGACAGCCACCACGTGCACAGCCACAGGAGTCACAGCAGCCTCTCTGCTCCCGGTGCTGAGGGAATCCCCGAGGCAGGGACAGGATCTCACATGCGGGGGCCCCGCTCCGAGGAGAACTCGCAGTGGAACACCACGATGACCCGCTTGTTCTCTGATGGCTGGATCGGCTTCTTCAGCAGGAAATTTTCCACCTCCTCTTCCATGTGCAGGTTTATGGCACCCTGGAAGGGCACAGTCCGAGCAGTCAGTGCAAGGGAACAGCCACAAACTCATCTCACTTCCTTAGGAGACAATTCCTCATCTGGAAGAGCTCTGGAGCCCTCTCCCAACATGGCTCCAAACCCCACAAAGTTTCAAACTGGCTCTGTGTGATTCCTCAGCCAGGAATTCCTTCTCCATATCCCACCTATCCCTGCCCTCTGGCCATGGGAAGCCATTCCCTGTGACCTGTGCCCTGTCCCTCCATCCCTTTTCCCCAGTCCCTCTCTAGCTCTCCTGGAGCCCCTTCAGGCACAACGTGTCTGGGTGATCTGTCCCTAGTTATATTTTACATAGTCATTTGTTCTTTGAAGTCTGTCATTGAAATGAAGTTTAACATCCCCATTTTAGCTTCCTGGAACACCGAGTGTCATATCCTCCTCTGGAACCTCTGTCACCCTGAGGGCCACAGGCCCCTCCTCTGCTCACAGAGAGCAGAATGTCCCCTCTTCTGAGGGAACAGTCACTTCATGACCCACACATGAGCTCAGTGTCCAAACCTAGGCAGTGGCTGAGCATGACAGGATCCCCTCAGGAAAAACATATCCACAGGGCCTTGGATAAAAATCAGCCCCACAGAGATCAAGTGACCCCAGGCTGCAGCTTCAGACCACCTGCACAGCTCGTGTGGGGCCAACTTACCTTGATGTGTCCACCTTCGTACTCATAGGGGTATCTACAGTCAATTATCACACACTGCTTGATGAAGCTCTCAAACTTCCCAGTCAGCACAGACACAATCTGAGAAAAAAAGACCACAAAAAAAACAGAGTTCAGTTGTTTCAAGCCATTTTTGTGTTGTTCCCCAACCCCCACTAAAGAATTTTTCTGGCTCACTTGGAGCACTTACCATTTCTGAGTCGATGTATTTTAAATCTTGATGTTTCCCATCGACAGTGTCAAATAAATAACTCTGGAAGAGACAGGATTGAAAAAACTCCAGCTGTGAGTCACGTGGGTTACAGCACAGCACCCAGCAGTTCACTCTCTAACAGATAATCTGCTGGCCAGAATCTCTGCAGGAGTTAAAACTCCTAAGAATGCTAAAATCAGGCACAGAATTTAGTTTTTGGCTCCTACACTAGAGCAATTTTACAGGGCTTTAATAACAAACGGATTACTTTGTGTCTAAGCTGGGACATCCCCTTCTCACCAACAGCCTCTCCTGGTTGTTTGAACATCAAAGAATTGTTAAGGTTGGAAAAGACCTCCAAGATCAAATGCAAAGAATCAAGGTAGGTTTGTGAAGGAACAGAAAAGCCTCTATAAAGGGAAGTGTTTTTCCGGGCTGGTTTGAGACATCCCCACCAAGAGAGGCCCTTAAAACACTTCATTCAACACTTGGCCATGGCATCTCTGGAATTACCTTGGAGAAGTCCCCGATAAGGTCCCTCTGGTCACTGTCCAAAATGCTCTCAATCTCTGCTGTGGAGGGCTGGGTCCTCACCAGCTTCAGACACTGCAGGACGCAGGTGAGAGATCCATGAGCACCAAGAGCAGACACATCCCAGTCCCTGTTTCCCACAGCTGACAGCTTGGAGGGCACTCCCAAGCCCTGAACTGCCCCCTCAGCTTCCCTGCTCGGGGCAAAGCTCAGGTTCAGGACTGTAGAATTGCTACCTCAACAATCCACCTGGAAAAGCTCCCAGCAACCTTCACAATCCAGACCCCAGCTCTGCATCTCCTCCCATCAATTCTGGCACAAACTGGAGGCTGAGCCACCAACCGTGGAGTCCTCGGAAGTTTCAGGCAGACTTTTCCTCTTCTTGCTTTTCCCTGGAGAATTCTCCTCCTGGGATCTCTCCATCCTTTTCTGGGTGGTTCTTCCTGCAATGCTTGACATGGATGAAGAGCCAAACAATCGGCACCTCTTGGCCTATGAGACAGAAGAGGAATTGAGTTGTCCAGCAAAGATTTATAAAAGAAAATAAACACAACTCAGGCTTTCAGATTATTCCAAACTTGGCCTTATTTAAGGCACCACCACTGTACAGCAACAGGGGGCTGTTAATCTGAATTATCCAGGCTTTACATTTCCACTAACATTTGTTACTGGGGGATCTTGGAACATCATAAGCAAGATAAAGAGCTAGTAAAGTGCTCTACACCAATTAGCAGTCAATTAATCCGTAGATTAAGGAGCTTTCTGCTGGAGTCTAAACTCCCTTCCCAGTCTGTTATCAGAGGATCAGGTCACAGCACTCCAGGTGAGTCTGTGCAGAGTGAATTCCAGAGATGCCAAGATTCTGATAAGGGAAATCAAGACCTTCTCACATTTATGAAGTGTAAGAAGAAATTTTACACCAATGAACACGGATTGTTCCACACTGACGAAGTCTGCCAGGTGAACTGCTCTAGAGATAAGGGAATTCTGCAGGGGGCTGTGCCAGGGCTTGTTCTGTTGCTCTGAGGCTTGCAGGAGACAGTGGATCACCTGTCCCATCTGCCGGGGCAGTGCCTGTCCCTGTGTGGGGACACTCACCCGATTCTCTGCTCTCCTCATGACCAGCGGTGCTGTCCAGAGACTGGACACGTCTGAGGGCATCTCCTCGTCGTTCTGGGGAGAGAAGAAAGCTCATGCTCATCCATTTCACCCCTGCAGAGGCAGCTCCTGCATGGCCCAGGCAAATATTCCAGCTGCATTCAGCTGCCAGAGCAGCTTCAGGGATTTAACTCCATTATCAGTCCAATGCTTAAGGAAACAGTGGAACTGAGCTGAGCCATTTTGGAGAAGTGAGTTTATCAATTCATTGATTGATGAACAAAGATCAGCCTCCAGGCCTTTAAGCATTTCAAATTCCCTTGGAAACAGTTTTGTATTTAAGTGGCTCAAAGCAATCACCACCTCTGACTTTTTCAACAAGTCTCTAAAGAAAAATGCCAAGTGCTCAAATAATTCCCTCAGTTCTCAAACTAAAAACAACTTGTTCACACCCCAAACAAATCCCATGGGCTGCACTAGGGACAAGCACTTACAAGACAAAGACACCCCAGTTTGAGTAAGAAAAGATGAGAATAAATCTCCTTGTGGAAGATGTCCCTGCCCAAGGCAGGGTTTTAGAACTGGATGGGCTTTAAGGGCCCTTCCAACCCAGATCAATCTGGCATTCTGCGATTCCCAAAAATCCAGCATGGTGCAGTTTGAGCACCCAGAGCACACCAGACACCTCTGGCACAGCTGATTTTGGGGATCTCCACCCTATTCCCTCTGCACACACCTTCAAGTCCTGGTCATCCAGCAGCTCCAGGAAACCATCATCATCCTCGCTCTCTGAAGAGGGCAGAGAATGCTGCTGCAGGAAGGCTGCCCTGGAGTTCTCCTGTTCCCCCAAGGTTGTTTCCCCCATGGGCAGCTGAGAGGAGACAGAAGGAGTTTTAACAGCATTCCCTCTGCTCCCTGCAGGATGCTGGAGCCACGGAGGGGCTGCCACGGCTCTCTGCACTACAGGGAGCACCGTGGTTATTCCCTGCCCTGAGCTGCAGCACAGGCAGGAATCAGCAGGATGGATGAAGGGCTGCTGGATCCAGGGAGCAGAGACAACATTTGGTCCCCCAGTTCTGTTTCTGTACAATGATTTCTCAGTTGCTTTTTCTAAACAACAGGGTATGAATAAATCATGAATAAACTGCATTTACACAGTTGGGTTTGTTGTTCCAAATGCATCTGCCTGAACATTCAGTATCAACCTTACTGATCATTTCAATCCCACATCAATGTCCACACTGCCTTCAGTTACTGAGCAGAACCTCAGCTTTGTGCTGACTCATCTTTCCCAGAACAATGCTTCAAAGGTGAGAAGAATTTCCTTATCTGGCAGATAACTACGTTTTTGTGTGTGCCACCTGACTTCACCACTTTAGAGCCCTGATATAGTTATTTTCATCCCAGAGAATTAGGTGAGAATTAGTTGAAAGGAACCAACTACCTGAGCTGGAGATGAATTCTGCCTTGCTCCAACACCCCTTCCATCACGGAAGCCACGAGAAGCTGGTTTGGTTGGCTTCTTAAACTCAAATGATTCCTGAAATAAAAAACAGCAAAATGATGATTTTGCCAAAATTACAAACTGTGTTAAGTTGCTTGGATCCTTTTATCTTTTCAATTTTTTTAAACTGCCTGACATTTTGGATTCAAGCTGCCTGCTGCCAACAGGAATAATCTGAAGGTGAATGTTTTCAAATTAAACATGTCACAGGAGTGTTTCATCTACCACAATCCAGCATTCATACTCTTGGCATCACCTACAGACCTCAGGGCTTTTCTATTTCTGTCAGTCAATTCTCTGCAGAATAAATCATTCTTGGAGGCAGCCAAAGCTGTGTCCTGACACTGCATTCCCCAGAGGATTCCCAGCAGCCAGGGCAGACCCAGGACACTGAATCCAAGAGGAACTAGGGCTCCCCATGGCAGCAGTGGGAACAGATTTTCCTTTGCCACAGCCAGAAAGGAGTCAGGGTCAGTGGCAAAAAGGCAGAACAGGGCAAAATCTCCCCAGTTTTTATTAACCTCCCAACAGTTTGTAGCCAGTCTAATCAGAGCTGCAAGTTCCCTTCAGAAAAATGGAGCTAAAGTGGTTGTGTCTGAAGAACAGCCTGGCAGAGAGTAATTGAAGCCTTTCCCATCACATTCCCTGTGCAGGGATGTGCTACTCCAGCTGTCCTTCCCTAGATCACCACAGGCAACAGGAAACAGCACTTACATTTTCTTTGTTTTCATCCTGTTCCAAAGGCTGGAAAGCATCAGTGTCCAGAGAGTCAGAGTGGTTTCTCTTCAGAGCAGGGCTGGAGCCCAGCAGGTTTTGCTACAACACAGAGGGGACAGTTCAGGACTGTGCATCAGTCCTTGCACAAGCACATTTCAAGCAGTTAATAAAGACTGGAAAATCTCTGACTACAGATTTTGCACACCCTGTGCAGGAAATCTTGATACAGCACCAAAATGCTTCAGTGCACCAGTGATGGAGCCACATCACAGAAATTTCACACTAAATTGAGACTGGGAATTTCCAAACTGCAATTTTGACATTAAGCATCCCAGAAGCTGGTGCTGAAGCCAGAAAATTAACAAGTATTCAACCAAAACCATGCTAAATCCTTTAACATGTATTAAAAAAAAATCAATCCCACTCTCACTTACTGGCAGGGAATGGATTCTTCTGAAAGGTATTCGAAGGCTACAACAAAAAAGAAACAAAATTTATTTCAACATTTTGCTTTGAATGACACTGACATGAATAGAAATCACCATAATCTAAAAGAGACACTGAGGAAGAATTTAAAAAAAAATTATACTTACTTCAGCCTGCTGGATTTGATTGCTTTCTCAAACCTAAAAGCAAAAGATCAAAGGTTGGACTTGAAGACCTTAGAGGACTTGGACAAATTAAATGATTCTGTAGTTCTTAAGGCACAGATTTAAATCAAGTGCTAAAAAATGTAATTTAGATAGTCCTTGGTGCAGCCCCAGCCTGCAGGGAGGTGCCAGTGCCATGTAGCTGGCACTGCTCAGAGCCAGCACTCCAGGGCATGGGCAGGGCCAATCCCAGCATTCCAGCTGTGGAGCACATGGAGAGGTGCAGCAGGGAAGCCCCAGAGCACATGTGCCAGCAGAGAAAACCCTCCCCAGGCCTCATTAGCCCAGGTTTGTTAATGATTCCACGTTTGTTAATGATTCCACGAGCCTGGGGTACTCACGTGTCCTCCATGGTGTCGTGTGAGGTCGCAGGCCCGGGAGAATCCAAAGCCAGACCTGCAGATGAGACATAAATTTCCCACTGATTTATATCCATTTGTATTTAATCAGCTACAAATTTCCACAGAAAGAGCCAGGAAACTCACGTGGAAAGCCCCATCTGCAGCCTCACCTCAGTGCAGAATAAATAAGAGTTACAGCCACTCCCCAATGGGGGTTTGGCAGTGGATTATCAGGTGCCAGGGCTTGGGGAAAAACAGGGATAATTTAGAAAAGACCCCCAAGCCCTGCCACATGGAACAGAGTGC
Source organism: Acridotheres tristis (assembly GCA_037013685.1). Taxonomy (NCBI): domain Eukaryota; kingdom Metazoa; phylum Chordata; class Aves; order Passeriformes; family Sturnidae; genus Acridotheres; species Acridotheres tristis. The sequence goes on from CM072895.1 coordinate 882,254, forward strand.
TGGCACTCAGCATGGAATACTCTTTATCCACCACACATCTTAATAAACAATTTAGTCCTTCAGGGTTTTGGATTTTTAGTTATAGCCCCTTCTACAAAGAAATTTTGGGCTCATTCCAAAAAAAGGTGTGAAAAGGCCCTTCTGAATATCCTGGAATGAAGAGGAAGCACTTCAGAAACACAAACCAAGCACAGCTTTACAGCCCCACAGCATTTCAGCACAGACAGATCCAAAGTCCCTCCAACATGGATTCCTGAGGAGCCACAGAAAGTGAGGATTTAGCAAGGCTGGTTGCTCTGTCCTGCTCTGTGGTTTGTGAGCTGTACTTGTCCTTTAGCACTTCATAAAGTTCTTTTTTAGGTTGAAAGTGCCCTCAAAATGGGGCATAAATCCCGGTAGAAACAGTGAATTCCCTGAGATGCAGCAATGAAGCACCAGAGAGGATCTACAAGTTATGGGGTGAGAACGTAGTTCATTCTCAGTGACAAAACATCTCATGTGAAAAACAGGTGAAAAACAGGAAACCCTCCCAGGAAGTACCAGAACTGAGGGGTTTCACATCAACAACCAGCTCTTGCTAACAGGAAAACACAGGACAGAGCCACTCACTGGCACAGTTCGGGTTTAAAGAGGGAAAACACAGTGAGGACTTGTTTTCCCTCTCTACTGCTCACAGTCTCCAGGACAATTAAACCAAAAAAACCCAAAAACACATCCACAGCCCAAACCATGAGCTGCAGGCAGGGACAGCTCCCTCCCAAACCCTGGGTGCCACGTAATATTCATTGCTTTCCAATTCCTAATCATTGTTTAGTAATTGAGGAAGCCCCACCTGAGTCTGTGGACTCTGAAGATGATGATCTGTGTAATCCATTTTTGGTTCCCATGTCTTGGTCCAGGTTTTCACACTGCCTGCAAAAGAAATTTGGGATTTGTTTTAAAAGCAAGAAATACAACACTGCAGGTAGGTACAGCACAGCTGGATTTCCATCAGAGCCCAGTTATCCTTCCTGGAACTGCAACCCTCTCTTTGGCAGCCACTCCTTTAATCAGATTTTGCATAGAGAAAATTGCCAAATTGCTAATTCAAGCACATTTTGATAAATAGTTACCTCCCAGATTTTGTTTTATATGCTAAACCTCAGTGCTGAGAGAGAAGAAAATAATATGGAGCACTACACATATAAGGGAAAAGCTACTTGAGTGAGGTTCCAGCACATGGCTAATTAAAAAAAAAAATTAGCCAGGGCTACAAAATCAAAGGGCTGAATAATTTCCATGGGGGGCACTGCCAATGGTTTGCAGGACTTCAGGAATCTGAAGGACCATAAAGCAGGTGGTTGCAGAAAGGAGAATGCCAGAAAATCAACAAACAAAACCCATTGAGACCTGAGTGGGCCAGGACAAAACAGGAGCCACACAAGGGAGAAACTGTGGGAATAATGGGATTAGAAGAGTTAAGAGAGCATGAAAATGGAGCAGCTGTGGCTGGAGTTGTGGGAACAGGACAGGAGCTGCAGAGCCCAGAGACTGCAGCACCTGGGGGACAGAACAGAGAGGAGGAGGAGGGTGCAGGAACAGGGCTGGGATGGAAGGACATGGAAGGGACACAAAAGTATTTTTGGGAGCGAGGGAATCCCAGGGAATGGCTCACGAGGGAAGGGGAAGCCCAGAGCAGAAGCAGGGCCGGGGGAAGGTGTCCCAGAGCGTGGATCCATGTGGGATGGGGGCAGGAGGAGAGAACAGAGGGGAGGAATCAGCAAAGAGATGGAGGACCCTAAGGGAGGCATGGAAGTTTGCAAGGTGGGAGGGATAAAACCGAGGCCTCATGGTGGACGTGGGGAGAAGAAACAGCTCCGGGAGGCCTCGTTTTTGGGGGAAGGGTTGGGAAAACCGCAGGCCTCGGTTTTAGGTGTGGACAGGGGGCCTGGGAGGAGAGGAAGCAGAATGAGCCCTCAGTGCCTCAATCCTGGGGGAGGAGGGCATGAAGAGACCCCCAAGGCCTCCCCAGGGGGGTGGGGGGAAAGGACAGGGAGGGATCCACGAGGCCTCACTCTTTTTTGGGGGGTGAGGGCAGATGGGCACCCCGAGGCCTTGCTTAAGGAAGGGAGGAATAGGAAAGGAAATGGGTTCCTGAGACCTTGCAGTGGCGAGGAGGGAGTAAAGACATTCCGGAGGATCTGGGGAAGGGGGGGTGTTAAAAGGCATCCCTGGGGCTTTGGGGGGATAAAGACATGCCAGGGATTTGGGGTTTCTTTGGGGAGCGGGAATTCCATAAGGCTTCACTGCGCGGGAGGGAATTACGGGGGTGGATGGAACGGAAGGAAAACCACTCCTGGAGGCCTTGGGGATTTTTATATACGGGGGAGCCTCTCTAGGCCTCGCTTCGGGTCCGGGAGGGGGAAGAAAACGTCTTGAAGAGGGGGAAAAACGCCCTGGAATGGGGACAAAGTGCCCCGGAGGGCTCGTAGGGGTGGAGAAGAAGTGGAAGGGGCACCCCACGGGAGGAAGAAGCGGGGGATAAGCCCTCCAAACCTCGCAGTTTTTGGGGGGGGGAGTCACGACAGAGACGAGAAGAAGGAGGTGCCCGGGCCCAGCACTCGCAGGGCCCCGCGCCCCGACTCACCCGCGCCCCAGCTGCTCCATGGTGAGGCGGAGATCCGAGACAGGCGAGAGCTCATCCTGAAAGAGCGCCTTAACCACGGCGGGCGAGGCGGGAGACGCCGGCGGGAGAAGCAGGAGGCGGCGGCGGTGGGAAACGCTCGGGGTGGGATCCATCGGAGTGGGAACAAGAATCCAGCGCAGACGTCCCGCTCCTGCCGTCAGCGCGGCTGCCGCAGCGCTTTGACCCCAGCCGGTACCCGTCGCCCGCTCCAAAGCTGGCGCCAAACCGCGGCTCGGCCAATCAGCGCGCGGCGTCCCGCGGGGCCGGGTTGTTTTTTTTCAAACCTCCCCTCCCACCGCGCGCGCCCTGGCCAGTAGGAACGGCGGCGCCGCCGCCAGGCCCCGCCCACAGCGGTTGCTTGGCGTCGCTCTAGACCAATAGGAAAGCGAGGAATCCGGAGTGGGAGGGATGCGCGCCAGCCCGGGGGGACTACATTTCCCAGCATTCCTAGCAGGCGTGCAGCGTTATCGCTCTTTGCGCCGCATGGTGGGGAATGTAGTTCCCGCCTAACAGGGGCGCCGCTTTGCTACCATGTTTCCGGCCGTCTCCTTTTAGCCTGGGCGTGAGGAGAAAATGGGGAAGATAAAGGAAAAAAGGCACAGACTCAGCAGATGGCACGGCCTCGCTGAGACAAAGAGTCCTTCACACATGATTTCTCCTCAAAGAGCCCTTCCCACATAATTTCTTATCAAATGAGCTCCCCATGAGAACAAAAGCCACTTTACGAGGCATTTGGTGAGCAGATGGAGGAATAAAGCAGGGCACATCCGTGTGACACCAGGATGGGGTTTGCGGAGAGACAAGATGGAGAAGGGACACTTGACAATCCTCCACTTTTACTCCACATAAACTCTTCAGGACACACAGCTTCTCCTCAGCTCAGGGTTAGCAGGTCTGTGCTGTCAGTCCCTGGCAGATCCTCTGCCATGTCTCCCCAGTGGTTCCAGCGGCTGCTGTCTCCAGCTGATCATTTTGGATCCAGGGGATCTCCAGGACATGACCCAAAACCCGTGTCCCCTGCCTGGGCACTGCCACCCACCAGTCACACAATGCTCCTGGTTTAGACAGTGTTTGTTCCTTCCCTGACCATCCCAGACCTCAGAGACCCCCATCACACCCCTGGCTCCTGCTGCTCTTCCAGGTGTGCCCTCACTCCCACTCTCCCTTCCTGAACATTTTCCTTTTTCACAAACTTTTTGAGCAGTTATCACCCCTATTATCAGCTCATGGCTCCAGCCTGAATTCCTTTGTGAAGGGTGGTTGCATTCTCCAGCACAGAACAGCACAGCACAGCTGCAACAAGCCATGCAGTGCTGCCAAAGGCTGGCATGGACAATCAGAGCCTCTTCCCTCCTCCCTCCCGATTATCCTACGGCCTCAGTGCCCACAGGAAGAGGAAGGACTCCAGTCCTATGGGATCTAGCCAGGATACCAGCACGCAGACACCCCCAGGCAGGACAGCACTTCTTTAATGCTCCACAGGACTCAGCAGGAGGAGACAGAGAAAATGGCAGAGGGGACCCAGCCCAAGCAGAGCTGCAGGGAGTGTGCAGTGTGATGCTGTGTCATTCCCACAGCTCCTCCCTGCTCAGCCGGCCAAGGGCACAGGCAGGGAGGACAGACGGATCCGACTCCGTCAGTCACACAGCCGGATGTGCGTGTCTTTTGACCAGAGCCAAAAATACGGGAAGACTTCCTCAGTGAAGGTGGCCTCAAGCTGCAAGATCTGTGCCATGTTCTCTGCGTTGTAGAAGGTCACTCGGCCCGCTTCATAGTCCAGGTGGACTCTGATTCTCCGCAGCTCTTCCCTGAACGCCAGGCGGACAGGGGGCACGCTGAATGTTCTGTACTGGCCGTCCCAGGCCAGTCGCAGGGCCCACATCTTCTCCATGGCCAGGCTGAGCGACTCCTTCCTCGGCACAGACTCCAGGGCCACTCCCACGGCGCAGTCGCCCCCCTTCCCGACCTCCACCTCCCAGTAATGCCTCCCAGACGTGAAGCCCTGGGAGCCCAGGGCACTGAAGCTGCCCGTGAACCTCTTGGAGGTGTCAGGGAGGTTTCGTTTTCTGTTTTCATGCCAGATGGTTTTGTGGTCCCGTGAAAGCATCAGGTAAGGACTCGTCGTCTCTGGGTCCAGAGTCACCTGCTCTAATGGATGACAGAAACATCAGTGTGTGCCTGCTGAGAAGAGAACCAGCACCTCTCCACCCTATCCAGGGAGCACAACGGGCACTCCTGCAGCCCCCTCGGGTGGCATGGGACACAGGACCCTTACTGTCCCCACGCTGGGACCCAAGGGTGAAAAGCTGCTCCCCGAGGCCAGCAGCGTCCCCACATGCAGGGGACAGGCACAAGGGGCTTTGCTAAACCTGCTCCCAGATCTGGTGGCTATTGCTGCCTGTGGGGAGCAGTGTATCCCTGGGTAAGGAGGCACTGCTGCCAGGCAGGACAGGGGCCAGGCCAGTCCCTGCTCCTGTGACAAGTGCTCACCCCGCTCGGAACTCTGCTCTGCCAAGCAGCCAGGCAACTCCAGAGCCGGAGCTGCCCATCCATGAGGAATGTTCTGCTGCCATCCCGTGGCCATCCCACAAAGCTGCACAGGTGTCACTGTGCAGTGTCACCACCCCAGACCTTCAGCGAAACCCATTCCTCAGGGGACTGCAGGGGGGAAACTGAGGCACGACTGTGCTGTGCTCAAGTGCATCATCCCAAAAACTGAGTGTGGAGAGCGGCCTCGGCACAAATGGTGCCAGCCAGACCTCAGCTCAGCAATGCTGCATCACGTGGGCCCCGAGCACCTGCCAAAGAACCTCTGATCATACTTAAATGCCAGCTAAAAACATGTACAGCCCCTCTGCTTAACTGGGCACAGCCTGACACGGCCTCGTGCTGTCCTGGCCCTTGCCTGGTGTCGCAGGACAGCATCCCTGGTACTGCCTGGCACGAGGACAGACCTGCACTTTTATACCAGGCTAGTTAAAACAATAGGACTCAGTTCTAGACAGATGCTGGCTTTAGATGTGGTGTAAGCCTATCTCTGCACCAAGGACGCGAGGAAACTCATCCTGGAAAGGTTTTCCTCCTCAGTTGTGCTCATCAGCCCCAGAAACTTACCCCTTTCCCAGTCTATCTCACTCTGCAGGTTCACTGGAAGAAGGAAAGGAAGATGCATGAGTGTCTCTCCTGTTGCACTTTTCCTGCTCCCCATCAGGACAGCAAGCCAGATGTGGAGCCCTAGCTCCAGCAAAGCCCATCTCAGGGATGGCTGCCATCTGGAGCAGGCACTTTGCTCCTGAGCCCCAGGCAGAGGCAGCAGGCAGTGAGGATTTCCTGCTGCCAGCCAAGCCCAGGGGAAGTAGAGGACGGAGCCAGCAGAGCTTTACCTTTGATTTTGGCCACCATGTCCACGACCCGCTGGCTCATCTCGGAGAGGCTCTCAACGCTCCTCTGCAGCTTGGGGGAAACGGGCTCTGGGATCGGGGCCCTGGCTGCCTTACAGCTGAGTGGAACAACAGGGAGGGGAGCTTGGAGCCCAGCCACCAGCCAGGGCCAGGAGGGAAACAGGGAAATCCCTGCAGCCACACAACCCAGGGGAGCTGTGTCCCAGCTATCAGCACAGAAGCCCCATCTTTAGGAGGGGTTCCCAGTAACATCACATGAAATCCCAAACACTCAGAGGGAAAAACCGCCTCCCTCCCGGTTCCTGCAGCACTCCCAAACCTCTGCCCAAATGAGCTGTGCAGGAGGAGAGGGACACCAAGCCTGCTTCATACCTGCTCAGGATTTTGCCAACATCCTGGAAGAGAAAACACACATGAGCTCTGGCCCTGCCAAGGGAGCTACGGTGGTTGTTCGAAGCAGGTTAAGGGGGCTGGGTGTCACCCCACACCTCATCCCAACCCTCCCTGGCCTCAGGGCCCCGATCCACAGCAGGCACAGGGTGTGGAGGGTGCCAGGTGGGTGCCCCCAGGAGTCACAGTGCCCAGTGCAGGAATGCAGCCTCACCGTGAGGAACTCGACCACCGGCTGGTCCTGCTTCTCCTTGATCTGTGCAATCATCATGTCCAGCAGCCACTCCCTCTCCAAAACCCTGGAGCTGTATTCACACCTCCTCTTGACAAGCTCCTGGGACACCTGCTCCAGCTGGCCCACCAGCATCTCCTCCTGCTCCTTCAGGAATTCCTGCAGCTCCTTGAAGGTCTCGGGCACACGCTTCAGCTCCATCATCACCGTCATCTGCAAGGCACCCACGGAGGCCCTGAGCCCGCCCAGCCTCCAGCCGCCTCTGCAGGGACACGGCTGCTGCAGACAGGGGGCCAAGATCACACAGGACGGCACCAGAGCTTTTGTACGGGAAAAGAACATACCAGGGAGAACGGAGAGAGGGGTGGCAAGTCTGGATGTTGATGGGCCCAAGGAGGCCGTAGGAGATGGACAGAGAGGGAGAGAGAAGAGAATGCTGTTATGGATGAGGAGATAAACATACATGGGGAGAGGGAAAGATGGGACATTCCTGGGGAGCCAGGCGGGTGAGCAGTGCAGGGCATGGAGAGAACACACACCAGCAGATCACGACTTTTCTGGTCTCCTTTGGGCTTCAGTCTTTCCTTCTGTTTTTGCAGAAAAACCAGGTTGCTCTGGAGTGTATTCTGGATTTAAAAAATGCATTTTTGGTAATTTTGGAGCCATATATGCAGGAAGGAGATGATGTCACCAAACAACCCCTGTGGAGACAATCCCAGTCTGGGGAGTCACTGGGGGTGATCCCTGAGTGCCTGGGAGTGGGTTTTGAGCTCAGAGACATCACCTACCTCTCCAAACTCACTTTAGTCAGGCTGGGGAGATCCCCATCCACAGTTCTTATGGCAAGAAACATTTGTGGAATAACTTCGTGTGGAACCCTAGAGTTTGTGGAATTTTTTTAAACTGTTTTTTAATTAGAAAAAAACAACTTTCGACATTGGAAGTGGGATTCCTGGAAAGAGGTTTGCAGTGACAGTAGCAGGGACTCAGACATGCTCCATAAATTTGCTGGAGTATCAAAAAACTCCTCATGCTCCGAGTTATCTCTTGTGTTGCAGTGAGCCTAGACCCACATTGTGGGGGAGAAACCCTGGCTGGGGACATCTGGGGCACAAGGGACACAGAGGTGCGAGCAGTGAGAGGGACCTGGGTGGGCTGGGGCCAGGCAATGGGAGAACCAGCAGCCTCAGCAGGGTGGGATACAGGACCCCAGCCCACAGACAGATGGGGACCCCAAACTGGTACCCAAACAGGGAGCCCAGCCAGCAGTTGGGTGAGCTCCTAAATCCATGTCTGGCCAGGGACACACCCTAACCTGTGTGTGGAGGGCAACCAGACCGTGCTCAGAGGAGACCCACCCATGCATGGAGGGGACCCAGACCCATACCCAGAGCAGTCCCCAGACCGTCCCCGCAGCGAGCCCAGCGGTGTGCCCGGACAGAACACTAACCTGTGCCCAGAGGGGACCCTGCCTGTCCCTGGAGGGACCCCAAACCACGCGCGGAGGGGATCCCAACCTGTGGCCGGAGAGAACCCTGATCTGCGCCCCTCGGCCCCTCCCCAAGCCCCCAGCCCCGTACCCGCAGCTCCCGGGCGGCCTCCTCGGCGGGGAGGACGCGGTGCGGGCGGTGCTGGAGGCCGGAGCAGCAGAGCGCGCACAGCGGGGCGGCGCACGGCTCGCAGAACAGCTCCAGGAGCGAGCCGTGCTGGGGACACCGCGCCCGGGTCGCCACCTCCTCCATGGCCCGGGCCAGCTCCGCCACGGCGCCCAGCGAGCGGCTGGGGCGCAGCGAGTCCGGCTGCACCGGGGAGTGGCACTGCGGGCAGGCGGCGGGGCGCGGAGGGTGCCCCAGCACGGCTGCCAGGCACTGCTGGCAGAAGCTGTGCCCGCACGCCGTGAGCACGGGCTGCCTGAACAACTCCAGGCACAACGGGCAGGTGGTCTCGGCCGCCAGCTGCTCGCCCAGGGCCAGCACCTCTTGAGCCATGGCCGCGATGGACGGGATGGGGCGGGACTGGACCGCGGCTCGACGGGAACGGGCGGGGCTGAGGAACAGGGGATGGGTTGGGGGTGAGTGTGAGTGTGCGCGTCCATGTCATTACACACACGTGTGAGTGTGCGCGTCCATGTCATTACACACACGTGTGTGTGTGCGCGTCCATGTCATTACACACACGTGTGAGTGTGCGCGTCCGTGTCATTACACACACGTGTGAGTGTGCGCGTCCGTGTCATTACACACACGTGTGAGTGTGCGTGTCTGTGTCATTACACACACGTGTGAGTGTGCGTGTCTGTCATTACACACACGTGTGAGTGTGCGTGTCTATGTCATTACACACACGTGTGAGTGTGCGTGTCCGTGTCATTACACACACGTGTGTGTGTGCGTGTCCATGTCATTACACACACGTGTGAGTGTGCGCGTCCATGTCATTACACACACGTGTGAGTGTGCGCGTCCATGTCATTACACACACGTGTGTGTGTGCGCGTCCGTGTCATTACACACACGTGTGAGTGTGCGTGTCCGTGTCATTACACACACGTGTGTGTGTGCCTGTCCATGTCATTACACACACGTGTGTGTGTGCGTGTCTGTGTCATTACACACACGTGTGAGTGTGTGCGTCCATGTCGTTACACACACCTGTGAGTGTGTGTGCCTATCTATGTCATTACACACGCGTGTGAGTGTGTGCGTCCATGTCGTTACACACACGTGTGAGTGTGCGTGTCTGTGTCATTACACACACGTGTGTGTGTGTGCGCATCCACATCACACACGTGTGTCTATGTGTGTGCCTCTGTGTGACCCCGTCTCTCCCTGTGTGTATTCGTGTGCCTGGATCTCCCAATACACGCACGTGTGTCCGTGTCCGTGTCCGTGTTTGTGTGTGCAAGCAGGGGAGGAAGGAGCAGGAAAACCCCGGGGGGGACACGGGCACGGAGCCGTGTGTGTGCTGTGCGTGCCCGTGGGCAGCCCACGCCAGCGGGGATGCAGCAGCGGCCACAGAAGGGGAGGGCTGGGGTGAGTGGGAGCGTGAGTGTGAGTATGAGTGTGAGTGCAAGCCTTCATCCCAGCCCTCCCCCGGGGCACAGCCGGTACGCTCCAGCATGGTGCTGCCAGCGCCTGCGGATGCTTGGGATGCTTAAATTAATTTAATCATTAATTACCTGGAACGCGTCCGGGAGCTTCCCCCTGGCTCAGTCCTGGCGAGTGGAAATCCCTTTCCCAGGCCTGGTGCTCACGGGAGCTGCTTCCCGGCCACCTGGGCTGGGTTAATGCAGTTTGAAGGGATTGTGGCAGGGCAGCAGCTGTGCTGTGAGGGAGCCGAGGGTAAACCTGTGCTACTGGCCCAGCCTGAAACCCCCCCAAAGCACCGGCTGCTCCGGGGCAGGAGGGCTCCAGCCTCCATCCCTGCACTCCATGGCTGCCTGTGCCCTTCCCAGTGTCTCCTTCACTCTCACCTGGAGAGCAGCAGCAGCACTTAGGGAAGCAGAGCCCCTGGAGCTGCCTTGTGCTTCTTCACACTGTCCCTTCTGTGCTGCTGCCATGGGCTCAGTGCCAGAGGGTGCTGGCTGCCCAAAACCAAGCTCACGGGTTCTGCTCCTCCTTCACCCTCATGCACTGCCAGCCAGGATCCAAGGAGTATTTTGGGGGGCATCATGCACCCCCTGGCACGATAAAGCAATCAAACAAATCCCTCTCCAGGCAGTTGCTGCCCTGCCATGGCTGTGCCCTGCCGAGTGTCCCTGCCACCCCACAGCTCCTCTGCCCCAGTGGACCCAGCAGCTGTGACTGCCCTCTGTCCCTGCAGCACCCCGGGGTGACAGCCTGATGTCCCCACTCGTCTGCAGCCTCGGGTGCTGCCTGGGGTTACACTGCCCATCTCACACTCGGGTGGGGACAGCAGTGGCTCCTGCTCGTCCCCTGTTCCTGGAGCTGCTTTCAGTGGGGGAATCTGTGTCCAGTTCTTCCAGCACCACAGTCCAGGGAGGGCTGGGTGAATGTCACCAGCTCAAGCTGCAGGGACAGGAGCCATCGAGTCAGTGTCCCACCATGGGATAATGCTGTTAATTGCCACCACTGTCGTTTTTGGAGTCACTGCCACCTGCACTCAGGGCCACGATGGCTGTGCTGTCCCACTGGCACAGGAGCTGCCTGTGCACACGGGTTGGTGACATTTGAGCTGCTGAAGGTCACCAGGATGTTGTTAAATCCTGGCAGTGTCCAGTGACCGAGGCTGTTAGATCTGTGGGTGGCAGGCTCGAGGGGCAGGAGTTGCTGTGCGGGGCACAGTGACACAGAGCAGAGCAGGGCACTGCCAGCCTGGCCACACCAACGTCCTGGCACTGCGAGGGGCAGCCAGGCTAGTACAGACACCTCAGCTTTTATTTTGCTGATAAAAAGCTGAACTTGTCCATTTTTAGGAAGAAAAAATGATTCTGCCAGGTCTGTGTCGCTGGCAGTGTGACAGACGCGAGCCACTGAGAAGCAGATTCAGTTCTGCTTTTCATTTGCTTCTTCCCTATAATTGCATTTAGTCCTCGTGAGGAGGATGCAGAGAGGCTGCTGAGGGACACAGAGCTGCAGCCAGGCCCTCCTGTCCTGACCTCCCTCCCAGGACATCAGCCCCACCACAGCACTTTTCACAGAATCCCAGAATGGTCTGGATGGGATGGGACCTCCGAGCTCATCCTGTTCCCTCTCTCTAGAAGGGCAGAACACCTTCCACTATCCCAAGTTGCTCAAAGGCTTGTCCAGCCTGGCCAACTTCCAGAGATGGAAGTGTCAGCTCCTGTCAGACAGCACGCCCTGACCTGAAACCCCAAACTTCTTCCAGGGAGCTGCAGGCACCACCCCAGCAGTGGGAAGGCAGGAACCTTGGCAGGAGCCTGCCCTGGCAGCCCAAAAATGTTCCCACCCACAGCACTGACCAGCTGGTGGCTCTCAGCAGCTCCACGTGGCTGCGCTGCCCTCTGGCACTTTCTAGCACGGAAGAGACCATAAATCCCAATTTAGGAGGGATTCATACACCAGGAAAGTCCTGGATGAGGACTTTGGTTCTGCAAAGGCATTAACAGGTCCCAACAACTTCTCTCATCATCGCTCAGTTTATTGATGCCACTGTCCAGGACGAGATGTGACAGGGCCGGGAAGGAGCCCTGTGTGCTCCGGGGAGCTGGTGTCACCACCCCAGCCCCAGCTGGTGTCACCACCCCAGCCTGGCCCAGCCCTTCGGATGGATCTCACCCAGCCACAGCCCAGCCTCAGGAACTGCAGCCAGGATAAGTTGGGATCCCCAGGAACCGAGCTGGTACAAACAGGAGCTCAACAGCAGGGAGATGGATCGTGTCCCACCCATCCTGGCAGCAGGTGCCCAAGAGCAGGGAGGTCTTTCCTTGGAGCTGCTCCTCCCCTGGGCAGGAATTCTGCTGCTCCTGCCATTAAGGAGAGCACGGTCGATGCCACCAGCAGCAGCTCAAGGACAGCAGAGCAGTTCAACACAACAAGGTGCTGCTCTCAGTCCCTGCTGACCCCACAGCACCCCATGGCCAGCCCCACAGCATCCCAATGCCCTGCGTGGTGGCAGGGCCAGCAACACTAGGAATGAGTGTTTGGAGGAGCCTTTGGAGGGGTCCTACCAGAAAAAGGATCTTTTACTGCAACTAGAATTTTATTCTATTGTATAATTCAGGAGTGCATCACAGCCCCGCGAGCTGGGCAGGCACCTATCAGCGCTTCCAATCTAGACACACGCAGAACTTCCTCATTAGCTGCATCTGTTAATTACTCACCTCCCCCTGGCTGGAGCTCCTCCTGTCACATCCAACCTGGACGAGGCAGCTCCTCCTGGACAAAAAGTGACTGTGCCAGAATCAGCCTATAGAGCAGTTAACAAAAACAAAAACAAAACAAACAAACAAACAAACAAAAAAAAAAAAAAACCCCAAAAAAAACCAAAAAAAACCCCAAAAAATCAAAAAAACAACAAAAAAAAACCAAACCAAAAAAAAAAAAAGAAAAAACCCAAAAAACCAAAAAAAACAAACAAAAAAAATCAAAACCAAAAATAAAATCTTGCCCACCCTAAAGTTGCTTACCAAATAAAAAGTTCCTCCACATTTATTAAAAAAAACCCAAACAGTAGATTTAAAAAGCAGTTATGAGTCCTGCTCCGGCAAAACACCCTGTGTACAGGTTTCTGTTGTTGGTGGTTTGTTTGCTTGTTGGTGAGGATTCCCCCTAAATCAGCTGCTTCTGTTAATTTTTTATATATATATATAATCTTTTAATTTTGCCGCGCGTTGCTTGCTTTAACTCATTAATTTATTTCCAATCAGCCGAGTCTCCACCAGACCAGCGGCGCTACCACACAAAGCTTCCTTGATGTCCATGCCCTGAGCCGGGGTGGGGGGAGATGGATGGAGGGAAGGGTGGGAGAGATCAGTGGAGGAGAAGGAGGACGAGGAGGAAGGGAGGGAGGGATGGAGGGAGGGAGGGAGAGGAAGCCTCGGCAGCCCCTCACTCTCCCATGTGCGTCCTCAGGTGGTACTTGAGCGACTGCTTGTAGCGGAAGCACTTGGTGCACTCGGTGCAGGGGTAGGGCCGCTCGCCGGTGTGCGCCCGCTGGTGCTCCAGGAGGTGATGCTTCTGCGTGAAGTTCTTGCCGCACTCGGTGCAGTGGTAGGGCCGCTCGCCCGTGTGGATGCGCTGGTGCTCCAGGAGGTGATGCTTGCGGATGAAGCCCTTCCCGCAGACGGCGCAGGCGTGCGGGCGCTCCCGCGTGTGGATGCGGTAATGGTTGGTGAGCTTGGACTTCTCGCTGAAGGTCTTCTCGCACTGGCTGCACTGGTAGGGCCGCTCGCCGGTGTGAGTCCGCTGGTGCCGCAGCAGGTGGGAGGGCCTGGTGAAGTTCTTGCCGCACTGGGGGCACAGGAAGGCCATCTCGTTCTTGCCGGCGTGGATCCTCTGGTGCATGAGCAGGCTGATCTGCAGGCGGAAGCTCCTCCGGCACTCGCCGCAGGTGAAGGGCCGCTCCCCGACGTGGGTGATCTGGTGTTTGCTGAGGCTCGACTTGTGGCTGAAGCTGCTCTCGCACTCGGAGCACTTGTAGGGCTTGCCCGGGGGCGGGGGCCGCGCCTGGGGCTTGAGGCCGTGCTCGGGGCGCCGCGGGACCCCCACGCCGCGGCGCGTGTGGCTGCGCTGGTGCAGCAGGAACTGCTGCTTGTTGCGAAAGCTGAGGTCGCACTCGTGGCACTCGTAGGGCCCTTCCTTGAGGTGGTTGCGCTGGTGGATCATGAAGTTGATCTTGAGCATGAAGCTCTTCCCGCACTCGGGGCAGATGTAGGGTCTCTCCCGCGTCCGGTTGCGCTGCTGGCCGCTGGCCGGCTTCATGTCCCCGGAGTCCCTCTCGGCAGGTTTCCTGACGCGGGCCAGGCTGCGGGGCTGAGCCTTGGAGCTGCACTGCGCCTCGCAGCCCAGCCCGGCCTCGTGGCTGGGGAACGCCGGCGGCTCGCTGCGGCCCGAGAACATGGCACACGGCTCCAGCGTGTCGGGGTCGTCCTCCTCCTCCTCCTCCTCCTCCGTCTTGATCACGATCCCATCCTCTGAGGGGGAAAATCGAGCGGCGTTAGGGTCATTGGGTGGGATGGGGTGGCCCCTTACAGTTCTGGGCGCTACAGAAACACCTGCACGGGCTCTCAAAACTGCCTGTGAGTGCTGGGATGGGCCACGTGCCCCCCAAACACAGAGCTCAGACAAACCACCCCTGGCCAGGGACATCGTGAGGGTGTGCTCTGACCTCCTGCTGAAAGGTTTGGCAACTTTGTGCCGCTGCTGGATGCGGGGGATAAAAGCACCGTGGGTTCGGGTGGCCGAGTGATTTCAGAGCAGCTCCATCTGCTGCCATTTCACTGGGCTACAACAACACTCCTGGCATGGCATGGCTGGACAGAAACAGCACTTGGGACAGCACAGCCCAGAGGGGACTGTCCCCTCCCCTCAGCCCTGCTAGGATAAGAGACCCACCCCCATCCTTCCCAGACCACCCATCAGCAGGATGGAATGGCAGCGGGATGGGATGGCCGTGGGATGGAATGGTAGTGGGATGGGATGAAATGGTAGTGGGATGGATGGCAGTGGGATGGAATGGCAGTGGGATGGGATGAAATGGTAGTGGGATGGATGGCAGTGGGATGGAATGGTAGTGGGATGGGATGAAATGGTAGTGGGATGGATGGCAGTGGGATGGAATGGTAGTGGGATGGGATGAAATGGTAGTGGGATGGATGGCAGTGGGATGGAATGGCAGTGGGATGGGATGAAATGGTAGTGGGATGGATGGCAGTGGGATGGAATGGTAGTGGGATGGGATGAAATGGTAGTGGGATGCATGGCAGTGGGATGGAATGGCAGTGGGATGGGATGGCAGTGGGATAAAATGGCAGTGGGATAAAATGGCAGTGGGATGGATGGCAGTAGGATGGGATGAAATGGTAGTGGGATGGATTTGCAGTGGGATAGATGGCAGCAAGCCAGGCTCCCCTTCATGTCACCAAGGCTGGAAGTGAGCTGGGGATTTTGTTTGGTGAGAGCAGCCATCCCAGGGACACACAATGGGACAAGGGGCCAGCACGGCCCAAGGAAAGGCCCATGGGGCAGCCCCTCATGTCACCCCACACTGCAGCATGAGCCTAAATACTCTCCCAAGAAGAGCAGCCACACTTCCCCAAGAAAAGGAAAGCGATGGGAGTGGATGTGTCAAAGCCATGGCCCTTGTCCCTCCAAGGGAGGGGAAAGCCCAGGTCCTTCTCCCTGCCCCCTCTAAGGACCTGGGGGCTCAGCTCCCCATCCTGGCCAGCACAGCCACAGCTGCTGCCCAGCCCCACCAGCCAGGCCCCATGCCCTGGCAGAGGGAGCAGCTGTTGGACAAAGATCAGCTCCAGCCCCACTGGTGGCTTGGCTGGTTTCCCTCACAAAGACTTGAGCAGACCACAAGACCCACAAGATGGAACTGAGGCCCTCAGGAGCCCAACTCTGTATGTCTTGGTTTGTGTTTCACCACCACAAAGCCATCAGAAGGAGGGAACCCACCATTCCCAACCTCTCATCTCCCTGCTCTCCCATCCCCACCTTTACAGCACATCTGTAGGACTTGGCCTGTATATGCCACTCCACTGGCAGAATTCTGCACATGAAACACTTGGTGCCATCATCTCATCTCTCCAAAAATCACCTCATCCTTCCCCTTCCCTCCTGACAGCTCACAAATCACAGAGCTCCAGTCACATTCTTCCCTATCCTGTGGAGCTGCCCCGAGCAACTCCCACACTTGGGAACCTGCAGGACCTCCCACATTCCTCCAGCAGCGTCTGGTGTGTAACCATCCACTCCTCCACACCTCACACCAACGTCCTGCCCTCTGCCACTGTGGGGTTTTGGGAGCAGGGCTCACTGGGGCTCTCACAGAACACTGCCTGAGACACCTCTGTCCTTGTGAGTAACCAGGGCTTTTCCCAGACTCAGAGGACTGGGCCAGAGTAGGACAGGAGCCCTCAGAGACCACCATGTGTCCACCATGGACGTGCTGCCTCTTCCTTCTCCGAGCTCAAGGCCTGACCAGAACCACTCTTGGGAGCTGCTGCAGCCAGAAACTTTCCTTCTGGTGCTGCTTCTGGGGGAATTCAACTCCTCCTGTCCATCCAACCCCTTCCCCACCTTCTCCAAAGCCACCACAGCCCCTGGGGCCTCCTGTCCCTAACACCCCACGTGCAGCCCCGTGTCCTGAGCATCTCACCTGTGCAGCTCCCGTGGTGAACGATGACCCTCTGGATCTCATTGAAGTCGGCTCCGTACTCGGAGGAGTCCCCCAGGCTGGTCCCCGGGAGGTCCCTAGGAGGGGACACGGAGCCGTAGGGGCTCTCACAGGCTGCCTCCTCATCGGGGCTCTGGAAGCTGCCCTCGGACTGCCCTGACATCCCGTGCAGCTCGGGGTTCTCGGGGCTGTCTTCAGGAAGGAGCTCCTCTGTTTTGATCACGACCCTTATTCCAGCTGCAGCAACGAGAGATTCCCGCCTGCCATCACTCTCAGGAGCCACGATGATCCTGCTCTCAGCAATCCCCACCGGCTCCAGCAGAGCCTCTTGTGCTTCCTTTTCAGCCCTTCCATCCCTGCCAAGCTCCCAGCTCCAGCCCAGGACCCTCTGCAGGCACAAGGAACTCGCTCCACCTGGCCTGGGATCCTGGTGCCACAGCTCAGCACCCCTCAGCCACCCCACACCCCCAGATAGCTCCACATGGGCCTGTGATCCTCCTCTTCCCATCGGCCTCAATTGAATTTCAAGATCCTTGTGATGGAAGGCACAAGCAGGGTGTTGGTGTGAGCCCACATCCACAGCCTGCAATCAGGGATGATGAGTGGAGATGCCACCATCTCTTCCAGGCCACTCCTTGTGTCCTTATCAGCCCCCTTATCACAGAGCAGGAGTCGCTCTGGGCCTTGGGGTCGCTGGGATCCATTCCCAGCCCAGTCTTGCCCCTCAGCATCCCATCTCCCTGCACAAAGCATGGACCAGGCTTCCCTGCCCAGGAGGATGCTCCAAGGATAAACCCAGGCACCATCCACACAAGGAGAGGGTGGAGAGGATTTTCTGGGTGGATGGGCTCTCCCAGTGGGACCTGCTTCTCCTTCCTTGCTGGGCACACTGGCTCCCTGAGGACCTGGTCTGGTTGCAGATGCTTCCCTTGCTGGGAAGGGCTCCCAGTGCCCAATTCTCCAGGCTCTGCTTGCCCTGGTTTCTATGTTGAGCTGTACCTGGACATCAAACCTTCAATCAGCCAAATTTATCCCATTCCTAGGCAAGGCTTCTCCTGATAAACCACATCAGCCACAGCTCCCAGCAACATCTGCTTCAGCCTTGGGATGAGCCCCCCCTGGGAACACAACCCAGGGCTGCCCTCGTGCCAAGGTGCCACCTCACCTGCCGTGGCATCAGTAATGATCTCACTCTCCTCCAGGTCCTGCTCATTCCTGCCCCGCGATTCCTCCCCTTGCTCGATCTGAGACAAAACACCAGGTTTGGAAATTGCATAGTCTGTTGAGAGACAGAGGGGTGGGAGAGAGGGATTACTGCACTGGGAATCTAATATTGGCTTCCACCTCTTCCCAGCACGTGAGGGACATGTGAGGAGACTCAGGAACATCCACAGGTGCAAAATCCTCAGAAGGGGCGCATGGGCTGGTACCCACTGCAGACCCAGAAGATGCAGAGATGTCCTCCCAACAGCCATGGTTTTTGATGACATAACTGTGGCTGCAAGAGGTTTGGGAGGTCTCCAGCCCACCTGCCCACAGGGCATCCCTCACCCAGCCAGAACACCACCACAGCAGGAGCTGGAACAAACCCAGACTCAAAACATCCTCCTGTGTTTTTAAGCCTTTAAAATGGGACATTTGGGTCTCATCCAAGGGAATCCCCAAGGAGGAGCCATAAGGAGCCTCCTGTCCCTCAGCAGGGTGAGGACACCCCTGTATTTACCCAGAGAGATCAGAGACTCGTAGTTCCCCTTCATCACATTCTTGTACAGCTCCTTCTGCCACTCCTCCAGCTTCTCCCATTCCTTGTCATTGAAATAGACGGACACGTCGTCAAAGGTCACTGGCACCTGCAATTCCAACAGTGGCTTCAGATAGGAGCCTGGACACAGCCAGGCTCCAGCTCCTTCAAGGTCACCAATGAGCTGCTTTTTACATTTAAAACAACTCCTGGGCAGGTATTTCTTTGGGAATAAAGGACTCAACCAAAGGGATGGCTCCTAGTGATGAATCCAGACTGGGATTTCCCCAAAGGACCCTGAGCTCCTCCTCTCAGTCCCTGCTCTCTGCAGGGTGATCAAGCTTGGGGGACTGTAAGGGAGAGAAACCCCAGGAGCTGGGCTGGACTCATCCCTATTGATGAGCTGACGTAACTCCCGGATTCCATTACCCCAGAACTCCAGGGAAAATTCTACCCAGGCCCACAGGGCTCCCGAATATCCCTGGTTACTGTGTGCCCACCATCCACAGCTTCCCAGCTTGTCAGCCAAGGAGTAACTCCTAAGGATAAATTCAGGATGTGCAAACTGTGCCGTGTTGGAGTGGAGCTCTTCAGAGGGAACGCAGCACTCCAGTTCTGTCCCTGAACTGCACTTAATGGGGTGTCAGGGTCTGAACCCACCTTTTCCTGATCCTCTCTGCTCTCTCCAGAGATACTCCCATCCCCATGTCATACATGTCTCATTTGAACGCTATCTTTTAGCGGGAAGGTTGTGAAATTCAAGTAGGAACTGAATATTGATGGTGGGTTCATTCCAGAGCTCATCTGCCTTCCTGAATCCCAAAGCTTCCCTCTTCCCTGCAGCAGCAGCTCCCACTTGCTCCCTCCTCAGCCTGGGAGACTCTGCAGTGTCAAGGTAGTCAAAATTAAAGAACCACAAAATCTGCAGGGTTTCTTCAAATGGTGGCCAAAAAAAAAGGACAAAAAAAGAGTCAGCGGCCCCAGGGCTGTGCAGCGCAGTGGAGCAGAACTGAAACCTCTGGCCTGAGGACCAGGATGTCCTCCCAGGCCTCTGTCCCACTGTATTTTAGTCCCAGCAGGGGATGAGCCGGGAAGATGCAATGGGCAGCTGTAGTGGTGAGAGACTCACCTGTGCCGGGGCTGTCCCTGCTCACCCACCCCGGTCCTGCCCTCCGGGAGCATTTCAGGTGCAGTGCCCGACACCGTTACCTTGGGGACTTCTCCCTTCCTGCCTGGAGGCAGCCGCAGGATCCAGAAGTTCCTGTTCTTCAGCAGGTTCTCCATGTTCTCCAGACGCCGCTGGAGCAGCCCGTACTCCTGGATGAGGGTGCCCAGAGCCGCACACTTGCTCTCCAGCTGGTTTCCCAGCTCCGCCGCCGTCTTCTCACAATCGATCAGCTTCTTCTCCGCCATCCCCGTCCGACCCTCCAGGTCGAGCAGGCGGGTGGAGTGGGAATCCACCTTCCGTTCCACCGCCTGCACGGCCGCCACCACGGTCAGGGACAGCTCTGCCGTCTGCGTCTCCCGCTCCGAGGTGCGCTCGGGGCCGGCCGCTGGCCGGAGGGGCGAGGGGCAGCGCGGCGGCCGCACCGGCTCCGGCGCCTGCGGACACAAGGGCGAGGGGTCAGGATGGGGGATGGATGTCCCCAGGGCGATAGGGACCCTCCCGGGGCGATAGAGACCCGCTCCCCCTCCCTGCAGTGACAGCGGTGCCCGGGGCGATGGGGACATCCCCGGGCCATGCGGGGGGATGGCCGCCGCAGGGCCCGGCGCTCCCCGGGGCGGCGGGGACGTCCCCGTGTCCCCGCTAAGCCGCTTACACTGCCCCGTGCCGGCCCCACGGGACGGGCAGGACCGGCCGCGGCGGGGGCGGGGGGGAGGTGACAGCGCGGGGCCGGGAGGTGACACCGGAGGGGGAGGGGGGGGGGGCGCGGGGTGACACGGGCCGGCCGAGCCCCGTTGCCATGGGCACGGCGAAGGGACACCCGGGGGGCTGCGGGCGCCCCGTCGCCATGGGGACCGGGCGGTGACACGGGAGGGGGGAGCGGCGGCGGGTCGGTCCCGGGGGGCCGCAGGGCCCGGCGGCGAGGCGGGAGTGGTGGGGGGGGGGGGCGGCCGGGCAGGCCCGGCCCCGACGGCAGCGCGGGCGCCGCCGGCCGCGCGGAGGCCCGGGCGGGCTCGGCTCGGCGCCGCCGCCCCCCCGGGGCCGCCCGTCCCGTCCCCGCCCGTCGGCCCGGGGGAGCGGTCGCGGCCCTGCGCGCTGACAGCGCCCGCCGCCCGCCGCCGCCCCCCCCGCCCGCCGCGGCCCCGACGGCGCGGCCCGTGAGCCCCGACGTGCGGCCCGCGAGGCGCGGGCGGGCGGTGCGCGCCGGGCCCGGCCCCGCGGCGGGCGGGCGCCTTTTACCTGAGCGGGGGCCCCCTCGGCCATGGCCCTTTGTTCCGTGCCCGGGGCCCCGGGGGCCGCGGCCGGGAGGATCCAGCGCCCGCTCGCTGCTTCACCTCCGCCCGCCGCCGGGCATCGGGCTGGGCGCGGGGCGGCGCGGCGGGGCGGGGGCGCGGCGCGGCGGGGGCGGGGCGGGGGCGGCGCGGGCCTAGCGGGCGGAGGCGGCGGGGCGGGGGCGGCGGCGGCTCCGACACCGAGCGCGGCTCCGGGTCCGGGTCCGGGTCCGGCGCTCCGGCCGCGCCGCTGCCCCGCCGCGCCGCCAGGGGGCGCTGCCGCCGCCGGACCGCGCGCCGAGCGGGGGCGGAGCGGGGCGGGCGCGCGCCGCACAGCGCCCCCTGGCGGGCCGACGGCATCAGCGCCCCGCCCCGTCGGGGCCCCCTCACGGCACCGCCCGCGCCGGGACTGCGGGGACAGCGGGGGACAGCGGGGGACAGCGGGAACCGAGACACTGGGGAACTGACGGGGATGGCGGCACTGGGCGGGATGGGCGACTGGTGGCACTCGGGGCATTGCCCGAGGAGCCAGGGGGGACTGGGGGCACTGAGGAGTAACTGGGAAGGCCCCGGGGTGTGGTGCAAGGTGACGGGAGGGGCTGGTTTGAGTGGGGCGAGCGAGGACTGCGGGAGGGCTGGGTGCGACATGGGGGTGGCACAGGAGGGACCAGGGGGTCACTGTGGAGGCGCCGGGGCGCCTTCCCCGGCCCCGCCCGTCGGGTCCCTCCGCCCATCCCTGCGGCTCGGAAATGGCGGCCGGAGGCGGCGGCGCCGAGCAAACGGAGCGACCCCTCCCCTCCTCGCGGGGCCCCATCGCATCCCATCGCACTCCATCCCGTCCCGTCCCCTCCAGTTCCGTCCCTTCCTGTCTCACATCATCCGTTCCCATTCTCTCCCACCCCATCCCAGTCCATCCTGTCTTGTCCTGGCCCATTCTGTCTATCCCACCACACCCTGTCCCATCCATGCCCTCCTGTCCCACCCCATCCATGCTGTCTCTTCATGCCCCATGCACACTGTCTGATCCCATCCCATCCCATCTCATCCCATCCCATCCCATCCCATCCCATCCCATCCCATCCCATCCACTTCCATGCTGAGTGTCCACTCTTGTCCCATCCAGTCCCACCCTATCCATCCCACATCTTGTCCCATCACATCCCATTCCATCTATGCCTCACCTAGTTCCATCCCGTCTCATTCCATTCATCCTGTCCCACTGTATCCTACTGTATCCTATATGCCCTGTCCCATTCCATCCTGTTCCATCCCATCTCCCTAGTCCCATCCCTGCCTGCTCTGGCACAGCCCTGGCACACCTTGGGGGAAGTTGGCGACACTGAGCACAGGGAAGGGCAAGAAACCCTTTGGTTTGTGGGAAAAGGGAGAGGACAAGTGGGATGGGGGGACACCTGGGCTTGTGGGGGACAGCAGGTGGGGACCTCCAGTTAAAGACTCCTTGTCCAGGCCCCTCTTGGGCTGTCCCAGGGATCCACAACCCCTGTCCAGGGAGGGGACACCAGGAGCAGCTCTGGAATGGAGGGGAATCCCTGCCTGGGGTTTGTATATCCCAGTGCAGCTCCTGGCAGAGGGAGTGCCTGACCCTGGCTGTGGGAGGCCCCTGTGGAGATGGGTGTGGATTACCCACAATAAAACTGTATTTATTCCCAGGAGTGGACTGAGCAGCCGTGGGATACAGCCATGTCCATGGAGTGCTGTGTGCCTGTGACCAGCACACACACACGGCACACGTGTGACCACAGAGGGACACTGCTGTGTCCTCACAGAGTCTCCGTGTGCTCAGAGCTGTGCTCTGCCTTGCCCTTGGAAGCACCCGCCCTCCCCAGCCTGGATCCCACAGGATGCTCCTTCCCTGAGCTCTTTTCCCTCTCCCTCTTTCTTCCCTCCATCTCCAGCATCTCCATGCCCATGGGGACACCACATTCCATAGAGTGTGGAGGGATTCACCCAGGGTCACTCAGAGCTTGAGGGGATTCACTGGGATCACCCAGAATGTGGGGGATTCACTGGGGTCCCTCATTCCACCTCTGGCACTCCCTGGTCTCTGTGGACCCCAAGTGCCACATCCCCACGATGGCTCTGACCTATAGGCTGCCCTCTCCCCCTCCCACACCAGGTCCCAATTTGGAACAACCCCTGGGCCTCGCTGGAGCTCGGGGAGTCTCTGGTGGGAAGAGGGAACTGACTCTGTGTCCTGGGTTCTGGCAGGGAAGAGGCTTGCTGGGAATGCCAGGCTTGGGAATGCTGGGCTTGGGAATGCTGGGCTGAGAGGAAGCCTGGAAGGAAAAAACACCCAGTGTGGCACCAGCTGGGCACCCAGTGAGGTCCCTTCCAACCCAGGCCATTCTTTGATTCCATGATCCCAGCTCCAAGGTGGCCACAGCCACCAGCACTGGTGTGGGATGTCCCAGCTCCATCCCACCACAGATCCAAGGATTCCTCAGCCGTCCACAGCCCCGTTTGTGTGTGGCACAGGCTGGCTCCTGGAGCACGAACCCAAATCACAGCAGCAAAATTAAAACCACAAATCCCAGAGCAGCCTCGTTTAAAGCCAGGCCTGGCTCTGCAGCTCAGCTTGGCTTGTGCTGTTCACCTGTTCCACAATTACCTGGAAAAGCTCCCGAGTAACAGCCAGGAGCAGGATGAGGAAGCTGCAGGTACCAGCTGACACGGAATTCAGAATGGAAACACTGTATTGACAGACTTTACAAAAGTTATTACAAAACACGGTCACAAACCAGCAGCTGACGATACAGAGCGAAGAGACACCACGTACAGCCACCTCAGAACAACACCAACAGCTCCAGAAGTCATCCAATATTTACACAAATGGCTGGAAAACTCTGGGCGGTTATCGCATACATGGAAGTGTTTTAGAGCAACTGTGAAATATAGTGTCACACCTTTCCTTGTAGTATTATCATCATCATAATTAATAATAATAATAATAATTAATAATAATAATAATAACAGACTACTTCTAGGTTAACTAAAAACCAAACAGCTCTTTACAGGGGTTAGGAGAAGCTGCTTTCACTCGTCTGACTTACCTGAGTGAGACCAAACCCAGTTAAAAAATAATAATAAAATCACCTTCATTGCCAGGAGTCCGCGTGTCGGCCCAGCGGCGCCGGTCCCTCGGGCCAGAGGGGAACCACAGCCCGGCTGGTGCCAGTGACACCCTTCGAAAGAACGGAGACGTGTCCTCCTCGTGTGAGTGACCCCAGCACGCCTCCAAACGCTGCCCTTCCCGACTCCTCCTGCTCCAATGTCCTCAGCCCCTTCTCCTGCACCTGCTTTATCTCACCCCGCTCTTTGCCACGCTCTCCTCTCCGCTTTTCCGCCTTCCACAAATCCCACGTCGTGCCCTGACCACCTCTCTGCCTCTCTTGCCTTCATCCCAGTCCTGGCCTCGCAGCCTTTTCGGGACACGGCGACGCAGCGGGAGCGGCCGGCTGGGAACGGCGCCTTCCTTCCCTCCCTCCCTCCTCGCGCTTCCAGCCTTGCAGTGAAACGAGTGGAAAAAAGAAAGCGAAAGCTTGTCACTCCTGAATATGCACAAAGATAGGTGGGGGAACACCTGCTAAATACGGACCCCAGAGAATCGCTCGGGATTATTCTCTACGGGCAGAATCCAACCCTGCGTAGGGAACAGCGAGCACGGGGCCTGCGCCGCGGTGGAAGTGCCACGGGAACCCCGCGGGGTCCCAGAGCTGCCTGGGCCGGCCGAGCAGAGTCTTTAAGAGGAATTCCTTGGATGCTTCACCAAAGCGGGCTTCGTAGCATGACCACATGGATTAGCTGCGATACAAGTCACCTGCCATCATGCTGCACGTCCACCTGCCAGACCATCACGGTCACCGCGAGCCCTCCTGCCCCGGCCCCACCATGGCTACTGCTTAGTCTCTTTCTTCACGCAGAAATGGTCGGTTTGGGTGCCCGCCGAGCCCAGGTTGTGCTGGGAATCCTCGCCGGGCCGCGGGTTGCGGGAGTGGATTTTCTGGTGGCAATTCAGGGACTCTTTGTAGCGGAAGTGCTTCCCGCAGACGGGGCACTGGTAGGGGGTCTCCCCGGTGTGCACCCGCCAGTGCTTGAGCAGGTGGTCCCGCCGGATGAAGCTCTTGCCGCACTCGGTGCACTGGTAGGGCCTCTCCCCGGTGTGGATGCGCTGGTGGCGGATGGCTTTGGAGAGGTCTCGGAAGTCCTTCCCGCAGTAGGTGCACGTCAGCGGCCCGTCGCCTTTCCCCGTGTGCAGCTTCTGGTGCAGGATCAGACTCACTTCCAGGCTGAAGCTCTCCTTGCACTGGGAGCAGGTGTAGGGCCTCTCCACCATGTTGTTCACCTGGTGCCTGACGAAGCCGTACTTGAATCCCGAGCTCTTCTCTCCGTCGGGGCGCTTGGACGCTTTGGAGCGGGAGGGGCCCTGGCCCTTGGCTTTGGATTTCTGCCGGAAGCTCTCGCCGCGCTCCAGGGACGTGCAGGCCTCCTCGCTGGCGTGCGCCTTCTGGTGGGTGGCAAAGAGCTGCTTGTCCAGGAAGCTCTCCCCGCACTCACAGCAGATGTAGGGCCCCTTGTCGGCTGCCGCCTCCTCGGGCTCCTTCCTGGCCAAGTCTCTCCCGCGGCGCACCGAGCGCCTCAGCCCGTTGCCCGTCGCCGTTCGCTGCGGCGGGGCCGACCCGCTCTGGCTCTTGCTGCTCGACTGCATCTCCTCCTCCGGGCTGGAGAAAACCTCTTCCCACTTTCCTGTCAAGGACCTGGAAAGCTCCAGGCTCTCGGAGCCTTCCTCATCGCACGGCTGTTCGTCTGGCAGGGCAGAGACACTCGTGTCATTTTGGGGAGGCAAGGACTGGGGTTTTATTTACACAGCTCCTCCCCTGAGACACGGGTGGTGTCTGCAGCCTGGCACTGATGGGGCTGTGAGTCCATCTGGGAGCACCTACCCTGTCCTGGGATACAGGTGAGGCCAGAGGGATTTGACTTGGAATCTTGGAATTGTTGACGTTTTAAAAGGCCTGGAAATCACCAAGTCCAACCACCTCTCAGCACTGCCAAGGCCACCCCTGACCGTGTCCCCAGCTGCCACATCCACACGGATGTTACATCCCTCCAGGGATGGGGATTCCACCACAGCCCTGGGCACTCCCAATGCATCATAGACCCTTTGGGGGAAGAAATTTTCCCAATTTCCAAC
Organism: Acridotheres tristis; assembly: GCA_037013685.1. Taxonomy (NCBI): domain Eukaryota; kingdom Metazoa; phylum Chordata; class Aves; order Passeriformes; family Sturnidae; genus Acridotheres; species Acridotheres tristis. Next base: position 908,153 of record CM072895.1, read on the forward strand.
CTGACTCTCTCTGGCACAGCTTGAGGCCGTTCCCTCTCCTCCTGTCTCTGTTCCCTGGGAGCAGAGCCTGACCCCCCCAGCTGCCCCCTCCTGTCAGGGAATTGTGCAGAACCAGAAGGTCCCCCCGAGCCTCCTTTTCTCCAGGCTGAGCCTCTTTCCCAGCTCTCTCAGCTGATCCTGGTGTTCCAAACCTTTCCCCAACTCCATTTCCTTCTCTGGACACACTCCAGCAACTTCCTGCCTTCAATTATATTGTACTATAACATTTTATATATAATCTATCTATAGTTAGGTAGCCAGAGGAAAAAAGAGGGTTCCTGAAGCAGGACACATCTTTAAGAACTTGTGGGTTAGGACAAAGGCCAAAAAAACAGAGGAAAAGGGAAAAAAACTTCTTTTCCTCAGGGGCTTGTACCGTGCATGAGGCTGAAGGACCTCCCATGGTATAAACTGTGACTCAAAGCAACTCCCTGAAATTCTGGAAAACCACCATCCAGAAAAGCTGAGCTGCGCCTGGGAATGAGGCTGGGAAGCCAAAACCACGTCTAGGCAAGGGACACTTTCCAAAGCAGCTCAGTGCACTCACATGTACCAGGGACCTCCATGTTCTCCTCTTCCTCAGAGCCTTCATGGCTTTCAGCCAGAGTCTCTTCATATTTACCCCATGAGCTGTCATCAGGACCAGGGAAAAAAAACTCTGCAAGAGAAAAGGGCAGGAGTTACACTCCAAGCTTCCAGCTGCTTTAGAGAATTCCAGGAGAGATGAATGCCTCAGCTGGGAGACAAGGAGGAAAGCAAAGTCCCCCTGTACCTGAGAAGAGAGCTGACAAAACAGAACAGCCCCACACTTGCTTCCACTGATGCTTTGGGTTTTAGCTTTTACATTTTTCAGAATCTCTGCTGCTTAGTCTTGAACTCTGAAGCTTCATATTAGGTGTTAGTGAATTCTCTTCACAGGATGTTTAGACAAAACAATTCCTTTCTAGCTAGAGAATGACAGACAACTGGTACCCAAAAAGCAGAAACAACAGCACGGGAGAGGGGGCAAGCCAGGGGGCTGAGACTTCATAACCTGGGGCTGTGGTTGGACAATTGACCCCAATGTGCAGATGAACCAAAACTTATAAAAGTGTCAAACTCGTGACCGAGATCCATCCTGGATTTGATCTGGGTGTAGCCCCATCCAGGCTCTCACACTTCCTGAAATGTATCCCTTCAATAAATACCTATTTTGTTCTTTTTGCTCTGTCTAGTCTCCGTTCCAGGTCAGTCTTTCCAGGCAACACCACCTCCCCCCCCCCACCGAGTCCCAGGAATCTCGTGGCTCACCAGTGCTGGGGTCCATGGGGGTCTCTCCTCCCTCGGAGTCCTCCTGATCCTCAGCATTGGGATCCTCTCCCTGCTCAATCCGTGTCAGCAGCTCAGGCTTGGAAATGGCAGCATCTGCACATAAAAAAGAGGATGAGGATGTTTCCCCTGCCCTGGCGGGAGAGCGACTCTGCAGCCTTTGCCCACCAACCTTCCTTTGCTGGGAGACGAACCTCAGAGAGAGGCTTAGGAAGCTGCTCTCACCCCTCTGCCCTGCTCACCTTGCGTGGGCCCTGGATGCAGGAGCACACTCTGCTCAGGTGAGGAGCACCTCCCAGCCTGCAGCGTGAGGAGGACAGTCAGAAAAGGCATCCAGGCTTACCTGCAGGCTCTCCTGTCTCCTCCTCTGCGCTAAGGTCCGCGGATCCATTACAATGGGGGCTTCAGCTCGGGGGCAGCACCAGAGCTGCCAGCACTGCCCTCCCCGTGTGGTTCCCTCCAGCCAGGACCGCTCCGTCCCACTCGTCCGAGTCACAGGCTGCTCGCGGATTTTGGTGGGGGAACGGGGAACAATCACCATCTCTCCTCGGGTGGAGAGCAGAAAACTTCACTTCCAGACATGTGGGAGGCCCTGGGGGTTAAATTCCCACCTCTGCTCCGGTGGATCCGTTTGCCTTACACAGGAGCCAAAGCCCTAAACCTCGTTTCTCAAGGGAAACCTTGGGATGAAGCACAGATACATTTCTCTAAGCTCCAGGCTCAGATCCCCAGATCCCCTGCAGCAGGACAGCTGTGCTCCTGCTCCTCAGGAGCAGGACACGGGATTGGTTTGAAAACAGGACAATGGGGGCTATGGTTACCCTTCACCTTTCTCCCTGGCACACAAGGATTGCAGGAAACCTCTGTTCAGAGATATAAACAGGGGAAAAAAAAAAGCAGAAAAGGATGGGGCAGAGCTGGATGGCAGGGAGGCAGATGAGCCTGGACTCGGCACAGGGAAGTGTCTGGCTACCAGGGACGGCGTCTGCACTCCCACCCCCGGTCCAGCCAAGGCAAGGTCATTTCTGGAACATGTTGTGAAGGCAACGTGTTCCCCAGAGGGAATTCCAGCAGCCAGGACTGGCAGGAGCGAGCGGAGCGCGTTCCTTTGGCTGGGAATGCACTGCCCTGAGCGACTGATGGGAAAGCAGGAGGCAGAGCTCACCCTCAGCTGCTGCTTCTCCCCAGCTCTGCCCCAGCAGAGCACCTCGAGCAGAACTCGCTCCCTGGAGCTGGACAGAGCACCCAGGAAAACATCATTCTCCCTCATGGGAGAGGAAAGGGGAGTCTGCACAAGGAAAGGGCTGGAAGGAACCTCAGAGGCAGGGCACCCTCTGCTGCCCTAAGCAGCCAGGGGGCTGATGCACCCAGAGCAGTGGATCTGTGGACCTTGGCGTGACAAAGGAACTTCCCTCTTCCCCAGCTTTGCTTGGATTGAGGGTCCTCTCGCTTCCCCTCCTCCTCCTCACAATCCCAGCACTCGCCGGGCCACAGGGACCACCAGGGAGCCACCGTCCCTGTGGTGACACTCATGACATCCTTCCAGCCTCAGTGTGGCTGTGAGGGCTGAACTCGCTGCCAGGGCTGTGTAACACCTCCTCAGAGCACACCACCCCTCCACAATCCTGCAGGACACAGAGCTGCTCCCATCCACCAGTTCCCAGGAAAACTCAGTGCCAGGAGGCTGAGGGCAAGCCCTGGCCCATCATTACCCATGGAGATTACGGCCTCGTAGTTGCCTTTCATGATGTGCCTGTAGAGCTCCTTCTGCCACTCGTTGAGGCTCTTCCACTCCTCCTCAGAGAAGTTAAACGAGGCATCGTTGAAGGCCACGGGGACCTGCAAGGAGCAGCACCACGGGGTTTGTTCTCATTTAAGAAAACACTTGGGGATGTTTTCTCATTCAGTTTTCTCACTCAAACTCCTCAAGTGTTGTGCAGGACAGTCGCAGGCACGAACATCTGCTCCTTCCCACGTGCCTCATCCCTCAAGGGACGAGGCAGGGATTTCCCCTGTCACCCGCCTGTCACCTCCCCCTGCTCAGCCTCCTCCTGTCACAGGCAGTGCCCCATGCACAGCGCCTAGCAGAGACTCCTTTTCACCTCCTTTTTGACACATTCTGCTGCTCATCACCTCTAAACAGCCACTGGGGATGTTCCCAAGCCTTCCCAGTTACAAAGAGCTGAGCCACAAAATTCCAGGAGATCCAAACACAGGAATTTGTGACATCCCTCCCAGATCAGACATGCACGAGTGGAGCAAAATCAACACAGCAGGACTTGTGCTGGTGCTTCTGAGTGCTGAGGGGAAAACAGTGCTGTGGGGGAGCCATGAACTGCTCTCAGTGCTGCAGCTGCCCCAAAATGGGGCTGTGAGTGCAGGGATCAGGCTGTCAGTGCACAGGAGATGCTGCTGTACAGGGCTTGGGGCTGTGAGTGAAGGGATCAGGCTGCCAGTGCAGGATACGGGGGTGCAAGTACAGGATATGGGGCTGTGAGTGCAGGATATGGAGCAGTCAGTGCAGATATAGGGCTGACAGTGCACAAGATATAGGGCTGTCAGTGCAGGATATGGGGCTATACAGAGCTTGGGGCTGTGAGCTCAGGATATGGGGCTGTGAGCTCAGGGCTCTGAGCCCAGCACAAGTGCAGAACAGCCCCGTTTTACAGCAGGGAGCAGAGAACCGTTACCTTGGGGACTTCCCCTTTGGCCCCAGGAGGCAGCCGCAGGATCCAGAAGTTCCTGTTCTTCAGCAGGTTCTCCATGTTCTCCAGCCGCTTCTGCAGCTGTCCGTACTCCTGGATGAGGGTGCCCAGCGCCGTCCACTTGCTCTCCAGCTGGTTCCCGAACTCCACCGCCGTCTTCTCGCAGCCGATCAGCTTCGTCTCCGCCATCCTCATCCTGCCCTCCAGGTTCATCAGCTGGGCGGCCTGGGTGTCCACCTTCCTGTCCACGGCCTGGATCTCGGTGACCAGCGTAAGGGAGATCTCGGCGGCCGGCAGCTCGGCCTCGCCGCCGGGGCCCTGCTCGGGGGCGGGCAGCGGCTGCTCCAGGCCCAGTTCCTGGGGCTCCATCATGCACTCCAGCTCCTGAGGAGGGAACGCGCCGGGCGCGCCGCGGTGAGCGCGGGGACGCGCCCGCAGCCCGCGGGGGGGGCGGGACGCGGGGCCGGGCCGGGGGGCGGCGGCCGGCGGGGGAGGCGGGGGGCGGCGGCGGCGCTTACCTCAGCGGGGGCCCAGTCGGCCATGGCGCGGGGGGCGGCGCGGGCGGTGCGGGGCGGCGGCGCGGGGCGGTGCGGCGGCGGGGCCGGGCGGCGGCGGCGGGCTCAGCAGCGGCGGGGCGGAGCGGCCATGCCGAGGGCGCGGGGCGCGCTGGGAGCGGCGGCGGCGGCGCCCGGCGCCACAGCGACCTCCGGCGGCCGGCGGACCGCGCGCCCATTGGGCGGTGGCGCGACCAATGACGGGGCGGAGCGCCGAGGGGGCGGGACCTGGCGTCACGCGCGCTCCCGCGGCCGGTAGCGGGGCCGCGCGAGGCGGGGGCGGCGGCGGCGCCGGGCGGGACCGAGCGGGCGGGAGGGGACCGGGACGGGGACAGGTGCGGAAACGCCACCGGGGCTCGGCGGCCCCGCCACTCGCCCCACGGGCGGCGCCGACGCCGACGCCGCGTCCCGCCGCCCGGCCGCGCGCCGTCATCCCCGTGCGGCATCACACACATCCCCCGCGCTGCTGAGGCCTCGGCGGGAGCAGCACCGGGAGCAGCTGTCGCCGCGTTTCCCGAGGACCGGGAGGGTGTCGGTGTCATGAAGGAGGACCGCCAGCATCCCGTCGACCTGGGTGAGGCACCGGGGCCAGCCCGGCACCGGCCCTGGCACTGCCGGTCGTGGCCTGGCCTCGCCGGATTGGTGCCGGGAGCAGGAGGTCTCGGGGTGGCTCTGGGCTCACCACGAGAGCGCACCGTCTGCCTGTACCCATCACCACGGGCAGCCAAGCCTAGCTTTTTGTGACCGATGTCATCACTGGTGGCATCTCCATTGGCCTCAGCGGTGGCATCACTGGCTGTCCCTCCTCTTGTCTCTGTGACAGGTTACGCCATCACCAAACCCGACATCCTGGCCGAGGTGGAGCGAGGGGACGAGGGGGTGGCGGCGGCAGCGGGGCCTTACGGGGAGCACCAGAGCCCCCGGCCACATGCGGCACCCGCCGGCCCCTCCCACGGTGAGCGGGACACGGGGACGGGCGGGATCGTGGCCAGCTGGGACCAGGAACAGGAGTCGGACGCTGGGCCGGATCCTGCCGAGCCGAGGACTTGGCACCGCGGAATTCCCGGTGAGGCGGCCGCTCCCCAACGCGTTCCTGTCTCCACAGGGGACTGGCAGGTGAAGGAGGTGAAGAGCGAGGAGGAGGTGTCCCCACCGCCCTGCTCCCCCCCGGCCCGCCACACCGGCCCCGCCGACTTCCTCGTCCCGCTGCGGGAACGGGGCTGCAGCTACTGCGGCGTCGTCGAGCCGGAGCCGAATCCCGGTGCCGGTAACGGGGGGTTCATCGCCTCACCCCCCGCCTTCGAGAGCCGCCGCTGCCGGCCCGGGGAGCGGCCGCTGGATTGTGCCGAGTGCGGCCGAGGCATCGGGCAGAAGCCGGACCTTGTGCGGCACCGGCTGGGGCGCAGCACGGAGCTCGGCCACAGCTGCGGCCGCTGCGGGAGAGGCCTCGCCGAACCGGCGGGGCTGGGGGCCACGTGCAGCCCCCACCGCCCGGGCCCCTGCCCCGGGCGCTCCCCGGGCACGGCGGAGGGAACGACGGCAGCGCCGCGCAAGGAGCGGAAGGAGCTGTCGCTGACCGAGAAGGTGCGCGTGCTGGAGATGCTGGAGGGCCCCAAGGTGTCGCAGAGCGAGCTGGCCAAGCGCTTCGGGGTGTCGCAGCCCCAGATCTGCCGCATCATCAAGAACAAGGAGCGCATCCTGAGCGACTGGCACCGAAACGGCGACCCCGAACGCAAACGCAAGCGGGAGGGGAAGGACGCGGCGCTGGAGGCCGCGCTGCTGCGCTGGGTGGAGGGTGTCCGCACCGCCGAGCTGCCCGTGAGCCGCCCGCTGCTGCAGCTCAGGGCCAGGCACCTGGCCCGGCCCGACCCCGAGCCCAGCGGCGGCTGGCTGGCTCGCCTGGGCGCTCGCCACGGTCTCGCCGGCAAGAAACCCCCGGCGGAGAAAGGGGACGCGGAGCAGCCCACGGTGGAGCACTGGGCCGGCGCGGTGCTGCCCGGGCTCCTCCGCAGCTACGCGCCCGCCGAGATCTTCGCCTGCGGGGAGACCGCGGTGCTGCTCCCGCCCGGAGCCCCCGGCAAGGGCGAGAGCCCGGGCGAGCGGCTGATGCTGCTGCTGTGCGCCAACGCCAGCGGCTCGGAGAAGGTGCCGCTGCGGGCGGTGGGGGACAGCCCCCGGCCACGCTGCCTGCGGGGGGTCAACCTGGAGCAGATGCCGTGGAGCTACCGCGCCGGCAGCCTGGGCGGCCTGACCGCCCCGCTCTTCGCCGAGTGGCTGCGGGAGTTCAACGAGGGGAAGCGGCGGCAGGGCAAGAGCGTCCTCCTCCTCCTGGCCAAGCACGAGGCGCACCCCTACCTCCAGCTGTCCAACGTCAGGATGGTTTTTGTCCCTCCGGCCACCGCTTTGGCCCAGCCCTTGGACCGCGGCATCGCCAGCGACCTCAAGGGCCACTACCGGCGGCGGCTGCTGCGGTGGCTGCCGGCGGAGCGCGGCGCGGGCCAGCCCAGCCTGCTGGATGTGCTGCACATGCTGGCTCAAGCCTGGGGCGATGTTCGCCCGGGGCTCATCGCCAGCTGCTTCCGCGCCGCCGGCTTCACCCCCGACGCCAGCGCCGAAGCCGTGTCCCTCACCTCGGCACCCGGCATGTTCAGCCGGGAGCAGCTGCAGCGCGACGGGGACCCGGCGGAGGCGGACGGGGACGAGGGCACGGCGGAGGGCGAGGACGCGGGCGAGCTGGCGGCCGTGCCGCCGTGCCCCTCGGAGCGGGAGGTCTGGAGGAGCCTGGCCACGCTACGGAGGTACCTGGAGTGCCAGGCCACCTCGCCGGACCTCTTCCAAGCTTTCTACGAGCTGGAGGATGCGGTGCACATGGTGTCAGCCGGCGCTGGGCGAGCCTTCCTCGGGGACACCCCTCCCAAGCAGTGACCCGCTGGTGCCCGTGAGAGGGGCCGGTGCTCACTGGGGCTGTCACTGGCCCGGCCTGGCCACTGTTCCCTGCAGTTGTGCCGTGGGGTTTGCCGTGAGTCTGTATGGCCCCGTGGGATCACCGTGTGTGGGGGCTGTGGAGCCGCCACGCTCTGGGTGTCACCCGTGGGGCAGTGGCAGTGCTGGGGACACAAACCTGCTTGCCAGAACCTTCTCCCAGAGGGTGGCTGCTGCAGCCAGCAGGAAACGATGTGGAGCTGCTGCCAGTGGGGATTTGCCCTGAGTGGGGTAGTTGTTACTGCCGTGGGGGATGTGGGTGGTGCTGGAGTGTCCCTGTGCTGGGGACAGCAGCTCCTTCCCATGGGGGAATCGGGCATCACCGGCTGCTGTCACCACGTGGTGCCCGGGGAATTGTTACAGGCATTAAAAAGTTGGGCTTCAGCAAAGCGAAGCACGGGTGTTTTTATTCTTCTGTCACATCCACTGTGAGCGGGGCAGAACTCTCCGCGGTTGCCGGGAGCAGTGGGGTCACCCCAAACTCCCCTCCTTCCTCTCCTAGGGCCACCGTGGCCCCCACAGCCACCTCGAGCTGTGACATCCCCAGGCAGGTACCAGGGCCATGGCAGCACCTGGCAGCGGGCAGTGAGGACCTGGATGACCACCCTGTCCTGGCTGTGCCAGCCTTGGTGGCACCCACGAGCACCCTGGGGTCTCCTGCACAGCCCCCCGTGTACACTGTGCACCCTGTCCCCCCACACCGGGATCCCTGAGGTGGGATGGGGTACAGGGATGACCCTCTCCTTGTCTACAGAGAGCTGGGGCTGCTGGAGGTCACCAGGCCACCAGGCAGGGACAGAGGTGTCCCCACAGGCCCAGGGGGTACAGGGATGGAGGCCACAGGGGAATCCCCACACGGATGCAGGGTCACCGGTGGCCATGAAGCACCCAGGGGAGGGGGATGCAGTTACAGGGGATGCGGGTATGGGGTGCAGCAGGCGGGACCCCCACAGGGATGCACAACCACGGCTGGGAAAGTGGGGGGAACGCAGAGACTCGATGCACTGGGGGATCCCCACGGGGGACACACCGTCATGGGAGTCCATGGGGTGCAGCAGGGTGGGACCCCGTGATGGGATTCACCATCACGGGGGTAAAGGGGTGGGGGGCATGGCAGGATTCCCACAGGGACACAGCCCCGGGGGGGCATCCGCGGCATCCTCTGGAGCGGGATACAGGGATGTATCGCCCCGAGATGGGTAGCCCCAGTGGGTACCCGCCGTCCCCTCGGGGTAGAATGCAGGGATGTCCCGTCCCTGTGGGATGTCCCCTCCCGCAGGGATGATCCCTGCCGGTGGGATGTCCCGTTCCGGTGGGATTGTCCCGATGCGATGTCCCCTCCCACAGAGATGTCCCGTTCCGGTGGGATGTCCCGGTGGGCTGTCCCGTTCCGGTGGGATGTCCCGGTGGGCTGTCCCCTCCCGCGGGGCTGTCCCCGGTGCGCGGTCCCGCCCCCGCCGTGCGCGGCGGTGCCGCCAGGGGGGGCCCGCGGGCGGCGGTGTCGCGCAGGGCCCGCGCCGGCGCTCGGAGGAAATGAAGGCGAGTTCCGCCGAGGCGGGAGCCATTACCCGCCGCCGGACCTGAGCCCCCCCTCCCGCCGCCGCCGGGGCCCCGCTCCGCGCCCCCCGCGCCCCGCACGCCCGTCCCGGCGCAGGTAAGCGCTGCCCCGGGGCCGGGGGGGGCCGGCGGGCCGGGGGGAGCCGCGGGGCCGCGGCCGGTGCCTGCCCCGCGCACCCGCCCGCAGTGGGATCCCGAATGGGGGGGGGCTCCGCGGGGCAGGCCCCGGCCCGGCCGCTTTGTGCCCGGGCAGAGAAGCGCGAACAAAGCCGAGGGAGGGCAACGCGCAGCCCCCCGGGCCCCGCGGGTGTGGGCGCTGCCGGAGGGCCCCGAGGATGGGGAGGGGGCTCGGGGCATGGAAGGGGCCTCGGAGGCACCGCGGGGCTGCGGGCTCTGCGCGGGGCTGCTGCGGTGCTCCCGGGGCTCGGTGGGGGCTGAGGGTGCGATGGGCGCCGTGGTCTTTACTGTGGTCGTCGTGGGAACTTGAGGTGCACACCTGGTCCAGGTGTGTACCGTGGCCAACGGCTTCATCATGGCCTTGGAGCACTTGCTACGGCCAAGGTTTTTGATGTGGTCCCACGTTCCTCAGGAGGAGTTTGGGGTGTTCACGGTGTTTACCATGGCCGAGGTCTTTGCCATGGCCCCAGGGTGCTCACTGGGAGCTCCAAGTGTGCACCGTGGCCGAGGTCTTTGCTGTGTCTGCAAGGTTCTCGCTGGGAGCTTGGGGTGCTCACTGTAGTCAAGGTCTTTTCTGTGGAGCGAGGTCCTCACTGGGCTCTTCAGGTGTTCATCATGGCCAAGGCCTTTGCCAGGGTCTTCATTATGGCCTTGCAACACTTGCCATGGCCTTGGTCATTGTCCTGGTGCCAGGGTGCCCCCTGTGAGCTTGAGCTGCTCACCATGGCCGAGGGGTGAGCCTTGGCCATGGCCCTGGGGCTCTCACTGTGGCCATGGGTTTCACCATGACCCCAGGGTCCTCACTGGGAGCTTGAGGTGCTCACCTTACTGGGCTCTTGATGTTCTCACCATGGCCATGACCCTGGTCAAGGCCTGCTTCTTGGCCAGGGTCTTGAGGTGCTGACCGTGGCCAAGGCCCCTGGACCTGTCCTTCAGGTCAGTGCTGTGGCCCCGAGGCCCTGGCTGCGAAGCTGAAGTGCTCATCCTGCCCAACACTTTCCCCATCATAGCTGGTACTGCCATGATCCCCTTGCCGTGGCCTTGAGGTGCCCCCATCACCCTCAGCCTGGCCCTGAGGTGCTCCTTGGCCCCTTCTGAGGCAAGTGCTGTGCCCGAGGCGCTCACCACGACCCCTCACCGTGGTCCTGACGCGCAGCACGGCCACGTCCCCGTGGCGGCTGCCTGGGGGGTCCCGGCTGCCTCTGGCTGGAGAGAGCCGGGGGGCCCTCGCCGTCCCCCCGCGCTGCCACCAGCCACCGCTGCCCTTTCCTTTTCTCCCCTCCCAGGTGCTCTCGAGCCGGGCGAGGCGATGCGGTGCGCCCGTGCCGCGTGCTGTGCCGAAGCGGCTCTTTAGATCCTCCCCGGCCCAAGCCTCCCCTGCCATGGATGCCTCCGGGGCTCTTGCTTCGGCTCCCTCCTCCGCGGCTCCCTCGGGCTCCCGCAGCCCCATGTTGCCCCCAGGAGCTGACAGAGAGGAGTGGGGACCGAGGTTCAATTGTGCCCCTTCCACCTCTGCCGCAGCCTCGCAGGCGATGCCAGCGTCTGGCCGGAAGAGGAAGGCCAACTTCTCCAATGACGAGACCGAGACGCTGGTCTGGAATGTGGTCCGGCATTTCAGCGCCCTGTACGGGTCCGAGGCCCTGCGGGCTCACCCCGTGCGGCGGAAGCAGCTCTGGACCCAAATCCAAAGCCGCGTCAACTTCCTGGGCTACACCGAGCGCTCCATCGACGACCTCAAGCACAAGTGGCGCGACCTGCGGCTGGACGTCAAGAAGAAAATCACCTCCAAGAAGCACCTGCCCGTGAACCGCGCCGGGGGGCCGCTCCACAAGCCGCGCCTCACGCCCCTGGAGAAGATGGTGGCTTCCACCTTCCTGCAGGCCAGCCACGACTCGGAGCCCGAGATCATCCTGGACCCAGGTCAGTGGTGGCGGTTCTGCAGGCAGGGGGTGGCTGGCTGTGCTCCCTGAGGGATGTCCGGCCATGCTGGTGTTCTCAGCTGGCTGTTGTGGGTTGTGGAAGGAGACTCTGGGGTTTGTGTTGGGATTGTAGCAGAGTCATGGTCCTGCTTGGTACCCAAGTGCCAGCCACCGGGGTAGGGAACTGCGTGTGCTGGGATTAGAAATCCTCTGTGGAAAGAACCTGGGATCAGTGAGCTGTAGAAATCACAGAGTGGTTTGAGTTGGAAGGGATTTTAAAGCTCATCCCGTTCCACCCTGTGCCATGGGCAGGGGCACCTTGTGCTACGCCAGGTTGCAACCTGTCCAGCCTGGCCTTGGACACTTCCAGGAATCCAGAGGCAGCCACAGCTTCTCTGGGAAAACTGTGTCAGATCAACAGGATTGGTAGGAGCACCTCAAGCTTTGCAGGAGCGGGTCTTTTTTGTTCTTCTTTTCTTTAATTTGATGCTGTTTGATCCCAAAGTGGTCTCTCTGGTTTCACTGGGGGCATCATAGGCTCAGTCCATGTAGCCCAGACTTGGCTGTCTCTGATCCAGATGCTGGTCATGTGCCAAGCACAGGGCTCTCGGCTGAAGGAAGAAATCCTGTGTAATGGCATGAAGCTGTGCCAGGGGAGGGTTAGGCTGAAAATCAGGGAAAGGCTCTTCCCCCAGAGGGTGCTGGGCACTGCCCAGGCTCCCAGGGAATGGGCACGGCTCCAACCCTGCCAGAGTTCCAGGAGGTTTGGACAACACTCTCAGGGATGCACAGGGTGGGATTGTTGGGGTGTCTGTGCAGGGCCAGGAGTTGGATCAGTGAGTCCCTCCCAGCTCAGCTTATTCCCCAACCCCACGATTCTCTGGCACTAGGGGGGTTCAGGATGGTGCTGGGGCAGGCGAGGCTGAGCAATGGCACGGGATGGCCTTGTGGGAGCCTCTGTACCTCGGGGCTGCCGTGTCCCCGTCAGCTGAGGCCACATCCTGTGTGTCCCACAGATCTGTTCTTCCCTGGCGCGTCCAAGCAGCCCTTCATGCACCTGCAGCCTGGCGTGAGCCACCCCAGCATCTACATCGACACCAACGGGCAGCCCTCGGCCCTGCCTGACGTGGAGGGCTCGGCCGTGCCGCGCCTGCCGGGACAGAGCCCCGACCCCGCCGGCGTCTGCGAGTACGGCCGAGGAGAGGGGCAGGGCGGCTCCGGTACGGCGGGAACAGCGCGGCAGGGCGGGGTGGAGATGGGCTGGGTCTGGATGGACATCCACTGGGAGTGGGGTCCGGATGGAGATCCACTGGGTCAGGATGGGGATCTGCTGGGAGTAGAGTCAGGATGGAGATCTGCTGGGTCAGGATGGAGATCTGTTGGGTCAGAATGGAGATCTGCTGGCAGCAGGGTTTGGTAGAAGATCCAGTGGCAGTGGGGTTGTGGATCTGCTGGGAGTGGAGTCAGGATGGAGATCCTCTGGGTCAGGATGGGGATCTGCTGGGAGTAGAGTCAGGATGGAGATCCTCTGGGATCCACGTGCCAGGGAGGGCCTGGGGCCAGGGCAGTGCGGTGGCTCACCAGAGTTTTCTCTTCTGTCCTCTCCCAGCCGAGTCGGGACCAGAGCTGCGCACTCCAGACGCGTCGGCCATCTCCCCATCGCTGCGAAACGAGTCCCTGGTCTCCTACGCCTCCATGTCGGAGGAGGAGGAACGGGAAGGCCGGGAGGTGGAGAGGGGCCACGGTGGGGCCGCGGGGATGCAGCCGGGGCCCGAGGCCCCCATGTCAGCGGAGGAGGACATGAAACTGTCCCGCCAGGCCATGCTGATCCGCCGGTGCAGCTCCCAGGGCTCCGTCACTTCCCTGCCCGAGGACTCCCTCAACCCCGCGGACGCTCACTCGGACTGGGGACACGAGGGCGCGTCCGACCTGCCCGCCCTGGGCCGCGGGCTCGACTCGGCGCATCCCGAGGAGCAGGCGGGGGGCCCGGGCCCGGAGGTGGGCGCCTTGCCCAGGGTACTGATGGGGCCCACCTGGGAGAAGGCTCCGGCGGAGGAGGAGCCCCCGGCCCGCTCCCCGCTGCACGGCGCCCTGACCGAGGAATCGCTGCCCTCCTCCGCCTCCCCGCCGGGAGACGCCCCGGCCGCCGCCGGCCCCGCCCGCGGGCTGGGCTGCTCCCGGCTGCGCGAGGACCGCCGCGAGAGCTGGAGGACTAGCATCCATCACCTGCTCGACCTGGAGGAGCAGTGGGACCAGCTGTACCACCAGGAGCTGGCCATGTGGCAGGAGGAACGGGCCACCCAGCGCGAGGAGCGGGCGCGCGACCGGGAGCTGCAGTTTCGCCTGCTCGGCGTCCTCACGGACATCCGCGACGAGCTGCGCTACCTGCGCCAGGAGCGCGCCGGCGCCCGCCAGAGCCCGGCCCCGCCGCCCCCCGAGCCCCGCCGCGACCCCAGCCCGCTCCTCGAGCAGCCCAAAGCCGAGCCCAGCTTCCCCGAGCCGCCGGCCGGGAGCTCGGGCTGGGCAGACACCGCCGTGCCCAGCCGGAGCCCGTTCGGTAACCGCGGCCGGGGCCGGCGCCGCGGGCGGCCGCGCGGTTCCGCTTCCCGACACAGACGCCTCTTCCTCACCAACAGCTAGGGACGGGCGGGAGCCGCTCCGCCACGGACACGGAGTGCCCGCGGCCGCCCCGGGGGGACGGTGTGCGGTGACGCGGGCGGCACCCGGATGGATCCCCGCGGGAAGGGACGGAGGACGGGTGGCCGGCGCTGCCCCAAGCCTGCCGCGGGCTCGGAGCGCTCCGGGCAGGTTGCCCACGTGTCCCCCGGGCGAGTTGAGGCGCGGGAGCGCCCCGAGGTGACGCCGCCGTGCCCGCGGGGGACACGTGTGACAGCGCGGCGTGACAGCGCTAGTCCAGTAGGATTTACTACCTGTCGGGGGGTGGGAGTTAGGAACACTTAGTCGCTGACGTGCGAACATTTTATGCAAATCATTTAATGACCTAATTTGCATATAACCATAAAACTTCTGTTAAAAAAAAAAAAGCCTCCAAAAAAACACAGAAATTACGGTTTTGTGTGTCATCTCTGTGTGGGGGTGGGAGCTGGGCCAGTGGGGTCGTTTGACTCATGACTTTGCAGCCCTGATCGGGGACAAGGCCATGGGACAAACGAGCTTCACCCCACTCCTTTGGGGCAGCTCAGCACCCTGGGATCAGGGCTGGGGAACAGGAGCTGTGCTGTCCAGGCTTGGAAACAGCAGCTCTCTGGATCTGGAGAGGGGTGAGGGTATGCACATCCAGGGAGGAACGTGGAGGGTCCCCTGCCCAGGAGTGTTTGGGGTTCCCAGGCAGTGTTTGGGGTCCCCAGGCAGCTTGCAGTGTCCCCAGTGAGTTCAGAGCCTCTCCAGGGATGTGCAAGGCCCAGCCTGACAAGTTCCAGGAGTGTGTAGTGTCCTGAGGGAGTATCCAAGGTGCCTTGCAGTGTCCAGTGTCCCCAAGGAGTGTGGAGGGTCCCTGACATCATGTAAGGCCCCTTGGACAGCGTGTAGGGTCCCCAGGGAGTGTCCAAGGTCCCCAGCAGCATTTGGGGTCCTCAGGCAAGATGCAGTGTCCCCAGCAGTGTGCAGGGCCCCCAGGGAATGCCCAAGGTCCCCATGGCAGGTACAGTGTCCCCACAGCATGTGCAGTGTCGCCAGGGCACCCCAGCACTGCACCCCGTCTCCCCCCTCCATTTCCAGCCCACATCAGGGTGACAGCACTGTTGTACCCTCTGTGTCCCCTGTGCTGTCCCCTCTTCCAGGCCCCCAGCACCCAGGGAGGGGACAGTGGGGCAGCAGGGTCACCCAGGAGGATGGTGACACCCAGCTTGGGGACCCCAGGGTGCCTGAGGAAGGGCCCTGGATTCACATGGCTGTAGAGAAAAAAATTGTGTGCAATAACTGCTATCCCCAAATCAAGGGTAGGAGGGACCTGGGGACAGGAAGGACCCAGGGATGGGTCAGCGACAGGAGTGGGGGTCTCCACACAGCCCCACCAGCACGAGGCCACCACAGCCGGTGACTCCTGAGCCCGCACACCCCCGGACCCACAACGCTGCCATTCCCACTACCCCGTGTCCCACCACGACATTCCCACTTTCCCATCCTACTGTTGCTGCCTTCCCACGGTGCAGGACCCCGGGGACAGGGCGGGAGTGCGGCCACAGAGCACGGGGGGACCCGCGGCGGGGGTGCTGAAGGCTCTGCAGCCCAGCACGACTTTATTCCGTATCGCTTCGTCCATACAAAACTACACCCCAAGCACTGTACAGCGGGACGGCGCGGGGAAAGGGAGGCAGTAAAAATAAGCATCGGGGGCGAGGGGACAGAGCGGCAGGCGGGGGGTGGCGCGGGGGGACACGGCGGGGGGCTGCCCCCCACCCCGTGCGGCGACATTGTCCGTGGGGGGAGCGCTGGGGGGGTGAAGTGTCCGTCCGTGGCGGGGGACCTGGGGGCTCGTCCTCCCCCCGGGGCTCCCCGCGTATCCCCCGCCCCGGCC
Source organism: Acridotheres tristis (assembly GCA_037013685.1). NCBI lineage: Eukaryota > Metazoa > Chordata > Aves > Passeriformes > Sturnidae > Acridotheres > Acridotheres tristis. Next base: position 923,931 of record CM072895.1, read on the forward strand.
GGGCACCTCGATTTGGTCGGAAGCTGAGTGACCGGTGGCTGTCCCCGTCCCGGGGGGGTGCCAGTCCGCGGCGGGGTGGCCCCTAATCCCCGGGGGGCAGGATCCCGGGCGGGGGCAGCGGCGGCGGCCCCGCCTCGGCGCTGTGGACCCGCTGGTGATCCTTGAGCGATTCCTTGTATCGGAAGCTGCGGCCGCAGGCGGGGCACTGGTACGGGCGCTCCCCGGTGTGGATGCGCTGGTGCTTGAGCAGGTTCTGCTTGCGGATGAAGCTCTTGCCGCACTGGGCGCAGGCGAACGGGCGCTCGCCGGTGTGCAGCCGCTGGTGGTTCTGCAGGTGTTCCTTGCGGCTGTAGCACTTGCCGCACTCGGAGCACTTGTAGGGCCGCTCGCCGCGATGGATCATCTGGTGCCGCACCAGCCCCGAGTGGCAATTGAAGCTCTTGCCGCACTCGGCGCACGGGTAGGGCCGCTCGGCCGCGTGGCTGCGCTGGTGGATCCGCAGGCTCTTCTTGCCGCTGAAGCTCTTCCCGCACTCGGCGCATCCGTGCGGCCGCTCCTCGGCGGGGCCCGGCGGCGCCGCGGGGACGCTCCCGGTATCGGCCCCCGGGCCCGGCTCGGGGCCCGGAGCTTTGCCCAGTCTGTGCTGTGCTGGCAGAGCCACCGCCGCTGGCACCGCCGCCTGTCCCTCGGGGGTCCCGAAGCCCGTGGAGGGGAAGAGCAGCTCCCCGGAGCTGCCCGGCAAACCCACCTCCTCGGGGGGCTCGGCGTGGGGGCACCGCTCCTCCGTCTTCACCAGCAGCCCCTCGCTTGCTGCAGGGGACAGAGAGACTGGTCAGGCCTACCGGGGACACTGGGGATGTCCCCAAGTCACAGCTCGTCCCCTCACCCCAGCCCCATGGTGGGGATCGCTCACCAGGACCAGGGCCCGGGGGCAGCATCTCCCTCTCGGGCAGCTCCCAGGGCTCCCGGACACAGGGCTCTTCCTCCTGCTTGATCCACGACAAGAAGTCGTGCGCGGTGATCAGGGCATCCGCACCTGCAGGGAGGGACAGGGACGGCGACAGGGACTCAGCCACGCGGGGCCACACCCTGCTCCGAGAGGCAGGGGAGGGAATGGCTGCGGTGGGTGCAGGCTCAGCCCCGTGCTCACCTGCACAGGGGTCTGGCGGCATCCCCCGCTCCTCAGGGAATTGCTGCTCCCCCACGAAGGCCACCTCCTGCTTGATCCGGGACAGGATGTCGGAGGTGGAGATCAGCGACTCTGTTCACAAGGAGATACTTCGCCAGGGCTGGGACGGAGCCACACTGTGACCCAAGGCCACCACATCCTGTGGTGTGACCCCTGGACTCTGGCCTCAGGGGACATCCCTATCCCACAGCAGTTATAGACATCCAACACCGCCAGGGAGCTGGGGGACAGGTGACTGTAGGACAGCCCTTGGTGACGGGTGACCCTGAGACAGTGCTTGGGGACAGGCACAACCCCTGGGAATAGATGACTGTGGCAGAGCCCATTGGGGACAGGTGACAATGGCACAGTTGATGGGGCTGAGTGACTGTGACACAGCCCATGGGCTCTGGCACAATGTGGTGGCAGCTGGGGACATGTGGATCTCCCAGTGATGGATACCCAAGATGTCCAGCACAACAGTCACGGATTTTCTGGGGTCACTCATGACAGTTTCCAGTCACAGCTGGAGAACTGGGCCCACTGGGATTGGGACTGTCACGGAAGGAGGAGAGGCATCCCTGGGGTGAGGAGGGTGGGGGAACATGAGGTGGGGACAGTGGTGACAGTGGAGACAGTGCCTCACCCGCACAGGCATCCGGCTGCAGCTCCCTCTGCTCCAGCTCCCGCTGCTCAGGGACACAGGGCCCGTCCCCACGCTCGCTGCGGGGCTGTGCCTCGCTTCTGGACAGGGCCCCATCTGCCAGGGACACAGAACAATGTCACCCCATGCTTGTCACCCCTCCCTGTCACCCAGGCTTTGGGGGACACTCTGGGGACACACCAGGCTGCCAGGACCTGGTGTCCCTCCTGGCAGAGAATGCACCTAAATCCCACAGTATCTCCATGTGCGGACACTCAGATCCTGGGTTCTGGGGGACAAGGACCTTCACCAGCTCCCTAGGCAGCAGCATGGCAGCACTGGCATGGCACGGTGTGTCACCCTGTCCCCCACACAGCATGAGCCATGGAGCGTCCCCTCTGGAATGGGTGGTCCCAGGACACAGCAAATGCCACCACTGACCACTGGCAGGGAACCAGAGCATCCACGCTGGGGACCCACTGAGGAGACACAGCCATAGCTCCATCCGGCCAGGAAAGGGGGAAAAGGGACATTTACCCAGGGACAGCAAAGCCTCATAGTTCTCCTTCACCAGGTTGTTGTATAGCTCTTTCTGCCACTCCTCCAGGTTCTTCCACTCCTCCGCTGAGAAGTAGACGGCGATGTCAACAAATGTCACTGGCACCTGTGGGGACAAGACCCCCGGCTCAGCGGCACCCACTCCCCAGGGAAACCGAGGGTCCCCCCACTGTCCTGCAGCCCCCTGGGACACTTTACCTTGGGGACCTCGCCCCGGGGGCCGGGGGGCAGCCGCAGCACCCAGAAGTTCCTGTTCTTCAGGAGATTCTCCACGTTCTCCAGGCGCCGCTGGAGCAGCCCGTACTCCTGGATGAGGGTGCCCAGCACGGCCCACTTGCTCTCCAGCTGGTTCCCAAATTCCATGGCTGTCTTCTCACAGTCCAGGAGCTTCTTCTCGGCCGTGCCAGAGCGGCCCTCCAGGCTGAGCAGGCGGGTGGCCAGGAGGTCGATCTTCCTCTCCATGGCCTGCACCGTGGCCACCACGGTCCAGAGCGAGGCCTCGGCGGAGTGGAGCTGCGCCTCCCGCACGTGCGCCCGCTCCGGCAGCAGCGGCGGCTGCAGTGGCATCAGGTGAGGGGCCTCCATGTTCCACTCCTGCACCTGGGCCACCGGGAGGTCACGAGTGGGAGGAGGCCTACAGTCACCCCCTTGGGCCTCTGTTCACCATTTCCAGGGCTTTTGGCCACCAGCAGCCCCAGAAGTGCAGGGGACCCCTGTGTGCGATGCCCACCAGCCTGAGGGGACAGTGAGTGGTATCCAGGGTGGCCGTGGGGTCAGTGCCCATCTCTGTCCCCATGGAATACTTGCCAGAACTAGGCAGGTCACCATGGTGACCTCCTTCCAACTTATCACCCCAATCCCATGGGAGCCATTCCTGGGTCTGCCCGTGCTGGAACCCACTCAGGAGGCGGATGGGGCTGGATGGGCAGGGAGCAGCCAGGGCAAGCGTGGGCTAGGGGTGTCCAGGGACACCTTGGGGACATAAAGGGACATGCCAGGACAGAGGTGCCTGGGACATCCCAGGGCTGAAGCCTGCTCAGAGCATTCCGGGGCACCCTGGGGCGTCCCGGGGGCACGGGGATATCCCGGGGCAGAGGTGCCTGCGGACACGCTGGGAACACACGGGCATCCCGGGTCAGCGGGGCATCCCGGGAGCACTGAGGCCATCGCGGGTCGCGTCCCTGGGGACATCCCGGGGCACCCCGAGGGCACGTGGACATGCCGGGTCAGCGGTGCCCGGCGCATCCCGGGGACGGGCGGACATCCCGGGGCAGGGGTGCTCAGCCCCATCCCGGGGCACCGGAGCCACGGCGGCTCTGGCCCCCGGTGCTGGCGGAGGCCCCGTGGGCTGGGGGTGCCGGGGGGTCCCGGCCGGGGCGCGCGGGCCGGGCCGGGCGGCGGCGGGAGCCGGGGCGGGCGGGGCGGCTCCGCCTGCGGCCGTGCCCGGTGCCGGTACCGGTGCTCCGGGCCGCGCTTACCTGGGCGGGCGCCCACTCGGCCATGGCCCCGCGGAGCTGGGCCGGGCCCCGGCGGCCGCGGCCGGGGCTGAGGTTGGGGCCGGGCGGCGGCGGCGGCGAGCGCGGAGCGGGGCCGGGCCGGGGCCGGGGCCGGGAGCGGGGCCGGGGCCGCTGTCGGTGCCTGCGCACGGGCCGGGCCCCGCCGCCCCGCCGAGCAGCCACGGGCAGCCGGGGAATCGCATCCGCCTCCTCCGGGCTGGGCGGCAGCGGGCGGGGAGCGGCGGCAGCGCGGAGCGCCGAGCACTGCCGCCTACCGGCACCGGGAGCGGCTCCGCCACCGGCACGGCCCCGGTACCGCCACCGGCACCGCCGTCAGCACACACACCGGCAACGGCAGCGGCTCTGCCACTGGCACAGTCCGCTGGCACCGGCAGTGGCTCCGCCACGGCCGCGGGTACTGGCACTGGCACTCTCAGTGGCACCGGTGCACCGGCACCTCCAGCACTGCCACCGACACCGGCGGCAGCTGCGGCATTGGCACCGCCGTGGGAGTTGGTGTTGGCTCTGCCACCAGCACCGATGCTGATACGAGTGGAGGTGGCATTGGACTGGATTTGGGGACAGGGAACACCCATTTGGGTGGCACCGAGGGCCAGGCGCCCTGGGGGGAGAGGACATGACCACCCAAGCCAGGATCCCCGTCCTGGCCAGGAGACCCTCGTGGGGGATATTCTGGGTTTGGGAACCACCCTGAGTGCCCATCCTGACCTGGGACCTTTCGTTTGAACTGTGCCAGGGCTGGGGCTGGTGCCAGGCCAGGGAAAAGCGTAACGATCACACCTTCCTGGGATTATCCCGGGAAAAGCTTCTTCAGTGCCTCGGTGTCCCGGGATCCCTATGGATGGACCATGACTGGGGCTCTCCTGGGCTGGACAGGGAGCGGGATGACCCCGGCACCGGGGAAGGGAAGGCAGTGGCATAAGAAGGGTTAACGGGTTGAGCCGTGTCACGGGAACCTGAGCAGCCATTTCCCTCCAGGATGTCATTGCTCCCTGTCCCCTCCAGCACTCTGTCCCCCAGCTGGGACACCCCAATCCCCCCAGGCCCTGCCCCATGGCTCCAGGGCTGAGCTTTTTAAATGAAGACATTTTCTCCAATATCCAATCCAAATACCATTTCCATTTCCAGTTTTCCTGTCCGTGTTCCCTGTGAGTGGAGCCCAACTCCCCCGGCTGTCCCCTCCTGTCAGGGAGTTGTGCAGATCCAGAAGCTCCCCCTGAGCCTCCTTTTCTCCAGGCTGAGCCCCTTTCCAGCTCCCTCAGCCTCTGAGGTTTCTTCATCTCACCTATGGATTCACCTGCTTCTAGCACAGACAGGGTTTGCTTGGTTTATTCCCAAATTTTCCAAGCATCTCTTACCACACAGGTGATATTTCCCGGGGAATGTCAGTTCCTCCTGGGAGAAGCTTTGATCCCCAGGACAGCACCTGATAAAAATCCCTCTCTGTGGCTGTGGGGAGTTAAAGCTGGGTCTGCCACAGCAGCTCTGCCCTCTCAGGAGTGAGGAGTGCTGGGGCCTGGAGCATCGCAAGGGATCCCATGGGATCCAGTGGTCAGGAGACAGAGGAACCAAGCCCTCAGTGGGAATGGAGCATCCCAGCCTGTGGACAAGGGATGGAGGGACAGGACACAGGGAATGGCTTCCCACTGCCAGAGGGCAGGGATGGATGGGATATTGGGAAGGGATTGTTCCCTGGGAGGGAGGTGAGGCTCTGGCACAGGGTGCCCAGAGCAGCTGTCCTGGATCCCTGGAAGTGCCCAAGGCCAGGCTGGATGGGGCTTGGAGCAGCCTGGGACAGTGGAAGGTGTCCCTGCCATGGAATGAGGTGGGAATGGGATGATCTTTAAAATCCCTTCCAATCCAAACCACTCTGGGATTCTGTGAGGAATAAAAATCAAATCCAACCCCCAGGACTTCACTTATGAGAAGCCAGTGCCAAAAGGTTTTTGGGACATTATTCCTGTACCTGGGATGATACAGGATGCTTTGGGGCCAAGTGTATTTTCCCAATCCTGCTCAGAACTCCTGGAACTCCAGCACAGCACCAGCTGGGTGTTCTCTGCTGCTCCTCAGGGGCTGCTGAGCCCTGAGACTTCATTCCAGCTGGAGTCTGTGACTGAGGACACCCCTCCAACTGGAGGCAACACATTTTCCCTCTTGGCACTCAACTGGAATATTCAAAAATGCTGAAAACCACCAGCACATGGGGAGAAAACACAAAATCTGCACGTGTTGCCTCCACAGGCCCTCCTCTCACCTTCTCCCTGCTGCATTTCCACTTCCCAGAGGAACATCACTGACACACTGTACACACATTTAGAATATATCCATGGGGTTTTTTCCCCAAAATTTCAGAAACCAAAGCAGCATCTCACCCCACAGGAAAACATGAGGTCAATATAAAAATAGAACACAAAAATAGTTAGTTCTGCAGGTACAGTAATGGGAGAGCAGCTAAAGTAGGGAAATAATGCCCAGAATTGGTAGCTTCAAACATCAGTTTACAAACCCATTTCCAATTCTTCATTTTTCATCCCTGAAAACTTCCAGTGTTTCTCTGTGCTACTCTGGATGCTCTCCAGCTCGTGTTGTTTGGTGCACCAGGTTTGTTTTTGTAATGTCTCTTTTGGTACAGCCAATGCTGCTCTATCCAACTCTTGCTCCAAGGAGGAGCTGGATGGAGCATGGTAAGAATGACAGGAATGATCCAGGTCCTAATCAATGACCTGACCAGCAACAAACCGAACCAGAACTCGATTCAACTTGGGAAAACTTCCTTATCCCCCAACTCCACTCTAATCCAAACCCCAGCTGTGGGCAGAGCAGGATTTTCGACAGCTGACTGCACAACTCTAGCCCAGGCAGGCTGGGAATGTGGGACCGTGTTGAGAGGCGGCTGTGGAGGGTGGCTGTCCCCTCGGCAGCGGCTGCTGCCTGCTGTGGGAGCGCTGGTGCCGCAGCAGGTGCGCCAGGCGGGCAAAGCTCTCCCCGCACTCGGTGCAGATGAACCACGGCACGGCCGCCTCCTCGGGCTGGCCCTGGTGGTACAGCAGGAACTGCCTGAACTCATCCACCTCCTGCCCTGCCAGGACACTGCTGCTGCTCCTGATTCCCACAGGATTGCTCGGATTCGTTGCCGGATTCGTTGCCGGATTTTGGTGGCTCCCCGATGTTTCCCCCTGCTCTGAGAAGTGGCAGTGCAGGGTTTGGGATGCTCCCAAGGATGATCCATGCAGTTGTGTGCCTCCTGCAGCCTGGATCATGGCACCACCATGGCCTGGAACGAGGAGATTGCAAACATTCCCTGTATGTGATGTGACACAATACAAATCTCCAAAAGACAACAATTCCCCATTCACTGCTTCTGGACAAAACCTATGAGTTTTGGGGTTTTTTTTTAAAAAAAAAAAAAAAAAAAGCAGGGATGAGCTGGAAAACCCCATCCCTCCAATCCTACCAATTTCAAGGTGCTGCCAGTGAATTCCCACACCACCACACACCTGTGCTGAGGCTGGCAGGAATTTTCTTTTCCTCCAAATCCTGTAGATCATCTTTGACCTGTGTTGCTTGTCCTGCTGGGATATGGGTTTTGGGAACAAGGAAGAAACCTGAACAAAGAATAGAAAGAATATGGGAATGATGGTTATTAATATTTCCCCCTGATGTTTTCCAGCAAATCCCTGCATCACCCACTCTCTAAAGAGCATCTCTGTTATGCCAGGAAAAGACCCGATGAGGAGGGAGCAGCAGCAGCTGCCCTGGTGGCTAAAAGGGTTACAAAAGGGATGCAGGTGAACAGGACTTGTGCACCAACTTTTATAAAATATTCCAGAAATTACACCCAGAAGTTTGAAGATTAAATGTTGAAAAGTGGAAGGTCTCAGGTTTGAGTCTTAACCCCAAATTCAGCTGCCTGGTCCTGGATTTTATGGTTCAGTCCTGTCTTTTTCCCAGCTAATTCCTCCTTGTGCAATGCCCCAGATTTCGGCAGATTCTTCTAGGAATCAATCCAAGGAATTACCTGAATGCTGAGGAGCCAGTGAGGGCTCACAGCTATAGATTTAAAATATCAGTGACTTCAAGCAAACATACAGCTGAACATGTAAAGCTAATTAATGAGATGTCTTCATTTTCTGGGCATCATTCAAGTTATTTCACTATTTCTGCATCAAAATAGTTCAATTCTCTTCAGTCAGTCTCAAACTCAGACATACATCAGGGTCTGGGGATGAGGGAAACACAGCTTCACTGGAATTAATGAGGGTACAGGATTAATGATCCTGTGTGTCACTGCAGCTCTGGTATCCAAATCTTTTCCACCTCTTGCTCCTTTTTGCTTTGTTGGCAGCTGCATTCCCTGGGATCCTAAACTGTCCTTCAACCTTTTAAAGCAAAATTGTGGAGCTTCTTATCTCTCACAAAGATTGACAAGCACTTAAAAGATGATTTCTCTAAAAATCCAGGGATTTGAGGAGCAACAAGAGCCAGGCCAGACCCAGACTGTGTCCCTTTGGAGAGGGAAAACTGACCTTTTCCCATTGTGATGAAAGATCCATATTTCTCCTTCAGCAATTGCTTATAAAATTCATTCTGCCAATCTTCCAGACGTGGCCACTGAGGAAGCATCTCAGGGACCTACAAAGCAAAATGTTCAACAGTCAGAGGAGCTGTGAATCCCTGAAAACCCTCTTATCCCAACAGTTTAAACCCGTGGGCACCTCCCAGCTGCTCCCAGCAGTGTCTGTGCTATGTGTAAGCAGCATATTAATGAAGGATTTTACATAAGAACCCTCTACTGTTAATCCAGAGTGAGAGAAAAGGCTTTAAAGCGATGTGACTCAGCCAGAACAATGATTTGCTCCAACAACTGGGTCAGAAATTAGTCATAAAAACAGATATCTGCGGTCAGCATCCGTGCCCAGCCCCCTCAGGGAATGTCGTTCTTCCTTCAGTGAAAAATAAAATAATTCAGTGTTTTAAATAAACCCTGAGGCAGTGCCATGATCTGTCAGACTGGCTGGAAAAGCTCCTCCCTGGTAATGAAAGCTTACTATTAGGGAATAACAATATTATTATTATTGCTATTAATTGAACCCTTTAAGGGATCTTTTTTCAATCTGCTTCCAAGGCTTTACATGCAAATCTCCCCTTTAATTTAATTTATTCCCGCTCTCCAGCCCCTCAATTACCCTAAAGGGCTCGGAATTCCGGATCCTTTTTCGGGTTTTGCTGCCTGGCACAGAGCTGAAACTTTGGGGGGTCCCCACGTGCCAGGTCCCATCCACCCCCAGGATGAATTTGTTGGGAACAGCTTCCTTCAGCAGGCGCCGTCTCTTGCCGATTTTCAGAGGATTCGTCTTGAAGGAGCTCTCCTCGAAATGCTCCGAGCACAGGCACTGGTACCTGGAGGGATTCTCCATGTCCCGGCCCATGTTTTGGATCCACTGCCTCAGGAGGGCTTTGTTGTGTAGGGGGAATCCATAGAAACTGACCGAGCTGTTCTTGTAGATCCCGCTCGAGGCGTTGTGGCAGTTCAGGGCCGCGCAGTAACCCATCGTCACGCACCAGCAACGGGGGAAAAACCCCAAAAAAACACACCAGGGAGGAGGTTTAGGGAGCTCCTAATCAACCTCAGTCCCAAACAGGTCTAAATTTCTCCCCAAACCCCGCGGTTTTGGCAAAGAGGAGGAGCTGAGGTGGCTGAGTGAAGCACGGGACTGAACTTCCAACAGGAGCTCCCCACGGAGAGGTGCCAGGTCTGTCCCAGCTGCTTTAAATCATCGATCTGAAAAGGGAAAAAAGCTTTAAAATCAGCCTAATGACCCTGAATATGCAGATTTACAATTAATTAACCCCTGTGGTAAGCTTCATTCATTTGTGTATCCACAAGGGATCCTGAGCTCCAAAGGTTATCCAGCACACAACACAGGGCTGAGAGACATAATTCCCAAAAATGAAACTCTGGGGTCTGATGTCCCCCATCATATCAGAGGAGAGTCTCAGGGGTGTTAAGTGGTGAGATTTTTGGACAGGAACACTGGAAAAGGGAATAAACCATCCAGGCATCCTGCTGCATCCTGCTCTGAAGAGGAGGAGATCCCAAGGTTTGAGGATGCCCGTGGTTAAAAAGGAACAAGGAGCAGGAGGTTCAAAAAAAGCTCACAAAGTTTGATTATTAAATTAAGCACTTAGCATGGAAATTAGTAATTTTGCCCTTCTGGTAATAAGAGAAATAAAATAATAAAAGGAAAAGAGAGAGGGAGATCAGATGGGAGAGGGAAGATCACTGATCCTGTCCTGAGGGCACATTTTCACACCCTGAAGTTTTCCTTGCCCTGGAATTAGGTTTCTCCTTTTTCATGTAAATGAGTGAGGATGAACAGTCCCTTCTCCCAGAGCTTTCTGGAAAGCTTTGGGGCTCTTGAGCCACCTTTCCTGGATCAATCTTTGGCTGACACTCTGTGCCTTTTTCCCCACTCCGTTCCTGCACTGCCTTTTCCCACTGCCCTTATCTCCACGGAGCAGAAGGGAAGCGGCCCCAGGAGGTGCTGCCCCACCTGCGTGTTTCTCCTTTCTCCAACCACATCCTGTTCTAAGGGGCTTGTTCTGGGATTTTGGGACACGTCTCCAGCACAGGGAGGGCAGGCACACGTTGGAATGAGTCCAGAGGGGGCCCCGAGGCTGCTCCAGGGCTGGAGCCCCTCTGCTCTGGAGCCGGGCTGGGAGAGCTGGGAATGTTCCCCTGGAGAGGAGAAGGCTCCAGGGAGAGCTCAGAGCCCCTGGCAGGGCCTGGAGGGGCTCCAGGAGAGCTGGAGAGGGACCGGGGACAAGGCATGGAGGGACAGGACACAGGGAATGGCTTCAAACTGAAAGAGAGATAGGATATTGGGAAGGAATCCTTGGCTGTGAGGGCGGGGAAGCCCTGGCACAAGAGTGCCCAGAGAAGCAATGGATGTTCCCTGAAGTGTCCAAGGCCACGTTGGACTTGGAGCAGCCTGGGACAGTGGAAGGTGTCCCTGCCTGTGGCCGGAGTGGCACTGGACGGGCTTTAAAGGTCCTTTTCAACACAAACCGTTCCAGCCCAGCCCCGCTTTCACCCCCTGCATCTGCCGGGGGTGTCGGTGCCTCTCCCCGCCCCACAGCTGTGACGGGGAGCGGGTGGCGGCGCTGCCCTCGCGGTACCGGGGTGCAGGGCTGTCGGAGGAGGCCGGACACGGCTCTGCAGCCCAGGAAGCGCCGCGGGATTCTCGGCACCTCAGCCCCACGCTGCACCGCCATCTTCCTCCCCCTCAGCCGCGCCGAGCCGCAGCAGCCAATCACAGGCGGCGCCGGGCAGCAGCAGCCAATCAGAACTCAGCCTCAACCATTTCCCACACACCATTGGCCAGCCGGGTTCGCCCACCCAGAGGAGCGCCGTGGCCTCCACGAGGAGAGGGCCGGAAGGACGCTCATCCCCATTGGTCAGCGCACAGGGAAAGCAGGGCGCTGATTGGACGAGGCGGGAAGGGAGGCGGATATTGGGAGAGGCGTCTACTCGTTGTCCTGGCAACGGCGGCGGGGCCGAAACCGCGAGAGCTTCCGACGAGCACCGAGCTCGGGTCGGGACCGGAGAACAGGGACTCCCTTACCGAGCCTTGGCCGCGGGTCGGGACCGGAGAACCGGGACTCCCTTTCCGAGCCTTGGCCGCGGGTCGGGACCGGAGCCCAAGGATTCCCTTACCGAGCACCGATGGACGTGGGATTGGCCCGGAGCGCAGTTCCGGACCGGCGGAGCGGAGGGACCCTCGCCCCCGGACCAGCCCCCGCCTCCCCGCCCGTTTCTTCCCGATGCAGATGCCTTGAAACCTGGGATTTTGGGGGTGGCAGCCGCTGAGCTCCGCCTCTGGCTTCAGCCTCCGCTCCTCCCTTCCTCTCCCGGTGCAGAACGACCCGCGCAATTTGACAATTTTAATTAAAACCCCTGAAATTTCCAGCCAACTAATCAAACATCCGGACAAAACTTAGGCAGAAACACGCAGCAAAAAAGTCCTTTAAGGAAGTTTCCTTTAAGGAAAAGGAGCTCTGACCCCAAACAGGCTCCTCCCTGACTCAGACACCTCTATTTTTCCCCGCGATACCACCGACAAAGTGACGGATGACAAATCCATACTCTTATTAGTAAAACGCATAAATCGTGTCCTTAGAAGGCCACGATATGTCCACTCTATCCCGTGAGGAGCCCTGAACACGAGCAAAAGGTCTCTGAAGGAGGATGCTGAACGAGCAGCGCCCTGTCCCGCTCCAAAGGGGAGGGAAGTTCCTCCGGCATGGAGATGCCCGAGGTCCAAAAGGAACGAGGGTCCCAAAAGAGCTACGAGGTTTGATTAGTAAATTACACACTTGGCATGGAAATTGGATGAGTTAGCCCCTTATCTTCTATTAGTAAATTAAAGAGGAAGGAGGAGAGAGGAGAGAGGTCAGGGAACATCACCAGCCCTGGCTCCAGCGCCGATCCGGGTGTGCAGGATCCCGAGGATGCTGTGGGGGCACCTTCTTATGGCTAAGTTTTCCCCGCCCCGGGATCAGGTTTCCCACTTCCCATGCAAATGAAGGAGTGTGCGCAATTCTGCTGCTGGACCTTTCTGGAATTGGGTCGGGGGGCTTTGAGGGGTTGTTGTGATCGCCCTGCTCGCTTCCCCGCTGTGTTTGTCCAGTGTTTGTTGTGTCTCTGCGTTCCGGGGAGGAGCTGGAACAGCGCTGCCCTATGTGCCGTGCCCCCCTCTCCAGCCACATCCTGTTAACTCCTGCTCCTTATCAGTGTTTGGGACACAACCTTAACTCCTTGGAGTCCTGGCTGCCACAGCTGCACAGATCACAACACCGCCTGTGTCCCCTGAAGAACGGGATGGGAACTCGGGATGATCCCGAGAAGCGGGGGAAGGACATTCCTTACCTCCTCCAATACCCTCTGAATCTCCTGGAGCTCGGAGATGCAGCGGGAAATGGCTCCTGAAAAACGAACACGTTCGATCTGACACAGGTTGATTTGCAAGAGCATCCTGGAGGCTGTGGAGTGAGGGGAACAATCCGGAGCCCCAGGGGCCGAGAACTGCCCCACTTTTCCTTAACAAAGGGCGCAGGGAGGGACATGCAGGGACACAGTAGGAGCCGATCATCCCACAATTTCTGTTTAGGCTGTGAGGTGAGAAAAGCCTGGGAAGGGGGTGGAATTCCTTTGTTAGGAGTCCCTCCTTGGAGGCACCGCCTTGAGCTGTTACCCTGTCATTGTTTCAAGGTTAAACTGTAGTTAAGGATCCAGCTCTGCTCTGCTATGGAAAATCTGGGATGGAGTCTGTGAGGAAACTTGTGAGTGTGGTGTGGGATCAAACAGGGCCCCATCGGCTCACAGCAGCCCCTCACAGCTCAGGTCATGCTCAGCTCTGTGCTCAGATCATGCACTGTGACTCCACAGTGGCTCTTGGATAGGAAATTGCCTTAACGGCCACACATCCAGCAAGTGGAATCTTATCCATGCAGCCAGAATAATGGCCTGGACATTCACATTCCAGCTGGCTCTTGTCAACAATTAATAAAATTTTTAATGGACACAGGAGCACAATATCCAGTGCTAACATAGCAGGATGCTGGTGTAGGACCCGGAGGGCAAGGAGTTAAAATCCCTGGAGCAAATGCCCCTGTGCCAAACTGCTCAGGTTAATTTATGACTCTTGGGTGAGAAGCAGGAATCTGCCAACCTTAACCCCAAAGGATTTCCAGAGACTACAGTGCACTGACTCCACGCAGCACCTGCACTCCTTGATTTAAAATTAAAGTATCACAATGGCAAATTCCTGCCGCGGCAGGAAAGGGAATTTCTGGAGTTGGCCCCAGTAAGAGCTGTAGGTCCCAGCATTGTGTGGGCAGTGCCCTGGGGTGCAGCATCCTGGGCGCCAAGGAGTTAAAGTGCTGCTGTGTTCCAAACCTGCATAACAAGGGACAAACTGGAATAGGATGTGGCTGCAGAGCGGGGACCCTCTGATATTTTCAGGTCCTCTGATTTTTTCAGTTTTGGGCTTGTCTTCCTCCTTTTCTTCCTTAACTCTTTCTGCAGCTGCTCAGTTTTTACTGACAGCAGTAATTCAGCTCTTTTCCTCCCTTTCATTTATTCATTTCCTCTCTGGGGTCTTGCTTGTGTCCACCATGCTTTTTCCTATCTAAATTCTCTTTCCCTGCATTCTGCTGAAGCAAGTAGAGTCCCAAACTGGTCATTTTTCAGACCCACGTTTATCACTTTGGATTCTGTACAAGGCCTGGAGATAAGGGAGTGTGTCTCAGCTGTGGGGAAGGACAGGATATGGCTGGAAAAGGGGGGCACATGGAGCTAGGACAGCTCTTTTCTGGGACAAACAGCCTTGTTCTGGCTCCTGGAGATAAGCACAGCATGCACAGCACAGGGCATGGAATGTCCAACAAAAGTTATCAAGGTGGGGGGAATCAAAACCACCAGAGACCTCCCTGACCCAATACTAAGAGGATCCAGAGGGATGGACTGTATCTGCTGATTCGTTTGCATCAAAAGTGAAAAAAATAGCCCCAGGGTGTGGAAAACCTGGCTGTAAAAGGGTGATCCAGGGCTCACAGGGGCACTTCTGGGATCCTGGACACTGTGTCAGCTGGATCGATGCTGGAGCCAGGAGTGGTGATGTCCTCCCCTTCATCTCTCTGATATCCCTCTCTCTTCTCTCTTCCCTTTTATGTTTTTATTTCTCTTCCTACTGTGATAAATGTGATTCGTGCTAATTAAATTGTAAAGATATTAGCAAAATTGTATTTAGATCAATAGAAGACCATTGTTACCGAGTGAAAGGGGGGGAGATGGGTGAGACAGGACAAAAGACATCTTCCAGATGTTGGGAATCGAAGAAGAAGGTTGGAAGAAAGTCAAATAAGAATAGTAGAAGGACGTAGGTCTGATAAGCAGCATCTAGGAATAGAGCTTCAACCTTGAAATGGGCAAAAATGGGATGATTCCAAGCATGGGACTTAATTAGAGTCATGTTATGGAAAACATCTGCTCAGTCACACAGGGCGCCTGTGCTACCTGCAGGTCACACCTCGGTCACTGATGAAGACGATGAGCCTTCACTGGAAACAAGACCCTCAAAAGGATGAGAGACCCCCAACCCATTAGTAGAGCATGCGCCGTGCAGTATAGTTACGTAGATTTTAGGAATAGAAACTAGGAGGAGCTTTCCAGAAACTTCTGTAGCCTACAGTATATAAGTGGGATTGTTAGCCCGAATGCTTTGGTACGAGAGGAAGGGCAGGCCCCTCCCCGTACCCCCGGTCGGTTTTGCTTATGCTTTATACGAACCTCAATTATACTAAAACACTTACTCTCAAATTTTATCCATCCCAAATTATACAACTGTAATACTTTACTTGGATTGTATTCAGTTTCAATAATTTTTGTAATCATCTTTAATACTTTTGATTGTATTCATTTATAATTGTTACTATTAAAAATTTGTTGTTACTTTTAATCTTTGTTGTTTGTTTAATTGGAAAAATAGAAAACCATTCATAACACTACCAGAAGATAAGGGGAGAAATACCAATTCCCATGCTGAGAGGGAATTTGCTATTAGCATTTTGGACCTTTCTGACACCTGTCACTCCTTTTTGACCAGGGCATCTACAAATATTGGGAGTTTCTTTCCTCTTGGGAGTGGAACACAGACCCAAGGGAGGAGGCTGGAGGAGCAGGGCTGCCCTACCTCCACACGGCCTCCTCTCCAGCAGATCCTGTTATCAGTGTTTGGGACACAGCAGCTCGTTAACTCTCTGTTTCCCGGGTTTCTGCAGCATCTCCATAGTCTGCTTTCACAGGATTTGGAAAACTGAACAAATACAGAAGACCATGAACAATGTGGGAAAAGAAATGCAACACAACTTTAAGGCTATGCGGAATTAAAATAATTTTCCAGGCTCCCCGGCCATTTTACAATTCCCAGGATCTCACCCTCCAGGAATTCTCCCTTGGGGTTCAGCAGCAAGGAGCCCCAGGATATAACAGTAGGAATAAGCTGCCTCCCAGGCTCTGCACCTTTTTTTTGTCTGCCACTAAAGAAAGAGGATTCCTCCTACAGCCACAGAGGCAACACTTCCTTTCCCAAAGCATCTCACCCAAGTGGGTGTTTCCTGACATAGTTCCACTCGTTTAGTGGACAATTAACACCTTTAACTCACTTGTTCCCAGCCCAGTCCAAGGATTCTTGACTCCTGGGGTAACATTGTGGATAATTTCTCTCTACTCAGACAACTCTTCTTTGTAACAGACATCACTAATTGTTCATGTCAATGCGGTTTCTCTCCCACATGGACTCACAGCCAGCAGTACCTCCAAACTCCACCTCCCCAAATCCACAGGCACTGGTGAAAGCTGTCTAAAGTGGAAAATAACCCCCAGCCACCTCTCTTTTCCTAGGAGGGGCTCGGGATGGCCTCCTCCTGCCATCAGGGTCTGGCACAGAGCTGGGGGTGCTGCCCCGGCCCAGCGAGGGGACACCGAGAGGGGTGTGGGGGATGTCCTAAATGGAATGCATCACAGAGCTCCTGATGTTCCTGCAGGGCCAGCTGACCAGTGGCATGTGGGTTTCCTGCATGTGACCTTCTTGATGCTTCAGCAGGCTCCTCTTGAGCACAAATCTTTTGCTGCAGAGAGGACACTGGAAAAGCCTCTCTCCCGTGTGCCGGCGCTGGTGGTTCAGGAGGTAATCCTTCCTCCTGTAGGTTTTGTCACACTTGGAGCACTTGTAGGGCCTCTCTCCTGTGTGACTTGTCTGGTGCCTAACGAGCCATGAATGGCAAACAAAGGTTTTCCCACAGTCGCTGCAAATGTAGGATTTGCCCCGGCCCTGGCTCTGCTGCTGGGCATGGCTGCCCCGGGCCAGGGGTGGCTCCCAGCAGAGGCTGGATCCCGATATGTCCGTGGGGAAGCTCTCCTCGTTTTCAGCAGCTTCCTCTTTGCCCAGGCTGTCCTGATAACGGGGCCTGCCTGGGCCTGGGGGAGTCTCTGCACACTCAGAGTGGGGCCCTGGCACCTCGCAGGAGGTGGGAGCAGTTCCTGGGACCATTCTCATCTCTCCCAGGCCCATTCTCAGCTCTCCCGGGTGTGGGTGCAGCAGAGAGAACATCCTCTCACACGCGGGGCCTGGAAACATTTCCCCTTCTCCCTGAGGTGCCTGAGGCTGGTCCTGCTGTGAGCAGTTTCTCTCACATTTGTACACACAGGGCCTCTTTTCCTGAGCACTAAAGAAATCGTACGGAGCATCACCTCCAAGGCTGTTCCCATTCCTGGTGGTGGTTGTTCCCGTCATTTCTGAATTCCACTGACTGTCCCATGTCAGTCTATTGCTGGAATCTTTGGGAAACCCCTCTCCCGGCCTTCCTGGTACCTCTAAGTCACAGGTCTTGCTCTCTAAGCAATCTGCTGGATGATCCCTCTTCAAATTTTCATCTGAAACAGAGATTTTAGAGATTTTTTATTGAGGAGTCCTCTTAGGAATGCCCCTTCCAGCCCAAAGCCACATCTCTAATACTGAGGGAGGAACGAAGTACCAGCATCCACTGAAAGAAAATTTCCAGGAAAATAGGACTTTTTTCAACTGTATTTTTTAAAATCTACATAAAAAATAACTGCTGCAGTCTCAGACTCAGCCTGTCACTCAGATAAAAGAGCAGATATTGTCCTTCCTCAGTGCTCCCAGCTGCACTCCAGACACTCCCCTGAGCATCTCCAGGAGCAGAGTCCAAGCAGGGCCCAGGAGCCAGCTCAGCAAGTCACACAGCTGTGGGATCTCCTGAGCTGGGAGACCCCCACAAGGATGGAGTCCAACCCCTGGCCCTGCATGGACACCCCAAAATCCCACCCCGTGCCTGAGAGCGTTGTCTAAATGCTCCCTGAGCTCTGGCAGCCTTGGGGCTGTGCACCTTCCCTAGGAACCTGTTCAGTTCCCAACCACCCTCTGAGGAAGAACCTTTTCCTAATATCCAACCTAAACCTCCCCTCTTGAGCTCATCAGAAGCACTTTCTTCTCCCAGGAACTCGTGCTGTCTAACAAGCACCTGTTTTCTAATGAACAGCCTTGGAAACCTATTTTTCTTGCCTGAATAACAACACAAATGGAGTAGGATTTTTGTTATGGAACTTTCAAAGACAACTTTCACTGACTCAAATTGCAGCCAGGATGGAAAATCACTGTGATTAAAGCTCACTCTCTTGCAACTCTATAAACTGCAGTCCGAAATGAGACCCACTGAGCTCCCACTTCCCAGAAAATGAAGGAATGTATGTCCCAAACACTGATAACTGTAATGCCATGGAGCTATGGAGAAAACAAGATTTGTCTGGAGAAGGGGGGGGCATGTGGAGATAGGGCAGCAATTTCTAGAACAAACATCCTTGCTGTAGCTCCTGGAGACAAGCACAACAACAAGCAAAGGCAGGAATGAGGTCAAGAAGTGGGAATGGATTACAGGGGGAGGATCAAGACCACCAAAAATCCCCAAAGCCTCCAAACCATTTCCAGAAAGGTCTGGAAGAACTGATTGCGTGGGAAGTGAGAAACTTGTCTTCAGGGCAGGGAATCTTGGCCATAAAAGGGACTGAGGGTGCCCTCCATCCCCTCATCCACACTGCTCATAAAGACATCGAACAGAACGGCCCCAGTACTGAGCCCTAGGGACATCACTGGTGACTGGCCACCAGCTGGTGTCACTCCCCTGCCCAGCACTCTGTTGGCCCAGCCCTCAGCCAGGTTTTTATCCAAACAAAAGCAGCACAAACTCGATCCATGCAGCCTGAGCACAGCTCTGGGTTTGCCTCAACACAAGCCCAAGCCAGTGCCTCTGACACTGACTCTGACAGGGGGAAGGAGCCTCTTGAGCTCACAGAACCCAAAATTTCTGTGGCCAAATATTAACCAGCAGACTGAGGTTTGTCCCAGTTCTCTCATGGTTAACATCATAAGGTATGACATTTCATATAGTATTAAAAAATAAACTGGATTTACTGTCCCTAAAATCCCAACTGAAATCTGTTACTGACCTGTACTTGGACCCGCAGAGGTTTCCTCTTTCTCCAAGTCCTGCTGTTCAGAGCAGGGTGGCTCCTCCTCTTGTTTAATCCATGATGAAACACTCATTGCATAAGTCTGAAATCCTATTCATTGAGGAGAATTTACACAACTGAGAAACACCGGGGGAAGATACAAAGCCTGGATAATTTGGGAGTGCTCAACGGTAAGAAAGCATCAGGGAAGGCACAGCAGGAAGAGTCATTAAGGGGTAATTCCTGGGGTGGAGTTTTTGGCAGATCCTCACCTGTGTCAGGATCTCTTGGGAGGTCCTCACCCTCTGTGCCTGGCAGCTCCCTGGCATCCACCTCGCTGCCTTTCCTGGCCTGACTGGAAGCCTCAGGCTCGTAAAATCCTCGTTCTGCTAAGAGAGGAAGTCCAGGAGAAGTGTATCATACCTGCCTAAACTCAGGATTTCACAAGGCTGAAAACCTGCTCTGGTCTGGGCTTTGGAGGTCGCTACCCCAAGCCAAGCTCCTCTAAACCCAGTCTTTTAGGGAAACCTGCTGGAAAGATCTAAAAATCCCACCTGGCTACAAACACACGAAGCCAAGTGCAGTTGCAGTGGAGCCAACAGGCAGCACTACTGCCTTTGTGAAGAGTGAGGAAAATCTGCAAGGCAGAGTAGCTGATTTGTAAAACAAAGAGGTTCTAAGTGAGAGGGCAAAGAACAGGGCCCTGGGCTCTGCAGCCTTTCAGAGGAGTCTATGTGCTCCTCCTTACTCAGGAAAACCCCAGAAGGGAAGGGAGGAGGGAAAAGGCAACCTGAAGGAATTTAGGAAAGGATGAAACAACTCTTACATTTTTACTTGGGTAAAAACCAGCCATGCAGCCACAAACTCCAAAATGTCTGTGAGAAGGAAAGGGGCAACACCAGCCTTCACCTGTCGGGTCTGCTGGCAAGTCTGCTCAAAACTTCTTAAACTTTTGGAATATATGACCAGAGGTGGAGGAAAAAACTCACACACAACCTGGAATTTTATCCTCCGTTTTGTTTTCCCTCTGAGGTATGCAGTTACTCACCTGGGCAGGGCTCTCCAGGAGCTTCTGCAGCCTCCTCCTTCCGATTTGCAGTGCACAGCTCCTCTTCTTGCTTAATCTGGATTATGCTGTCTTCTGTTAACAGGAACCAGTGTTATTTTAACGCCATACAAAATTAATTCCAATTATCAGCCCAGCCCAGCCCAGCCCAGCCCAGCCAGATCTGCTCTATTCTAGCTCACATTCCAAAGAAAACCTCACTCCAGTTCTAGTTCTTGCTGACCAAGGCTTCTTGAACAGACCTGAAATGTTGGTTACAAACCAACAGCAGATGTTTGAGCCTGAAAAATGCACATTTTCATGCAAGTGAAAACATGTTCTCCATGGCCTCAGGAGAGGCCAGGGCCGCTTGAATTCTTGTCCTTGAGTTTCGTTTCTCTCTTGGTGCTGCTGGAGTTCTGTTATTTTCTTTTCAATCCCTCTCAGTCACACATCACTTCTCACCCATCAGAGAAACACTCAGGAGAAGAGAGTTCTTAGTAAGTAATGAAACTTAGAGAAAAAAGAAAATAAAAGTCTGTGGAATAAATAGAGAAAAGCAGATGGGCCAGTGCTCTGTACCTTTACAGTGCAAGTGGCCAAGGGGGCTGGTGGATTTCCCAGGAGAGGGAAAAGAAGGAGCATCCTGGAAAGGCTAGTGGGGATAGAATGCCTCACAGCAGCAACTGGAAGACCAAACTCAGCAAAGCACGTGCCTTGGAGAGATGCTGGTCATAGAAGCATGGAATTGTTGAGGTTGGAAAAGCCCTTTAAGGTCATTGAGTCCAACCATTTCTCCAGTATTGCTAAGGCCACCAAAGTGCCACATCCACAGGGCTTTTAAATCCCTCCGGCCATGGAGACTCCACCACTGCCCTGGGCAGCTGGGCCAGAGCTGGACAGCCTTTTTGGGGAAGGAATTTTCCCAATATCCAGTTAAACCTCTCCTGCACAACTCAAGGCCGTTCCCTCTCCTCCTGTCCCTGTTCCCTGGGAGCAGAGCCCAATCCCCTTGGCTGTGCCCTCCTGTCAGGGAGCTGTGCAGAGCCAGAGGGTTCCCCCTGAGCCTCCTTTTCTCCAGATCTACACCCCAGATGTCCCCAAAACCTGGCAGGTGCTTGGTGTCCCACGTCCCCTTCCCAGCCACCGGCCCTGACACCACTCACCGGTGCCGCTATCTGCAGGATTCCCTCTCTCATCCCGGTCCTCGCAGCTCCGGGCACTCGGCCGGTTCCTGCCCTCCACCGGGGCCTGGGTCTTGTGTCCAGCGGTGTCCGGGCCTGCGGGGAATGGCGGCTGAGGGGCAGCCGGGGCGGCACCATGGGGACCCTTCACCGCCCGCCATGACCCCGGGCACCCTCACTGAGTCCCGGCCACACGAGCACCTGAACCTTGAACCACGGCGCTCCATGAGGGATCAGGGTCCCCCTCAGAGCTGAGAGGGATCAGAGTCCGCCCAGAGCCATGAGGGAACAGGGCCTGCCAGAGCCATGAGGGAACAGGGTCCTCAGAGCCATGAGGGATCAGGGACCCCCCTCAGAGCTGAGAGGGATCAGAGTCCTCAGAGCCATGAGGGAACAGGTTCCTCTCTGATCCATGAGGGCCAATTCCCTCAGAGCTGTGAGAGATCACCCAGAGCCATAAGGGAACAGGATCCCCCTCAGAGCCATGAGGGAACAGGGTCCCCCTCAGAGCTGAGAGGGATCAGAGTTCACCCAGAGCCATGAGGGAACAGGGTCTGCCAGAGCCATGAGGGAACAGAGTCCTCAGAGCCATGAGGGAAACATGGTCCTCAGAGCCATGAGGGATTGGGGTCTACCCAGAACCACGAGGGAACAGGATCCCCCTCAGAGCCATGAGGGAACAGGGTCCCCCTCAGAGCTGAGAGAGATCAGAGTTCGCCCAGAGCCATGAGGGAACAGGGTCCCCCTCAGAGCTGAGAGAGATCAGAGTTCGCCCAGAGCCATGAGGGAACAGGGTCCCCCTCAGAGCTGAGAGGGATCAGAGTTCGCCCAGAGCCATGAGGGAACAGGGTCTGCCAGAGCCATGAGGGAAACATGGTCCTCAGAGCTGTGAGGGATTGGGGTCTACCCAGAACCATGAGGGAACAGGATCCCCCTCAGAGCCATGAAGGATCAGGGTCTGCCCAGAGCCATGAGGGAAGAGGGTCCTCTCTGATCCATGAGGGCCAATTCCCTCAGAGCCATGAGGGAAACAGGGTCCTCAGAGCTGTGAGGGATTGGGGTCTACCCAGAGCCATGAGGTATCCGGGTCCTCTCTGATCCATGAGGGCCAATTCTCTCAGAGCTGTGAGAGAACAGGGTTCAGCCCAGAGCCATGAGGCACATGTGGATTCTTTCAGAGCTCTGAGGGATTGTGGTCCCTATCCGTTTAGGTGGGATATTGGGAAAATTCCTTCCTGGAAATGGCTGCCCAGCCCTGGCCCAGCTACCCAAGACAGTGGTGGAGTCCCCGTCCCTGAAGGGATTTAAAAGCCATGTGGATGTGGCACTTGGGACATGGTTAGTGGTGCCTTGGCAGTGCTGGGACAGGGCTGGACTTGACAGTCAGAGGCCTTTCCCAACTTCAACAATTCCATGATTCTGTGATTCCTGCAAGCATCACTCTGCCTGTGCATAGGGACAAGCTCTATTCTTCCTCTCAGTCCTGAAGAAGGAGTGCCTTTCTGTGTCACTTCACATTTTGTCTTCAATTCAGGGTTCTATTTTTGCAATTCAAACAACACAAATCCCAAAATAGCTCAGAGATTTGCTACATATACATGTATTTGTCTCTGAAATTCAGGAGAGCTGGGCTGGAACGGAGAAACTGTGACTGACTATAAAAAACTGTGTCACCTCTGATATCAAAGGCAGCTTCAAAAAGTGATGAAACACGGGGCATGTAAAAGACAGAAACAGCCCAGAAAGAGCATCTCAGGTTGTTCATAGAATAATCCAGGAGTGCTGCTGAGATGATCCCAAACAGAATTCAGGATATTCTGGTCAAAGGGGAATTGCAAATGTCCCTCCACTGCTTCATGGGGCCACAACTTTGCCTCTTTATCCCAGAATACATCCTGCTCTTATGGAATCCTGGAATGGTTTGGGTGGGACCTTAAAGCTCATCCAGTGCCACCCTCTGCCATGGGCAGGGACAACTTCTACTATCCCAGATTGCTCCAAGCTCTGTCCAACTTTTCCTTGAACACTTCCAGGGATCCAGGGGCAGCCACAGCTTCTCTGAGTAACCTGTGCCAGGGCCTGCCCACGCTCAGTCAGGAATTCCATCCCAATATCCCACCTAACCCAGCCCTCTGCCAGCAGGAACCCTTTGCCTTAATATTATCCTGCAACTTAGGGCACTAAGAGTATCAAAAAAAATGAAGCTATAAAATGTTTTGATCCAAGTTCTAACTGGACCAGAACACTGAGTGTAATTTTCCCTCTGTCTGTACTAAAGCAGCAAATCAGTCAAAATTTTAGGGAGAGTTCTAAACTCATTTGTTCCTGAGTGAGATCTGACCAAGTAGATTGTGACTAGAAGTTGTTTTCTGTATCCAACCATTAAATCCACAAAGAGATGAAATCCAGCAGAACCCCAACAGTTCCATTGTCATGACACCATCGAGTCAAGAGGTTTGATGTCTCCATGAAATTCTGAGGCGAGATAAACTGTTGATTTCATGGATTTCCTTGGGAGGAAACAACTCCATTCAAATAATCTGACAGTCCACAGAACCCATGGATTCTTGGATAAGAGCAAGCTAAAAATGCTCTTCACAATTGAGCATTTTGACTGAAACCTCAAATTTTATGCTGAACCAGAAAGGATCAACTTTTCCACAGGAAGCCAATTTCCATGTAACCTAGATAACAACATTATTATTTAGGCGTTTTAATTTATTAATTCTGCTTATTTTCAAATTCTCTCCTCGCTACCCTCTACATTTAGGTATAAATCTCTCTACAAATTGCAGTATTCTACCACTATTGTGACAGCACTGACGGGGACTCTGGAGGGCAACAACCTCCCTGAACTCGTGTTCCAGAACAAACAGCTGCTGCCAAAACACAAGTGAAACACACCAAGAAATAAAAAAAAAAACAACCCTCAAAACAAACCACAAAGTAAACATTTTTTTCTCTTCCTTCTTTCAAGCCATCACAACCACAACACTGAAAATGTTTTGCTGGCTGCAGGATTGATGTGATCTGGGTGAGAATTGTATTGTGAGCTTATTTACACCTTATTTTTAGACATTTTTACACTTCAGGCCTATTTGGATCTCGCATATACACATGGAGAACCATTCTCCTGCTCAGGTTCCACCACAGTATTGAAAAAAAATTAAAAACAATTGAAACCCATGGGGTTTTTTCTTGATTTTAAGTCAACTTCTGTCTCTCCATCCATAAGGTACAAACTACCATTAACAGCAGGTAAAATGATTTGAAGAATAGAAAAGACTGAAAGAAAGCATTTAGAAACTTGACAGGCTTAATGTTGTTTTTATTAAAAATCAAATCTTCACTGCTGCAAATTTAATCAGCATTTTTCAAGTAGACAGAAACAAGTTCCCTGCTCTGAATTGTTTTCAACCTAACGATTCCTCGTATTCAGAGGGGTTCATTCCAGGTATGCCAGTCCTCTCACCTGCAGTGCCTCATCCTCCCAGCACTTTCACCTTCCCAACAGTAAAACTCTCCCCCTGCTTCCTGCCCACTCCCCACCTCAACCTGGCTCCTGCTGTCTCCCCAGTGCCCTGCCTGCCTCCCCTCAGCCCCCACATTTCATCACCCACCGTCCCACAGCAGGAATGTCAGGGATTCCCACATCTCCAGCAGCACAGGATGCTGTGGGATCGCTCAGAACTCACCCACACTGAGCTCGGAAATCTCCATGCCCTCCGTGGCTCCCTGCTCCTTTGCATATGACTCTTCCTCTTCCTGCTTCACAATGACAGCAAAGCTCGGCTCTGGAATGCTGCAGTCTGCTGAGAAAAAGAGGAAATTCCTTTACTGGGAAAGAGGAAATTCCTTTACTGGTTACTGAAGCCCCACTGGACTCCTCCCTTGCTGCTCCAGGAAGTTTGTGCCCACACACCCACTCTGTTGCCACATACAACCTCTCCAGCAGCTCCCATTCCTGATTCTGGGAGCTCTGCTCTGCCCTGCAGGGAAGGGATTCCCCCAGTACCCCCCAGTTCCAGAGGGTCCTCCACACCCTCGAGGCCAGGCCCTTCCACAACACTCACCACGGCCAGGTTCAGCCAGCCCTGCTCTTCCCTCCTGGTTTTCCTGAGCTTCTCTGCTGTCCCAGCTGTTCACACTGAGTTCAAACAGCAGAGCTTCTGCCAATGACAGAAATCATGGAATCAGATCACAGAATCCCAGGAGAGCTTGGGTCAATCTTCTTCCACCCTCTGCCACAGTTAGAGACACCTTCCACTACCCCAGATTGCTCCAAGCCCTGTCCAATCTGGCCTTGGACACTTCCAGAGATCCAGGGGCAGCCACAGAGCAACATGTGCCAGGGCCTCACCATCCTCACGGCCAAGACTTTCTTCCTGACTTGTAATCCTAAAAATCAAACCTGTTACATTTTTTTATCACCCTCTGTTACTCTCCCTGAACCTGCTCCTTTTGAGATCCAAGAAGCTCCCTCCCAGCGAACCAGGACCATCACCTTGTGCCAGCCTCTGTGTGATGACATCCTCTGTCGTGACAGCACCACACGACCCTCACCCCCAGGATTAAAGCTTTAATTCGTCCCTTGCCTGCACCTGGTTCTGCTGGGATCTCTCTGGGAGCCGCCTCCTCCTCACTGCAGGGCGCTTCCCCTCCCTGGAGCCGGGACAGGAGGGCAGGTTCGGAGATGACATCGTCTGACAAGGAACAGAGAAAGGAATGTTTCCCTGCTGCATCCACAGGGAGGAACACACCCAGCAGTGCTCCCAAACCAGCTCCAACACATGGCTGGGCAGCACGGAGAGTCCTCAAACACAGGCAGCGGCCTCACTGTGCTCCCACAAATCTGCTTCCCACGTGTGGGAAAGATTCCCTAACCAGAAAGTGCTGATAACTGACCCAGCAGCAACACTCACCCAGCAGGACCGGGGCTTCTCTCTTCCCTGTCAGCACCTTTCCATACAGCTCCCTCTGCCACTCCTCCAGGTTCTGCCACTCCTGAGTGGAAAAGCCAGCGGCATCGTTTTCCAACGCCACAGTCGGAGCCTGCAATCCCAAAACTGACACTCAGCACTTCCTGGAACACAGAGAATCCTACTCCCTACTTACCCCTGTTACCAGGTCTCAGGGAAAGAAAATTCCTGCCTTGAAGCATCCTCTGTACACTGAGAGTTAACAGTTTGGATCTTGGCTAAACTTTGGGAGATGAATTGTGTTATTCCATGATATTCTTCCTTCCCTCTAGAGCCTGATCCCGTTGGGGACCTCAGAGTGGGGAAGAACTACTCGTTGTAGGTAAAAACGTGACAGCCCATCCCTTGGCAGGGAAAACCAGCCCAATATGACAACACACAGAAGCAAGCACTTCCTGCTTCGTGCCTCCGCGACAGAAGAAATCTTGGCAGAGATCATGGAATGATTTCCACAGCGGAAGGCTGCCGGGGGAGGTGAGGAGTGTGGGAAATGGATTTGAAGAGAGTTTTTAGAGTTTGACAGAAAGTCTCTTTTCATATGAGACTGAAAATGGAATAAGAGTTTTGTAAAATGCCTCTCAGTTGCCCCATCTCTGGGTCAGAAAAGGGCAAAATCCAACATATTTTCCCTGTTCCCCCCCAGACTCCTTAAAGACCCATCCCTTACCTTGGGGACCTCCACCCCGGGGGGCAGCCGCAGGATACAGAGATTCCTGTTCTTCAGCAGGTTCTCCATGTTCTCCAGGCGCCGCTGGAGCCGCCCGTACTCCTGGATGAGCGTGCCCATGGCCGCGCACTTGCTCTCCAGCTGGCTCCCGAACTCCCCGACCATTTTCTCGCAGTTCAGGTGTTTCTTCTCGCTGTTGCCGGCGCGGTGTTCCAGGCTGAAGAGACGGGACGCGTGTGCGGCCACGCTGCGCTCCAGCGCCTGCACGGCCGCCACCACGGTCCACAGCGAGATGGTGCTGCCACCCGCCAGCTCCATCCCCGCACCGGGACCAACGGGGCTGGGCAAGGGAGAACAGCGGGCCAGCAGAGCCCCGCTTCGGCCGCCGCACACCGGGGCCGGGAAGGCCCGGTCCTTCCCGTGCCTGCCGCCCTGGAGCTGGAGCTCACTCCGCAGGACCGGCCCTTCCCTGCCTCGCCGCCGCCGTTCCTTGCCGCCAAGAAGCGCCGCTTCCTCTTCCTCCTCCGCTTCCGCCGCCGCCACAGCGGCCCCCGCCGGCCGGCAGCCCCCGCCGTGATTGACAGCTGTCAGTCACCGGGAAGGGGCTGATGTTGATGGCAGTGGCAGGAAATCCCCCCGCGGGGTTCCACCGCAGCGGCGCTTCCCGGCGGGACACAGAATCCCGGAATTCCGGAATGGAAGGGAACACAGTGGGCCAGTTGGTGGCACCTCTCTGCTCCAGCAGGGCCATCCCAGAGCACAGGGCTCAGGATGACATCCAGGTAATTCTGGAGGATCCCCAGGGAGGAGACTCCAGCCCCTCTCAGGTCTCTGTTCCAGCTCGGTCCCTGCCCAGGGCAGAAGTTCTGCCTCCTGTGCAGGGGCAGTTCCTGAAATCAGTCCCTGCCCGTGGCTCTGGTGCCATTGCTGGGCCCTGGAGCAGAGCCTGGCCCTGCTCTGACCCTCCCTGCACTCAGCGACACCCAGGGATACTCAGGGACAGACAGAGACACTCAGGGACACCCAGGGATACTCAGGGACAGACAGAGACACTCAGGGACACCCAGGACTGAGGGTCCCTCTCAGCTGGGGCTCCTCTTCAGGCAGAACAGCCTCAGCTCCCTCAGCTTTTCCTGGGTATGGAGATGCTCAGGCCCTTCCTCAGCTCCAGGAGCTCCTGACCCTGCCGTGCTGAGGATCCAGAGCTGGACACAGAACTCCAGAGGTGCCTCCAAGGATGGGAAGAGGGGCAGGATCCCTCCCTGACCTGCTGGGAATGCTCTTCCCAATGCACCCCTGGATCCCATTGGCCTCTCATCCCCAGGACACTCTGCTGGCTCTGGGACAGCTCATTGTCACCCAGGAACCCCAGTTCCTTCCCCAGCCTGATTCAGCTGGTCCAGTTGCTCCAGCAGGTCACTCCCAGCCTTTGCAGGTACCTGGGGTTGTTCCTCCCCAGGTGCAGCACCTGTGCTTGCCCTTGTTGAATTCCTGAAGTTTCCTCTCTGCCCATCTCACCAACCTGCTGAGGTCCCTCTGAAGGGCCACACAGCCCTCGGGGGGATCGGCCACTCCTTCCAGCTTTGATCCCTGGGCGAGCCTCCTGAGGAGGCATCAACCCCCTCACCCAGGCCAGTGATGAACCAGGCAAACAATACCGAGCCTAGTCCTGCAGCCACCTCCCGTGCCATTGACCCCGACCCTCCGGGAGCTGCCACTCAGCCACTTCCCAATCCAT
Organism: Acridotheres tristis; assembly: GCA_037013685.1. Taxonomy (NCBI): domain Eukaryota; kingdom Metazoa; phylum Chordata; class Aves; order Passeriformes; family Sturnidae; genus Acridotheres; species Acridotheres tristis. The sequence continues at coordinate 952,521 of CM072895.1, forward strand.
CCATCCACGCATGCATCTATACATCTACCCACCCTCCGGGAGCACGGTGCCGCCTTCCCAAGCCCTCCCACCGCCCATCCATCCATTCATCCATCGGACCCACCCCTCCGGGAGCACGGTGCCGCCCTCCCAAGCCCTCCCACCGCCCATCCATCCATTCATCCAGCGGACCCGCCCCTCCGGCGGCGTGTCCGGTGCCCGCGGTGGCGCGGGGCCATGGCGGAGCTCCGGGCGCGCCTCGAGGCGCTGGAGCGGCGGATGGAGCGGGCGGAGGCGGCGCTGCGGGACCGGCCCCTGCGGCTCCACGGGGTGAGCGCCGCGATGGGCGAACCGGGGGGACCCCGGGGAGGGCGAGGAGGGGTCGCTTGTGGGGCTGAGGGTGAGACTGGGGAGTGACGGAGGGCGAGGAGGGCTGGGAGTGGGATGGGCGAGTCATTTAGGGGCTGCTGGGAGGTTGAGGGGGAGCCTGGATGTCGCTTATGGGGCTGTTGGAAGGAGGGTTTGTGGCTGGGAGGGAGCACGGGATCGCCCCTGGGGCTCTTGGGGGCTGGGAGCGGTTTGGGGGGCTCTTGAGGGGGCTGCGGCGGGTTTCAGGAGACGGGATGGGGATCCAGTGGATTCCCAGTCCCGGGCAGTGGCTGGCCGGGAGCCATTCGAGTGGCTCCTCAGGGGGCAGCAGTGGGCTTCGGGAGACCGGGGATGAATTCAGTGGGCTGCTGGGAGCGGGCTGCTTTAGGAGGCTGGGAATAAGCAAGGGCCACTCGCTTATATGGGGGCTTTTGGAGCTATTGAAGGGCTGGGCGGGTCTGAGGGTCTGGGAGTTGTTCGGGGATGCTGCCCTGTGCCACATCCCAGCCCGTGCTGCAGATCCCGGTGCTGTTCGAGGATGTGGCAGTGCGGTTCAGCCAGCAGGAGTGGGCAAGCCTGGACGAGAGACAGAAGCAAATGTACCGGAGCGTCATGGAAGGCAACTACGAGATGCTGGTGTCCCTGTGTAGGCTGTGTTTCCGCCGCTTTGGCAGCCCCAAGGAGCTCTCTTGGGGTCATTTCTCTGCCTCTTTGCCTTTCACTGGAATCTCCAGCTCTCAAATAATCCTCTCTTTTCCCTGTCCTCCGTGGCAGCAGTTGGAGTGTGCAGGGACACGCAGAACAGGGTAGTAAGTGTTTGGTGTCTTTTCCTGATGGAGAACAGGTACATTGTTGGTGTTGTCATCTCCCTGGGTTGTCACCTTCAAAATTCTCTGCCTGGGACACCCCTTCCCATGAGAATTTTCCCTAAAATCCAACTTGAACCTCCCACTGAAGCTGTTTCCTCTTGTCCTGTTCCCTGGGAGAAGATCCTGATTCCCTCCTGGCTGCACCCTCCTGTCAGGGAGCTGTGGAGAGCCAGAAGGTCCCTTCGAGCCTTCTTTTCTCCAGGCTGAGCTCCCCACCTCCTGGTGCTCTGTTCCCCAGGTCTGTTCTCTTCCCTGCACATGCTCCAGCCCCTCAATGTCTTCCTTGGCATGAGTGGCCCAGAATTGCCCCCAGGATTCGAGGTGGTCCCTCAGCACTGGGTGAACTTGCAGTCAGGAGCCTCACAATTCCCTCCCAGTCATTCAGGGTATTTTCCTATCTGCAAGGTGAATTTCTGGGAGAACAAGGAGTTCTGTAGCAGGAGTGGAGCAAGGCTGGATTTTCTTGCAGTTGTTCCCAAGGGACTGTCAGAGGCTGCTTTCCATATTCCCCTCTCAGCTCTGCCTGCTGTTTCCTGTCTGTATCCATAACTCCTGTCGTGGTCTCGGTTGTAGATGAAGTTCCCTGGGCTGGGACTGGCTCTGCTGCCCAGCTGTGGGTGCAGACTCTCTGTCCCATCATGTCCCTGATGTCTGTCTTGCTCTTGCCCAGACTGTGCCCTGTCCAAGCCTGAACTGTTATTACAGCTGGAAAGAGAAGAGCTGAGCACACCGCCGGAATCGGAGCCAGAGGCAGCAGAGGTGTCCCTAGAGCTGGCTGGAGGTGGGTGACACTGGGTTTCTTCTGTGCCAAGAGCTTCTAGCTGCTCACTGGGACCCTGAATCCCAAAATCCCAGAATTTTATGTTTGGGTTGGGAGGAATCTTAAAGCTCATCTCTTTCCAAGCCCATGTCATGGGCAGGGACACTTTCCACTAGCACAGGTTGCTCCAAGCCATATCCAGCCTGGGACACTTCCAGGGATTGGGAGGTGTCTGCTATGAGGGAACACCTGCTGGGACATGTGGATAGCCTGGAAGCCCCTGTCCCAGTTCCTGCTGGGTGTGAGGGATCCTGACACCCTGTGGAATGGGACCCTCCAGTGGCTCCTTGGAGCTCTCCACTGGCTCCTGGTGAATCCAGATGTCCTTGTCCTCCACAGAGCTGGCCCAACAGAACTGCACCAGCGATGACATGCTGCTGGAGACAGAAACAATGGAGAGGGGCTGCAGGGAGCCAGAGGAAAGCGGGAATGTGGCAGAGAAAAGTGGGAGCTTGGTAGAGGAAAGCAAGAACCTGGTGGAGGAAAGCAGGAGCCTGGTGGAGATAAGTGAGAACCTGGCAGAGGAAAGCGAGAGCCTGGTAGAGGAAAATAGGAGCCCAGTGGAAATAAGTGGTAACCTGGCAGAAGAAAGCAAGAACCTGGTGGAGGAAAACAGGAGCCCAGTGGTCCCAGAGAACTGCAGCACATGTGAGTGCCTGGCAAATCCCACTGCTGTTTCAAGCGTTCCTGGATCCCTGCCTGGCTGTTCCTCACTCACCTTCATCACTGCTCTTGCCCTCACAGCACCCATCCCAGAAGCTGCTGCTGTCCTGGCGGATCTCAGCCAGCCGATCCCATCCCCTCCCTGCCCGATCTCTGTGTGCTGTTGGGAATCCGAGGCTCAGAACTCTTCTACCCCTGCAGCAGGTAAAGGGGCAGAAACTTTATCCCTCCTTGGTGGGGCCACAGCTCATGGGGGATCTGTTTGGCCTCTCTCCATGTCCAGGGCTTTCAGGAAAGGGCAGCAAATTCTGTTACTAGCCCTGAAACCGTGTGGGATAAGGCACGGCATGGCATGGGTGCACCTGCCCAGACAAGCTCCAGGATGGATGTCAGAATCCCCTGTCCCCCTGGGTGATGTTTGTCACCTCAGACTACTCTTGGGGTATCTACAGGGATAAGCTGTGACTGTGTCTGGTTTTTACACAGTCTAGACTGAGCTGAAAAGAGGAGAGCAAGGCTGGGATTGGTGATGGCTGGGAACAGGGTGGGAAGTGAGGGAGGGTGGGAGTAAAGCCTTTTGCTGTTCATACCTTAAAACCATGTGGAAAAAGTGATGTTTGGATTTTAAAAAATGCCCAGGAGATGCTGAGGTGGAGATACCAACGGAGGTGCTGCAGGAGAAGGTTGCAGCAGAGAAGCCCTCAATGCCCAAAACACCCTCTGAGGGTCTGGAAGAGGACAAGGGTCCGGAAGAGGAGGCTGTGAAAGATTCAGGGAATACTGGCCAAGATCTGATGGCCGACATTCCTGAAGAACCAGGAAAGGAGGTGACACCAGATGTCCTCAGACCGACAGAACAGGCAGATCCCAGCCCAGGGGAGCCAGAGAAGGACTCCTGCGTGGGCCGGCCAGCGGCCTTGCAGCGAAATGCCGCCAAGGAATTTTACTCCTGCCCCATCTGCAGGAAAACCTTCCTGCTGAAGATCAACCTTCTGATCCACGAGCGTGGCCACGCCAACTGGGTGCCCTATGTCTGTGTCCACTGCGACCGCAAGTTCATGTCCAAGAAGAAAATCAGGCGGCACCTCCGTGCCTGGGCAGCCAACGGGACGTGCCAGCCCTCGGAGCCCAGCCAGGTGCCATGCCCAGCATCCCACCCCCAAACCTGGGCTGCTAAGGGGACGTGCCAGGCCTCAAAGCCAGAGAAGTGTCCCAGTGCCACACCATGCCAGAAACCGTGCCCAACATCCCAGCCCCAAACCTGGGCACCCAATGGCTCCTGCCAGCCCTTGGATGCAAAGGCATGTCCCAGCCAGGGGCCATGCTCCAGCCAGGGACCATGCCCACCATCCCAGTGCCCAACATCCCAGCCCCAAACCTGGGCAGCCAATGGTACCTGCCAGGCCTCGAAGCCAGAGGAGTGTCCCAGCCAGACCCTGTGCCCATCCTCCCAGCCACAAGCCCCAAGCATGGACTGTGGCAAGGTGTGGCAGGAGCCCAGCCCCGCCAGGTGCTCGCTGTCACCTGGGAAAATGATGTACACGTGCAACGAGTGCCTGGAAACCTTCTCCAACCAGATCTTCCTGACGGTGCACCAGCGCCGGCACTCCGGCCACCACCTCATCCTGTGTCCCTGCTGCAACCGCAGCTTCACCTGGGTCTCGGACTTTGTCCGGCAGCACTGGATGCACATGGGCGTCCGGCCCCACCAGTGTGGCATCTGCCAGAAGACCTTCAAGAGGTTCTCCCACCTCAAGGCACACCAGAGGATCCACAGGCGGCAGGAGCGGTCGTTCACCTGCGCCAACCCGGTGCCCGTCGTGGCAGCACCCGCAGCAGGAGACGGGGTGGGAAGCCAGGATGTGACCCCCCAGGGATGCAGCGCTGCTGTTGGATCTGCTGTCGGACCTTGAGGTGTCCTGGGAACAGGAGGCCACTGTTGGATCTCATGGTGTACTCCCAGGGATGGGAAGCTGCTGCTGAAATTTGAGGTGACCTCCCAGGATGCTGCTGGTGGACTTTGAGGTGACCTCCCAGACACAGGGTGCTGCTGACAGACTTTGAGTTGACCTCCCTAGGATAGGAGGCTGCTGTCTGATCTTGAGGTGAAGAATGAAATGCTGCTGATGGGCTTTAAGGTGTCCTCTCAGGAATGGAATACGTGATGAACTCTGAGGTGTCCTCCCAGGAATAAGATGCTGCTGTTGAACCTTGAGGTGACCTCCCGGGAATGGGATGCTGCTACTGGATCTTGAAGTGACCTCCTGGGGACCAGAGGGCACTGTCAGATCTTCTCCCCTCTCTCCCTCTCCAGATGAAGGCTGGAGCATGGACAACATTTTCTGGCTCCCCTGCCCTGGTGTGGGGGTGGAGGACACCTGCCCCACCCATGTGAGGGCAACTCCCTGTTCCCAAGCCCTGCTGGGAGTGGGTCCCTTTTCTGGAGAGTCCCAATAGATGCTGTAGAAACCAAGATGCTGAACGTGGATTCCTTGAGGGGGCTCTGGGAGGGTCCTGCCTGGTCTGGCTGGGTGGGTGGCACCAGGAATGGGATCCATGGGATGGAGTGATGGAAGAATGAGAATGGAACACTGGGTAGGGGGTGTCATCTGCTGCTGGGGGACTGCAGTCTCACTCTGAGATGGTGGGATGGGATTGGGGGTCTGGATGGGCCTCTGGGAATGCCATTGGAGGTTGCTGGGCACTGGGGATTTGAGGACTGGAGCTGTGGTTCTCATGCAGGGGTGGGGATGGGATGAGGATGGAATAGGAGTGGGGTGGGGGTGAGAGGGGATATGGATGGATGGAATGGAGGTGGATGAGAATGAGATGGACGTAGGGATGGGGATGGGGATGGGGATGGGGATGGGGATGGGGATGGGACTGATAGAGCCTGGCTCTTCACTGTGGGACCCAGCAGCAGGACAAGAGGAACAGGCAGGAAACTGATGCCCAGAAAGTTCCACCTGGACTGGAGGAAGAACTTCCCTGTGCAGTGACTGAGCCCTGGAACACGTTGTCCAGAGAGGGTGCAGAGCCTCCCTCACTGGAGATATTCCAGAATAGTCTGGACACAATCCTGTGCTCTGGGATAACCCTGACTGAGCAGGGAGGTGACACCAGATGAGCCACAGTGGTCCCTTCCAAGCTGACCCATTCTGGGATGGGATGGGGCTGTAGATGGGATGGATTAGGGCTGTAGATGGGATGTGGCTGTAGATGGGATGGGGCTGTAGATGGGATGGGATAGGGCTGTAGATGGGATAGGGTTGTAGGTAGGATGGGGCTGTAGATGGGATGGGATGGGGCTGTAGATGGGATGGGATGGGGCTGTAGATGGGATGGGATGGGGCTGTAGATGGGATGGATTAGGGCTGTAGATGGGATGGGATGGGGCTGTAGATGGGATAGGGCTGTAGGTAGGATGGGGCTGTAGATGGGATGGATTAGGGCTGTAGATGGGATGGGGCTGTAGATGGGATGGGATGGGGCTGTAGATGGGATGTAGGGCTGTAGATGGGATGGGGCTGTAGATGGGATGGGATTAGGGCTGTAGATGGGATGGGATGGGGCTGTAGATGGGATGGATTAGGGCTGTAGATGGGATGGGGCTGTAGATGGGATAGGGCTGTAGATGGGATGGGGCTGTAGATGGGATGGATTAGGGCTGTAGATGGGATGTGGCTGTAGATGGGATGGGATGTGGCTGTAGAAGGGATGTGGCTCTGAACAGGCTGGGGCCGGCCCGGGCCGGGGTCTCGGTGCGGCTGCCGCGGGCGGGGCGGCGCGGGCGGCGCGGGACCGGCAGGGGGCGCTGCGGCGGCCGCTGTGAGGGGCGGCCATGGCCCGGTGGGGCCGCGCTCAGGTACCGGCGGGACCCCGCGGCACCGGCACCCCCGTACCCCCGGCGGGACCCCGGGCCCGGCCGCCCCTCACCGCCCTCTTCCCCCCGCAGCAGGACCCCGAGTGGGCGCCCGAGGCCTGGCAGGGCGCGGGCCCCGATCACGGCGCGGGCCCCGGCGGGGCGGCCCCGGCGGGGCTGTCGCTGCGGGCGGTGGCGGCGGCGGAGCGGCGGCTGGAGCGGAGCGTGGAGGCGGCGGAGCGGCGGCTGGAGCGGCTGGAGCGGCGCGTGGCGGGGCTGGAGCGCACGGTGCGGGCCGGCGGGGCCCGGCTGGCCTCGCTCCTCAGGGACAACTCCCGCCGCCTCCGCCGCATCCAGCGCCAGCTCCGCCGCTGCCGCTGCGGGGGCACCGGCACCGACACCGGCAGCGGCAGCGCCCGTGAGAGGACACAGGTAACCGCGACGGGGCCCAGGGAACCGGGACGGGCCCACACGGTGACAGGATGGGCCCGGGGGACGGGAACCAGCCCCAGGGAATGGGGAAAGGGTTGGGTGCCAGGGAATGGGGATCAGGCTGAGCCCACGGTAAGAGGGACAAGCTCTGAGGAATGGGGACGGGGACATGCCAGCGGTGACAGGGACAAGCTCTGGGTAACAGGGATGGGGGTGAGCCCATGGTGACAGGGATGGGTTGATGGTAATGAGGATGAGTCCCAGGGAACAGGGATGTGCCCTCAGTGACCGGGATGGGGTGTAGGTGATGGGGACAAGCCCCAGCTGATGTGGAAACAGGGACATGCCTACGGTGACAAACGGGGACAAGCCCCAGCTAATGAGAATGTGCCAAAGATAGACAGGGATGTGTCCCAGCTCACAAGGCTGTGCCCAGGGTGACAAGGACAGGCCGCAGGTGACAGAGATGTGCCCAAAGTGCCCCAGGTGGCTGTGTGTGTGGCTGTGTTGGCTCTCAAGAGCTGCACGGGGCCAGATGGACACGGCTCCTCTGATGCTTGTGCCTGTCCTCAGGGAAGAGGGTGAGCAGAACACCTGCCCCAAGTGTTTCAGCCATGTTGGGCTGATGTGGGATGGTGCCACCAGTCCCACTCCCACCTGAGGGGTCACTGCTCACCTGGCTGCTGGGATGGATCCTGGGAATCTGCCCCAGGAACAGCTGAGCCTTGCTGCGATGTCTGGGAATGTCTCCCGTGACATGGCTCTGTCCATAGGAGCTCCAGACCCCCAGGGGCTCGGGGAGGGGCTCAGTGGGGACCCCCAGGTGGAGCCTCCTGTACTTCCAGGTGCCAGCAGCAGGCAAGGGTGAGGCGGACACTCTGCCAGAGCAGGAGTTGGGGAGCGTGGACATCCGGGAGCTTCGTGGGATCGCCAGGAAGGGGAATTATGAGGCCATGGTCCCTCTCGGTGAGGATCACTCAGATCATGTCAGAAGCATCGTCATCCCTGGGCTGGTGCAGCTTCCAAACCCTCCCCACGTGGAACATGGGGAGATTCCAGGTGACATGTCCTGCAGCCCACCAGCACTGTTCCTGCACTGTTTTTTCCTGGGATATGGGCTGTAAATGGATCACCCTGCAGGGATTTGCTGCAGAGTCCTACATTTTAGTGCTCATTAATTTTGGGCTGAAATTTTGGAGCTTGAATGTCTACCAGGCACTTCCTGGGATAAGCAAAAATCACGTGCTTGGTGCGGCTACCAGTGGCCTGTGTGATCAGATGTCCTGGAATTCCAGGACCCCGCTTTGGCTGGTCCCCACTGCCAGCAGTTCATCCCATTGCTCCCTTCTTCCCAGAGTCGGAGGATGCTGGTTCCAAACCTGCACTGCTGCCTCCAGCCGAGGACAGGGAGGATCCAGGGAGCCCCGGGCTGCCAGAGAAGGGAGCGGTGCCAGGACAGCTTGGTGACAGTGAGTGACAGCGAGGGGGACTGAGGATGGGCACTGACAACCCACCCGGCCTGGGCAGAGTTCTTAAGGATGGAAAATGGGAAAACCTGGGGCAAGGCTCAGTGAGGATGGCTCTGGCGTTGGGTACCTGTGGGTGGATGCTCCTTCCTGCTTTGGGGAGGCTTTGCTTTGATCCTTTTCCCTGGATTCACCCACTTAAACTCTGCCATTCCTGATGGGGTTCTTTCCAGGATGGAGGACTCTGCACCTCAGCTTTGCCTTCACATTCTCTCTGGTTTGGCTTTTGTGTGAGGATGGTATTGTCAGTCCGTAGTGTCCATTGAGTCCAGCATGCCCAGGGCAGCGGTGGGTGAAGTCTCCATTCCTGGAAGGATTTAAAAACTGTGTGTATGTAGCAGTTGGGGACACGGGTCCGTGGTGGCCTTGGCAGTGCTTGGTTGCTGATTGGACTTGGTGATCTTGGAGGGCTTTGCAAACCTCACTAATTCTGTGATTCTGTGATGTCCCTGAGGTCCAACAAGCTGCCCTGACAACCCCCTTTCATCTTATCTCCTCTTGGGAATCCCTTCCTGGTCCCTTTCATTCTTTGCCAGTCCCTCTCAGCTCTGTTCCCGCTCCCACTCTGGAGCTGCAGGTACGGGAGGACTTCCTTTCCCAGGATGAACTGCAGTCTCTCCACAGGTGAGATGATCGTGATCAAGACAGAAGAGCAGCAGCCGCAGGAGGACGGAGCTGAGCTCCTGGCACTGCCGATGGTGCCCACGGTCAGGCTGGACGAGGAGGTTCCCCTCAGCCAGGAGCAGCCGGTTTCCTGGGACAGCCACGGCGTGGCCGGGCCCAAGGCGGCAGCAGCGGGCTTGGGGGAATTCTGCCTGGGGGAATTCAAGCCAGTGGTGGTGCCGGTGGAGGCTCACCCTGCCCCGGGCCTGCCCTTCCCCACCGAGCACGTGCTGGGCGCGGGCACGGAGCAGCCGTTCGCCCTTGCCCAGGGAATGCCGCTGGGAGAAGACCCCGCGGCCGAGGTGGCCTCGCCGCAACCCGGCTGGGAGCAGCAGAGTCCCCAGGACGATCCTGGGGCGCTGTCGCCGGGCTGGAAGAGCGTCCGGCTGACACGGAACCTCCTGGCGCGGCAGCAGAGCCGGGCGAGGAAGAGCAACGGCTCCTTCATCTGCACGTCCTGCGGGAAGAGCCTGGCCCACCACGCCGCGCTGCTGCGGCACCAGCGCCTGCACACGGGCGAGCGGCCCTTCCAGTGCCCGGCCTGCGGCAAGAGCTTCAACGAGAAATCCAACCTCAACAAGCACTACCGGATCCACACCGGGGAGCGGCCGTACCGCTGCCCCGCCTGCGGCAAGGGCTTCGTGCAGAAGCACCACCTGCAGAAGCACCAGCGCATCCACGGGCCGCAGCTCCGCAGCGCGTGGCCGGGCCGGCCGGCGCGGGCCAGCGCCACCGGCGAGCGGCTCTACCGCTGCATCGAGTGCGCCGAGAGCTTCCCCCAGAAAACGTCGCTGGAGGAGCACCAGCGCCGGCACACCCAGCAACGCCCCTTCCAGTGCCACGGCTGCACCAAGAGCTTCCGGCACCGGCAATCGCTCAACCACCACCAGAAGGTGCACGCCGTGGCCACCTCTCCGGCCGGCAGCTTGCCAGGACACGAGCCGGAGTTGGAGCCCTGCGAGGCTCTGAGCCAGGATAATCGGTAGCCAGAGGGCTGGAGAAGGGAAGGGACAGTGGTTCTTCCGCGTGGGACACCCGGCAGCAGGGACTTGGGGAAGCACCGGGAGTTTGTCCGTGATGCTGTAGGACTTGTGGCACCACCTGGGTCTCAGGAGGAGGAGCAGGAGGAGGAGGGAGCCTCCTGTGCTTGTTCCGGCAGGGAAGGGCCCAGGGCGGGATGGGACTGGCCACGAGGCAGCAGAGGAGGGGAGGGTCAGCGGCTGGAGCCGAGCCGGGCGGTGCCGCTGCCCCTGGGTTCAGCAGAGGAGCGGCTGTGCCAGATCCCAGGGTGGAACTGGGGTTGTTTGAACACCACCACTGTGCGGGGAGCGGTCAGTGGCCTGGGGGCAGCTGATAGCCCTGAGAAGGCTGTGGGGGCTAGGTGGCAGGACCAGCCGGAAAGAGAATCAGATAAAAGACTGAGCTGACCTGGTCTCCTGTTGTGCTCGTGGGAGGGCTGGGGGTTGACATCCCTGGCTCAACAGGGAGGGGGCCATGGGGGAGGAATGCAGAACTACCTGCTGGGAATGTGTGATGGGAATGTGAAGCAGTCTCACAGGAATCCCCCACAGGATTCTCCATAGAATCTGGGCACCACGGGACTCCCTGGCAGTGCTGAGGGACCCATGGTAGTCAGGGCCTCTCCATCCCTTGCCCTTCCCTGCTCCGCTCGGCAGCTTGTCCTTCCTGGCTTGGATTCCACAACTCTCCCAGTGCCCTGGGGCTCTGGAGCTGCTGGCAGTGACTCCCAAAACCCTCCTGCTGGCTGATCCTAGTTCTGTGCCCACAGTACAGCCCCCAAAGCAGCCGGACATAGAGACAAATACTTTATTGATTCCACAGCCTGAGAAAGGGATCAGGAATGTCATAGAAAATGCTGCTCCGGGTCACAGCAGATGCCAGGCTGGGGCTGCTGGCCCTTCTGCTGGCCTGGGGGGATTCACCCACTGGAACACCAGCACACTAGCTCAGCCATGCCCCTGGGATCAACTAGGGACCACTTGGATCTCTACCTGGGCAGGGATAACCAGTCACTGGCTCACTGCCAGATCCATGGTCACATGACCACAAGGCGTCAAACATCCCCCCTCTGCCACTGTCACCCCTCCCGGCTCCTGCTGCAGTCTGGGAATGCTCCACACTGCAATCCCAGGGGCAGGAATTGTGAGACACCAGCCCAGAGGAGCAGTGGGATGTCGTGCATTCCTGTGGAGCAGCTTGGATGCTGCTGTCTGTCCCATGGAGCAGGAGGTGGCTGAGGGTCACACCTGGATGTAGCACAGGTGTTCCCTCAGCTCCCAAAGCTTCCCGTAGCAGCACCATCACACCTTGGGAGTGACTTGGAATGAAAGATGGGAAAAGCCTACAGTGTTCACTGCTCAGATATCTCAGGATATCAAATAATTACATCAAACAACTCAAAGAAAACAAAAAAACCCTGGAAAACTAAATGCAAGAGTCCCAGCAGCTGCTCCATTGGGTCCATGTGGCAATGGCTCTGGATGGGATGAGCTCCCTGTGCACACCCAGCATGTGGGGCTCTGGCCAGGACATTGCTCTGGTGGCTCTGGGGACACCGGAGCAGCGCCAGGCCTGGCTTCCATTGGCTGCCTCTGGGCAGGCCCCCCTCTCCCCGCATGAGGTAGCTGCAGAACTGTTTTCCCATAGGATTCATTCTGGTGGGATTCTGGGCAAAAGGGGACGAGCTGCGGTTGGGAGAGTAGGAGTTTCCTCCAGAGCTGAGGCGCTGCTCTGTGCAGGCGTATCCATGAGGATCAGGGGTGCTGCTGCAGCATGGGGCTGGCTGACCCGTCAAGTATTCCTAAAATCACTCTGCACCCATGCAGGATGGTCCCGAGGGTGCCTGTGGCTTCCCTGCCGGGATCCCTGGAATATGCCAGCACAGAATATTGGGGTTTGCTTTGTCCTATGGATCTTCCAGTGCAAAGCTCCAGTGTTCCCAACCCGCTGGAGGGGGTGTTGGCTGATCTCCCCAGGGTGGAGGATGGCAAGGGTGGCCAGGACGTGGTGGAGCCTCAGAGATGTCACTCTCAATCTGGTGTCTCAGGAAGCTTGGTCCATGGAGCAAAGGGCTGTTTGGGAATGCTGTCAGCTCCTTTCCCTTCTCCCTGCCCTCTTCAATTGTGTTCCCAAAAGCAAGGGGTCAGCTCCAACATCAAGGAATGCAAAAGCTTTGCTCCTGTTTGACCAGGATTCACCTGGTCATCTCTCAGGAATGTCAGCTTAGGAAAATTCCAAGCATCAGCCAACGGGAACAACTCCGTGGAATGGTGAAGCATTATGGATCACTGTAGGCTTCTGCAACTTGCTCTCTGTTGTGGTCTCCAAGCTTCCCATTCTTTCTACAACCCAGGAAGCTCCTAAAACGCAGCAGATTCCCAATCCCGGTGTCCCACCAGGTGCAAACCCAACAAACTCGCAGCTTCTCTCTGGGGACACGCACAGCTCAGATTTGTCCCAGGGTCATTTCTGAAGCCACTGCCCTCGATCCCAGCTGGACCACGGGCTGCACGGCTTTCCTGATGCAGTCAGGGAGCGGGGAGCCTTTGCCCGGGCTCTCCAGTGGTGTCGCTCCCAACAGCAGCACATTGGGCAGGCTCGGTTTTGCAGGCTCAGGGCTGCCTTTCCCTTGGGAAAGGCTCCTGTCGGCCTCCGGAGCCCCGTGCTGCAGGGATGCCGGGATAGCGGCAGGGGGCTGGGCGTTGGCCTCCCTCTGGAGCGCGGCCAGAGCCCGCTCGTGGATCTTCTTGTGGCGCAGGAGGTGATTGCTGCGGGTGAAGCACTTGTTGCAGGAGCTGCAGCAGTAGGGCCGGTCCCGCGCGTGGGTCTGCAGGTGCCGCCGCAGCGACATGGAGCAGGACAGGAACTTCTTGCAGTAGGGACACTTCACCCTGGAATCGGGCGGCCGCGTGAACCCGGAGCCAGGCAGGCCCTCTCTGTCCGGCTCCTCCTTGGGCTGGCCCAGCCAGGCTCCCCCAGCGTGGCCAGCGCTGCCCAGCCCGTGGGTGTCACCGCACAGTTCCCTGCGCGGGCGGATGCGCAGCTCGGGGTGGACGTTGCCCCAGACCTTGGCCCCGAAGGCCCTGTCCTTGACGTGGATGCTGCGGTGAAGGTCCAGGTGCCGTTTGTTGCTGAAGCCGATCTCGCACACGGGGCACTCGTAGGGCCCCTCCTTGGCGTGGCTGCGCTGGTGGATGATGAGGTTGATCTTGAGGCGGAAGCGCTTCCCGCACTCCGTGCAGGGATGGGACCATTCCCGCACGTACCCGCGCCGGCAGTTGCCCATCAGGAGGTTGCTGGTCTCGCACCGGTTCGGCTTCTTCTTGCTCTTGGCTTTCACCAGCTCGTTTTTGGGACATTTATGGATCTCTGAGCCGGGAGAGGGTGTGGATTCCTCTGCCAGCAGCTCAGGCTCCTCTTCCTTCACCTTGATGTCCCCGGGAGCAGCCCCTTCGCACAGCGTTTCATCTTCCATGGGTGAGGCTTCCTCTGGAACAGAGAGACACCGTGTTGGTGCCAGCGCGGGTGTGACACAGCACCAGGGCCCCCCTTTGTGCTGAGCACCTCCAGTCCCGGGGGCAGCTCTAGGCTTCTCACTGAGAAGACATTGAGGGCTGGGAAGAGAACAGAGCTGGGAAGGGGCTGGAGCACCACGAGTGGCTGAAGGAGCTGGGGAAGGGGCTCAGCCTGGAGAAAAGGAGGCTCAGGGGGACCCTTCTGGATCTGCACAACACCCTGACAGGAGGGGACAGCCGGGGGGGTCAGGCTCTGCTCTCAGGGAACAGTGACAGGGCAAGGGGAAATGGCCTCAAGCTGTGCCAGGGGAGGTTCAGGTTGCATGTTGGGAAAATTCCTTCCCCAGAAAGGCTGTCTAGCCCTGGCACAGCAGCCCAGGGCAGGGATGGAGTGTCCATCCCTGAAGGGTTCCCAGGCTGAGCCCTCTGTGGGTGCCATTGGGACCAGTGGCACGAGGGATCCACATCTAAACCCACAAGATGTTGCGGGAAAAAATAAAAGGAACCCCAGAAACTTCATTTTCCCTCCCAATTTATGCCCATCAGCTCTGGAAGCTGCTTCCCACCTTCCTGCCAGGTCCCGTGTCCCCAGCACAGGGTGACTCACCAGTGTCAGGCTCTGCCGGGTCCTCCTCCATCTCCAGGTCCTCCTCTGCCACCATCCCTGGCTGATGGTCCCCCAGGGACATCACGTTCATCATCAGGATGGGGAATTCTGTTTGCAGGGAACAGGGATTTGAAAGACCCATGGAGACCTCCCAGGTCCCAGCTCCAGCATTATGAACCAGGGATTGCTGGGAGTGTGTGGAAGAGCTGGAGAAAGCTGCACCTCAAGAGCCAGGATGTGGATCAGCCATCAGGAAAATTCCTTCTGGAAAGGGCTATCCAGCCCTGCAACAGGCAGTGGTGGAGTCCCTGTTCCAGTAGGGATTTAGAAGCCGTGTGGATGTGGCACCTGGGGACATGGGGACTTGGCAGTGCTGGGGCAGAGCTGGACCCAATGGTCTCAGAGGGTTTTTCCAACCCCAGCAATTCTATGGAAAGGCTGGAAGGTGTCAGGAGTGAAGTCACACATGGACCAAAAGCAGAGGGAGGGCTGGGAGGAAGGACACCAAGATGCCACATGCCATCACCTCATGGAGAAGCCTCACCTCTCCACGTCCATAGCTTACATTCCCATGTCCAGACTCTCGTCCACCATCCCATGACAGCATCCCAAGGCTCCCTGGCAATGCCTCTCCAACACCAGGGCCGTGCCCTCTGCCCTGGACACCACCAGAGCCCCAGAGAGCTGGGGAAGGGGAAGTACATCCCTGGCACCCCTGGAACTCACCTGGGCCAGCTTCCGTGGGCATGGGATCCTCTCCCAAAGCCTCTTCCTGCTGCTCCATCTCTTCTAGTGTCTGTGGGGGCTTCTGATTGTTGGGGACACCTGTCTGTGGGTCCCCAGTCTGTGTCTGAGGCAGTGTCTGGCTGTTCCCAGTGTGTGCCTGTGGGGACTTCGGGCTGTTCCCAATCTGTGTCCGTGGGAGTTTTGGGCTGTTCCCACTCTGTGTCCTTGGGGACTTTGGGCTGTTCCCACTCCGTGTCCATGTGGACTTAGGGCTGTCCCCAGTCCGTGTCTGTGGGGGGTTCTGGCTGTCCTCAGTCTGTATCTGTAGGGTTTTCTGGCTGTTCCCACTCCGTGTCCATGTGGACTTAGGGCTGTCCCCAGTCTGTGTCCATGGGGTTTTTGGGCTGTCCTCAGTCTGTGTCTGCAGGGTTTTCTGGCTGTTCCCACTCCGTGTCCATGAGGACTTTGGGCTGTCCCTAATGTGTGTTTGTGGGGGGTTCTGGCTGTCCCCAGTCTGTGTCTGTGGGGTTTTCTGGCTGTTCCCACTCCGTGTCCATGAGGACTTTGGGCTGTCCCTAATCTGTGTCTGTGGGGGGTTCTGGCTGTCTCTAGTCTGGCTCTGTGGGGTTTTTTGGCTGTTCCCACTCCGTGTCCGTGGGGATTTTGGGCTGTTCCCAGTCTGTGTCTCTGGGGGTTCCTGGCTGTGTCCAGTCTGTATCTGTAGGGTTTTCTGGCTGTCCCCATTCTGTGTCCATGAGGGTTCTGGACCCTTTTCGTTGCTGGTCTCTTCATCCCTCTTGATGCAGGTCCGGCCGTTGGGCTTGGACTTGGCACCATCTGCTCCCAGGGCAGAGAACAGGGGCTTTATTAGGATTTGGCTGCCAGATTCCCAAAGTGACCCTTGTCCCCTCTCCCAGCCCCAGCAGAGACACAAACAGAGACTCCAACCCCAATGGCAGAGCCGCCTCCTTGGCCCCGTGGCAGGATCCACACAGGACAGAAGCTCCGAGTAACAGACCATGAACCCCAAAGGAAACGTCCCTGTGTCCCTTTTCCTTTCCTCCAATCCAACCTCCAAACTCCCAAACCTGGGCTCCAGGTGAGTTTTCCCATGGGACAGCACCTGCCCAGCTTTTCCTGGGGTGCCTTTAACATTCCTAGCTCCTGAATCCTGCAGGAAAGAGCCCTCAGCCACGGCTCTTCCCATATCTCTGCTGTTCCTAGCTCTGTCTGGGTGTGTCTTCCCCTTTCCAGCACCTCCCTCTTCCCGCCCAGCTCTCTCCCACTCTAAATCCATGCCCCGAGGCTCCCCAGACTCCTCTGTTTCCCCAGGACAAGCAGAGCAGCTCCAGCCTCCTCCTCCCACCTCAGCTCCCAGTTCCTCACTTTCCAGCATGTTTCCTGTTCCTCTACAGCAGGCATGAATGTTTCTGGAAGCCCCAGTCTTACAGGAAGCCTTTCCTACTGCTCCAGACCCTCCTGAAGGCTTTGACTTCTTTTCTCTGTAGGATTCATCCAACCAAGCACAACCATTCCTCTGGGAATGAAGATTCACGGTGCTCCGGGGTGCTTTAATCCATGGAGTGAGCACTTCCTTCCTAACAAAGGCGAGATCTCCAGGAACAGCCACCTCCTCCTGGCACCCACCTGGGGCAGCTTCCATGGGGGTTTCATCTCCTGGAGCCTCCATCTCTTCTGCTGCCTGGAGGGGCTCCTGATCATCCCCAGACCGTGTCCATGGGGGCTCCTGACCCTCTTTGTCACTGAGCTCTTCATCCCTCTCTATCCGGGACAGGATATCAGGCTTGGACACGGCGTAGTCTGGGCATGGGGCAGAGGATGGGGGGCGTTTATTAGGATTTGACCATGTCTTTAGCTAAGCACATTCCAGCAGCGACCCTTGTCCCCTATCCCAGTCCTGGCAGAGACACAAACACCTTGTCCTTACTCCAAACACTTCTTTGTCTCCAAGGCAAGATCCATTCCCAAACACAGATGCAGCTGAGGCAGAGAGGATCTTACCAGCAGAACATGAACTAAAATCCCAAATGAGGGAAAACCTTTGGCTGGAACACTTCCCTCTAGTGGAAGTCAGGGACACCCTCCACTATCCCAGGTTGCTCCAAGCCCCATCCAGCCTGGCCCTGGACGCTTCCAGGGACGTGGGTAACCTGTGCCAGGGCCTCACCACCTCACAGCCTTCCAAACCCAGGCTACTCCATGATTCCACAAGCTACAGCCCCCCAAACCTTACCCAGGGACACCAAGGTCTCGTAGTTGCCCCTCATCACGGCCCTGTACAGATCCTTCTGCCAGCGCTCCAGCCTCTCCCACTCCAGCTCATTGAAATACACCGAGATATCATCGAAGGTGAGCGGCACCTGGAATGACACAGAATTCCCCTGGAACCACGGGGCTCGGGACACGTCCAACCCCACTATGGGGACACGCAGGAGCTCGGCCCCCAACCCTTCCACAGTCCCACAGGATCCCGGGGAAGTTGCTGCTGCTACCTTGGGGATCTCCCCTCTGGAGGTGGGGGGCAGGCGCAGGATCCAGAAGTTCCTGTTCTTGAGGAGGTTCTCCAGGTTGAGCAGGCGCTGCTGCAGCTGCCCGTAGCCCTGCAGGACGGTGCCCAGGGCGGCCAGGCCGCTGCCCAGCTCCTCGACCAGGTTCTCGCAGGCCAGGAGCCGCCGCTCCGCTCGCTCCGTGCGGCTCTGCAGCTCCTGCAGCTCCGACGGGGCCATGCCCGGCACCGCCTTCTGCCGGAGGCTGCCCGACACCTGCGGGGGCTTCAGGGTTAGGGGTTTGGCCACGACCCTGGCCAAAGGGTGGCCAGGGAATGGGCACCTGCTCAGGACCCCCGGGAGCCCCGAGGGATTTCCCCAGACCCCAATTCCGCAAGGATATGGCTTCCACCCCCGCGTGCCCCTATGCCCACCTTCCCAACGACCAAAGGGAAACCCCCTGAATAGGCACCCCAGGGGAACCCCCAGGACCAGCACCTTTGTGGGGTTCCACAGTTCCACCTCTCCCAGGACCAGCATCCCTCGGAGATCCCATCATCCCTGTGAACTGGCATCCCTGGGGCATCCTGCCATCCTCCTGAGCTGTCATCCATTCCCAGGATCCAGAGGAACACTCCAGACTCCCAGAGCCAACACCCCTGGGGGTTTCCCTAGCCCACCTCCCCTGGGGGACCCCTCAATCCCCCCGAACCAGCTCTCCCGGAGACCCCCGAATTGTCACCCTCCAGGAACAACCCCATGCCACCTCCCTTTCCCCATGGCCAGGACTCTGGGAGACCACCCGGACCCCCAGTCCACTTCCCCCGTGGGACCCCCTCAGCCCCTGGCCCAGCACCGCTGCGGCCCGCCCCGTCCCGTGTCCCGTCGCGCATCGTGGCCCGTGGCCCGGGCGGGCCCTGACCTGCGCGGGCCCCCGGCGGGACATGGCCGCGGCCGCCACCGCCGCCTCGGGTCCCCTGCGCGCCCGCGCCGCCACCGGGCCCGCAGGGGGCGCCGTCCGCCAGAGCGGCACCGCGCAGGAAGCGGCGCCCCCTGGCGGGCGGGAGGAGCAAGAGCAGGGCTGGCGGGGCGGGGCCTGGAGGGGGCGGGGGCCACGTCAGGGGGCGTGGCGGTGACGGGGCGGGGCCAGGGGATGGGCGGGGCCAGATGCCCAGGGCTACCACGGCCGCACCCCTGGACCCCTCCGGACACTTGCCGGGCCCTGAACTGGGGGCCCTGCGGGACCCCCAGGACCAGCCCGACTTCCTCTGGAACCAGCATTCCATTCCTGAGGACTTGCTGCATCTCTGTCATCCAGCATTCTTGGGAATCCGCCATTCCCCTGAACTGGGAGCCCTGAGGGACCCCCAGGACCGCCATCGCTGGGGGGTCCTCCAGCCCCACCTCCCCTTGGACTAGCATTCCTGGGGGATCTCCCTATCCCTGTGATCCAGCATTCTAGGGGATCTTCCGCATCCTTGAACTGACATTCCTGAGGGACCGCCAGGATCAGCACCTCTGGAGGGTCCCCCAGCCCCACCGTCCCTGGGGTCCCCCCGCAATTCCCCTGTGCGGACACCAACGGGTTGGCTCAGACCTCTGGTGTCCCCAGTGTCCCCACACTCCCGCCCAGCCCAGCCCAGCGCGGGGTAGCTCTGTTAGGGGTCGCCCACCCTATGTGTGTCCCCCCCAAACACATCCGCTTCCTCTGGTGTGCCGGCTTTATTTGGGGGCTTGGCAAAGCGGGGGCAGCTGCCCCACAGGCATTTTGGGGGGTGGGAAGGGCGGGGGGCTCAGCTCAGAGCAGGGAGCAGGCGGCTGAGCTCTCTCCTGGCGTGGGGCTGCTCCCAGTGTCCAGCAGCATTCCCAGGCTCGGGCATCGCTCCCGCAGTGCTCTCGGGTGCTCGGTGACTCCTGCAACGCCCCGCGGGGGCTGCCAGGGGGTCCCCGCCGGGCCCGGGGTCCTGCTGAGGCTCCGTTGTCACCTGTCACAGCAGCGGGATGTGCCTGGGGTGTCCCGCGGGCTGGGCCGGCTCCGGGCTCTCCCTCCTGGCTCTGCCCTGCGGGAGTGAGCGCGGCTGTCAAACGGAGCCTTGGGAGAGGGAGATGCCATCCCATCCCATCCCATCCCATCCCATCCCATCCCATCCCATCCCATCCCATCCCATCTACAGCCCCATCCCCATTCCCATCCCATCCCATCCCATCCCATCCCATCCCATCCCATCCCATCCCATCTACAGCCCCATCCCATCCCATCCCATCCCATCCCATCCCCATCCCCATTCCCATCCCCGGGCAGCTCCGGGACACTCCGGTACCTCCAGACCCTTCCCGCTCCGTGCCCGCCTGCCCGGCTGAGCCGCATCCTCCTCACGGGAATTCCAGGGCATCGACTGCGACTCCTGCGGGACAGACGCGGGTGTGGGAGCCACCATCCCGTGACCCCAGATCCCGCTCCCCGCATTCCCGAATCCCCGCATCCCGGCGGCGCCGGCTCACCTCGCTCAGCACGGAGAAACAGCCGGAGCAGGGTCTGTGCGGCCGCCGCCGGCCCTGCGGAGGGAAGAGTCAGGTCGGGATCTCCCGGAGCGCGGCGCTGGGAACGCGAGCGGCACCGGGAGCTGCCCGTGGAGCGGGAGGTGATGGGATCGCTGCTGAACCCCGTCCCGCCGTGTCCACCCCGTGCCCCCTCGTCATCCCCGGGGATCTTCGGAGGTTGTGCGATGTCGCCGCTCCGAGGGGCCGGGGCCGCGCCAGGGACCGGGAATGCCGAGCCCAGCCCCGCAGGGACGCGGAGGATGGAAAAGCTGTGGAAAGGCTGCGCCCTGGGATTTGCTCCGGGCACTCGGGCAGGGCGCGATACCGGGGCAGCCCCGAGGAGCAGGACGGGGCCCCGCGGTGCCGAGCTCTGGCATTCCCCGCATTCCCAGCCCCGTTATTCCCAATTTTACCCCTCCCCATACATTACCGACCTCTCTCCCGCGTGCCGCCATCCCGGGGTCGCCGTGGTCAGCTCCGGCTCCGGCCACTCCGGCCACGGCCACGGCGGCGGTGACAGCGCAGAGCAGCCACAGCCTCATGGTGTCACCGCGGCTGTCCCGGAGCCGCGGCCACTGCCCCGCCTGGACATTGGCCCCGATGTCACCACGGTGACCCCGGAAAAGTCAATTCAGCAGCCAGAGCTGCTGGATACAGGGAGAGGACAGGGCCAGTTCTGGATAAGGGATGAGCTGGAGGAAACCTTTCCCCAAAACTCTGTCTTGGGGGTTCTGCTCTTCCTGCACCCCTCTCATGGAGTCCTAGAATCCTGGGATGGCCTGGGCTGGGAGGGAATGCAAGGATCGTCCAGCCTTCTATCAACAGCAATCCCAGAGTCTGCTTCCATTGCTCCCATAACGCCCCCACAATTCCAGTTGCTGGGATTGTCATCAAACCTAACCAGACTTGCTGTATCCGTTTAGAGATAAGCAATTAGTCGTGGCCACTCCCAAGGATCCCCAGGATCGCTGGAATTTGATTCATTCCCAGTTTCTGGCATTCGGTGGCACAGATGTGAAGGGTCCAGGCAAGGGAATTCCATACGGAATTCCAGGGGATAGATGGAGACTACTTGCACGGGGTTGGTGGGAAGGGAATCGTGGAGAAGCTGCACACGGGAGATACGGAATCGTCGGGAAATTTATCCAAGAAAAGACGGAAATCTGGAGGAGGCTTATCCAGGAGCCAGCAGGGAGGGATGTGAGGGCAGCGGGGTACACCAGCTCAGGCCTCAGGCAAGGCCACGGGAAAACCGGAGTCGGGATCAGATCTGAGACAATCTATGTTGGAAAACCTGTGAATTTTCGTGCTAAATTTGGGATTTCGGGAGAATCAATGACTGGAGGCCAAGCGGGATCGGAGCGGGCTGGATCCGGGTTGGATCAAGGCTGGGTCGGGCTCCGCTCGCAGAGAACAAGGACAGGACAGGAGGAAACGGCCTCAGGGGAGGCCTGCTGGGAATGCTCCTCCTGGGAAGGGCTGCCCAGCTGCTCATGACAGCACCGCATTCCCCGTGCGATTTTAACCCCGCAGATCCGGGCCCGCCTCACGTGCCGGGGTCACCGCGGCGTTTCCGGGGCGCCGCTTCCGGTCGGCCATGGCGACGCTTCCGGTGTGGGCGGGGCATGCACCGGAAGCGCGTGCGGGAGAGGCCGCGGGAAGTGTCGGGATCTCCCCCGGAAGTTCCCGGGCCCCCTCAGACCCCCGGGGCCCCCCGGCCGCCATGGCGGGGCAGGCGCAGGTAGGAGCCGGGCGCTGGCAGGGGGAGCCCCGGGCCGCCCTCGCCCTCGATGTCCGCTCCCCCCCAGCCCCCCCGATCCACGGGGGTCCCACAGCGCCCCCTCGGCATCTGCTGGCGGGGCTCGGCCTCCGATGGTCAGAGACCCTCAGCATCCCCCCAGCCCTACCCAAAAATACCAAACGACCCCCAAATCACCCCCATTACACCCCCGATCCCACTCTATCACCCTCTCCATTGCCCCCTACTCCCATGAAATCCTCCCCTGAAGACCCCCCCATCAACCCCCACCCCATCCCGTCACCCAAAATCCTCATCACTCCCAAAATCCCATCAGCCCCTAAAACCCCCCATTCTATCCCCCCAATCCCACCCCCATCGCCCCCAAACCCCCCACATCCCTCCCTCTCTCTGCCCCCTCCTCCCCATCCCCACTGGGATCGCTCCCGAAGGATTTCCTGGGATTGGCCTTGTGGGGGGGGTCACAGGGGGCTGCCGGGAATCTCCTCCTGCCCAGCTCTAGGTGACCTGGGGTCCTGGACCATCCCAGTCCCATGGGGATCATAGAGTGCTCCTGGTAGGAATGGTAAAACATGTCCCAAGGTGCTGGATTCCATTGTTGGCACTGGATTCCAGCCTGTCCTCCCAGATCCATAATTCCCACCCTGAGGGGAACACCCTTTCGTGGGACAGTCCCATCCATGGCCTCATGTCCTGGGAGCTCCTTTGGGCTGGGAAAGGATTCTGTTGAGAGGGAGGGTGTGATCTGTGAGGAGGGCATGATCCCTGAAGGAAGCTCTAATCCCTGAGGGAGGGAGGGTGTGGTCCCTGAGGGAGCTGTGGTCCCTGAGGAGGGTGTGACCCCTGAGGAGGGTGTGACCCCTGAGGGAGGTGATCCCTGCGGAGGGTGTGGTCCCTGAGGAGGGTGTGATCCCTGAGGAGGGTGTGATCCCTGAGGAGGGTGTGACCCCTGAGGGAGGTGATCCCTGAGGAGGGTGTGACCCCTGAGGAGGGTGTGACCCCTGAGGGAGGTGATCCCTGCGGAGGGTGTGGTCCCTGAGGAGGGGGTGATCCCTGCGGAGGGTGTGGTCCCTGAGGAGGGTGTGATCCCTGAGGAGGGTGGGATCCCTGAGGAGGGTGTGGTCCCTGAGGAGGGTGGGATCCCTGGGGGAAGCTGTGACCCCTGATCCCGTGGCAGGAGCCGGTGACCTTCGAGGACGTGATGGTGTTCCTGAGCCGTGCCGAGTGGGACACGCTCCCGGCGGGGCAGCGGGAGCTGTACTGTGACGTCGTGTGGGACACCTACCAGCTCCTGAGCTCCCTGGGTAATCCTGGGAATCACCCCGGGCAGGGCTTCCCTCAGATCCCACCCCAGGGGCTTCCGGAGCACTGAATCCCAGAGTAGCTGAGGGCGGAAAGGCCTTGATTCCAGCTGTTCCCCAGTACTGCCAAGGTCACCACTAATCCATGTCTCCAAGTGCCACATCCACACAGTTTTCCAGTCCTTCCAGGGCTGGACAACCCCTCCTGTGAGGAGTTTTCCTTTATAGGGCCTGATCAGGGAGTTTATTGCTGGAAAAAAAGGATTTGGGTCTGGGTTTGAGCACCCCTGGAAATCATTCCCTAAGATCAGGGAACAGGATGGGATGTCCCACCCCTGGCAGCTGCTCCTGGGATGAGCAGGAGACATTCCCTTGCTGGGAAAGCCTGCCAGTGGAACTGGGAGCTGCTTCCCACACTTCCATCAGGGCTCTCAGGAGTAAATCCCTCTCTGGCAGCAGTTCTGGTTCCTCCCTCGCTTTTCCCACATCCTAGAGGTGTTTCCCTGCATGGTGAGGCACAGCTGGGGTGTCCCAGTCCTTGGTTTTCCCATGATCAGGGACAGCACAACCTCCTCTGTCCCATTCCCAGGTTATCCAGGCCCCAAGCCTGACATCCTGCACCGGCTGGAGCGTGGGGAAGAGCCCTGGATCTGCCCATCCCCAGGTGAGCAGCAGCATCCTGACCCTGTGGGATGGAACCTACATCCAGGATGGGGTCAGGGCTGCCTCCTCCATCCCAATGGCCAAGGAGCAGCTGGGATTCCTGGTGGGGACAAGGACAGGGCTCTTCCTTCATTCACATGGCTGTTCAGAGCCAGGATTCCCAGCCTGGCTGGTGACATCTGCTGTTTTCCCTGCAGGACACAGCGGAAGCTGGCTGGAGGAGCCTTCCTCTGGCTGGTGGCCCACAGCCAGTGGGTACCAGGGGCTAGAGACCTCATGTCCAGGTGAGTCCTGCTCCCTCCTGCTCCAGCCCCATCCCTGTGGAGCTCCCAGGGCTTCTCCCACTGCTTGGCTTTCCTGATGTCTGGCAGAGGTTGCGTTGTGGAGCCTGGACCAGGAGGAAGGGATGTTCCTCTCCCTGCTCCAGCCAGGAAAGATCCAACCCCTTCTCGCTCTCTCCCAGCAGGATGGAGCACGTTGTGGTGTGCCCAGGACAGGAAGTTTGGCTGTCACAAGGGAAGGAGTGAGTTCCCATTGAAAGTGGACAGTGCAGTGGGGAGCCAAGCCCAGCCATGGATTGTGAAGGAAGAAGTGGAGGATAAACCTGAACTCATGGAAGACTTAACCCAGAGTGAGACATTCCTGCTTCATTCCATGATGGAGCAGCAGAGCCTGGATCCTTGGGAACAGCTGTGGGATGACCCTGGGGAGAGGAATCACAGGAACACCCCAAACCATGGACACACCATGGAAGAGGTGACGCTTCTGGCAGGAACCCGGGAGCTGAGGGTGGAGGAGCTGAGAGCGGCAGCAGCCAAGGACCACAGCTACTGCCTTCGGAACGAGCCGGGACCGCCCTGCGCCCCTCCCTGCTCCATGTGGGAACACAACTACTGCCTGCAGCGCCGGGCCCGGAGGAGCTGGCTGGCACGGCAGCGACCCCGCTGCGGCAGCATGCTGCGCAGAGCCAGGGACATCCTGCGGCGCTACCGGCCCTACCGCAGGTCAGGCTTTCCGTGGAGAGCCTGCTCCGGCTCCTGCGCTGCCACACAGGGCACGAACCCCGGGCTTTGCCCTCCGACGGATGTGGCTGCACCGCATGAGCTCCGGAGCACCGGGAATGCCGAGGAGGTGACATCGGACAGGGAAAGGATTTTGGGAACTGGAGCTTCACCCCCTGCCCCAATCCTGGCTGGAGGGGCGAGGAAGGGAGCGAAGCCTCTGGAGGATCCCGTTGCCAAGCAGGAGTTTGAAAGATGTGCAGGAGGCCAGAAACCCCAGGCGGCGGTGCTCCAGGACATGGTCCGGGACGTGCTGAAGGCGGTCGGGTTCATGTTGGACTCCATATGCCGAAAGTTTGAGGTCCAGGGCTTCTCCGAAGTGAAGAGCATCTGGCCCATCGTCATCCAAATCGACAACTTGACAGAGGTTGAGAAGCCCTGACTCCCAAGGAGAAACTGGGATGGGATTTCCTGAGGCACTAGACTCAATCCTCCCCAATCCCAGGGGGCTTCAGGAGCACAAATGTGGCAGAGGAGGATTGGGGGAGGTAAAACTGGGAATGTGGGGCCTGCCATGAATTAGGATGGATTGAGAGGCTCTGGAGAAAAGCAGTTATGGGGTCAGAAGGAAGCTCCAACAAATACAAGTAAACTGAGCACCATGGATTTATTCACTTTCCCAGTTTTCCATGTAAATGGGGGTGGCATGTGGAAAATCTGGGATGCCTGAATTAGGGATGCTCCCACCATGGCTGGTGCTGGTTTTGGCAGTGGGATGTTCCTGACAGGTGTGGAGTGTTGACTTTGGGGCTTCCAGCATTCTCCTTCTAGTTTCCCAAATAATTTTGAGGGAGCTGTAGGGGCCTATCCTGCAGAAGAGAAGGCTCAGGGGGCACCTTCTGGCTCCCTGCAATTCCTTGGAAGAAGGTTGGAGCCAGGAGGTGTGAGGCTCTGCTCCCAGGTGACAGGATAAGAGGGAACAGCCTCAAGGGGAGGTTCAGGTGGGATATTGGGAAAATTCCTCCTGGAAAGGGCTCTCCACCCTGGCACAGGGTGCCCAAGGCAGTGGTGGAGTCCTCATCCCTGGAGGGATTTAAAAGCCGTGTGGATGTGGGGACACTTGGGGACATGGGGCAGTGCCGGCCTTGGACTCGGGTATCTCTGAGGGCTTTGCCGATCTCAACAATTCCATGATTGTGCAATTCCTGTAAGGACATTCCCGCCCGCCAGTGCCGACAGACGGTGAAACGGCACTTTAAAGCCATTGAAACAGGTGATTTGTCTCAGGAGCCACTTTGTCCCGGCTCCAGGCGTGCTTTGAGGCTGGGGTTTCCCGTCCCCTTCCCCAATTCCAGAGTTCCCCTCACGCCCCCCGACCCGCAACGCGCGCGGAAGCGGCGGCACCGCTGCCCAATCGCAGTGCGATGTGTAGGTCACGTGCCGCGCTCCGCCAATCAGCGCACGCCGCTCGGCCCGGATGCTGTACAGCTTCCCAACATGGCGCCGCCCTGTGAGCGCGGGAACGCGCCACTTCCGGGTCGAGCCGCGAGGCAAAGAAGGGGCGTGGCATAACCCGGAAGCGCGCCTGTGTTGACGTGCGTGCTCAGCGTGGTCCCGCCCCTTTCGCCGCGGTTGTCATGGGGACAAGGGCGGTGCCGTTGCCGTGGAAACCAGGGACGCGCCGGGGCCCGGAGCGGGAAACGGGAACATGGAGGGACCGGGCGGGAACCGGGCAGGGACACGGAGCCGCTGGACCGAGTCCAGAGGAGGCCCCGGAGCTGCTCCGGGGCTGGAGCCAGGCTGGGAGAGCTGGGAATGTTCCCCTGGAGAGGAGAAGGCTCCAGGGAGAGCTCAGAGCCCCTGGCAGGGCCTGAAGGGGCTCCAGGAGAGCTGGAGAGGGACTGGGGACAAGGCATGGAGGGACAGGACACAGGGAATGGCTCCCACTGCCAGAGGGCAGGGATGGATGGGATCTTGGGAAGGGATTCCTGGCTGGGAGAGTGGGGAGTCCCTGGCACAGGGTGCCCAGAGAATTTATGGATCCCTGGCAGTGTCCAGAGCCAGGTTTAATAGGGCTTGGATTAGCCTGGCACAGTGGGACGTGTCCTTACCCATGGCAGGGGGTGGAATGAAATGGGATTTATGCTCCATTCCAACCCAAACCACTCCAGGATGATTCCATGATGGCCCAGCTCAGCCCTCCCTTCAGTATCCCAGAATCCCAGACTTGTGGGGTTGGAAGGACCTTAGAGCCCATCCAGTCCCACTGCTGCCTCGGGCTGGGAACCTTCCACTGCCCAGGTCAGAGCAGGGTCTGGCTGTGGGAATGGCTCCAAGACAAACCCGTGGCTGTTCCGGAGCGAGGAGGGACAGCACAATCCTGGGAAGAGCAAATAAACCTGGGGGTAGATTTACGAGCAGGGAATTTCCCCAGCTCAGGGCTCAGGGTTTGTTTTTGGGCAGGATTTACTCCCCTTCCTGTCAGAGGTGGGAGATATCCTGGGCATCAGAATTTCCCGGGATAACTCACTGGATTTTCCCTTTTTTATTCCCAAAATGTCCTCCAAGGGTTTTGTGGGCTTTTTGGGCTGGCACAAGCACCTAAAAATTAAATTTTAATATATTACATCTGTAATAATATTATTATTACAATATATTTAATTATTAATTCTCATTAATAATTAAATAGATTACAATATATTTTATTATTATTATTACAATATATTTAAATATATTACATCTATTTTTAAACTCTTGCTGTTAAATCCTAGGTGGGATACACAGGGAAAATGGGAATAACTGAGGAGTTTGGAAGGAGTTAGGAGGAATTTGGAGGAAATTCGGAAGGAATTTAAGAATTTGGAGGGAATCTGGGAAGGAGCGGAAAAGAATTTCGAAGGAATTGTAGAGTTTAAAGGGAATTTGTAAGGAATGGGGGACAGTTTGGAAAAAAATGGGAAAGTCTTGGAGAGAAGCAGAGAGACCAATCAGTCCCTGGGGATGTGTTGGAATCCCCATCCCTGGAGGTTCTTGAGGTGGTGCAGGATAATCCCACCTGGGGTCCCTTTTCCATGGAAGGTGAGACCTGGCTGCACCTGGAATGTTCCAGGGTCAGGTGGGGTTGTGCTGCAGGGCAGTGACAGACACTGTCCCTCCCAGGGGACTTCCAGGTGCCACCCCCTGGTGTCTTTGTCCCCGTGTGATTTATGAGGATGTTTTCCATGGCCTGCACTGATCCCAGCTCTGAACCTGCTGGGTGGCTCCAGGGAGGCCTGAACCGAGGGTCACCCTCAGGGCAGGATCCTGGGTGTCCTCCTGGAGCTTCCTGATCCTCTGGGAGAGGGCAGCCGCTCCCACCTTGGGTGTTTGGTGGAACCAAACCCTGTTTGCAGAGAGGGACAGGCCATAAATCACCCCCAGGCTGGAAAACCCCGTCTGTCTTCAATCAAGGAGCTGCTGAGGGGAAAAGTCCTCGGAGATCATCAAGTCCAATCATCCCCAGCACTGCCAAGGCCACCACTGACCATGTCCCCACGTGCCACATCCACATGGATGTTATATCCCTCCAGCCATGGGGATTCCACCACTGCCCTGAGCAGCTGTGCCAGGGCTGGAGAGTCTTTCTGGGGAAGGAATTTTCCCAGTATCCAACCTGAACCCCCCGGCACAGCTTGAGGCCGTTCCCTCTTGTCCTGTCCCTGTTCCCTGGGAGAAGACCCTTGCCTGGCTCAGACCTTTCATCCCCACCACGCTCTGGACTACCCACAGCCATGTCTGTCACCACTGTCACCCCCTGGTCACACATTCCCTGCCCATGGCAGGGAGACCCCAAACCCCGTGGCCTCTCCCCTGCTGACGGAAGGTGACCACCACACCCATCCCCACTGACCTGGGCACCCGAGTGGGCTGGACTGGGCTGCTGGCCAAATTCATCCCACCTGGAATGTCCCGCTGTCCCAGCCCCCATGGCAGCTGCCATAAAAGCGCTCCCAGCCCGGTGGGAAGCAGGATCCAGGATCCAGGAGCTGAGATGGGGCCGTGCCGAGCGCTGCCACCGCTGCTGCTGCTGGGGCTGGGGCTGGGGCTGGCTGGAACCTCCACACCAGGGCCACACGGATCCACAGCGGCACGGGATGGATGGGAAAGAACCTCGCTGTCCCCACCGGGGTCCCTGAGCTACGGGGACGTGGTGGCAGCGGCCGTGGAGCTGCTCAATGCCAGGGCTGTCAGTCCCTACGTCCTGCGGCTCCGGGAGGCTCAGCCCCGGCCCGGCTGGGTGAGTGCTGAGCTTCCCTTTCCAGGAGAAATTCCAGGACTGGGCAGTGCTGGATCCGGCCCTCCTCAGGGTGGATCTGTCCCGTTTTGGGTCTGACCCCTGAGGGGTTGAGCACAGCTGAGTCGAGGCTGAGCCTGACCCATTCCAGGCTGGATGTGGCCCCTTTTGGGACTGGCTCTGGCCCGTTGTGGGGTTGGGCACTGGGGGTGGTGGATCCCTGATGGATCCTGTCCCCTTTCCCAGCCCTCAGACCTGCAGAGCCGGCAGGAGCTGAGCTTCACCCTGGAGGAGACCACATGCCGGACACCAGGAGTGGCCAATGGCACCTGCAAGAGCCGCTGGCTCGGGGTGAGGCTTTGTCCTGTGGGAACTGGGGGTTATCCAGTGGGGAAACTGAGGCACGAGGGCTCTCCTGTGTCCCCTCTGTACCCCACAGGCGGTGACCTGGTGCCAGGGCTCCGTTTTCCTGGAGGGGCAGCAGCCCACGGTGGAGCTCTCCTGTGAGAAGGCTCCGGCTGCGGTAAGAAGGGGCCGGAATGGCTCCGTGTCCCCCCCGGCTGCCGGGGGTCCCCCAGGTCCCCCCCTCACCTCCCCAAAGTCTGACACTGCTCTTTGTCTTCCCAGTTTGGTCGGATCTGGAAGTCCAAGATCAAGGATTTCTTTGATAAGATCAAGCAGCGTTTCCGGGGCTTCTTCCAGTGCGGTCGGATTTGGATCCGGGACAGGCTCAACCTCAAGGCACCCAAACCCTGAGGGGTGACACTGCTGTGTCCCCTCCCTGTGTGCCCACCCTGGTGGACCCTCCTTGCGTCCCCTACCCGGGTGCTTCACTGCCAATAAACATCCCTGCATCACTCCCGGTGTCACCCTGAGTGTCCCTGAGCCCCAATGGGGACCCCTGAGTGCTCCCAGACCCCCAAAACCGCCCCGTGCTGGGAACACCCTGGGGGTCATGAATGGGGAGGGGGGTGTCACGAGTGGGGGGCGCTCACTGGGGCAGATCTGGGGTCCCCGACAGCCCCTCCCCAAATTCAGCTGCTTCCCGGCCCCGCTGTGCCATTCGCTGTCACTGTCACCACAAGGGGGACACGAGGATGGGGATGGGATTGGTGACAGAAGGTCCCGGGAGGAGCAGGATCAGCTTCCCCGAAATGAGCACAACACGGGCACCACTGAGGTCACCTCCTGGCACCGGACTTGGACCCCTAGGATTGTCCTTCCCTGTCCCCAGAACACCTCGGGGGTCCCTACAGAGGTGTTTGTGGGGTACAGACCCACAGGAATGTTGGGGGGATAGGAGGGACACCCCCAGGGGGCTGCAGCCATCACCATGACCCTGCTCCAGCCACTTTTGGGGCACAGAGGTCCCTGAGCCGCCCAACTCCGCACTCGCAATGTCCCTGTCCCAAACGGGGTCCTTAATGGGGGTCCCCTCGGGACCTGAAACCCCCCCAGCCTCTCCCTTGCAGCTCCCTGGAGGGCTCACAGTGTCTCCTGTGTCCCCCCTTCTCCCTTTGCTGGTTTGGGGGGGACAAGATGCAGTGAGGAAAATGGCTCTGTGGGGACACCATGGGGACGATGGCAGTCCTTTTTTGGGTGGGATCCTGGCTCGCCATCCTTGTCCCCAGTCCGATTCCACATCCCCTTGGCACCAAGCCCTTGAGGACGATGTCGGGTGGCAGCCCCGTGTCCCACCCGTGCCTCAGTTTCCCTGAGTGACAGAGACAAGAGGAGCGCGGTGCCCACACGGCCACTCCTGGTGGCCCCTTTATTGCTCAGCCCAGGCCCACGGAGCCCTTCAGGCGAAGGTCGAACTTGACCCTGGGCCGGAAGCGCCGGATCTTGCCCAGGAAGCGCCCAAAGCGGCCACGCTGGATCAGAACCGGCTGCCGGAGAGATGGGGGGTCAGGGAGTGTGGGGGTGCGGAATCGCCCCTTTGGGAGCACACCTGGGACCCCCCGCACCTGGAAACCCAGCCAGGATCCCACACCAGGGACCCCATCCCCAGGATCCCACCCAGAACCCCACACCAGGGGTATTCCACACCCAGAATCCCAAACCAGGGGTATTCCAAGCTCAGGATCCCACATCAGGGACCTCATCCCCGGGATCCCACCCAGGATCTCAAACTAGGTCCACCACTTGTATCCCCACACCAGGGACCCCACACCTGGGACACTTGGGACCCCATATCCAGAATCCAACACTTGGGACCCCACCCATGTCCCCACACCCAGACGTCACTCAGGACGCCCCACGTGGGGCCCTGCACCCCACACCCCAAACCCAGGACCCTCCTGGGATTCTGCACCAGGACCCCACACCTGCAACACCCCACCCAGTAGCTGTGAGCTCCCCAGGACCCCCCACCCTCCTCTGGAGCTATCGGAGTGTCCCTTTTGGGGGACGTGGGGCAGAGGGTGCACCCCACGGGTGCCTCCCGGCTCCCCCCACTCACGTCGGAGGAGGCGTCGGAGCAGCGCAGGTCGATCTCGGGGGAGCCCTGCAGGATCTTCACCGGCCCCGAGCACTC
Organism: Acridotheres tristis; assembly: GCA_037013685.1. NCBI lineage: Eukaryota > Metazoa > Chordata > Aves > Passeriformes > Sturnidae > Acridotheres > Acridotheres tristis. Next base: position 984,153 of record CM072895.1, read on the forward strand.
CTTGATAGCCTGGGGGGACACGGGGACACGCGGTGTCACCCTGGGGATGGCACCGGGCCCCCGTGCCCTCCTTCCTCCCGCTCCTCATCCTCCTCCCGCTCACCCCGTTCTCCTTGAAGTCGCAGTCCTCGGGGTCCCTGCGGGCGCTGGCGGCACAGTCAGTCTCCATCATGGTGAAATTGAGTCCCTGCAGCGAGCTCAGCTCCACGCCCTGGGGACACGGGTGAGTGGCGGGTCACCAGCGGGAGGTGACAGGAGAGCAGGGGTCAGGAGTGGCGGTGTCACTAGCAGGGGGTCAGCAGCGGGGTGGCAATCACCGCCGTGGGCTCAGGGTCAGCGCTGAGCGGTCACAGGGGTGGGGATCGTGATGGGTGTGAAGGGTGAGTCAAAAATGGGGGTCACGAGTGGGGTGACACTCACTGGGCCGGGCTTAGGGTCGGCACCGTGCACCCCGAGTGGGGTGACAGTAATAGGGGGGTCACAAATAGGGGGTCCCGAGCGGGGGGCACTCACCGGGGCGGACTCGGTGTCGGGCTGGGCAGCCCCAGTCAGGCACCGCAGTGGGGGAATCACGCATGGTGGGTCCCGAGTGAGGGACCCCGGGGGTTGTCACCCGTGGGGGGGTCCCGGCTGGGGGGCACTCACCGGGGCGGGCTCGGGCTCCGCGCTGAGCAGCCTGAAGGCGTTCTGCACCTCGGGGCGCTGGTTGTAGGAATCCACAGCCTGGGCCAGCGCCTGGGTGTAGGCGAGGGGCGCCGGGGCGGGGAGGGCGCAGGCCCCCCCCAGCACCGCCAGCACCAGCAGCCACGAGCTCAACATCGCTGTCCCCACGGCCACCCCCGGGCCACTTTTATCCCCCACGGAAGGTTGGGGACCCGCCCCGGGGCTCCCCCCTTGGGAAACGCCCGGCCCCAACCCGCAGAGGGGCCGTTGTTTTGTGGGGACACGCTGTGCGGGGGGGTCCCGGTGTGTCCCCGTGCATGGGAGGTGGCATCTGAACCCTTCGGGGTCCCCACCCTTGGGAACCGCTTGGCTGGGCTCGGGGGGATTTGGGGGGCCGGGACCCCTCGGGGTCCCTGGTGGTGACACGTTGCCCGTGTCAGGTTGGTGCCCGCGGGGTTGCACAACCGCAAAGTTGCCCCATCGCTGTTGGCCAACGCCGAGGGTGTCCCCCGGGTCCCCCAAACCGTCAGCCCCACACACGCACACTTGTGACCCCGAAATCTCTTTATTCCACCTGCTTTGGGGACAGGGGGCGGGATGGCCCCTGCAGGGACGCGCTGGGAGGGGGCCGAGGCCGCGGGGGGGGCCCCGAGGATGATGATGATGATGATGAGGAGGGGGAGGATGAATGACCTGGGTTGTTGCCAGGCGAGCTGGGCTGGGCGCTGTCACCGGGCTGCTGCGGGGAGAAATAAAAGGGGGGGGGGGGTCACGCCAGAGCCAAAAAGAACCCTCCGAAATGAGTGGGACACGTGTCCCACCCCCAGAATGAGCTCCCGGAGCCCTCACCGGCTCCCGGCCGCACTCCACCATCGACAGCGGCACGTCGGGCAGGAAGGTGAACACGGACACCTGGGCCGAGCAGCGCTGCACCTGAGGGACAGAGCGGCCTCAGCACCCCGGGGACCCCCCTGCCCCCGGGTTTTGGGGGGGTCCCACCCACCCCACGCTCACCCTGCCCGGGCGGCCCCGGCAGCCGCGGGGGTCCGGAGCGGGCTTGGGGCAGGGCGGCTGCCGGGCCGTGAAGTTGATGCTGAAGTGGGTCCCCCAGTCGAAACTCTGCCGGGAAAAAAAACTCCGTGGGGACCCGCACGGGACGGGTGCCGGAGCTGGGAGCACCCCCCACTCCCCGAAACCCGCAGCCCTTTTCCTACCGTCCTGGCGACTCCCAGCAGCCGCAGCAGCCGCAGCTGCTGCCCGTGCGTCTCCAGCACGGAGCGCGCCAGCTCTCGGGGCGCGGGCACGGCCGGGGGCACGGGCGCGGGCACGGCCGGGGGCACGGCCGGGGGCACGGCAGCGCCCGCCGCCAGCAGCACGGCGCCCAGCACCAGCGCCATGCGGGAATGAGCCCGGCTCGGCTGCAGCCCCGGGCTCGGCTCTCGGCTCGGGGCCCCCGGCTCCGGCTCCAGGATAAACAGCGGCCCCCGTGCCGCGCCGAGGGATCGGGTTGCCGCTGTTTTCCTTGGCCCGGTGCCGCGGGGGGGAACGCGCCTGGACCTGCAGGAGATGCGGCGATGCTGGAGCTCGGCAGGGCCGATCCCCCTCCGTGGCCCCTTTCCCTGGGCCTGCTCCCAGTTTTTTGGCACGCTGGTCCTAACGAGATCCTGCTCCTCCCGTGCCGGGAGCCCACAGCATCCTCCTGGTTCCCACAGAGAAAAAAAGCAGGAGCCCCCTTCCCTCTCGCAGTTTCTTTACACGATTTTGGGTTTTTAAAAGCCCTCTCACCCTGCTCAGATTCATCCAAACACCCCACGCCGTTTTTCCTTGGATCCAAGAACACAGGGTTTGCTGAGGACTACACTGTGTGGATCCTGCTCTCCCAGTTTGCCTTCCTTGGGTGAGCGGGTCTCATTTCCCTAAAATTCAGTATTTTCCTGTCCCCTTCTTCCTTGTTTCATCCACAATGGAAAAGCAAAGAAATCCCTGGGGAAGGAATCCCAGGAAGCACATCTGGGAGACACCTGAGTCTCCTGGGATCCCTATGCCTGGGAACAGAGCTCTGGAAGCCCAGGGGCCATCGACAGCCCTGATGTCAGGGGAGTTACTGCTCTTCCAAAGGTATTTGTTCCAGTATTCCCATTCTTACAGACACAAGCCCTAGGTTGGAGATAGTGGGAGAGAGAAGGGATGATGGAACACCAGGAGAGCAGCTCACCAGAGCCTCTTCTGCCCATGGAGAAGAGATGATGCCACGGGCAACAACTTCATTCTGATCCAAGTATTCGTGTTTTTTCTTTTTGTTTTTCCTTTTTAAAGTCTGAGCAGCACAGAAAAGTCCAAAGGATTCCCTTTCCTGGGAAGCCAGCAGTGGATAGATGTTGGAGAAATGGATATGTACTGATAGATCACATTTATAACCAGATATGCTCATAATAGACCCTAAAATATACACAGTACCCCAATATAGACACCCACATGTACAGGCAGAGTGAATCCCAGGGATGCTGGGAGCAGGAACAGACACGAGGAGCGGGGCTGGGGGGCACATCCCGCTCCTCCCAGCTGCCAGCCCCTCGGAATGCTGGGATGGGGCTGGACATGGAGCTGGGAGATCCCAAATCCCTGGCAGCTGGGATCAGGTGCCATTCCTGCTGCCTGGCCCTGCCTGCCCGGAGGAGGTATGGCTGTGCCCAGGGTGGCACGGGAAGAGCCGGGCACGGAGAGCTCCGGAGGGATGGCGGATCACGGATCATGCAGGAGAGGGGCTGAAGGGCTGATGCAGGGAAGATGCTGCCAGGCAGCTCTTTGGCTCTGCCAGCATTCCAAAGTTTCCTGGCACAAAACCCATGGCAAAGACCTTTCCCAGCAGCAAACTCAAACTCACATATTTTCCTTGCCTCTCCTAAAATATCCCAGCCTTTCTGCTCCAGCTGCCTCTTAGGCTTGGAAAATACCTTGATATTTAATTTAAAGGACATCCTGATAATCTGTTTCCCATTTTGAAACCCTCAGGCTGTTGCCTGGAGTCATTTCCATCCATCCTTCTCCAGAGCTTGCCCAAAAGATCCTGGTTTAACGGAACCTTTCCTCTTCCTGGTTTCTCCATCCTGTGGTTCTTGTGGAGAAGTTTTCCCCATCAAGCTGAGGAAAGGACGAGAAGCCGGGGGTGTCTTGTGTAAGAAGCTCCTGGAAGTGACAGCGCCGTGTTTGTCCTGTTTGGAGACCCACCCCGTGCAACCAAATCGCTGCTGACGCCCCTGGGGGGGGGCTCAGGTGGTTTTGCTGCTTCCAGAAAGCGCCGGTGGATTTTCCAAGTCCTTGAAGTGGCCGTTTTTATGTCACAATGAGGCCTGGTCCCCTCCCCCAGCCCACAACAGCGCTCCCCAAAGGCGCAACCGCAGGAAAACTGACGATGGATGGGTGGATGGATGGATGGATGGATCCGCTCGGCCTCAGCTCCGGGGGAGGCTCAGACGTCTCTGCACACACATAAACTCACCACATTCAACCTTTCAGGACCTTCAGCCCAAAAAGTCACCAGGTGGGGATTACTCTGTGTTTGGATGGAGCACCTGGAAATCCTGGCACGCTCATTTCCCCAAAATCCGCCCCCCCGCCCTGTGTCAGATGGTGAGGAGCGGCACGCAGCCCACGCCCACGCCGCCCTCGTGGCACACCATGGGCGCCATGAACGTCCAGCGGTTGCTCTCGGGGTCGTACATCTCCACCGAGCTGAGGTTGGACTGTCCGTCGTAGCCGCCCACGGCGTAGAGCCGGCCGCAGTTGGCCACGAGGGACACGCGGCTGCGCCGGGTGTTCATGGGCACGATCAGGTACCACTGGTCGGCCATGGAGCTGTAGACCTCGGCGGCGCTCAGGAAGCCGGAGCCGTCGTAGCCGCCGCACACGAACATGCGGCTGCCCAGCGCGGCCGCGCCGTGCCGGCACCGCTTGTTCAGCATGGGCGCCACCGAGTGCCAGCTGGATGTGTGGGGGTTGTAGTATTCCACCTGCCGGGGAGGATGGACACAGTTAGGGGCGCTGCTGCTTTGGGAATCGCCCTGTGAGTGTCCCCTGCTGTGCTGGCACTGATGGGGCAACTCCAAGCTGGAGGCGGTTTTGGGTTTCTCGTGGTGAGACGGTGAGGGGCTTCCCAGGGAAGGGAAGGGTCTGGGGCAGCAGGAGCAGCTGAGAGGACTGAACTGCCTTCAGTTGAAAGGTCAGCTGCCATAGGATTGTGCCTGAAGGGATTGGGTTGGAAGAGACCTCAAAGCTCATCCAGGGCGACCTCCTGCTGTGGGCAGGGACACCTCCCACTGTCCCAGGCTGCTCCAAGCCCTGTTCAGCCTGGCCTTGGGCACTGCCAGGGATCCAGGGGCAGCCACAGTGCCAGAGCCTCCTCACCCTCTCAGCCAGGAATTCCTTTCCAATATCCCACCTAAATCTCCCCTCCTTCAGCTCAAAGCCATTCTCTGTGTTCTGTCCCTCCATGCCTTGCCCCCATTCCCTCTCCAGCTCTCCTGGAGCCCCCTTAGGCTCTGGAAAGGAAAGGGCTCTGAGGTCTCTCTGGAGCCTTCTCTTCTCTCCCAGCCTGTTGCTATATCCAAGGGGCTCCAGCCCTCAGAACATCTCCATGGCCCTGACTGGATAAATGAGTCACTTCTGTTCCACCTCAGGTTTTTCTGTTATGGGTGGAAGTGACCGAATTTGGTGGCACAACCACTTGGGGCTGTTTGGATGCACAGGGAAAGGACAGGGAGCCTTCCAACCCCATCCTGATCTCAGAGGATGAGCCCTGCCCAGGGCCCCAGGGCCTTACACTGTTGAAGATCTGGAGCCCGTCGTGCCCTCCGGACACGTAGATCCGGCCCTCGAACACGGTGACTCCGGCAGCGCTGCGGTTGGAGCTCATGGGAGTCACTGCTGTCCACCTGGGAGCCAGAGGGGAGAGGTTAGCAAGACTCCCACTGATTATTCCATGATTTTCTAGTGCTGCATTCCACCATCTCTCCTTTCCCCACTCATTCTCACAGCCCAGATGCTCAGTGGTGCCAGGACAAGGAACACCAAAGGGGATACTCCTGGGAAAGCTCTGGGACACAAAGGGCTCTTACTTGTTTGTTTCTGGAGAGTAGGACTCCACTGAGTTGAGGGATGAGTTTCCATCATATCCACCACACACATAGATCTGTCCATCCAGTACCACCGTTCCCATGGCACTGCAAGGAACAGCAGGACCTCATGAGGTGGCTGGAGGTGCTGCCACCCTGTCCCCAACACTGTGACCCCACACACTCTACCTGTGCCATCCCACCAAACTGCCTTTTCCCTGGGTTCACCTCCAAACTGCCCAGTCCCACCTGAACTCCGAGCTCACAGAGGGGAAAGGTGCTCGTGGCAGGAGCACCTCGAATCCTGGGTTTGGATTTGGGCCCCTCACAACAAAAAAAAGTCATTGAGGGGCTGGAGTGTGTCCAGAGAAGGAAATGAAGATGGGGAAGGGGCTGGAGCACCAGGAGTGGCTGAGGGAGCTCCAGAGAAACCTGGTGAGGGGCATGTACACCCTCCACCCCTGCCCTGGACAGCCTGGGCCAGGCTGGACAACCTTTTCCAGGAGGAATTTTCCCTGTATCCATCCTGAACTCCCCTGGCACAGCTTGAGGCCATTTCCCCTTTTCTTATCCCCGTTCCCTGGGAGCAGAGCCTGACTCCCACCTGGCTGCAGCAGAAAAGGTGCAGGAAACAGTAACCAAGGAAATCCCAGCTGCTCCCATACCTCCCCACTGCTCCTTTCCCACTTCCCCCCATACCTACATCCTGCTGGGCGCCTACCACCTTCCTCTAACCTCATTTTCCCCTACTTTTCCACAAGTCTCTTCCCAGTGAGCTTCACCTACCTCCTCTTACTGTTCATGCTTTCCACTTTGGACCAGGAGTCGGTGTCTGGGTTGTAAACCTCCACGGTGCTGAGCCTGAGCTGGCCGTCGTAGCCGCCGATGGCGTAGAGCAGCCCGTTGAGCACGGCCACGCCGACGCGGCTCCGCGCCGTGGCCATGGGCTGGCACTTCTCCCAGCGGTTGGCAATGGGGTCAAACACCTCCACCACGTTCAGAGAGTCGCCTGCATAGAAATTTGCTACTCAAATTAAAAGAGGGGAGACCTGATGAAGCCCTGGGATAGTGAGGGGGGCGGGGTGAGAGGGTGGTTCTGTGTCCTTAAAGATGGGGCTGGCATGGGGAATTGGCCTAGATTTTCTTTGGGAAAATATCTGGGGAAAACATTGCATCTGCTAGGAAGGGATGGCATCTAAAGGGACCCGGAGAATCTCAAGGAATGGGAATCTCATGAGATTCAACGAGGCCCAGTGCAAAGTGCTGCACTTGGGTTGGGACAAGAAATTCTTCCCTGTGAGGGAAGTCAGGCCCTGGCACAGGGTGCTCAGAGAAGCTGTGAATGTCCCTGGATCCCTGGAAGTGTCCGAGGCCAGGTTGAACATTGGGGCTTGGAGCAGCCTGGGATAGTGCGAGGTGTACCTGCCCACAGCAGGAGGTGGGAATGGGATGACCCTTAAGGTCCCTTCCAACCCAGGCCATTCTGGGATTCTCTGTCCTATCCTGGGTTCTCACATCCTATTCCAGCCTACCTGCTCCCACATAGACATTTTCCAACCACACATCCCTGCTCACCCAGAGAGATCCTGCTCATTGTTCCCACACTCAGAAAGATAGGGGAACATTTCCCAGGTCTCCCTGAGCCTTGACAGGTTCCCTCCGTGGAAGTGGCACCTCCACTGTCCTCCAAGGGGCAGCAGAGACCTGCAAGTCCCATCTGTGGTGTCGCTGCTTCTTCCTGGGTCACTTTCTGTTCCCTTTTCACGCCATGGTGAGGCTCGTGTCTAAGTGTTGTGATCCCACAACTCCAACAATATCGTGGAGATCTCTGCAAGTCCTGCCTGGGTCTCCAGGCAAGGACGCCATCCTCAAAGTCTTGAGGAATATGTCCCAAATAAGCCTCACCTGGACAGGATTGCAGATGGAAGATAATAAACCATGGGCACAACCACCCTGAGGGTTTCACTGGAAAGGTCAAAGTGCTGCACGGAGGAGCAGAAACTGCTCCACGCTTCCACAGGAGGGAATTGCAGCATGCCATCATCCCACCTAGCCCTGGGTGGTCTTTCCACTGCAAGGTACCTGCTGAGTTGAGTCCCCCCACGGCGTAGATCAGCCCTGCGATGGACGTGCAGCACCGCGGCCGCGTCTTGAACGCCGGCAGGTGCGGCCGGCGCTCCGGCATCAGGTGATAATCCTTGGCTTCGTCAACCAGGTCCCTGAAACGCAACCATTAAAGAGGAGATCTGAGTGGGTGGGGTCTGCACGGGAGGATCTGACTGTGCCAGCCTGCTGACTCTGTGCCCAAGCCCCACCTGCACTTGTGGCAGCAGCGGACCAGGTCGTCCTGCTGCACGCGGTCCGTGAGGAATTGCGGCCGGCACAGGGGCAGCCGGATTTTGGACAGGAGCTCGGGCAGGAAGGATTCCCTCTGGTCTCGGTCATAACGGATCCAGGCCAAGGCAGCTTCAAACACCTGCCAGGAGACAGCAGTGGGAAATTGGAGTCTGGGGGTTGTGCAAGTGGATGGGAATGAAATGATGTGAAATCTTGGAATGGTTTGGGTTGGAAGGAACCTCAAAGATCATCCAGTGCCATGGGCAGGGACACCTCCCACTATCCCAGGGTGCTCCAAACCCCCATGCCCAACCTGGCCTTGAACACTGCCAGGCATCCAGGAATAGCCACAGCTTCTCTGTGCCAGGGCTCCCCACCCTCCCAGCCAGGAATTCCATCCCAATACCCCATCCATCCCTGCCCTCTGGCACTGGAAGCCATTCCCTGTGTCCTGTCCCTCCATGCCTTGTCCCCAGTCCCTCTCCAGCTCTCCTGGAGCCCCTCTAGACTCTGGAAAGGCCTCTGAGCTCTCCGTGGATCCTTCTCCTCTCCAGGTGAACACCCCCAGCTCTCCCAGCCTGGTTTCTTTCCCCACTTCCGACAATCCCGATCTCCTGTCCCATTGGATGGGACATTCAGCACAGAAATTTTCAGGGAGATGAGGGAGGATTCTGGCAGAACATGAAACTGCGTTTATTTAGTTGCAGAAATCTGCAAACTGGGAAAGAAGACTGGGAATGCTGCTGCTCCATGAGAAAGCAGGAGATAGGTTTGATGACAGGGATCCATCTGTTCTCTCTGAATAACAACACCTGGAGCTGAGCTGGTCCCTCCAGGCTCCATCCCAGACACTGGAAGGGACAGACCTCTCTGAAGCCCCACTGGATAACTCCAGCTACAAAAGGATCCTGGTGCCCTGGTTCCAGTTTAATTTGGGACACACATTCCTGGGTTCCCAGGACTCCCCATTAAAGTTATTGCAGCCCTTATGACTGACCAGAACAAAGCCATCAACTCTCTTGCATAGCAGCATCTGGAGTCTCTCCCAACACAATTCCCAAACTTTCCAGTGCAAAAATGCTTCTCCAACAGCACCACAGGGATTAAAAACCCCAAACCAACTTTCTTCCACTCTACAGTATGCTACTGGAATTTCTGAAGAGTGGGGCTGGCAGGGGCCAGGGAACGAGGAAATGTCCCCAGGATGGACTCTTTGGATCCTACCTGCTCTGGGAAAAACAGAGTGAGGAATTCTTGGTATGATACAGGAATGTGGCTGGAATGTGAGGCAGGTTTTCCTCCCTCCCTATGCCTGATTAAAGAAGCACATTTTTACCCTACAAGGAGAAGCTGGAGGTCTGCTCTGCCTTTGTCACCTCCTCAGGAACAGCAGGACAGATTTCCAGGCTCAAGGACAAGCTCTGTTTTCCCTGCTCACTGTCAGCCCACACCAATGGATTCTCAAGGCTGTGAAAACACCCTAAACTCTTCTCACTCCCCAAAACTCCCTGACAGGAGCGTGCAGCCAGGTGGGATTCCAGCCCTCCTCTGGGGAACAAGGGACAGGAGGAGAGAAAACAGCTTCATGTTGTCCCAGCAGGGGTTTAGGCGGGAATTTGGAAAAACTCCTTCCCCAAAAAGGCTGCCCAGCCCTGACCCAGCTGCCCAGGGCAGTGGTGGAGTCCCCATTGCTGGAGGGATTTAAAAGCCCTGTGGATGTGGCACTTGGGGACGTTGGTCAGTGCTGGGGGAAGTGTTGGACTCGATGGTCTCTGAGGGCTTTTCCATCCTCACTGATTCTCTGATCCTAAAGAATCCCTGCTTTCTGTTTCTTTAGGAACAAGTCAGTCTGGAGTAGGCACAGGAAACCACCACAGCTCTGCCCAGCACCTCTGAGTGTCCCCACTGTGCCAAGACATCTCAGTTTCACTCAGCCCAGGAATAGGATAATTCCCATTCCCATTCCACTCCCAAGCACTGAGAAACCCCTCAAGGTCAAACTTTCCTGGGCCAAGACCTCAAGGGTACACCAGGTACCTACCTGTTGGAGCCCTGAAGCCTTTCTGACACTGACTCCCAAAAGAACACTGCTTTTGACCTGAGACCTTGGAGAAGGCTTCCAAAATTGAGTGATGGAGTTGGAATCACTGGTGTGCAGTTTGAATAGAAGTGTGTGATTGCACATGGTGAAGGGTTTGGAATTTGGGGTTTTAGAATATAGAAATAGGTATGAGGCAAGATGGAGGTTCTTGGGTGTTGTCTCTTTCTTCCTTCTTGTTCCTTCTTCTCAGTTTTAGGTGGTACTTTTTAAATTGGATAGTTAGTGTGGGTCACAGGTGTTTGGTCATTGGGTCAAAAGCATAAATAATATAGATGTCAGCTCTTAATTGGATAGTTAGGCTTTAAAAGACCTTGTAACCAGCTCGATTCACCTCCAATTTTGCTTCCTTTTGTCTTGTTAGCTGGGAGTGCTCTGTGCTTTAGATAAGATTTAATAAACCAAGCCCAAACAAGAAAATCCATCTCTTGAGCATTCAGTCCTGACTCTGAGTGAAGGCAGAAGATAAAAACAAACCACTTTCACCCACCTGCTCTTCAGATTTCACGTTGAGCTCATCCCTGGAAACGAGCTCCAGGACATCCTCAAAGGGCAGGGCCAGGAACTCCTCAGACATGGAGACCTCCACGAAGTGCTGGTGGATGAAGCTGTTGGCAGCGTCGTAGAGCACCGTGCACATCATGGTCTCGGCAAACTGCCGGACACCCAGGCAGTTCTTGGGATGAAGCCTGGAAAAGGGGAGCAGGAGAGCAACAGGAATGTCAGGTTAATGGAAGAGAGGCTGTGGCTGCCCCTGCATCCCTGGAAGTGTTCAGGCTGGATGGGGTTTGGAGCACCTTGGGACAGTGGGAGGTGTCCTCACCCATGGCAGGGAATGGGATGGGCTTTGAAGTTCTTTTCCAACCCAAACCATTCCATTCCATTCTGGGAAGCACAGAAGCCTCGGAGGACACAAAGTGCAGTGCAAGATGTGTCCTCTCCAGTGATGGCCAGCTCCAGTTCACTCAGAGCTGATCTCCACAGGCAGCTCCAGCTGAATCCAAGGCAGAGCCACAGGATTGGAAACACACAAATGTCCCCTTGTCCCTGCCAAAGAGGCATTGGATAGAGCCAGGTGGCTCTGGGAGCATCCACAGCTTCTTTAGGCCAGCCTTCCTCACCCTCTCAGGCAGGAATTCCATCCCAATACCCCATCTATCCCTGCCCTCTGGCAGTGGAAGCCATTCCCTGTGTGCTGTCCCTCCATGCCTTGTCCCCAGTCCCTCTCCAGCTCTCCTGGAGCCCCTTCAGGCCCTGCCAGGGGCTCTGAGCTCTCCCTGGATCCTTCTCCTCTCCAGGGGAACATTCCCAGCTCTCCCAGCCTGGCTCCAGCCCTGCAGCAGCTCTGGGGCCTCCTCTGGACTCTCCAGCAGCTCCAGGTTCTTGTGGTGTTGGGTGGGGAACTGTCACATGAGGGTGACTCCGAGGGCCCCCACAGGGCTTGGTTACAACACAGCTGCCTAAAAATATCCCAGTTCTCAATTCCACTTGAGAAGGAGAGCTCAGTGTCCATGTCCCAGCCCTCCAAGGTGGCCAGAATCCAGCAATTTTTGGTTATTAACCAAACTGGCAGCTGTGCACTCAAAGCCAGGACTTCACTTAGGACACCTGGCTGCTCTTGGTGGATTTGGGAGAATTTTGGTGGCCAATCCCTGTATTTGGTGGGTGTGTTTAACATCACACCACGGAATGCCCTGAGCAGCTGCAGAGAAGGGAGGCTGGGAAAACTGAACACGTCAGACTCCCTGGCATTGCTGAGAATCCATGTGGAATGTGGACAAAGAGTATCCCAGCTTTCCACTTCCAGACCATGCTGCTGGAACAGCCTCACAGCCAAACACCAGTGAGGAAATTGAAAAACCTGGGACCAATTTAGGGCTCTGCCACAGTTTCCTGTCCAGCTCCCGGGCTGAGGCACTGTGTGCCTCCCCTTTAGCACACATGGCAGCAGGAAGGGCAATTCTTGACAGGATGGGCTTTCAAAAAGGGAAATATCTCCTCAGTTTTGCTCTGGGTGTTGATTCCTGTGGCTGGCCAAGGTCTTTTACTGTGTCCCCATAAAGGAGTGATAAGTTATTCTGAAGGGAATGAGAGTGGTAGGACAAGGGGACATGGCTTCCCACTGCCAGAGGGCAAGGATGGATGGGATACTGGGAAAGAATTCCTGGCTGGGACAGTGGTGAGGCCCTGGGATGGAATTCCCAGAGCAGCTGTGGCTGCCCCTGGATCCCTGGAAGTGTCCAAGGCCAGGTTGGACACCGGGGCTCGGAGCAGCCTGGGACAGTGGGAGGTGTCCCTGCCATGGCAGGGGTGGATTGGGTGGATTTAAGGTCCCTCCCAACCCATTTTGTGTTCCATAACTCTACAGATGCCAAGTTTTGGGATGCACACTCCTCATCCTGCTAGAAGGACAAGTCCTGCTCCCCCCAAGCTGGACACAGGCTACTGAACCTCGCTGGTGCTGGGGGGCAGCTGGAATCCCCCCAGGATGCCCCCAGCCCCACTCACCTCTCCCTGAGGAAGGTACAACAAGCGTCCTTGATGTTCTGCAGCTGCAGGAAACTGGCCCCCATGAGCAGGGACTGCACATTCTGCTGGTCTATGGCCAGGTGACCATTGTAGGCAAAGTTGATCAGAGCCTCCAGAGCACTAAAATCAGGGAGAAAGGGCAGAAAATCCACTGAACTCCAGCTGGGATAGCGCTCTGCCAACAGCAGAATGTTCTGTGGGATCACTCAGAGAACAGCCTTTGAGCCTTGCACACACAGCAAGGCACAGCAGCCCCTGTGATCTTCCCGAAGGATTTTACCTGGGATCCATGCCCTGCATGACAATCTCATCCTGCTTGCACTCCATCATGTCGTTGGTGAACATGGCGTGGAAGTAGGGGATGGAAGCTGCCAGCACGATCCGGTGAGCGCTGAATTTATGATCCCCAACCTGAGACAGGGAACAGGGAGGGAGAAGGGATCAGCCCCAGCCACTGCTCCAGGCATTCCCTGCAGCATCCAAGCATTCAAGTCAGGTTTTTGCTCTGATTGCTTCTCTCAGAGCTTTTTTCCCTAATTTCCATGTCAATCGGGCTCATCCCAGTCCATGCCCGTTTTTCCTCACTTAAACAAAAATTTCCCATTGGAGCTTTGTTTTATGGGACAAAGCAGCTGGCACAACAGGCCCCTTCCCTCCAGGTTATCCAAGCAGTCCTTCTCTCATCCTGTGCAAAATCCTCACCCATGTCATCTCCAGAGGTATCAGGAATGTTGTTTGGATTCAGGAATTCCATGATTCCCAACAGTGCCTCCCCCAGATCCAGTAAACACAAATTTGCCAGGGGTTTAGAAAGCAAAAATTCCTGCCAGATGGAAAAAAGGAGGCGTTTTTGGAGAGCTTTGTCTCTGTCCTGGGCAGTTTAGGTGTCCATGCTGTCCTCTGTGCCTGGATTATGCTGCACAAATCCTGCTCTCCTGGATTTTGCAGCATTTTTAATTCCCAGAGAGAAATCAGGAAGTGAAGTGGTTGGGACTATGACAGCTCATGGAAAAAAACCCTTCACATTTATATTTGTGTGTGACTTGAAGGGATGAAGGGCTGCATTAATCCCTTCTCCTAACCCAAAAACACATGGAAAACATCCCAGAGGCTCCAAGATATCTGCAAAATCACTGCCAGCCTCCTCCTGTGCACATGGTGGGATGGGGAATCTCTTGGAAAAGGAGTCAGGAGTGCAGGCTCAGGGTCCATGAGGGCATGGAGCTCAAGGTCACCTCCCTGGCCCTGGAGAGGAAGGAATGTTGGCAGAGCAGGTTCCCACCCTGACTGCACACAGACAGCAGCTTTAAAAATACACAAATACAGTAAATTTCATAAGGAAAGGCCAGAAAGGGAAGTGATTCCAGAACCTGAGAGCTGACAGCCCCTCCCCAAATCCCTGGGATTTTCATTCCCTCCCTGCCAGGTGAGCATGTGTGGACTCTCCTGTCCTGAGGGGCTGCTCAGGACAGGGAAATCCCTCAGGACACTCAGTGCTGGAGCTCTGGGTTTGGGAGTTCCCATTGGGAAGGGCAGCCACAGCCTGGGTGACCACGGGGACAAATTTGCTGCTTGGCCTGTCCACATTCCAGCCCCGAGGCTCAGGAACACCCGACCTGCTCTGCAGCTCTGGCACTTCCCAGTCCATCCCTTCCCCATGGATCATTCCATCATCAGCTGCTCCTGGCCCAACCCACCACTAAAATAAATTTATCGTTTATCAAGAATAAATCTCATTATTGATATTCCCTCATGCTGCTGGAAAATCCCTTCTCTGGTGTCTCAAACATCCCAAAACACAGAAAAGCTCCAGTTTTCCTTTTGCTGTTTCTGAAAGGTGAAAGAACAAGGCCTCCTCTTATCTCTAAAATTCTGTGAGGAATTCACTCCAACTGGAATAGTTCATTTGGCTTGTTTGGATGAGTGCTCCCATTCAGGCTGAGTGTGCAAGAAAAGCAACATTTTACTTGACTTTCATTTCCCCCTAAGCCCAAGTTGCCAAAAATCACAACTGTCCAAATCTCATTTCAGCTTTTTCATAAATGAAAAGTGGTGCTAAAATTGAACAGGCACCTCTTAAAGTGAAACACCTGCTTTAAATGCACACAATGACCTTCTATTTATAAGAAAAATTATCTTTATAACTGAAGATAACAGGAATTTCAACACCAAGGTTATATTTACTCAAACCCCAAGCCTGTAGTGTGACCCAAGAAGGAGAAAAAGGCCCTCATTTCACCAAATAACTGTAAATTACAGAGCCCAGGTGGCAGCTCTGGGCCCCTCGTGACAAGAGTGACATTGAGGAGCTGGAGGGTGTCCAGGGAAGGGAATGGAGCTGGGAAGGGGCTGGGGGAGCTGGGAAGGGGCTCGGCCTGGAGAAAAGGAGGATCAGGGGGAATTTCTGGCTCTGCACAACTCCCTGACAGGAGGGGACAGTGGGGGGGATTTGGGATCTGCTCCCAGGGAACAGGGTCAGGAGGAGAGGGAACGGCCTCAGGATGGGCCAGGGCAGGCTCAGGTCGGAATTTGGGAAAATTTCCTCATGGAAAGGGCGGTGAGGCACTGGAAGGGACAGCTCAGGGCAGTGGTGGGTCCCCATCCCCATAGGGATGTGGCACTTGGGGACACGGCCAGGGGTGGCTTTGGCAATGCTGGATCATGGCTGGACTCAATGATCCAAGAGGGTTTTTCCAACCTAAACCACTCCATGATTCCGTGCCCCAAGTCCCTGCCCAAGGTTGAACAGTTCCACCAGGATGCAGTTCCTGCTGGGACCCCACCCTGTGAGGAGCTGCCACCAAACAGCCTCATTACCTCCAACAGCCCCGGGCCTGGCAGGAGCAAACATCCCCAGGCATCCTGCAAGATTCCTGCTGGGATAATGACAGCTGGCATGAAATCATCCCTGGATGAAATCCCTTGGGTCTGGGCAGTGCTGCCATTGCAGGGAATGGTCCCTGAGAGCAGCAAGAACCACAGAGCTGCATCAGCAAAGAGCCTGGGAAATATTCCCTGGTGCTGGACAAAAGCTGGGATTCTTCTGTTTGGAAATTGCTCCTGGAATGGTGGAGAGCCCTTGGGGAGAGGGAGAAATTGGGATCTCTGCTCTAAAATCATCATTATGTTCATTCCATCAGTGCTTCATGGCGAGTCCCCAGGGAACAACTGCATTTCCTGCTGCAGCCAAAGGACAAGTTTGGAATATGGAAATATGTGGAATATGGAAAATCCTTCCAGGGATGAGTCCATTCAGCTCATCCTCTTTCCACTTTCCCACAGTGCTCCCTATCTCCAGAGCCAAAGGATCTCCCTTTCCATGACTAAATTAATGCCCTTTCCTCATGGAATCACCTAAGGAAAAAGTGGGAAAGAGCTCATTCTCTTCCTGATACCACTCCAGGATGTTCTGTTTTACAATTTATAATTTTAGGTTCTTTGCTTTTAAGGCAAAAGATTCTGTTTTCCAGAAAAAGGAACTTTCTGAGCATCCCTCCTGACCCCAGGGATCCCAGAATTCCCTTCTGACGTGTCTCTGAGCAGGAAACAAAGGAATCTGCCCCCAGCCACCCCCACAGCCCCAAATGTTAACAAATTCCAGGGCACAAGGAGCCTTTTCTCCCAAGGAAAATGGTGTAGGTGGGAGAAAGGCATTCCTTGTGTTCCTGACGTCACCACCCTGCAGCGCTGAGAACTCGCTGAGGTCTCAGAAAACCCCAAATCCATCTTGTCTGAGGGGATGTGGGCACTGAGGGCACTGAGAGGCCAGAGCAGGAGCAGAGCTGGTGTCCAATCCCTCACAGGAAGAGGTGACAGGATGCTCCTGGATCAGGACAATCCCAAACACAAATCCAGGCTGAGGGGACAATGAGGAGGGAAGGATTTGGGGCTGTTGGTGAATGAGGAGCTCCACATTCCCTGGTCAGAACCGTGCCCTGGGCTGATCCCCCAGTGTGGGCAGCAGGAAAGAGGGAATTCTGAACAGCCTCCCACTGCCAGAGGGCAGGGATGGATGGGATATTGGGAAGGAATTCCTGGCTGGGATGGAATGCCCCTGGATCCCTGGAATGTCCAAGGCCAGGTTGGACACCGGGGTTTGGAGCACCCCAGGATGGTGGGAGGTGTCCCTATCCCAAGATCAGGGATGATCCTGAAGGTCCCTCCAGCCCAAACCATTCCAGCATTCCATGAGAATGGTGACCAATTCCTTTGAGGCAGAGGACACATCCCCTCTGGATGTAAAACAAAGTCACATTCCCAGAGAATTCCCTGCCAGCTCAGAGAAACCCAACTGCTTTTCAGAATTCCAGTGCCTCCATTTCTCACATGGACAGGGAACATCCCAAGGGGATCAGCTCCAGCCCTGTCCTCCTGAGCACTCCTGAAGGGACAGCAAAAGGAAATTTTGTGTTATCCTAGAACTAAAAATCCTCATTCTTAAGGGAACAGCTGAGAGTTCGGGGAAAACACATCCAGGCAGAATCCCAAATAATTCCTGTCTGTTGGATGACAAGGTTGGAATCACATCCTGCAGCTCTCCTGTGCACAATGGATCATCTGCTTTTCCAATCTCTCTCCCATAAAACAAATATTCCCTCTCTTTCCAGGGCTGTTTTCCTGGAGGATCTGCCAAACATGCTCCAACATCTGCAGCACAGCCAGGCACTGAGTTTTCAAGGATCCTGCTGGAATCAGGCAGGCAGCCTGAGCTGTCTGGAATTCCACTTATCCAGAGGCTCCTCCACCTCTGCATCAGCTCTCAGGGGTGCAACTGCTCCAGTTAGGGGGGATTTGGAGTTAACAGTCTGCTCTGGAAAAACTGGGATCAGGATGGCAGAGAAGCCACCAGGGCTAGGACCTGTCGGTGCCATTGGGATTGGACACAAAGCAAATATTGTCCCCTCTCCACAGCTGGGAATTATTTCAGTTTGCCAGACCTGGATTATATTTTAGGAGACTTCTCTAATTAGTCTTGGAGTTAGTCATGGAAAAACGGCATTGGAGCAGCTCAGAGCTGCAGCAGCAAGAGAAGCTCACGTCAACTCTGCTCTCCAAGGATTTGGAAAGGCACAAACCTTCCCTCTTGCCACAGTTTGGCCAGGATTTCTGGAGGTGCCAGCCTGGCACTTGGATCATTCTCCTCCAGCTCCAGCAGGAGCTAAGAAGGGATTAATTCCCTCTTCATGTGGAATGAAGGAATAGCATGGATCTGTTTTCCCTGGTTTCTGGAGTGGTGCATTCCAGCAGCCTCTGATGTGTCCCTGGAGAGCACTCGGACCTCGGCTGGAGCACAGACAGCACATCCCACAAAACAAAGCTGCCCAGGCTGCTTTCATCCTGCAAGGATGAAACAATTCCAGAAACAATGCTCAGGAAGAACATGAGCACTGAGGAGCTTCTTTTGTGCTGGTAAAAATCAGATCAGGATCTGCAGCTCAGGGAATTACAGCCCCAAACGCCAGCGCTTGTCTGTGAGCTGGAATTCTTGGGGTGTTTGCAGTGTTTAGTTGTGAGCTGCAAAGGGAAGAAGACAGAAAATCCACTAAAAGGAAGGGGAAGATGTTCTCAGAGAGGAATTCTGCCCCTTGGCTTGTCCACAGCTGGAGTTCAAAGCCTCAAACCCCACCAAACTGAAAGAAAAAAAAAGGCTCGGAAGGTTCATTTCTGCTCTCTCCATCATTATTCCAGGCCTGGTGTTTCCCTGCCCTTGTGGGAAGCTCCATCATCTTTCCCATCACCACCGGTGCTGGATGAGGAGGAAAGCACAGCTTCACCTTGCAGAACACGACTGGGATGGGATCAATCGGGGAAAAGGGTTTGGTTGGTTATTTTATGACCACACCAATGCCCAGCCCAGTGATTCTCAGAGAAAAAAAAAGCAGAAATTTGGCTTTGCTAAGCAAAATTCCTACTTTTTTTCCAAAGGAAAAGGACTAACCACAGACTGAGGTGTGTCTCCTCCCTCCCCTCCTCCCTCCAGTCCATCCATGTGTGTTCCTAGCAAATGAATATTTAATTAAACATTTCGGAGAGGCTCCAAAGGGAGCTGTGAGGGAACATCAGGAGCAGCCCTGACCTGAAGCTGTTAAAGAGACAGGGAGAGAAAAGAACTTTCCAAATCCATGAGCTGGACTATTTGGCACATTAAGATCCAACTTCTGGGACAAAGGGGTGTTTAGAAGTTTTTTGGTTTAGAGGTCAGACAGACAAAAAGTAGCAGGAGTGGGAAAAAGGGGAATAAATTCACTGTAGTGGTGTGGGAGTATCAGGATCCATCTGGGGGTTCCTCTGGATTGGACTTGGAATGGTTCTCAAAGCTTTTATCAGAGAATCCTGGAATGGTCTGGGGTGGGAGGGATCTTAAGGATCATCCACTTCCATTTCTGCCACGGCAGGGACACCTTCCACTGTCCCAGTTTGCTCCAAGCCCCTGTGTCCAACCTGGCCTTGGGCACTGCCAGGGATCCAGGGGCAGCCACAGCTGCTCTGGGAATTCCATCCCAGCCAGGAATTCCATCCCAATATCCCATCCATCCCTGCCCTCTGGCAGTGGGAGCCATTCCCTGTGTGCTGTCCCTCCATGCCTTGTCCCCAGTCCCTCTCCAGCTCTCCTGGAGCCCCTTCAGGCCCTGCCAGGGGCTCTGAGCTCTCCCTGGATCCTTCTCCTCTCCAGGGGAACATTCCCAGCTCTCCCAGCCTGGCTCCAGCCCTGGAGCAGCTCCATGACCTTTACGTTCCTTCCTTCCTTCTGGGTAAGAATCATCCAAACTCTGTCCCTGCTGGAAACCCACCCTGGATTTACAGCAGGAAAACGTTCCAGAGCCAAAGCAGGGCAGAGACAGTTTGTGCTGGCTGAGTTTGGGGTGCCTGAGTGATCCAAAGCCACCTCCAACTCCAAGCTGAGAAAAATTCCTGCTTAAAGCTCCAGCAGCTGGAGCAGCCAGCCTGTTCCTGGGAATGGGGAGGGAAGGCTTGGCTGCATTAATTCCATCACCACGGGACACGTGGGCACTGGGAAAAGGGATGTCCAGAGACAGAGGCAGCACAAGGTGGGATATTTTCACAGGATGACTCAAGACAAGAAGAGGAATCAAATGAATGAAATGCTTGGAATTCCAAGCTGTGGGTGTAGGAGGGAAAGCTGGAATGCTTGAAACAACATGGACAGAGGACTGATAACATAGCAGCTGCTGCTGGGATCTGTCTTTGGGATTTTGGGAAGGAATTCTTCCCTGTGAGGGTGGAACGGATTCCCAGAGAAGCTGTGGCTGCCCCTGGATCTCGGGAAGTGTCTAAGGCCAGGTTGGACATTGGGGCTTGGAGCAGCCTGGGACAGTGGAAGGTGTCCCTGCCCATCCAAGGGGTGGCACTGGATGATCCTTAGGGTTCCTTCCATCCCAAACTGCTCTGTGATGGTTTTGATCTTCACTAACATCTTTTAAACCTCAGTAGGGATAAAGAGGATTTAAACAGCTCTTTGCTATGGAAAATCCACAGAAACGGATAATTATTCACAGGAATTTTAGAAACAATGGTGAGGAATTTATCCAAGATAAGACTGGGATCACAGACCTCCTCCTATTGTCTCCCAGAAACATGGGACTGCCAGGATCTGGTCATCTTCTCCTGCCACACCAACATCCAGTTTAATCCTAAAAACACTACACTCTGCATCCCAAACCAGCCTTGCCACAGAATTCTCCCAGGTTCCAGCCCAGGCTGTCACCAACATCACCCTGCAGAAGGAGCAACCATTTCCAAGGAGGATCCCAAGCCTCATCCCCGTATCCATGGAATGTTCCCCATCCCACATCCCGTCTCGGTGGCAGGCCCAGCCCCCACCAGCTCCTTCCCCTGGCAGGTTTCAGGGTGAGTAGGCTGGCAGCACCTTCCCGTTTAATTAAACTGCAGAGTTAATTCTGCAGTGACTCAGAGCTGCGTGTGGCTCCCACCCCACCAACTCCTCCGAGGCTGCAATCCCGAGGGATTCCAGCAGCTCCTGCCTGGCACAGGACACTCTGCGAGCCCTCCCAGCCATTCCCTGCAGAGCCAGGGACACCATCCTGAGGATTCACCTCGCTTGTGGATTCATTTTTTATTTGATGATAAGAAGGGGTGTTCCTATAAGGGAATGGTTTCCTAGGGAAAGGTATCCAGAGCTTGCTCCATAAACCTGGATCCACGGACCCTCCGAGACCCCCCCAGGGCTGGGAAGGCCCAAGAGCCCCTGACACCCCACTAAGGGGGTTTGGGGGAGTCTCAGCTCTGTCTCTCTCTGCTGCCAAAGCAGAAGGGGGGGAAGGAGGGACCTCAGCTCCGGCTCCTCTTCCCTTTATCCCCCACCACAGGGATCTGAGGGAACTCCAGCTGCCTCCTTCCCTCTGGAAAAGAGACTGGGAGGTCCCTTAGCCCCCACCATTAAGGGCTGGGGTCCCACCTCAGGGGTCTGCGGGTTGCTCAAGTCCCCTCTCCAGAAGCTGGGGTCCGTCAGGAATGGCGGGGGGAGATCCCGCATCTCCCCCTTCTGAGGCTGGGGACCCTCAGCCCCTCTCAGGGACCGGGGACTCTCCCAGCTCCCTCTTAAGGGGACTGGGCGAAGTCCCCTCAGCATCCCCCTTCAGCACCCACCCCAAAACCCGTGACCTCCTCAGGGCTCGAGGTCCCCCCTCAATGTCCCCTCAAGGACCGGGGTCCCCGCTCACTGCCCGCCACAGCTCGAGGTGTCTCAGCCCCGCTCAGCCCTCGGAAGGGTCGGGGTCCCTCATTCCCATCAGGGACCGGGGGGTCTCTCACTCTCCCTCAGCGCTCGAGGTCTCTCAGCCCCGCTCAGACCCTTCCGGGCTCGGGTGGTCCCTCGCCCCCACCCGCCCCCGGAGGTCGGGCCGCACCTTGAGCGTCACATCGCAGAGCTTTCCCTGCCGCCGGATCTCGCCCATCACTCCATACCCGCGGCTGGGCAGGTCTCCCACCGAGAAATGCACCAGATCCTCGGGATCCAGCTCCGGGTCCGCCGCCGCCGCCGCTTCCAGCATCGTCCCCGCCACTCCCGTCCCGCTGCCGTCCTGCTTCGCCCCCGCCGCGCGCTGGCCCCGCCCGGCCGCCGTATGCGGGCCACTTCCGGGCTCTCCCGGAAGTTGCAGTTGCCATAGAGAACCCGGAAGTGGACGCTGCCATGGCGACCCCGGACGCCATCCCGGACTCGACTGCAGAGGGGTCGCAGGTGGGACAGGGACAGGAGGGGTCCCCGGGGGGTCGCCCTCCCCTTCTCAAGGGGTTATCGGAGGTCGGATCTCCGCACAGGCGGCAGCAGCCCCCCAAGCATCGCCCCCCTTCCCCCGGGCATCAGCCCCCACACACGTCGGGAGGTGCACTGGAGAGAAACACAGGGTGATTTAAACGGGAAGGACCTTAAGGATCATCCCATTCCCACCTCCTACCATGGCAGGGACACCTTCCATTATCCCAGGCTGCTCCAAGCCCCAGTGTCCAGCCTGGCCTTGGGCACTTCGAGAGATCCAGGGGCAGCCACAGCTTCCCCGGACAAGTCTCAACCCTTACAGATGGATTTTTCCCAAAATGCTCCAAAATCTGCTCACCTGAAGTGTGAGAAGGGGAGCCTCCCACTCCCAAGGCTTTGGAGATATCCCTGTGTCTCCCGGGGGGGTTTTAATATGAGATTTTCTCTGGCAGGAGGAGGGGCAGCAGGAGAGCTCTGAGGGGCTGGAAAAAAGTGAAAGTTCTGCATCGAAAGCAGAGAGCGAACAAACGGTAATTCCAGCTGGGCCCAGTCAGAATCCTGGAATGATTTAGGTGGGAAGGGACTTTAAATCCCACCCAGTGCCAGGGGCAGGGACACCTCCCACTGTCCCAGGCTGCTCCAAGCCCCAATGTCCATCCTGGCCTTGGACACTGCCAGGGACTCAGGGGCAGCCACAGCTGCTCTGGGAATTCCTTCCCAGCTCCTCATGTTAATAACCACTCCCAGCAATAATTGCTTTTGTCCTCACCTTCCAAAGCCCCACAAAGAGCATTGTCGCAGCAAGGAAAATGCCACTTATTTAGAATTTGTTCTCTCTCTGATTTCTAGTGGAGTTTTTTCCCAAAACATTTCCCTTTCCTTCTTTCCCTGCTGTTTTTCTTTTTCTTGCTTTGAAGACATAATTCCCAACTGCTCCAACACTGTTTTTTTTTTTTTCGGGCAGAGTTCTGTGACCTCTGCGAAAACCCAGGAGCAGGAACAGGAAAGGGAACAAGAGCAAGAGCAGGAGCCCGAACAGGAGCAGGATGAGGACCATGAGAGCATCATTTCCTCACTGCTCTCTGATGCAGAACCCGAGGGTCACAGCCCCAGGTATCCCCCAAATGTTCCCCCTGGTTGAAATCCAATGGGTCCTGGCTCAGCTCAAGCCTCCACAATTCATTTTACAGCAGATAAAGTGTGTGAGGTCACAAGAATCCTGAATGTACCAGAAATCCCAAAGATTTTGTCCCAAACTAGAAGTTGGCACTACTTATCCCACAGTTATTGAGCACAGGCTCAATAAGGAGGAAGTGTTTGAGGGAAAACTTGGGATCTCCACATTTCCAGGGATTTAAAAATCCTCAGTGCATGTGGCTTTAGCAGTTGGATGATCCCTGAACCCTCCTTTTGTGGATTTTACTCAGCACGTCCTCCAGATATTTCCTCCAGCAAATTGAAAATCAGCTGTTCATTGGGAATTTCAATTTTTTCTAAAAACACTGCATGTGACAAAAGAAAACCCCTCTCCCATTCCTGCAAACATTTTGCTTTCCAAGGCTGAGAGGAGGAAAACTGGTGTTATCCAACACTCCTGAGCCTGATGCACACGAGGAAATCAGGAAATCAGGATCACTTTGACCCTTCTCATTTCACATCCTCACTTTTCCAAGCAGGGCAGAAATTTCAGCAACTCTTTGCCCTCAATTGCTTTTAATGGGGAATAAAAGCTACTACTGGATAACTGCCAACGCTTTATTTTGAATTTTTCACTCCTCTGCCTCACCTTTTGCTGACAAATAATATAAATTTCAGTTTAGGGAATGCAAGATTCTTCTTTCCCTCGTTTTTGCCTCTCAGAACACCGAAGCGAGTCCTGGCGTTCGTGAGGATCAAGCCAACTGCTCATTTTGCCCAAGATATGATCAAGCTTGGGTCAGACAACAAGGTAGAGTAAAAGAAACTGGAAGTGGGAAAGGTTTGGAGTTGGACTTCAGCTTTTCCAATGGAAAACCAGGATTTTTTCCACCCCTCGAGGCCATGGATAAGGGTTTGGGGGGTGTTGGTTTGTGTGTTCCTGCTTGGCAGTGGTTTTGTCACAGCAAGTGTGAGAATGGAAAATGTAATTCCTGTGGTATAATCACCAGGAAAATCCTCCAAAGGACTGGGACTGGCTGATCCATGAGGAATTCCCAGTGCTAACCACAATTTGACACAGTCTATTTCCATCCCCTCTTATGCAAATTCCTCCCTTTGCCTTCTCTTCCTTAATTAAGAATTTCCCTGAGGCACAAAATTACTGAAAGTTAAACAGACGAACTTAACCACATTTCCTTTTATTTATAATATTTATCACCAGGAATTTGAGAGCATTACCAGATATTTTTAGCACATCTAGAACCATCCAAGTCAGTAAAATAACTCTGTGCTCCCTTTTCTACTTAATCCCAGCTCCTCAATTGCTGAAAACCCTCAGGGCTGCTGAGTTGATCTCTCTCTCTTTTTGGGTTGCAGAGCATCGATATCTACATCCGAAAGAGTCCCAGGGGAGGAGTTGTGAATAACTCTCAGACTGACTGGTCCTTCAAGCTGGATGGGCTCCTCCACAACACTTCCCAGGAAATGGTTTATCAGACCGTGGCAAAGGACTTGGTGTCCAAAGCTTTGCAGGGCTACAACGGTGATTTACTGCAATTATTATTCTTTTGATCTTAACAACAGATTGGATTGGAGCAGGGAGCCGTTTGTTCCTCTGCTGGAGGCTCCCTCCTGAGTTTCTCCTTTTGTTTTTTGGATTTTTTTTTTTTTTTTTTAGGCACCATCATGTGCTATGGGCAAACTGGGGCTGGCAAAACCTACACCATGACGGGAGCAGCCTCTGAGTACAGAAACCGAGGGATCATCCCCAGAGCTATCCAGCAGGTACTGCAGCTGCCTGGGAAAAGAGGAGGGAGGAACACCAAGAACACTCTTCTATCATCAGCTCTTGCTGGTAGAAAAGTGTTTGAACAGAGTGAATAATTTTTATGTGAGGTTTTTCCCTTCATTTCACCCCGGGGATGATGGTTAAAGATTAAAGGAGTTTTATTGTTGTTCTCAGAGGTTGTTCCTCTTTAGTTCCTGTTGAAGTTTTTGCTGCTACACAAATGTCACTGAGCCTTCAAAAGAGGTGTTTTCCAAACTGTCATTTTGGGAAATCAGGTTAAAAATAATCATAAAATCATTTAAAAACTCCTCTAAGGCACAGAGACACTGGCACAGGGTGCCCAGAGAAGCTGTGGCTGCCCTTGGATCCCTGGAAGTGTCCAAGACCAGGCTGGACAGGGCTTGGAGCAGCCTGGGACAGTGGAAGGTGTCCCTGCCCATGGCAGGGGGTGGAATTGGGTGAGGTTTAAGGTCCCTTCCAACCCAAACCATTCCAGAATTCCATGATTCTGTAAGATCATTAAATCCAAATACAAGCTGAGCCTTCAGAGCTCAGATTTAGCCCCCCACACCCCTAGATACCCTTGGAGCTGTTCAGAACTATCTCTCTATAAATACTTACCTTTATATTACAGAATGTTATGTTTTGTATGCACCTCAATGTATTTATTTATATTTTATCTGTATTTATATTTTATACCTGTCGATATTTTACATCTACTTACATCACACCCATTTATATCTCATATCCACATAAATATCTTCTCTAAAAAGCCACAACTAACTGAAAATCCAGCCTGTGAACAGACACAAACCCTTTGTCTTGGTGCAGATCTTCAAATTAGCTGCAGAATTCCTCAACATCCTGGTCACTGTCCGAATTTCCTACCTGGAGATCTACAACGAGACCTTGTTTGACCTCCTGGCACCGGCCATGGGCCGGGGGTGCAAGGACAACCAGCTGGCTGTCATGGATGGTCCCCAGGGGGTTTATGTCAAGGGGCTCTCCATCCACCCTGTGAGCCACGAGGAGGAAGCTCTGCATCTCCTTTTTGAGGCAAGAGAACCCAAATATTCCCTTTAATCCCGTGGTTGTGGGTGCTGGCTGGAGGAGGAGGTGGAAAAGCAGGAGTGGGTGGACGAGATGGTGGAATGAAGTTCAGCCATCCCTGTTGGTTGTGGGCAGAAAAACAGGAAACTCTTGGAAAATGTCCCTGGTTCAGGGATTCTGGAGGATGCTCCAAGAAAAGATGGTTTGGGATGATCGTGGCACTGTTGGAATGGACAGCAGGGCTGGTCAGGGTGAGAGGTTTGTGAGGGAACTTTGATTATTGAGATCAGCATCTTTCTGTTCCTCATGGCTGCTTCAGTTCCTGAGGAAAACAGGGATAAATAATTGGATGTGGCTGCAGGAAGTGGATCCTCACCCAGAGCCAAATGATGTCCTTAAAATCTTTCCCTGGCCTTTTTAATAACCCAGCTTTGGAATGTGCAGGAACTGCCTCTTCCTTTCTAAAGAGTAGAAGGAGGGTAATGATGGCTGGGAGAGCTGGGAATGTTCCCCTGGAGAGGAGAAGGATCCAGGGAGAGCTCAGAGCCCCTGGCAGGGCCTGAAGGGGCTCCAGGAGAGCTGGAGAGGGACTGGGGACAAGGGATGGAGGGACAGCACACAGGGAATGGCTCCCACTGCCAGAGGGCAGGGATGGATGGGATATTGGGAAGGGATTCCTGGCTGGGATGGAATTCCCAGATTTGCTGTGGCTGCCCCTGGATCCCTGGCAGTGCCCAAGGCCAGGTTGGAGCAGCCTGGGGTAGTGGAAGGTGTCCCAGGGATGGATAGGATGGACTTTAAGGCCCCTTCCAACATCTCTTTGTGTTCCTGGCAGAGTTTCAGATCCATGGCCATCACACCTCTGGGAATTTTCAGTGCCATTTGAAGCCTGGGGAGCTCTTTGCTTTTCCAGCCATCAGGAAATGGAAAGAGCCACAGAGAGGTTGTCTGGCTTATCCTCAAAAAGCCACAATTCCATGAGCTGAGCCTGGAATTTTCTCTCCACTGGCAGGGTGAGACCAACAGAGTGATAGGAGAACACTCCCTGAATAAGAATTCCTCCAGATCCCACTGCATCTTCACCATGTACATTGAGGTGAGAGCTTCAGCCTTGTTCCTATGGATTGGAATGACTTTCTAGGGATCCAAGAGGATTTTTGCAGTCAATTTTTTCCTGTATTTCAGTTCTGTCTGCTCCTAAGTGCAGTTTCTCTTCCTCTCTGCCTCAGTGTCGTTCCAGAGATTACACAAATCACAAATGCCTTAAATCTAAAATCACCTTAATTGACCTGGCAGGATCTGAAAGGCTGAGCAAGACTGGGGTGAGTGATGAGAATTCCTCAGGTTCCCTTGGATCCCTTTGGAAAAACAGGGAAGGGAATGGAGCTGGGAAGGGGCTGGAGCACCAGGAGGGGCTGAAGGAGCTGGAAAGGGGCTCAGGGGGAACTTCTGGCTCTGCACAACTCCCTGACAGGAGGGGACAGCCAGGTGGGATTTGGGATCTGATCCCAGGGAACAGGGACAGGAGGGAACAGTTTCAGGTTGGATATTGGGAAAATTCCTTCCTGGAAAGGGCTGTCCAACCCTGGCCCAGCTGCCCAGGGCAGTGGAGTGCCCATCCCTGAAGGGATTTAGAAGCCCTTTGGATGTGGCACTTGGGGACATGGTCAGTGTGGATCTTGTCACTGGGTCTGTGTCATCCTGCACTGATCAGAATCCAAACCACATCAGCCCTGCAGAGTTTTCCCTTGCTAAGGAACATTCCCTCTCCTGCTGTCTGACCACAACTGTTTCCTGCTGCTCTCCCCTGCAGTCTGAGGGCCAGGTCCGGATCGAGGCCTCCTACATCAACAAATCCCTGACGTTCCTGGAGCAGCTGGTCATCGCCCTGGCTGATCCCAAGAGGGAGCACATCCCCTTCAGGCAGAGCAAACTCACCCACGTCCTCAAAGACTCTCTGGGTAAGAGCTGGAACTCCAGCAGCTCCTGCAAAACTGATGTTTCAATGAGCACAGCAAGTCCTAAGGGTGTAATTTATCCAGGAATCCTGGAATGGTTTGGGTTGGAAGGGAGGTTAAGGATCATCCAGTGCCACCCCTGCCATGGGCAGGGACACCTTCCACCATCCCAGGGTGCTCCACTTGTCCAACCTGGCCTTGGACACTTCCAGGGATGCAGGGGCAGCCACAGCTGCTCTGGGCATCCTGAAAAACAGAATCTTTACAAACAGCTGGAACTCAGAGTTTTTATTCCCATTCTCTTCCTGCATCCTCATTCCATGAGACACAATTTGGACTTTTTTAGTCACTCTGCCTCTTTTTCTGTGCCCTTTGGAGGGACAGTTACACTCTGCTGTGTCCTTTGTGCTTCTTTAAATTGAAAGAAGCCTTAGGTGGGATATTGGGAAGGAATTCCTGGCTGGGAGGGTGGGGAGAGACTGGGCTGGAATTTCCAGATAAGCTGTGGGTGTTCCCTGGAAAGCTGGACAGGGCTTGGAGCACCCTGGGACAGTGGGAGGTGTCCCTGCTTATGGCAGGGGTGGCACTGGATGATCACTAAAGTCCCTTCCACCCCAAACATTCTGGGATTCCTCTCCTCTGTTTTAATCAGGACAGAATAAAATACACTGCAGAAAAGGAAACAACAAAAAAATTACCTCAAATTTTATTATTTGCTTAATTTTTATTATCATTTTTTTTCCTAGGAGGAAACTGCAACACTGTCCTGGTGACAAACATCTATGGGGAAGCTGAGCATGTGGAAGAGACTGTGAGTTGGAGGAATTCCTGCAGAATCCAGGCCTTGTTTTAAGCTTGGTTTAAGGAACAGTCTCTGGAGGGTTTTAACAGGGAAACCTCCTTCCTAATTCATCCCAAACTTTAGAGAGCTCATCTTGTTCCAAAGGCTCAAAACCAGACTCCTGTCAGATGAGAGCCTGGAGCAGAGTGGGCAGGATCTGCTCAGATTGAAGCTCACTGGAGAGATTATTATTACTATTATTATTATTATTATTATTATTATTATTATTATTATTATTATTATTATTATCATTGTCATATTTTAATGTGTTTCCATGGGACATCACCTCATGGACTCCCTGGAATTGCCCCAGTTCACAGCAGAGCTGAGCTGGCTCCCTGCTGGAGCAGGAATCAGGAGGAACCTCCCAGACGTTTTTTTTTTTTAACCTCTAAATGATAAAATGGGTGAAAATCCCTCTGTGTGAGCTGGATCTGTAGCAAACAGGAAGGAATCACCTGGAACAATCCACATATTCTATATTCCTCTGCAATTTGATATAATACAATTAAGTAGAAAGATGAGGAAAATGATATTTCTGCCAATATCTCTCTTATTTACTTTAAACCTTTGTTTTCCAGCTGTCCTCCCTTCGCTTTGCCACCAGGATGAACTGGGTGACAGCAGAGCCTGTCCCCAACAAACCCTTTTACAGAGAGGTAGGGACAGCAGGGGCCTGGAGGAAGGGCAATATTATTATATTATCATTAATATTTGGGATCATAACCTGAAAAACCAGAGGAAAATGAGGTCGTTTCATAAAGGACCCTTCCTCAGCCAAGCTGACACTGCTGATTTTAGGTGGGTGATAAAATGGATTAATTTTATAAGTTTTTAATTACAATTCCATGGTCTAAGGCACAACCATGCAGGTGGTCACATCTTCCTGGGAATTCTTTCTTGAGCATATCCCACAGTTTTCTGATGAGACACAGCTCTCAACAGAGAGATTTCATGGTGGATTATTTTTCTGACATGCAGGGAAATCATCTCCAGTCCTCCTGCAGCTGGTAACAGAACAGCTTCTCCACAATTAGAAAACTTGATTAATCAAGGAAATCATTTAAAGGAAGGGATCACAGGATATTAGAGTGCACTTTCAGAGTGAAAATCAAACAGGAAGAGCTGAAATTGGAAGGAAACTTTGTGCTTTTGTGCTCCAGAGGTCACTTCAAAGCAGCTCAGTGTCCACTTCTCCCTGAATCCCAAGATTTTTGTGCTCAGCTTCCTGGAAACACGTTTTAAATAATGAATCCTTGAAGATATTCCATGTTATGGAGAAATTCAGTCAAATCCAGCACAGGAAAATCTCTCCTTTGTCCCAGTTACTGTCAGAGCTGCTGAGTTCAGGGCAGAGGTGAGCCCTGCACAATGCTTGGCTTCCAGGATGACATCCCAGAGCCTGGAATTTGACTGTCCTTGCAATTCCAGACCAGGAAATCATCCCATTAAAAAGCAGTGGCCCTTCTTTGATGGCTCAGGCAGGCTCTGCAGGCAGGACCCAGCAGAAACATTCCTGTAGGGAGCTAATCAAAGCAAAATCAAACTGATTTCCAGACCCACTGATTCCCTGCTGCAAGCCCTGAGGGAGCTGGGATCCAGCTGGGATATTCTCCAGCAGCCAATTTCGTGCTGCTTTTAGCAGGTTTTTGTTTCCCCAATATAAATTTAGTCATTTGCTCACCCTTTTTTTTTTCCCCTGTTAGGCATCAGTGAAGGCTCTGGAGGAGGAGATCCATCTCCTGAAGAAAGAGCTGATCTTGCACGACTGCTTGGTGAGGAGCAGAGAATTCACAGTCCAGTGGGGTTATGTCCCTCCCTCTGCTCCCAGCACCATCCTCTGGGGCTTAGGGAAACCTCTGAAGATCCCACACAGAGGGATTGTGTTGGAATTTCAATCCCCAGCCACTGGAGATTTGGGTTTTGGGGTTTTTTTCCAGACTCTTGAAGCTCTTTAGTTGGTTGGTTGCTCCCAAATCTCATCTGCCAAGTCAGGTGATGAAAATCCCAGGCAGAAATGGGCACAGCAATTCCAGGTGTTTGCCACACCAGTGGAATCACAGAATTCCAGAATGGTTTGGGTTGGAAGGGACCTTAAAGCCCATCCCATTCCACCCCTGCCATGGCAGGGACACCTCCCACTGTCCCAGGCTGCTCCAAATCCCAATGTCCAACCTGGCCTTGGACACTTCCAGGGATCCAGGGACAGCCACAGCTGCTCTGGGCACCCTGTGCCACCCTCACAGCCAAGAATTCCTTCCTTAAATCCGGCCTGAATCTCCCTTTTTTTAGTTTAAAACCACCATTCCTTGTCCCACCACGACAGGAACTGCCCAAAGCTTTGTCCCTGTCATTCTCACAGGCTCCCTCAGCTGTTTGTAACTCCCTGATTCTCAGTTTTCCATCTTTTTTTTAGGCAAATCGTTCCTTCACGAGTTACAACCCCCTGACTACAGCCCAGAGGGCAGAAATCAGATCCCAAGTCCAGAATTACCTCAGAGGAGTCATTGAAGAAATCAGTGTATGTAGTGAAAAAAAGCATTTAATTCCTGATTCCTGATTCCATCTCCTTTTCCTCCAAGAGAGGAGCATTGAAAATGGATTTTGAAGAGGCTGTTTTTCACCCCAAACCCACTACAGAACTGTAATTTAATTTCTTTCTGCATATTAAGTCTGTTGCTTGTTTTCATTCCATTTTTGCTGGTTTGGAGGCTCCAGGAGACTTTTCCTTAATCTTGAAACCATTTAAACTGATTTATTTGGAACTCATTTATATCATTATTACCAAAATCTATGCTTTTGTACCTCTCTCCCTCAGATTGTGAATGTTAGGCAGATCCAGGAGGTGTTTAGACAGTTCAAAGTGATTGTAAGGTAAGTTCAGAGATTCCAGACTGATTTGGGTTGGGAAGAACCTTAAGGCTCATCCCATTCCATGGGCAGGGACATCTCCCACTATCCCAGGCTGCTCCAAGCCCCCTCCAACATGGATTAAAGCTTCAAACAAGCAGAGTTAGTATGGTTTGATGTGGACCATTAAAAAGTCCTGGAAAATATTAAAATAATCATCAAAAAGCTTTAATATTAAAGAGCCCTAAAGGAGCATCATGGAAAAAGAGAGAGAAAGTGGACAAAGGTTATGCTGGAGAGCATGGGAGGGGTGTTGAGGAGTAAAACTACAGGTAAAAGGGGTTTTTCTTTGGGAATTTGGCAGGGATCAAAGGTGGGAAAGGATTCCTAAAGGGCTGGTTTTTCCTTAGCCAACAGGAGGAAGAAGTGGAGTCCAGGCTCTGGAACAAGTATGGGATGGGACAGAGAGACACAGCAGCTGAGTCTGAGTCCAGCTCTAGTTCTGATCTGTACTTGGATGAGGCTCAGGAGGAGGAGGAGGAGGACATGGTAATTAATTCCTGGTGCTTGACCTGGCCCACAATCCACCTTGGAGCTGGCTCCTTTGCTGCCAAAATGGGAATTGTATAAAGCAGATATTATTCCTTGTTCAAATCAAACTCAGAAATGGCAGTGGGGTGAGTTTGTCAAAAAAATGTGTCCAGAGCAGAGATGCACCATTAACAAAGAGCAATTCCTGGCAGAAGAGGGATTAATTTGGCCCTTTATCTGCACAGAATAATTTATGATATGGGAATAGAATCCCAAAAAGATTTGGGTTGGAAGGAACATTAAAGATCATCCAAATCCATGTGCAGGGACGCCTCCCACTGTTCCAGGTTGCTCCAAACCAAATCCAACTTGGCCTTGGACACTTCCAGGGATCCAGAGGCAGCCACAGCTTCTCTGGGCCTCCCCACCCTCCCAGCCAGGAGCTCCTTCCCAATATCCCATTTAAACTGTGCCCCTTTCAGTTTAAAGTCTCCTCCCCTTGTCCTGTACAATGCAATCTCCAAAGTGACCTGTCTGTCACTGGGTTGGAGAAGATGAGGTCCTGCCTCTGCTGAGATCCCTTTTTTAATCCTTATAATTTCTGGAGCCAAGTGTACAAATCCCACTTAATCCATAAATCCCCCTGTGGGCTCTCACAGATGAGGCTGCAGCAGGGGATGGAGGAGCTGCTGGGGGAGGCCTGTGCAGCTTCCATGGGGTGCACAAATGGGTTATTCCTTCCTGCTTCCAGGAAAGTACAGTTGATAAGGATGAGGATTTGGAGCAAGAAGAGGATGAAGAGACTGTTGAGGATGGAAGTCATCCTACATCCCCCATTCCTGGTGGGGAGAAGGAAGCCAAGAAGGACAATGAGTGAGTTAAACAGTCACACACCCCTCCTTTGCCTCTGATAATCGTGGAATCATGGAATTGTCAAGATTGAAAAAGCCTTCCAAGATCAATTCCAACCATCCCCCAGCACTGCCAAGGCCACCCCTGACCACATCTCTAAGTGTCACATCCACAGGGCTTTTAAATCCCCCCAGCAATGGGGACTCCACCCCTGCTCTGAGCAGCTGGGCCAGGGCTAGACAGCCTTTTTGGAGAAGGGATTTTCCCAATATCCGACCTGAGCCTCTCCTGGCACAGCTTGGGGCTGTTCCCCCTTGTCCTGTCCCTGTTCCCTGGCACCTCCTGTCCCCCCTCAGGGCCTTTCCCAGCTTCCCAGCTGTTGTCCCCCATCCTTGTGGTGCCCCAAGTGCAGGACCCAGCACTCGGCAGTGCCCAGCTCTGCTCAGGCAGGAATGTGCAGCCCATGGAGGAAGGAATGGAGGGAGCTGCCAGAGGAGCAGAGAAGGAGAAGAGATTTGGGGAGGGAAGGGGGAACGAGCCAGTGCTGAGCAGAGGAAGAGCCTTCAGTTTACAGAAGTAAATCCCTGCTTGGTTCCTCCCTGGCATTTCCCCAAAGTCCTCGTTGAGGGAGCAGAGGAACCACCAAGGCTTTGGTGTCCATGTGACCCCTGGGCTCTGCTGTCTGGTTTTAAGGAGACTCCAGGAGATGAAGCAAACATTCAAAGTCTGTGTTCCAAATCACACTCTCCTGATCACAGCATTCCATAGGAAGAAATCCTCTGGGAGGGTGGGCAGGCCCTGGCACAGGGTGCCCAGAGCAGCTGTGGCTGCCCCTGGATCCCTGGAATCCCAAGGCCAGGCTGGATTTGGTTTGGAGCAGCCTGGAATAGTGAGAGATGTCCCTGCCCATGGCAGAGGTGGAATGGGATGGGTTTTAAGGTCCCTTCCAACTAAATCCATTCCATGATTCCATGATGATTCCATTCCCTACAGTGGAAGCTGGAGGGGTTTGTGGAGGGAAAGGAGCAGGGAGCCAGGCTTGGATTAAATTGGGGTTGGATCAAATCCTTGGAGATCCCTTTTGGGGAGGGTTAGTCTTTGTCCAGGTGTGCCCAGAGCTGGACAGGGTGGGACTGCTGTCCTTGTGATCCTTCTCAAGAGAGCTCATCCAGCCTGGCCTGTATCCCACAGTATCCAGGGCAGTCCCTCCACTCTGAGAATTAAGGATTTGTGGGAACAAGGCTGATTTGATTCCTTGTCATTGGATATTTCTCTAGAAACTTTGGTAGAGGATTCACCTTCTTCTCATCTGGTACCTCAGATCACCAGTTTTTAACTTCAGCAAAGCCAAACCCACAGCATGTTTTGGTTTCAGATCCCTCTGGTGAAGAAATTAATGAATTTGGTTCATTCTTTCCCCACTTTCAGGAAGGAAAGAAGGGGGAGCTCTGCTCTTGAGACAAGTCAGGATGATTCCTCACCACCCAAAAGTCCCAGCAAGGATCTGGAGGAAGAGGAAGGAAGTGACCAGGACAGTGATGAAGAGGTCTCAATCCCATCTTCAGGGGAGGATTTCCAGAAGCTCAGGTAGGTTTTCCCTGTGAGGGAGTAAATCCCCTTTTCCAGAGGGTGCTTTGCACTGGAATGGTTGGATTGTGTTCCCTGAGTACAACTCCAAGGCAGAGGGGAGAGATTTGGAGATCTTCAGGGAATTCAGGGCAGGAGTGGTGGTGGGAACATCCTGATCTCCAGATGATGGTGGTGGGGTCACCTCTGTGCTTCCAGCTCTGGTCTGGACAGTTGCTCTTGAATTTTTTAAAAGCTTCAATTGATATAATTTCTTTAATTTGAATTTTAATTTATTTAAATTAATTTAATTCTTTAATCTCTAAAAACTGCAGCATCCCTTTGGTGAGTGGGAAAACTGCAGGGAAACCTCACATGCAGAAATCCCCATAGTTATGGAAATAGATGAATAAAATCATGGAATTCCAGGTTGGCTTGGGTTGGAAGGGAGCTTAGGGATCATCCCATTCCACCCTCTGCCATGGGCAGGGACACTTCCCACTGTCCCAGGGTGCTCCAAGTGTCCAACCTGGCCTTGGGCACTGCCAGGGATCCAGGGGCAGCCACAGCTGCTCTGGGAATTCCATCCCAGCCAGGAATCCCTTCCCAATATCCCATCCATCCCTGCCCTCTGGCAGTGGAAGCCATTCCCTGTGTGCTGTCCCTCCCTGCCTTGTCCCCAGTCCCTCTCCAGCTCTCCTGGAGCCCCTCCAGGCCCTGCCAGGGGCTCTGAGCTCTCCCTGGATCCTTCTCCTCTCCAGGGGAACATTCCCAGCTCTCCCAGCCTGGCTCCAGCCCTGGAGCAGCTCTGGGGCCTCCTCAGGACTCTCCAGCAGCTCCAGGTCCTTGAGCTGTTGGATCCAGGGCTGGGGCAGCTCTGCAGGTGGGGTCTCACCTGAGGGAGCAGAGGAGCACAATTCCCTCTGGCCTCCTCCATTTCCTTCTGGCCACACTGGCAATCAGCCCAGGATGTGGTTTCTGAGTTCCAGCAGAGCAGTGAAGCTGTTGCAGAATTCCCTCCTGGAGCTCCTCACCGTGTTCCCATTCCCTCCACACCCTCCACACAGGATTTGTGTCCCTCTGGCATTCCCAGGGCTGGCAGGACAGGCTGCTGCAGCTGCAGGAGCCACATCCCAGAGCACTTCCAGCAGCTCAGAGCTGGCTCTGGGAGCTGGAGCTGTGGCACTTTGCCCAGGGGCTGTTGTTTACCGCCCTGTGCCAGCGTTTTGGCACGGGAACAGCATCACACAGCCCTGGAGGAGATGGAAAATGCCCTTAAGAGGTCACTCAGGGAAGGCAGGAGCTGGAGTTTGGAGTGAGGAATGTGGAGGCTTCTGGGTACCTTCATTAGGATGGGATGAGCTTTAAGGTGCCCTCCAATCCAAATCATTCCATGGTTTTCTGTTTCTGCCTTCTGCTCTCCAGGAATATCAACAGCACAGAGCAGCATCTGTGGACTGTGACATTCTCCTTTTTTTTTTTTTTTGCCTGGAGTGGCTCATATTGGACTAACCAATGTGTTCACAGGGACAGGCTGGCATCAAAGCCATTTCACACAAAAGTTGGGAATGGCTCTTGGAATTCTGACTTGGAAATCAGGCAGGACTTCCAAGGCATGGCAGCAGAGTTGTGGAGCTGGCCAACCCTTGGAGCCGTGGGTTTGGCTGGCAGAGGGGATTGATCCGTGCTGGGAATGCAGCATGGGAAGAGAAAAGGCATTTGTTTAACAATAGGGAGGAACAATATCCATTATTTTGGTGAAAATTCAACCCATGAAAGGCCAGCTTTCCAGGGAATTCTCATTTCTGAGGCATCTCCTGAGCAATATGGTGTCTGTGTGAAGAACTTTCTTCTGGGAGTAGCCTGGAGGACAGTGGGTGTTTGGGTTGGCATGGGAACATCCAGTTCTGAGCCCCTCCTGACAGGAGAGACCTGGAGGGGCTGGAGTATGTCCAGGGAAGGGAATGGAGCTGGGAAGGGGCTGGGGGAGCTGGGGAAGGGGCTCAGCCTGGAGAAAAGGAGGATCAGGGGGAACTTGTGGCTCTGCGCAACTCCCTGACAGGAGGGGACAGTGGGGGGGATTTGGGATCTGCTCCCAGGGAACAGGGACAGGAGGAGAGGGAACGGCCTCAGGCTGGGCCAGGGGGGATCAGGTCGGAAAATGGGAAAATTCCTTCCTGGAAAGGGCTGCCCAGCCCTGGCACAGCTGCCCAGGGCAGGGATGGAGTGCCCATCCCTGGAGGATGTAACATCCACATGGATGTGGCACTTGGGGACATGGTCAGTGCTGGCCTTGGCAGTGCTGGGGGATGGTTGGACCCCATGATCTTGGAGGGCTTTTCCAAGCTGAACCATTCCATGATTCCACACTGCAGGGCAGGCCAGAGTGACCTCCTGTGTCTGTATCTGGTTTCAGATCCCCTCCATCCAAGCATGAGGCGTTTGAGCTGTTCAAGAAGGAGGCTGGACGGGAGATCCACCGCATCTTCAGGCAGAACAAGAGGATCCTCATTTCCAGGAAGAAGAGAAGCCACTCTGTGGTACAGAGGATCAATCGCATCAAGCAGCAGATGGAGGCAATCAAGGAGGCTCTGGAGGCTCAGAAGAGGAAGAGGAGGCAGGAGGGTGAGGAGGGAGCACAGGACAGAGGGATGGAGCTCCGGGCTTCCAGGAATTTTGGTTGATCATAGAACCATGGAATGGTTTGGGTTGGATGGGATGTTAAGGATTATCCCATTTCACCTCTGCCATGGGCAGGGACATCTTCCACTATCCCACGTTGCTCCAAACCAAATCCAACCCGGCCTTGGACACTGCCAGGGATCCAGGGGCAGCCACAGCTTCTCTGGGCACCCTGTGCCTTCCCACCCTCCCAGCCAGGAGTTCCTTCCCAATATCCCATTTAAACAATCCCAGTGGTTTTTCCCCTGGGGGCCAAGTCAGACCCTCCATCAGGTGTCACATCTGCAGAGCCCTGTCCCTGCTCTCCACCCTCTCCAGAACCTTCCCTTCCTTTTCTCCCTCTCCAGGAGAATACATGGATGAGAAAGGACAGGTGATCATTGATGAGGAGGAGTTTTCCCTCATCCTGAAGCTGAAGGAGCTGAAGGAGCAGCACAGGGCTGGTTTTACTGAGCTGCAGGACCTGAAGGCAGAGATCCAGTACTGCCAGCAGCTCGTGGATAAGTGCAGGAAAAAGCTCATCTCAGGTACAGAGCACGAGCCCAGCTGGGATAAATCCACACTGGAGCACTCACAAACATCATGGAATCCCAGAATGGTTTGGGTTGGAAGGGACCTTAAAGCTTGTCCTGTTCCAATCCCCTCCCACTATCCCAGGCTGCTCCAAGCCCCAATGTCCAACCAGGCCTTGGACACTTCCAGGGATCCAGGGGCAGCCACAGCTTCTCTGGGAATTCCATCCCAGTCCCTCCCTACCCTCCCAGCCAGGAATTCCTTCCCAATATCCCATCTAACCCTTCCCTGTGGCAGTGGGAAGCCATTCCCCATGTCCTGTCCCTCCAGCTCCTTGCCAAATTACCATTCTCTGCTGCCCTTTTTCCTGTTGCCTTCCAGACTGGATTTTATCCCTTACCAGGTGGGATTTTCTGACCTAACCTTGAATTGCTGCAGATCCTCTCTCCCAGAAAATGTCCCTCAACTCCTTGATCCCACCCCTACATGGGGGGGAAAAAGCCTCTCACAAGGAATTTTACACTGCTGATCCCAGATCTCATCCTTGATTTTATTTAATAGAGGTGATGGTTAAGGAATTGCCCTGGGATACATAGGGCTTTGCCTCTAGGTTCCCAGTATTTCCTCTATCCCTATGTGATTTCGAGGTTCCAGAGTTGCAGCTTTATCAGGAAAAAGAGCTTGGCCACAGCTTTGCCTGGGAAATCTCTGCAAATTCCTGATGGGCTCCACCTTGAAATCCGTGCATTCAAACTGCCCCTGCTGTTAGATTTGCCCCTCTAAGGGAAGCCAATCCATGTCAGAATTCCAGACTCCCAAACTTTTGGATGCTGTGCACATGGCAACATTTGCCAGGGGACAGCTTGGATCCATCAGAGCATCCCACGCTGGAAGAAATGGGATAATCATTCCCATCATTCCAGGGATAAACAGGACCCAATCACAACTGTGCCACTGCTTTCTGTTGGATCCGGGTTTGGCACTTTTGGATGCTCCAGATGTTTGTTGTTCGTTCAAACATCCAGGGCTCATCCAGATCAGGAGTGGAGTGCCTGGGAAATGCCCAGGATTACCAAGGACATAATTCCCACCTGCTGTGTGTTCTCACTGCCTATTATGGGATGGCAAATGGCTGTGCTTGAGTGCGTGGGATTGAAATCCGAGCCCCAGCCGTGCTGCCCATTCCAAAGGGACTCTGGGGGCTGCAGGAGTGGCGCCTTCTCATGGCCAGGGGACTGTCCCCAGAGCTGGCCACCACCTCCTGGCCACCTCAGCACAGCCAACAGCCTCCTTGAATTCACTTTTCCAACCGTTTAAACTCCAAATCCCGGCGTTCTGAGCTCCTGTCTGAGGGTTTAGGAGCACTGAGATCCATAGGGAAAACCAATCCATGCTGTCTTTTGGGTCATTAATTACAGCCATTAATTGCCCCTCTTTGCTTCACAGAGTTTGAGATCTGGTACAACGAATCCTTCTGTATCCCTAAACATATGAGGGAAGCTCTTAAGCCTGGTGGGAACATCAGGCCTGGAATGATTCCCATAAACAGAATCACGTGCCTGGTGAGTTACCCTGGAGTTCTGCTGATTCTCCTCCAGAGCCACGTGTAGGGTGGTGAGGGAAGGAGGAGGAAGAGAAAAAGGAGGAGTAGGAGGAGAAAGAGTGAGGCACAAAGGGAATATCTGGAGCCACATCCTGCTGTCACATTCCCTTCACTGTTTAGAGGCTAAATCAGGACAGTGACTGAAGCACCTGGATGTCTCGGGAATATCAAGAACTGGGCACAGTGCCTGGGGGTGGCAGGGATGCTTGGGAACCTGATTCCCAGCCCGTGGGATCCCAGCTTTGCAGCCAAATTCTTGTGGCACTGGTCAGTACTAGTCCTGTGGTAGGAGCCACCAAAGTGGGGACTGGGGTCTTTTCTCATCCTGAAAAGCACATTTCTGTTCCACTACTTCCCATTTCCCAGAATTTTTGCATCTAAAAAAGTGTGACCAGAAGAGAGGAATTCTGCCCCTCTGAGGTGCAGCAGTGCCCCAGCCCTGGATCCAACAGCACAAGGACTTGGAGCTGCTGGAGAAATCCAGAGGAGGCCCCAGAGCTGCTCCAGGGCTGGAGCCCCTCTGCTCTGGAGCCAGGCTGGGAGAACTGGCAATGTTCATTTTTCCTGTGGGAAAATCTCAACCCTTGCAGGTTTTTGCCCAAAGCTGCTCCTCTAAGGTGTGGAAAGGGGAACTTCTCACTTCCAGGTTTTTCCTGGCTTTGGTGTTGGGTGCAGTAAATGGGGTTGTTGTCCCAGGTGTCCAGGTGTGTGTTTTGCACATGGAGTGGGGAATGCTTTTCCCTGGCAGGATGAAGACGTGCAGGACAAGTTTGAGCGAAAGCAGGAGATGGTGCTGCCAGACTGCCCAGGCTCCGTGTCCTTCTACAGGGCCAGGATGAAAACAGATCAAAAGGTAACCCCAGCAGGGCCCAGGGAGAATCCCAGAATGGATTGGGATGGAAGAGACCTTCAGGATCATCCAGTGCCAGCCCCTGTCATGGGCAGGGACACCTTTCACTATCCCAGGGTGCTCCAAGCCCTGTCCAACCTGGCCAGAACAAATTCACCCAGACTGAGCTGGGAATGTTCAGCCTGGAGAAGGCTCCAGAGACCTCAGAGCCCTTCCAGGCCCTAAAGAGTTGGAGAGAGACAAGGGATGGAAGGACACAGGAAATGGCTTCCCACTGCCAGAGGGCAGGGATGGATGGGATATTGGGATGGAATTTCTGGCTGGGAAGTTGGAGGGAGACTGGAATGAAATTCCCAGAGAAGCTGTGACTGCCCTTGGGCCCCTGGCAGTGTCCAAGGCCAGGTTGGACATTGGGGCTTGGAGGAGCCTGGGATAGAGGGAGGTGTCCCTGCCT
The DNA here is from genome assembly GCA_037013685.1 of Acridotheres tristis. Classification (NCBI taxonomy): domain Eukaryota; kingdom Metazoa; phylum Chordata; class Aves; order Passeriformes; family Sturnidae; genus Acridotheres; species Acridotheres tristis. The sequence goes on from CM072895.1 coordinate 1,024,805, forward strand.
GTGGAATTGGATGGATTGGGATAATCCTTAAGGTCTTTTCAAACTGAAATAATTCTGAGATTCCATGAAAACATCTCAAAAGCAGCTTTTCAGTGCTCTGGAGAATTTCCTAGGGATTCCTGTCCCCTCCTTGGAGCCTGCTGGGATCTGCTATCAGCAGAGCAATGCTGGTGTGATAGGAATCTTCTCAGCTTTTTCCAGCACCACTTGGAAAGTTTGGGAAGGCATTTGGTTTTATTTTTCAGGAAAAAAACTTTTACAGGTGAGAACTGTGCTCTGAGAGGCGAGCTGAGCTCAGTGATCCCTTTGTGTTCCCAGCAAACCTTCAACAGGACCGTGGCAGCCCTCCGGAAAATGCGCGGGAAACCCGAACTGGTCACGGCTGCTGGGAAGAAGAAAGCCCTGTCCTCCCTGCCAGTCACATAGCCTGGATCCCAGCATTCCCGAAGGAATGCCACCTCAGGAAGTGCCTTGTGCTCGAGTCCACGATCGATTAATAAAAATAAACAGCAGGAAAGTGAACCTCCCAACCTTTGGGCAGGCAGGCAGTGACTGGGAATCGATCCCGCTGTTTGGACAGGACACGAGCCAGGCAGTTCCAACAGCACCACTTGTTTTCCTGAGCCTCTGGAAAAGGCAGGGTCACGGCACAGAGGTTGCTGTGGATAACCCAGGCTGCTCCTGATTCCCTCTTTCCTGGTCCTGGAGCTGCAGCTCTCCTGGGCCCGTTGCCATTGGAGCAACAAGTCATGGCTTGGCCTGTTGGATCTGCCTGGAGAAGGGAAGGAAACAAAGATTCATTTCTGGGGAATCACGGAATGCCTTTGGTTGGAAAAGCCCTCCAAGATCAAGTCCAACCATTCCTCAGCACTGCCAAGACCAACCCTGACCATGTCCCCAGGTGCCACATCCACAAGGCTTTTAAATCCCTCCAGGCATGGGGACTCCACCACTGCCCTGGGCACCCTGTGCCAGGGTGGAGAGCCCTTTCCAGGAGGAATTTTCCCAATATCCCACCTGAACCTCCCCTTGAGGCTGTTCCCTCTTGTCCTGTCGCCTGGGAGCAGAGCCTCACACCTCCTGGCTCCAACCTTCTTCCAAGGAATTGCAGGGAGCCAGAAGGTGCCCCCTGAGCCTTCTCTTCTGCAGGATAAGCCCCTCCAGCTCCCTCAAAATTATTTGGGAAGCTGGAAGGAGAATGCTGGAAGCCCCAAAATCAGCACCCCACAGCTGTCAGGAACATCCTGCTTCCAAAACCAGCATCAGCCATGGTGGGAGCATCCCTAATTCAGGCATCCCAGATTTTCCACATCCCCATTTACATGGAAAACTGGGAAAGTGAATGAATCCATAGTGCTCAGTTTGCTTGAATTTTTTGGAGCTTCCTTTTGTCCCCATAACAGCACCTGCCCCCTGGAAGGGTACTGGAGAACATACCAGAAATCACCTTTTCCTTGTAATGATCCAATTCCAGAGGTTCAAAAAGCTGCTGGGAATTCAGGCCAGGCTGGATTTCCCAAGAAAACACTTCCACACGACTGGAACTAAACCTTCCTTTGTCCTTCCCTATATCCACCTCCTCTGCTTCCCACCTCATCCCTGTGGGTCCCTCCTGCTCACACCATGCTCCCAAATCTGGGAAAATCCCAGAAATCTCAATATTGGAAGCTGTAAATGTGGTTTGGAGGATTCCATGTGAACAGGCATCCCAGAAGCAGCTGGGTCTCCTCAAGTGCTCTGATACCATTCCATGGAGGAGCTCTCCCAGGATTTGGGAAGATGGGAAATGACCTGTGGAAGGAAAAAGAGGAGTTTTAGTGATTTTTAGGGCATATGAGGCCTGGAACAGCCCCAGGAATCTGGTGCCAAGGGGTGCTGGTGTCCAGGTGTGATCTCAGGATGTGATCCTGGTGTGCTCTTGGGGAGATCTCTGTGATCCTGGGGGTGATCCCAATGTGATGCTGAAAGATCCTGTAAGATCCTGCCTGTCCCGTGAGTGATCCAGGTGTAGCCCTGCTGATCCAGGTGCCCTGCAGCTCATCTGGGTGTGGTCCTGGCGATCTCCCATCGGCTCCAGGTGAGATCCTGAGGATCCCAGGGGTGACCCCAAGATCCTGCAGCCGGTCCTGGTGTGGCCCCAGGGGAATCCCACTGAGATCCTGGGAATAATGTGGCTGGACTGGTGTGGCCCTGGTGATCCCAGGGGTGAGCCTGGCATGATCCTGGGCAGATTTTAGTGATCCTGTGGCTGATCCCAGTGATCCCGAGGAGATCCTGGTGGTGCAGTGGCTGACCTGGAGGGGATCCCGGCAGTCCTGCGGCTGATCCCGCTGACCCCTTCCTGGATCTCGGTGGGATCCCAGTGACACCCAGGCTGATTCCCGGCGATCCCTGGAACGATCCCAATATGATCCCAAGGGAGTCCCGGTGGTGCTGCGGCTGATCCCGGCGGGATCCCGGCTGATCGTGGCGTGCTCCCGGTGCCCGCTGTGGCCTCGCCGATCTCGGGGGTGATCCCGCCGTGTGCCCAGCAAATTCCCGGCGGGGCCGCGGCCGATCGCGGCGACATCCCGGGCCCCATGCCGGCGTGTCCCGGCGCTCGGCGGCCGCTCCCGGAGGGCTCCCGGTGCTGCGCGGTGCCGCGGGAGGAGGAGCCGGCGGCCGGGGCGGATCGCGGCGGGGCCGGGCCGGGCTGGGCGCGGGTGGCGGGGGGGCCCCGCCGGACCATGTGAGGAGCCCCGACGGGGCGAGCGGGGCCTCCCCGGCCAGGGGGCACTTGCGGAGCCCCGCGCCCGCCCACCCACCATGGGGGATTTCTACGACCCGGAGCACCCCACGCCGGAGTAAGCGCGGGCCCTCCGCGGCCTCGGGCCCGCCGGCACCGCGCGACCGCCGGCAGCCGGGCCGCTGCCCTTTCCCCTTCCCGTTCCCCTTCCCATTCCCTTTCCTTTGCTCCTTCCCTTTCCCTGTCCCTTCGCCCTTCCCCTTCCCTCCGTCCTCCCGCCGGGTCCGGGGTAGGCCGCGCATCCCCGGCCTTGCGTGATGGCCGCGGCCGGGGCGGGCGCCGGGAGGGCGGGCAGGGAGCTCGGGGAGGGCGGAGAGCGGGCGGCGGGAGCGGCGGGAGCGGCCGCGCCAGGGGTGGCGGGTGGGCTCGGGGGCCGTGTCCCCCCTGCCCCTGCCCGTGTCCCTTTCCCTGTCCCGTCCCTGCCCGGGGGTGAGCGGGGGGAGCCGGGCGGAGCGTGTGGACGTGTCCCGGCCTCCCCGCGGGGCCATTTTTCAGTACCTTCTTTATTATTATTATTGTTATTAATGCTGTTTTTCCTAGTTACCGAGCCTCGTCTTGCTTTTACCCTTGGAATTCTCTCCCCCCGGGCGGCCCCTGCCCTGACCCCATTTTCTGCCAGGAGGAAGGAGCCAGGGAAGGGGGAGCAGCCTAATGGCCGGGAACTCCGGTTCTCCTCTGGATGGGGAATTTCACCAACCCACCCTCTTGATCCCGCCAGGGCCTCCGGCTTTATCGCCTCTCCTGAGAAGTCACTCTGTCCCTGCTGGGTTTTTCCCCCCGACCAGTTTCCCGCTGGTTCTCAACGCTATTTTTATATTTTTAGACTTCCTTGGTTAAGGATTCAGGGGCTCCATAAACTTTGCCAGCTCTGGGGTGGAAGGAGCAGACATCTGACATGGAGCACCCCCCCGAGTGATGGCCGGATTGGAGGCAAAGCTGAAAATGGTGGTTTTTTTGAGCAGGGACAACAGAGCAAACCTTTTTTGAGTGAGTTCTGCCAGTGCCCACCTGGAGCAGCTGAGGAACAGCTTCCCCTTGTTGCAGCTGAAACGGTGCCGGTGGCTGAGCCTTCTAAAATTAGTGAGGAATGGAGGATTTCGTTTGGAATCCAGGTGTGTTTTGCCAGACGTGGCTCCCAGGATGGGAGTAAATCCTGTTTTACTTCAGCTTAACCCTGATGGGATGATCCCTTCCTGGAGACCCCCTGGGTCCAAAGGACTCTCTTGTTCATCCCAAAACTTTTAGGTTAATTCAGGTGTTTTACTTTGGAGCATATGGAGGGGCCCTCGTGCCTGGGATCGGTCTGGAACTTGGAATTTGGTGTTCAAAATGTCCGGGTTGTCTCACGTCGCTGTTTGTTGTCTAAAAATGTCTAAAAGTGGCGCCAGCTGGGGCTGTTGAAAGGAACTGGAGCAGCTCCTCTAACGGCTTTTTAATGGAATTATGGAATAATTTGTCTGATTTTGGGGTTTCTTTGGGATGGGTGTTCCGTGTTGTGACTCAGAAAGTTTTTGGGAGGTGTCTGTCTGGTGTTTTTAGGGTTGTTGTTTTCCCCATGCCCACCTCGAAGCCCGGCGTTCCCTCCGTGTCCGAGTCGCATTTGTTAGTGGTGTGCCTTCACTTGGATGTGCTTTTCCCAGCATAGAACTTTTACCTGGAGAAAAGGATTGTTTGGGATAATTGGCTGAAGGTTGTTAGGAATGTCTGAGGATCTGTTGGATGTTTGGGGAGAGTGGAATCCAAAGCCAACCGTGCTGGCTCTGGGATGTTTGTGGCTTCCCCCATTCTGTACCTGCCATGGAGAGGGATGTACAGGGTTGGTTTTTTTGGGATGAGTTGCTTTTGGAGCTCAGAATGTTGGGATTATGCTGCTTGGAGAGGGGATCAGAGCTTGGTGAATCCTCGGGCTCAGCCTTACTTTTCCTGGGTATTATTCACTGCATGGTTTGGGTGGGAGGGGGCCCTAAGGATCATCTCATTCCACTCCTGCTGTGGGCAGAGACACCTTCCACTATCCCAGGCTGCTCCAAGCCCCATCCAACTCGGCCTTGGGCAATTCCAGGGATGCTGCTGAGCCGGAGCTCCAGGCTGGCTGGAGAAAGTGGATTCTGAGGCAGGAGCTGAACGATGACACGTCTGTGCCGATGGCTTTGACTGGAATTTTCCTGTAGGAAAGGAACTCTGGCTCCTCGTGGGTCACTCTCCATGTCCACTTGTCAACCAGAGCTTGGATTCCTGGGAACTTCAGTATCCAGCAGAACCAGCTCTCCTTGACTCTTTGGATGCTTAAATTTGGGCCACCCCAATTCCCAGAGCTCGGAGCTGCCACCACGTCCCACATGGAGCTTCTCCATGGAGCTGCTTAGAATCCCTGACTGGTTTGGATTGGAAGGGGCCTCAAAGCTCATTCAGGGCCACCCCTGCCATGGCAGGGACACCTTCCATGATCCCAAGGTGCTCCAAGCCCTGTCCAACGAGGCCTTGGACACTTCCAGGGATCCAGGGGCAGCCACAGCTGCTCTGGACAAGCTGTTCCTGGTGGACATGGATGGATGTTTGTGTCCTGCTGTGAGCACCAGACACTTCCATCTCTTGGTGCTGTTGTTTCCTGGAAGAAGATTCCAAGATCATCTCCATCCTGAGGGTGCAGGACCCTTTTGGACCAGTGACACTTTGTGACAGGACAGAGTTGAGACTCCCAAGGATTTATTTTCCTCATGCCCTTCTGTCGTAATGGAAACTACATTTATCCATCTGCTCCTGGAGACCTCCTCAATGGGAATTCAGCTCCCTTTTGGGGGAAGATGCTTTTCCAGCCATCCCAGTGATCCTGGTGGGGCTTGGTGGGATGGGATTTAGGATCAGAGTATGGAACATTCCGTTGATTTTGTTAACATGACCCAATAAGGATTCAGACAGTCTGGAACTCCAGGTTTTGGTTGTGGCTGTTCCCAAGGATTTTTTTTTTGCTGTTCATTGGAGCTGTAGAATCTCCCAGGCTGTTCCCTGTTGGTGTCACTTGGGGACTGGATGTTTTTTTTCTGGGAATCTGGATTCTATTTCCTGCCTTTCCCTAAGGAAAGCCATCCATAAGGTTGGTTCCCTCTGCACAAGCTCCTGGCAGATGTGCTGTGGTTAAACACCCACATTTAGATCCTGGAGCTTGTTCCAATCCACCTGGGAGATGCTGAGGGGAGGGAAAGGCTGAGTTTTCCACCTACATTTCCCTCAGAATGCTCCTCACTTTATTAAGGGGACTGATGATGGTCCCACGGGCTGTGGGATGGAGAGAGGAAAGGGAGAAACTTGACTCTCGCTGCCTGAGCATATCCACAGGTTTTTCCAGCTTTAATGTGTCTGGAAAGTTGGATTATGTAAGGAAAATTCGCTTTCTGTGTTTGGGTTTGGGAGCCTGAATGGGGAATTTGGGATCCTGAGCTGGGACATTTCCAGGAATGGGGCAGCTGGGGCTCCTTGGGGCAGCCTGTTCTGAGATCTGCTGATGGAATTTTAAATAGGATTTGTTTGGATATTTAGAAAGGAAGAGAGGATTTATAAACACCTGTTTTTAATGGGTATTTTTCCTTCTAGAATTTTAGAACTCCTTGAGGAAAAGTCTTGAGGACGTCTAAGTGTGGCTCTGGTTGATGGACTGTTAGTAGAACAGGGTATATTTTTTTACTTTTTTTTCCCCCTGACTTTTCCCATTTTTTGGAAGTGAACTTCCCTAAAAATGCTCCATCCCTGCAACTGCTCCTCTCTTGTGAGCTTCAGCTTTTTGGGATCCACCCCAGAGGCTACAATCCTCAGGAATGACATGGAACTGGACCTGAAATTCAGGAGAATATGAGCCAGGAGTCAAAATTTTCTCCCAAAATATTGATGTGAGGAAGAGGCATCAGGCTGGATCAGGAAGGAGCTGGAGCTCCCTGTGGAACCCCATTTCCAGTGGATTCCCTCTGGATTGCTCCAAGATTTTACAGCTTCCCCAGCATCTCTGTAATTCCATTATTCCCTTCCTGTTTGAAATGCAGCAGCAGAAGTTTTCCAGCTGGAAATTCAAAGTGTGTCGTTCCCAGGTAGCAGGAAATAATTATAATTCCCAGCTTTTTGCAGCCTGGAAATCCAACAGGAAAAAACTCCAGAGCCTGGTGCTTGGTGTTTGCCTGCACAACCCATTCCCAGTTTGGAATTTTATGGCAAATTTCTGGTGTAAAGGAGCATGAAAGGGATCTTTTCTCTCCTGTGGAATTGAGAGCAATTCCCAAGATGTCCCTGCTCCTGCTGGGCAAAATCCCAGGACATTAAACTTCAGCTATAATTAGGTAAGAAATAAATCCGTGGAGAATTTCTATTTATTTCTGTTTATTTCTATTTATTTCTGTTTATTTCTATTTATTTCTATCAAAGGAGTGACTCTGAGCTCAGCCAGGGCCAGCTTTGCAACATTCTGTTTTATGTTTTTTGGGTTGCAGGTTGCAGCTGCTTCCCTTTGGAATGGGATTTTAGGGTCACCTCATGATTAGGAATTGCCTTCTTGGTAAATTTGGGATGAGTCTGGACTCAGAATGGGATATTTGGGGCTTTGAGCTGGTGAATTTTGGCAGTATTTGATGTTGCATTAGGAGTGGTGACACTGAAATTTCATATTTTTGCCTCCGTGTGAATTTTGGGGTGGAGGAGACAGGATGGCTTCTGTTTTAGGGGATGTTGGGAATGGGTGCCACGGATGTGTCTGTGTCCCAAAGAGAGAATTCCTTATTTTCCGAGCATTTTGGGAGACAAAGGTGCCGTGCAGTGCCTGGGGGGGGTGATGTCATTCAGGCTCCATAAGATCCGGGTTGGAATTTGCTGCCCCATTCATGGAAAATCCCCCCGGGGTGGGGATGCTGGGGTCAGGGAGGTGATGGAAGGCTGGAAATCCCTGATTTTCCCGGGAAAGCAGCAAGTGCTGGATGCTGGGGGCCATTCCCAAATCCTCCCCCTCTGAGGGAGGGGCGTTGCTTTGCTGCTCCGAGGAGTTTTATCCCCGATTTTTAGCACAAATCCCAAATTCTTTGCTCAGCTCAGGTGGAGCCTCAGCACCTCTGCACGTCCAAGGGCTGGGAATGAATCCCAAACCCTGGGAATGAATCCCTGATAGCAACAATTGTAAGTAAACTGGGATTTTTCTGATTATTATTTTTCTTGTTTTAAAATTCCTAAATTCCTCAAGTTTTCAGGTTCCAGGACTTTCTCCTGAAATCCTTTTCCTGCTCAAGCTTATTTTAATTTAAACTGAGGAATTTACAAAGAGCAACTTAATAAAAGCAACTTTAAACAGAGAAACTCTCTCTGGGCATAGATAATTTTGGGATTTGAGCAAAATCACAAAAATCGGTTTTTTTCACTATTATTCTCACTAATTCCTACATTTTCAGTCCTGGAAGTGGCTTTGTGCTGGTAGGGGAAATGTTTTGCTGGTGGAACAGATCCTGAGCTTTAAGCCTGGCCTAACCTTGGCTTTAGGACAGTTTTAATTTGAATTAGGAATTGTTAGTGAGGGGGGAAAATGCAGAGTGAAACGATGCCCTTGGCTGCTCTGACCCCAGCAATGCCCCACACCCGTGTCCAAAGTTTCCATGGAACTTTGGATTTAATGTGGATTGGGGGAGTTCTTTGTACAACTGAGTTTTAGTGTGGATTTTGGGATTCTTGATGCAATTCCCACCCGTGGTGCTCCACAGGGAGAGATGCCTGGGAAACCATCCTGGAGGTGCTGACCTGCATTTGTGTGTGGATCCAGGCCCATCCTTCCCTCTGCACTCTGGATGGACTCAGGGATGTGCCCACATTTTGGGATTTAAGTCGGGAAAATGCACTTCAAATTCCCTTTTCCCTGTGGGATTTTTCCTTGGAATGGCTCTTTGTGCCCAAGGAGGGGTTTGAGGCAGGGAAGTGATCCCATGGCCATGTGATTTTTGGGAATCTATGTGATTTATGCTGGAATCTCCTTCCCTGCTCCCAGAGGAGGAGGAGGGGAAAGTTTTCCAAGAGTGCTTGGAATTCCAGTGGGGATTTGTGCCTCTATTTTGGGTCCCATCCCACTTCCACCCCCATCTTCATCCTCACCCTTCCATCCTCATCCTCTCCCTCTCTGTGCCAGGTGAATCCCTTTCCCATCTTTGCTTTTCCTCATTCCTGTCAGGATTTCAAGAGGAATTTCTTCCTGTGTGCCCTGAGCATAAAGGGAAAAGCAGGATTTGGGGGGAGTTTGGGAATTCTCAGGCAGTTGGGGGAAGGAGCAGAGAAACTGGATATTGTTTTCTCTACTGGATCTTTTTCCTGGAGCACATCTTGACTTTTCTAAAATCCTAGAATTATAACAGATGAATTATGGAATAATTAATAAATGAAGTCAGCCCCTCCTCATTTTTATAAATGAAAGGATAAATCCTTATTTTCAATGTATTTATCTCCTCCTTTCCCTGGAATATCCAGTGCTCCTTGTTCTTTCCTATTCCAGCACAGGGGAAATGGTGTCACTTCCCTTGCTCCAAACTTCCAGCTCCAAACCCTCAGTGGGATTGTTGTCTAAACCAGGAAATGGGGATTTTGGGAAGCAGGAGAGCTGGATTTGGGGATGTGCTGCAGCACAGGTACCTTGACCTCATTTTCCAGGGAACTCAGCTTGAATTCCACCTCCTGGTTAAATGAGATTTTCCCCAGGGATTTTCCCTCCTCACATTAGTGCTTTTTCCTTTCTGCTCTCCATGGTTTTTTTTGGGAAGGAGCAGGATTTCCTGTTACCTTCCCAACTTTTCCTGCTTGTCCATTCTCCATTTGCAATGTGCTGTTTTTGGGAGCAGGGACACCTTGAGATATTAAAAGCCTAGTGCTCTGCACAAAAGACTTCCCAGGAATTCCTCCCAATATTCCATTAATATTCCATGAAGCACAGAGACAGCTGCACTTTTGTCCTTGGTTTTTATCCCACGTTGGGGATTCATAAACAGAGGAGCAAAGGCACTTCAGGCCTGGGGGTGTTCCAGCAAATTCTTCGGTCTGGAGGATGGAAATTGAGGGGGAAATTTGGGATAGATAATGTGGAAAGAATTCCTGGCTGTGAGGGGAGTGAGGCACTGGAGCAGTTTTCCCAGAGAAAACTGTGGATGTTCCATCCCTGGAAGTGTCCAAGGGCTGGGAACAACCTGGGATAGTGGAAGGTGCTCATGGCAGGGCTGGGAATAATGGGATGAGCTCTGGGATTCTGTGAATGGGAGCAGCAGAGAGGAAATCTCCTCCCCAGCTCCCAGGGAATTGCATTCCCAGCAGGAACCCAGGGGTGCAGCTCGCCACCAGCATCCAGGAAAAATGGTCAAACCCACCTGGAGAATTCCTTTTGGGCTTCAGGATCCTGTTGGAATTGCAGATTTCCACCTGAGCTTTGGTTTGGTTTGTTGCCTTCAAGTTTCCTTAGGTGTGGATGAGGGTGATGCTCCCTGGAATTCTAACCCAGCCTGAACAAAACAGGTTAATTCCCAATTTCCTGAGCTGAGTTTTTGCATTTGATTGCCTTTCTTTGGACATCGAGGTGGCTTTCAGATGGATCCCTGTGAATTCCTGAGCTGAATTCCTGCTGGGAATGGGCCTTTTCAGCTCCCAGGGCTGTTAGGCTGCTGATACTTAGAGAAGAAAAGCTCCAGGCTTCCAGATTTTCCTCTTTTAAAGGGAAGAAAAGAAAAAAACCCTCAGGATTTAGGGGAGATGAGGCTCCTAAAGTTTTGTCTTTTAGACTTTAGAAGCCTGAGGGTATTTTTTGGGCTCCTTTTACATAAGGAAAACCGAGATAAAATTCCAATTATTGTGTAGGTTGCACTTTGAAAAGGGAAAAATCTCCTTCAGCTCAACCTGTTGAAGCACCAAGAAATGCTGGAGCTGCTGAACCCTGGAATTAAAATTTTTATCAGCATTCCCATGACAAAATTGGGATGTTTCAATCAGGAGAGAAGCTGATAAAGTTTAAATATATTAAAAAAAAATTGGTCAAAATATGGCTCCATGTAAGGAATTCTGGTTGAAATGTGGTCTCAAAGAAATTATTTTGGTTGAAATGTGGGTCTGTATAAAAAATCATAGAAATGTGACCCATGTAAAGAATTTTGATATAAATGTGGTTCTGTAGCCTTAAAAAAGCTTTTCCTGGAATTTAATTGGTGTTTAATTTTGTTTTTTAACAAAATTAATGCATCAAGGTGCTGGAAACAGATCAAAGGTGGTGAAGCTTCCTGGTGGTGGGATTATTTTTGTATTCTTTGGTTGATTTTGTGGTTTTTCAGGTTATTTTAAAAATTTCTTCAGCACTTTTCAGGGTGTTCAGTTTTATTTTGGGTTTTACCAACTCTTTTCTCCTGACTTTCCCAGGAAGGAGCCACAAAAATGCAGGAATTCCGTATTCATTTTTTTCATCCCAGTTTGGTTTTCGGTGCCTGCAGGGAGCAAGGTGGCAGATGAGGGAATTGCTCCAAACCTGTGGAACTGGAAAAATGCTGGGAAAGCCCTGGGTTGTGTGTTGGGATGGATGCTGAGCTTGGAGCAGGGGGATTTTATGTAACTTCATCTCAGCGTGGGAGGAATTTGGCACAAGGTTCCTGAGGGAACGGCAGCGCCTTCCTTAATTTTGGAATTCTATTTTTTATTTTTTTTTTTATTTTTTTTTTTTAATTTGGGGTGAAGGAAGAGGCTGGGAAGGAAATGGACTCCATAACCTTACTTTTAGGAAGGTCAACACCTTTTATTTTAACTGATGGAATCGCAGAATCCCAAAAGGTTTGGGTTGGAATGGGATCATCCTGTCCCACCCAGGGACACCTTCCACTAACACATCCATCCTCACCTTGGGCACTTCCAGGGATGGGGATCACCTTTTTCCTCTCTTTTTCCTGTAGGATTTTTCTGGGATTTGAAGGATCCTGACTCTCTTTTCTCCTTATCATTAATTATCCTTGTTATTAATTACAAACACAAAATGTAATTACCTCTCTCCCAGTGTACAGCTGATTAAAGATGGATTTTTGTGTATAAAGAGAGTTACTTTTGCTTTAGAACCCTCAGCTTCCACCTGGTGGTTGTGATTTTCTGCTGCATCTCCTTAGGAAGTCTGGAGAATCTTCCTGGAATCACTGGGGTTGGGAAAGACCCTGAAATCATCAAATCCAAGGTTTTTGCTGAGTGTTGACCCCACAAAACCTCAACCCCAAACCCCTAAACCACATGATGCTTCCTGAAAGTCTCAAACTCCTCTTTTGGTGATCCTGAATTTGAAAGCTCCTTTTAGGCCTTAATTTCAGGCTCAGAGTGCTCCTGAATTGGTGGGATTTGGAATTCCTGCCTTTCCTGGCCCTATTAAATCCCATCTGCTCCCCAGACGAGGCTCCTGGATGGAATCAAACCCCATTAGTCCTGCTCTGGGAATAATTGATAATCTTTTAATAAGCTGGATCACTTGGATGGGAGCCTTTGGAGGGGCAGGAGAATATTCCTGAGGGGGAAGTTCTTCCCAGCACTTCCCTTTGCTCCCAGTTCCCAGCTGGTGATGGTTTCAATGGGAACGTGGGCGGTTCTTGTTCCGTCACCGCGTCCGGGTTGCTCCGAAACGAAAATTTTGACTTTTTCTTCCAGAACTGGATATTTCTCATTCAGCTGATGCTTGTGTGTGAAATTTTCTGTGGGAAATCTTGGAAAAGCTGATAAAATGTAGGAAAATTCCAGTTCTGTGCTGTGTTGAAAATTCCAGTTCTGTGCTGCGTTGAAGGGCTGGAGAGGGATTTTGCGATCTCTGGTAGATCCGTGACAGAGGGATGAGTGAACTGTTGATGTCTTGCCTGAGGTGTGTTGGTAGGGCCAAGAAATTCCCTGGCACTCTCCAAGGAATTGAGCAAAGCAAGGAGAGGGAGTTGTGTTCCTGTTCCTTTTCTTCCCTGAGGAAAAATGTCTTCACTGTGGGATCAGAGCAGAGAACTTGAGAGGAGTGGAAAGTTGGGAAAACCCAACTTTCCTGTTGGCTCAGCATGGAGAATGATCCTAATTAATTCATTTTCAAGCTGCCAAAATAGGGATTAATTATGCAAATAGCCAGGGCAGATGCACAGCAGTCAGACCTTCATTAATATATTTAATTTCTGTCGATGAGAGGCAGAAACTTTCAGTTATTCAGGAAAGTATTCAAGTGGAAAGAATCCCAAATCCACCTTTTTCAGTCACATTTTTGAGGGTTTTATTCCTGTTGGAATAACTGGTGACAGCACCAAGCCAGCAGTTCTCTCCAAAAAGGTTTGCTCTGTCCTAATCCATGGGGGATTTTCCAGGGAATTTTGGAGCCTCCCAACTGTGCCATGCTCCCCTGAGATCCGGGTTTGTGTCCGGGTGCTCTCAGTGTTTCCCTCACTCCCAAATCCATCCCATTCCAAACCCAGATTTTCAGGGTTACATTTCTTATTCCTACCTGCTATTCACACCTTTTTTTCCTGTTTTTTTCTTTTTTTTCCATGTTTCCTCGGCTGGATTGCAATAGAGAAGAAGAAAATGAGGTGAGTAAAAACCAATTCCAGCATTCCTGGATCTCCTGTGAGCCCAGCTGGCTTGGTTTGACTGAGACATTCCGTGAATCCAGAGCCACTGAGGAGCTGGATAAAGCAAATGGATCCTTTTCTGGGATTCTTCTGGTTAAATTTGGGAAGGGGTGGCAGTGATTCTCATTAAATTTGGGAAGGGCAATAATTCTCATTAAATTTGAGAAGGAAGGGGCAATAATCCTTACTAAATTTAGGAATGAGGGGCAGTAATTCCCATTAAATTTGGGAAGGAGGGGTGATAATTCCCATTGAATTTGGGAAGGAAGGGCAATAATTCCCATTGAATTTGGGAAGGAAGGGCAATAATTCCCATTGAATTTGGGAAGGAAGGGCAGTAATTCCCATTAAATTTGGGAATGAGGGGTGATAATTCTCATTAAATTTGGGAAGGAGAGGCAATAATTCCCATTAAATTTGGGAAGGAAGGGCAGTAATTCCAGTACCACTTGTGCCACAAGCACACGGGCGGTGATGGCACAGCTTGGTGTGGGTTGATGCTGATTATTTAAAGACATAATTTGCAAAAATAATGAGTTTTGCTGCCTGTGACTCAATGAATTTATTGGGAAAAGAGAAAACTTGGAGGCTTGGGATAGATTTTAATCTCCTGTCTTTGGAATGAGAGATGTTAATCATTTTGCATGTGCTTTTTTTTTCCATTTTGGGAAGTGTTCCCTTTCTGTAAAACATGAGAGGAAGGAGAATTCCTCTTCTCCTGGGGAGCTTTCCTAGGAATTCCCACCTATTACATTTACCAAGTTACCTGTAGAGTGTGTTTCAAATTCTGCAAATTGTGTTTTTTGTTCAAGTTGCTGTTATTAGAGGAAAAAAATCCCTGGAAGGGTGAACACATGAGGGGAAATATCCTGGAATGTGTCAGCTCTGCAGAGTTGGCTGTGGGAAGGGGAGGAATGGAAATGTGGCAGCTCTTTTTTGCCTACACATCCCATATTTGGGGAAAGGTGGATCTATCCAAACCCCCTTATTCCCATTATTTCAAAGCTGTTGTGCTTGAAATTAGAAGGATTTTGATCAAAACGTTGACACTTACAATAATGGCACCAAAGTTGTAGCAGGAAGGAAAACTCTGAAACGCTGATTTCCTGAATTTCCAATATTTTTAACTATACATTTGTTAATTTATTATTTATAATTGATATGTTTAAAGAATCCAATCCCTGATAAGAATTTGGGTTCAGATCTGTGGAGATCCTTCAAGGTGTGGTTGGAGAGGAGCCTGCTTGCTTCTGTTATCCCAGGCTGGAGTAAAAAAAAGTGGGAATTTCTGGTTGTAAGGATAATAATTGATCCAGGAATCCCCCAAAATGCTGTTCCCTCACTCTTCAGGAGGCTGAATTCCTAGAGGAGGGTGGTCTCAGTAGTGTTCATTTTGTCCTTCATTCTTCCATCAATTAATTGATATAAAGTTGTGGATTATTCCCAGGATCACTTTTGATGTGTGGATTCTCTGGAAAACAGGGATGGCATTTTCAGCTGGGCTTTGTGGAGATGGTTGTGAGTTGTGGTGAGAGGAGCCCATTTCAGAGCTGGAGATGCTCCTTTTTTCCAAAGTCAGTGTTTTGGGTGCCCTTTTAGCCATGAAACTCCTTTAAAATCACCTCTGAAATGTCCCCTCGTAAAAACCATGGATTTCAAAAAAATACTTTTGGGTTTTGCTACTAGTTTTCCCACAGTAAAGGGAATTTGCTGCTGCAGATCCAGAGTGATGCTGGGTTGGGTCACCAGGATGAGTCACGGATAGACCATTAAAAGATACTCACAATGAAAACCCCAATGTGTTGAAAAAGAGGATTTTTTGGGATACGTGATGTCCCAGGGTGCAAAAACCCCAGGATTTCCAATCCACCAATATCTCATTAATCATTTACTGCGGTGCCTTGAGTCTGGGCAGCTCCACGTTGTTTTCCATGAGTTAAAGGATAACAAAATCCTTAATAATTCACAGGGGGCTGCAGGAAACTGCTGCTCCTGCCAAAAATTTGCTCATGGCACAGCTACAGCAGCAAAACCCGGCTCTGGACAACTTGGATACGACTCTTTCCAATGGAATTAGGGTGAACCCACAGAATGTAATTTCCAGAGCAGCTGTGGCTGCCCCTGGATCCTTGGAAATGTCCAAGGCCAGGCTGGATGGGGCTTGGAGCAGTCTGGGATAGTGGAAGGTATCCCTGCCCATGGCAGGGAGTGGAATGGGATGAACTCAAATCATTCCAGAATTCCATGAATCTGGTGCAGTTTGGGTTTTTGGAGATAGAGACTCTTGACAACAGAACCCTTTTCCCACTTGATCTTCTCCAGGATTTTATTCCTGGGACACAGATGAGCTCTAAGATTTAAAACAGTGGGAGAAATTCCCAAATGGGTGAATATAGGGTGCTGTGTGCTCTGAAAATTCCTGGGTTTGGGCTTGGAAGGTGCTGAGTGAGCTCCTGGGCAGGAGGCAGCCAGAACCTCCTGGTGGGAAGGACATGGAGCTTGGAGCAGTCGGTTGATCCAGAGGTGATGGAGTCATCGCACACCACTGGCTCCTGATGGGAATTCCTGGGGAGTTGTTAATTAATGCTGGTCTGGGCCTGAGCCTGGGAACTTGTAGGAATTAGTAATGACTGGGAGAAGGCTGTTAGGGGGAGGTGGGAAAGGATGGGGTTTAAATTCCTGCTGTAATTGTTGGTCTGGTTTATGCTGGAACCAAATTCCACAATCCCAGAATGGTTTAGGGTGGGAGGGACTTTCAGGATCATCCATTGCAGCCCTGCCATGGCAGGGACACCTCTCACTATCCAAGGCTGCTCCAAGCCCCAGTGTCCAACCTGGCCTTGGACACTGCCAGGGATCCAGGGGCAGCCACAGCTTCTCTGGGAATTCCATTCCAGTCCCTCCCCACCCTCCCAGCCAGGAATCCCTTCCCAATATCCCATCCATCCCTGCCCTCTGGCAGTGGAAGCCATTCCCTGTGTCCTGTCCCTCCATGCCTTGTCCCCAGTCCCTCTCCAGCTCTCCTGGAGCCCCTTCAGGCCCTGCCAGGGGCTCTGAGCTCTCCCTGGAGCCTTCTCCAATACTGGAAGGCTGCATCCAGGTGGAATCACAAGAAAACAAATGCACTTTAAGCTTAAAACTCAGGGTCTTTTCTAGCCTGGGACCACAGAAACAGCATGAAAAAGCTGAGTTTTGCCCTCAATTAACTTTGCAAGCTGAACTATCTTTTTTAAAAAAATAATAATTAAATGATAAAAGGACTTTGAGCTTGGTCATTAATAAGTCAGATAAAAAGCCTCAGCCTAAACCTCAGAGGAGGCTTAGTTTCAAGCTGGAGAAGTCTGAGGAATTGATTTTTTGAGGACAGAGCTGGGCAATGAAGACAGACGCAGGGTGTGCATTTCTCTCGTATCATCATGAAAAATTCACCAGGTGAAAGAAAACGCTGCAGAACTGAGTTCAAACCCCTCAAAATCCAATTCCTCCAACTGCATCTTCTTTTTCTTCCGCAGGGCAAACCTGAAACGGTGCCGAGAGCTGGTTTTATCAAAGGCCCTGTGTTCAAAGGCGTCGCCTCGAGCCGCTTTTTGCCCAAAGGCACCAAAACCAAGGTTAACCTTGAGGAGCAGGGAAGACAAAAAGTGTCTTTCAGCTTTAGTTTAACCAAGAAAACTTTACCCAATCGATTCCTGACTGCTCTGGGAAACGAGAAGCAAAATGAAACTCCCACCCCTCCAGCGGTTCCCCTTCCCACTGATTTTAACCCCAAAAATAAACTGGACCTGGGGGATGCCTCCAGTTCAGCCGAGGAATCTTCGCCTCCAAAACCGAAGGTAGAATTGGGGAAGATTCATTTTAAAAAGCATTTACTGAACGTCACGGCGAAGCCACCCCCGGCTCCGGCAGCACCGGTAACGGAACCGGTGGCCTTGGCCGTGGATCTCCCGCCCACGCCGCCGCCTCCCCCGCCCCCTCCGCCACCGCCGGCGTCACCGCTGCCGGTTCCTGGAGCCGCGGCCCCGCCGCCACCGCCGGTGACAGCGATGCCGGCGCTGCTGCTGTCGCCGCCCGGCGAAGCCGAAGCCCCCGTGCCGAGGGAACCGAGCCACGCGCTGCCCAGGGAGGCCTTGGAGCCCGACGCCAAGCAGGATCCAGCGTCGCGCGGCTCGGAGGAACGCGTGGCTCAAACCGCGCCCGAGCAGATGGAGATAACCCCGCCGAAGGAAGATTCCCATATTGGGAAGGAGGATGAAGTTTCTGACAGCTCCAAAGGTGCTCCAGTGTGCTCCCGGAGGCAGGGGGCCAAGAGGAAGTTCTCGCAGTCGGATGGCGCGCTGCAGGGCTCCGAGTCCGACGAGGATTCCGTGAGGACGTCCTCCAGCCAGCGGTCACATGAGCAGAAGATTTCCAGCACGGAAAAGGAGAGAGATCCCAGACGGAGCTCCACGTCCCTCCGGGGTGATGACCTGGGCAAGTCCTCGTCGCGCTCCAGGTCGGACAGGGATGAGAAGTACTCGAGCTATTCCAAATCGGAGAGAGACTCGCGGTACTCGTCCTCCCGCTCCCGCTCGGACAGAGAGAGGAGGAGAAGCCGATCTCATTCCCGTTCCCGCTCCGATCGCAGCTCCCGAACCAGCTCGTCCTACTCGAGGTCGGAGCGCTCGCATTACTACGACTCCGACCGCCGGTACCACCGGAGCTCCCCGTACCGGGAGCGGTCGCGATATTCCCGGTCGTACGCGGACAGCCGGGCGCGGGAGAGCTCGGACTCGGAGGATGAGTACAGGAGGACACATTCCAGGTCCAGCGACTCCAGGCGTACGTCCTCCCATTCCTCCTCCTCCTACAGAGACTCGAGATCCTCTTACTCCAAGTCGGACAGGGACAGCAAAGTGGAGTCGTCTCACGCCGATGTGGACAGGCGAGGGAGGTCGTCCTCGAAAGCGGATCGAGATTCCAAAAGGACTTCCGAAAGTGAAGTATCCAAAAGGTGCTCTCCCCTCGATGAACTGGGCTATCGGAAGGGGTCGTCCCATTCCAAGCCCGACAGTAATGTGAATTCCTCCCGCTATAAATCCACCCCTTCCAAGGCCCCCGCACCAAAGCCTGATAAATTTAAGAGTTCTTTCTGTTGTACAGAATCGATCGAAGAAATCAAGTCCAAGTCTAATTCTCTAGATTTAGAGACCTCTTGTGTAAAGAACAATGAGATCAGGGTGCCCAGTGTGAAAAAGTTGGAAAGGGAAAAAACACTTTCTCCGTTAAATCAGTTCAGCGATTCTCCCGCTGTGCCAAAGGCCGACGAGTCCAAGGCGGGTTTGGCGAACTCAAAATCCGAGGAACTTGCAGCAAACGAAGGCCACGACAGTGTTAAGGAGCAAGAAACGTTTTTAAAGGAAAAGCACGATCCCTTAAGAACGTGTTTCCCCATGGAATCCAGCATGAACGGCTCTCCGGAGGCTCAGGATGAGGGTCTGGCAACTTCCAGTGCCTCCAGAGTAGAGGATGTCGCTGCACCCTCTGACAGCGGCCCGGGTCGGTCGGAAGCGTCACCTGCCATCAAGACGAGCCCGTCATATCCATTGCCATCCAATGGGTTTGAGAGCACGGATGTGTCCCAAGAGCAAGAGCCGGATGAGTCCCGGGTCCAGTCCAGCGAGTGCAACAGCCTGTTCCAGGAATCGGAAGCTCCGGAGCCGCAGCAGCCGGAGGAAGCTGCCCCTCTCCCTGTTGTGAATGTAGATCCCACTAAAACTGTCCTTAAGAAGTTGGATGAGGAGGTGACTCCGTGTGACAAAACCAAAGAACCTGTTTTTTGCTACATTTCCGATGATGCCACCCCTGGTTTGTACCACTCGGAAGTGGAAATCGAAGCGGAACCTGCGGATTTGAAAGTGACATCCGAGACTTTCCTGGACGTGCAGGTGGAGCCACAGACGGTGACGTGCGATTATGAGAGCGTAGAGGATTCCCATTCCAAGTCTCCTGGGGAGGATGAGCACGGCCATCCTTCCCATAGAATCAGCCTGGCAGTGGAAAGCTTGAGCAGGGATTCCTCCCAGGATGGCTGTTCCCAGAAGCTCCAGTCGGATCATCCCGTGCTGGAGGAAAGCGTCTCTTCCAAATGGGACGTGCCCCCACCAGGTGTGTGCCAGGAGCTGCTCCAGCATTCGGAAGCTGAAGAGATGCTGGAGTTGGATGCTCAGCACGTTGATCTTGGCTCAGCAAAAGGAAAGTCATCGTTCCAGAATGAACATTCCTACTATTCGGAAGTGCCGCTGGAGCACCGCGGCAGAGAGGTCGTGGAAGAAAGTGCAGTTTCCACCGAGGGAGCTGAGCTGGATGAGCTGAGGGTTCAGTGTCCTGGTGTATCGGCTGAGAAGGATGAGGGAAACGAGCCCTTGGTGGCCTCAGCTTTTCCAGATGCTTTGTATCCCTCCTCCGATGTCATTGTCACTGCAGAGGACACGGAGATGGTTTCCCAGGCCCCGACGTGCGACAGCAGTGGCAACACCTTGGAATTCATTCCCGCCGGCCACGACGATTATTCCGACACGGGGGACAGCGACAGCGAGGGGGGCAGCGAGGACAGCAACATGGAGGACTCGGATTCCGATGATGGGACGCCACGGAAGAGGCTCCAGTCGGTTGTGGTGGTTCCCAAGAACTCCACCATAGCCATGGAGGAGAGCAGCCCGGGCTCCTCCCGGAGCAACCGGCGCTTCTCCGACCACTGGGATGATGAGCGGCCCGAGCCCAGCAGGCCCTACTATGAGGAGAGGTCAGAAAACACGGGGAGTAAAGGTGGTCCCCAGGTGGAGAGCAGGTGTTCTCCCAGAGGGATGGAGAAGAGTCTGGCAACCTCCACGGAGCTGAGCAGGAAGGAGCCGGAGGAGCTGCGGGCGGATCCGTGCCAGGCGCAGAGCGACGGCGTGGACAGCACGAGCCAGGCGGACCTGACGGCCGATTGCCACGGCAAATCCAGCACGGAGGAGAGGATGGTGCTGCCGGACGTGGTGGCCATGGGAAGGCCCATGGGCCGGCCAGAGGAGCAGCCCTTCTGTGTCACGGAGAGCCTGGAAAGCACCGACGCATCCCGACACCAGATGGGCTCCTCCAAGCCTGACAGTCGGCAAGGGCAGGGCGGGCTGAACCAGTCTGGCCTCGGAGACTACTCCAGGCTGGATGGTTTCTGTGCCCCGGAGGAGGTGGGTGCTGTGGGCTGGGATTTCTCCCAGACAGAGAAGCCCAGCAGCACCTACCAGCAGCCGGACAGCAGTTTTGGGGTGTACTCAGGCTACGTTTACCAGCCGGGCTCGGGAGCCTATCCCAGCTCCCAGAGCTACTGGCAAGGCAATGGTTACTGGGATGCGAGGGCAGGCAGCAGAGCCTCCGTGGTGAACTATGAACGCGTCCAGGGCCAGGTGCCGGATTCCCTCACGGAAGACCACGAGGAGTATGAAGAGGATGAGCATTGGGATGAAGAGTGCAAGCCCCGCTTTCCCAGCCCCTCTGGAAAATTCCAGATGCCCGGGCAGAAGGAACAGGGCTCGGTGCAGGCACATGAGATCAGCAGCAATTCCACCAAGGAGCCGGTGCTGGGTGGGGAGAAGAAGGAGGAGGTGAAAACGTCGGAAAAAAACGACGTGAAAGAACGAGGCCCACCAAAAAAAAGGCGGCCGGAGTTGGAGAGCGACTCGGAGAGTGATGGGGACTCTGGGGAGAAGAGGAAGGGGAAGCTGGAGGGGGAGCAGGTGGAGCCAGCACCACAGGATTCCTCCATGGTGGGCAGGTTGTGCATCATGGATGACTTCAGGGACCCCCAGCGCTGGAAGGAGTTTGCCAAGCAGGGGAAGATGCCCTGTTACTTCGACCTCATCGAGGAGAACGTCTACTTGACAGAGAGGTAACTGCTGCTTTATCCTTGTGTTAATTCCTGGAGCGAGTTTGGGATTATTTAACTTCCATTTGGTTCCAGGATGGTTGGGTTTTTATGGCCAAACTGGCATCCTTTGGAGGGAGGGGCAGGGATGTTGCATTCCCTACATTTGCTCTTTTCCTGAAGAGAATCCCCTGGTTTGGCCCAGACAGTCCCAAGTGCTGAGAAGAATTGGAAAATGGGAGGATCAGAGGGAAAGTTTGATTTATTTATATCATTTTTATAGCTTTACCAGATCCTGCCTGTTTAATATCCCCAAGTGCCAGCTTGCTCCCATTCTGTTGGCACAGGGAATTCTGTCTGGGCGTGAGAAAGCTTTTGGACAAACAAGGCACTTTTCCAAAGGTTTTGGTCACTTCCATGTCTTTATTTATCATCTCAGAGGAGCTTTTTTAGGTCTAATGGCCATAATTTGGTTTTTTTTCCATATGGATTTTTTTGCCTTGTTGGGATCCACACTCCAGAGCATTCCCCAGATCCTTCATGGAAGCTAAAATATGATTTAGTGGATGCCCTGCTTTTTGTCTTAACTCTAATTTTCTCCTTTTTCATCCTCTCGCTTGACAGCAAAACAGAGGCTGAAGCAACCAAACCCTCCAATTTGCCTGATTAAAATATGGATGTCCAAATAAACATAGACAGGGAGGAGAAAGGAAAAACAGCTAAATATCCTGGGAATTCTCTATAAGAAATCACCTTTTGTCATCACAAAATCATCACCAAGTGTCCTTGGTTATTCCTCTCTCTCCCAGCGATTATTCTAGGGTTGTAGAGAAATTTATTTTCCATTTTTTCCAAAATCCACTGATCAGGATTGAGGAGGAATTTCTCCACCTGGCCGCTGTCTCACCTGTCTTTCCATGCCTTGGCTTCCCCAGGAAGAAGAACAAATCCCACCGGGATATCAAGCGGATGCTGTGTGAGTGCCCCCCTCTGTCCAAGGAGGAGCGGGCACAGGGGGAGGTGGCCTGTGGAGAGGATTGCCTCAATCGCCTGCTCATGATCGAGTGGTGAGTGGGGCTCCTTGGATTGGCCTGGAGATATCCTGGGAATCCCTCAAATAATCCTGGAATTCCTGGGAGGGGGCAGTGAAGTGTCTGTGCTGGCCTGGAGTGACCTTTGGAGCTGCCAGCAGAAGCTGTGGCTGCTCCATCCCTGGAAGGTTTCAGGGGTTGGATGGGGCTTGGAGCAGCCTGGGATAGTGGAAGCTGTCCCTGCCCATGGAATGAGATGATCCTTAAGGTCCCTTCCTACCCAAACCATTCCATGATTCCATGATTGAAATCTGTGGATGATCTGCAGGAGATCAGCCCTCACAACCTCTTGGATTTCCTTTCCCCAGAGCCTCTCCAGCCTATGGATGGTGTCTCCTTCTCCCTCTGGAAGAGGTTTCCTGCTCCATGGGAGCTGGAGGCAGGGGCACAGTGCTTGGTGGGATTCCCTCCTGGCACGAGGATTGTGGAAGGATTGGAATCATCTGGCAGAATCCCAAGTTTTGCATTTATCTCACAGGCCAGACCTAGGGCAGGGAATATCTTGAAGGAATAACCCCCAAAACAAGGGGAGAAGAGCCCAGTTCTCCCCATTGGGATGCCTTGATACAGAAATACAGCAGGATCAGTATTCCAAATATTTTTATCTTTCCAGAAAGAGACAATCTGCACTTGCATGCTGACATTCACGTGGCTGTGCTTTTTATAGCAAACCACATTTGAAGGTTTCACACGGAATTCACGATGATAATTTGGGATTAATTTCCCATCAGAGCCCTTTCTGTTAGCTCTGTTTTCCTGCTGGGAATTGATTTGCTCTGTTCTTTTCCCTTCCCTCAGCTCTTCCCGGTGTCCCAATGGTGATTACTGCTCCAACCGGCGCTTCCAGAAGAAGCAGCACGCCGATGTGGAGGTGATCCTGACTGAGAAGAAGGGCTGGGGGCTCAGAGCTGCCAAGGACCTGCCATCGTAAGCCTTCCCTCTTCCCACAGCCTTTTCCCACTCTTTTCCTCCCTCCTGAAGGGAAAAGGGCCTGTGGGGTCTGGATTTCCCTGAGAGGGGACAGGCTGAGGTTCTTCCAGCTCGTCCTTGTCCCTGCTGAGTGTCCCTCTTCCTCTTTGGCATCTGTTTTTTGATTTCCCACTCTGGTTTTGCTCTTCCTGGTTTCCCAACAGCCTTTCCATGGTTTATTCTTGGGATAAATCTGCCTCCCCTTTCTCTGTCCCTGCTTCACTCCAGTTGTGTTCATTCTTCTGCTCCCATCTCTGCAAAACCTTTCTTCCTGAGTTCTCCTCCTCCTCCCCTTTGGACAACAAGAAGATCCTGAGGGGATCTTTCCTCCTGTTGTTAGTTCAGGGTTGTAATTCCAATTGCTGGTTTAGGTGAGGCCAGGAAATGAGAGAGGAGTGAGGACATTGAGGCACAAGGGAGGATCAGGATGGGGAGAGCAAGATGAGGTTTAGTGGGAGAAGGGAGCATCCTGGAGCCTGCCCAGAGAAGGGAACAGAGCTGGGGAAGGGGCTGGAGCCCCAGGAGGGGCTGAGGGAACTGGGAAAGGGGCTCAGGCTGGAGAAAAGGAGGCTCAGGGGGGCCCCTGTGGCTCTGCACAACTCCCTGACAGGAGGGGACAGTGGGGGGGTCGGGCTCTGCTCCAGGGAACAGGGACAGGAGGAGAGGGAACGGCCTCAGGCTGGGCCAGGGGGGGTTCAGGTTGGATACTGGGAAATCTCCTTCCTGGAAAGTGTTTTCCAGCCCTGGCACAGCTGCCCAGACCAGCTGTGGCTGCCCCTGGATCCCTGGAAGTGTCCAAGGACGGGTTGGATGGGGCTTGGAGCAGCTTGGGATAGTGGGAGGTGTCCCTGCCCATGGAATGGGACAACCTCAAAATTCCCTTCCAACCCAAGCCATCCTGTAATTCTATGAATATATCAAATATATAGAACAAATCCTCCAAAGGGAGCTTCATCCTTCTGTCACCTTCCCATAGGACAATATAAAATCCCAAATTAATCAGAATTCCCTGAGATTAAGGCACATCATTATTGCTTCACCACCAGGATGGCCAGGCTGGGAGTTATGTTCAGAGAATCCACCTGAAGAGGGATTATTTTGTGTTTATCAGTGTTGTTTTTTGCAAAGAAAATTGATGTTTTTCCCTCTTGCAGCAACACTTTTGTCTTGGAATACTGTGGAGAAGTGCTGGATCACAAGGAATTCAAGGCTCGGGTGAAGGAATATGCCCGGAACAAGAACATCCATTATTATTTCATGGCCCTGAAGAATGATGAGGTGAGCAGTGGGATTGGATTTGGGAAAGGTTGGATTTAGCTGTGTACAGCACCAGCTCCTTGGGAACCCATGGAGCAGCATCCTGAATCCATTGGGAATGATTTCCTGAGGAAAGGAAACTTCCAGCCTCAGGAGTTTTTAACCCATTGCTCAGTTCCAACAAAATTGTGGCAGCTTAAATGTGTCCCAGTGTCCTTCCAAAGGAAAAGATGGAGCATGGCCCATTGTTCCATCCATGGGAGAGAAGTTTGGGAGGATACTCCAAGCCAAACTCACCTCTTTTGGGTGCCCACATACACCAAAAATCCACATTTCCTTTCACATTAGACTCAGTGAAATAGGGATATTTTAAACTGGTAAAGTCCCTTTGTGCAGGATTGCCACTGGAATACTTATAGATATTTATATGTTTAAATATATTAGATATATTTGTTTATATTATATATATTTACATATAATGTCCTTAATTATTTATAGCTGCTTCAGCTCTGTGGGATGTGGAGCTGTTCCCTCTGCCTGAGAACAAGGGGGATAAATTGAAATTCCATCTCTTCCTCTCCTTGTCTCTCCTGTCAGGACTTTCTAGATCTGGGGAAAATGAACTAAAAATACTCAGAGTGGTTTTTCCTGGGTGTTTTTCCTCCTAAAATAAGGATTTTTGGGATTATTGTGTGATTTTAAGTGTCACAGAGGAGTATTTCCAGTTATAAAAGGAGTTTTTATTCCTGGACTGACTTTTCCCTTGGAATATGAGGCTTGGGGAAAAAAATTCACTGTCCCAACCCCTCATGGCTGTATCAGATACAAAATCCAGGATCTGGATCTGGAAAATTAGGAGCCATGTAGCTAAATTCTGTCCTAACAAACCCCAATCTCTAAAATAAAAATGGAGAGTATCAAATAAAGAGTGGGAAAGGAGATGATTCCTGCATAGTTGGTGTTTGTAGCTGCTCCCCATTCCAAAGGAATGAATTTTTCCCTTCAATTCTTGTTCTTTTTCAGATCATTGATGCCACCCAGAAAGGAAACTGCTCCCGCTTCATGAACCACAGCTGTGAGCCAAACTGTGAGACCCAAAAGGTAAAATGCTGGATCAAATCCAGCAGCTCCTCCCTCAGGAGAGCTCAGAGTGAAACATTTTCCTTCTTTATTTTGGGAGGTTTTGTTGCTGTTGTATCAGTGACATGAGAACAACTGGGTTGATTTCAACCCGGCGCTTTGCCCGGTTTGAAATTCCTCAGTGCTGCTTTTCCAAGGATTGATGTGCTTCAGGGAAAGCAAACCTGGAGTCAAGGCTGGAATAACTCTTGGCATCTTTTTTCCCCAGTGGACTGTGAATGGGCAGCTGAGGGTTGGGTTTTTCACCACCAAGCTGGTGCCATCAGGCTCGGAGCTGACGTTCGATTACCAATTCCAGAGATACGGGTACGTCCCTTTCCTGCCACAGCAATTCCAGCTTTCCTCTTCCCCAGGCTTCCTACTCCATCCATTTTTCCAGCTTTCCTCTTCCCCAGGCTTCCTACTCCATCCATTTTTCCAGCTTTCCTTTTCCCCAGCGTTCCTACTCCATCCATTTTTCCAGCTTTCCTTTTCCCCAGCGTTCCTACTCCATCCATTTTTCCAGCTTTCCTTTTCCCCAGCGTTCCTACTCCATCCATTTTTCCAGCTTTCCTTTTCCCCAGCGTTCCTACTCCATCCTTTTCCCTGATAATTATCCTCCCTGCTTCTTCCTGTCTGATTATTAATTAGCCAAACTCCAGACTTCCTCAAGAATTCTCGTTCTTCCCTTCCCACTCCTGTTTTATGGCTTTGCAAGTACCTGAGGAGCTGTAAAAGCCCCAGGATAACTCATCCCCTCTTCCTGGCCTAATCCAGGGCTGCAGGGAAAGCTCCAGCCTGGAATTCAGATCCTTGTGCTAAACCTGAGCTTAAGATTCCTCCATTACTGCTTGGGGAAGTATAACTTGAGGAACATCCCTTCCTTTCCCTTCTGGATCCTTCTCCAGGCCCTTCCTGTAACCAGGAATGAGTTTTTAGCTGCATTTTAAGATTATTCCTCCTTCCTAAAAATTCCTGGAATTCAGCTTCCCTGCTTCTTAACCACTGCAGAGCCACATTCCTCCAGTGGGTTCCACATATTTAAAATAAAACCCTAGCATTTTCCCAAGAAATTGTGGAATGGAGTTTAAAATGGATGGTGTGTCAAGTGGGAAATACAGAGGCTCGGTAGAAATATTCCTTGGGAATTATATTTATTATATTTATTTATTAAATTCGTTATATATATATATATAATATATTGTATTCATTATATATTATATATGATATATATTATGTATTTTGTATTTATTGTATTTATTATCCTTGGCTGAACATCCAAAACAAATTTTCCATGTGGATTTTGCTGCTTCCATGAGCCCTGAGCTCATTCTTATATCTTGTTTTGAGCTCTAAAATTCAATATATATATATAACACATATATTATAAAATACTGAATAATATATTATAAAATAATGAATATATTACATATGAATGAATATATTGACTCTAATTAATGTATTATATCTATTCATAGCTATAAAATGCTATGAAATGCAAGCTTTTCCTAATGAATGTATAATCCTGAGGATAAATTCCTTAGGAAAATTAGGATATTGATGGCAAGAAGTTACCAGCCCCACCAGTTCCACCTTTTCCTCTCTGGTTCCTGGTCCTTGACCTGTGGAGAGCCTGGAGGTGAGGCAGGCTTGGCTTTTCCAGCTGCCACAACTCAGGATCATGGGAGCCTG
Source organism: Acridotheres tristis (assembly GCA_037013685.1). Classification (NCBI taxonomy): domain Eukaryota; kingdom Metazoa; phylum Chordata; class Aves; order Passeriformes; family Sturnidae; genus Acridotheres; species Acridotheres tristis. Next base: position 1,052,210 of record CM072895.1, read on the forward strand.
TGCTGGGAACAAAGATTTGATTTGGATTTTCCGTGCAGAGCCATTGTGATTCCTGGCTCCTGGAGGTGGAGAGGTGGCTGTGGGTGGGGTTGAGCTGTTGTTGAATCTCCCTTTGTGTCCCCCCCAAACAGCAAAGAGGCCCAGAAATGTTTCTGTGGCTCCTCCAACTGCCGGGGGTACCTGGGGGGGGAGAACAGGGTCAGCATCCGCGCCGCCGGCGGGAAGATGAAGAAGGAACGCTCCCGGAAAAAGGACTCGGTGAGTTTGGCTCTCCCACAGTCCCCCCAAGGCTGGAAAATCCCTCTGGGATCGAGCCCAACCATCCCCCCAGCACTGCCATGTCCCAAAATGCCATCTCCACGTGGATTTCAGTCCCTCCAGGGACGGGGGGTTCCACCACCACCAACCCTTTCCATAATGGAATTTCCCCAGTGTCCAACCTGAGCCTCCCCTGGCTCAGCTCCAGGCATTTCCTCTCATCCTGTCACTGCTCCTTTGGGAGAAGATGACTCCTGATGGCCTCAGAGTTGTCTTTTCCATGGATGTGTCATTGAAGGTTGGATTGGTGATCCAACTCTAATGATTTTATTTCACAAGGCCCCTTGAGATTTGTGTTTTCCTCAATCTTCCATTAAATCCATATTTCCTTTCTCCTGGTTATTCAACATCCCACCAGAGAGTGACTTTCCCAGGTCCAGTATTTGCTCATCCATAACTAAACCCCACCATAAATTCCACATAGATTAAAAAATTTGGGTTGCTGTCCATGATTTTTAAACATTGATGAAGGATGAACAAGATTGGCTTCACCATTTAGGGCATCACTTGAAATTTGGCAGCTCCAAGGTCAGAGATTCACCACCTCCAGGTTGGGAGGTGGATGGAACACATGGAATTGCAGGGATGGGTTCACACCATGTGGAAAAAGTGCAGAGAATCCAGAGCAAGAGGAATTTTTCTGGGTGAAATCTTCTGCAAGAACCTGCACAGGCTCTTCTCTAATTCCTACAAATTGTAATTATTCCATCCTTGAAGAGATAAACCTCTATTCTTATGGACAAGATTTATTCCTAATTCTTTTGGGAAATTTAAAAATGCCAATTTCATTTTGATTTGCTGCCTCAGAGAGTGAAGAAACCAAGAAATAATTCCTAAATCATTTATAGGGTGTTTTAAAACCCTAATTAAGTCACTAAATGAGAGGGTGATATTCCAGTATCAGAGAGTGAAGAAACCAAGAAATAATTCCTAGATCATTTATAGGGTGTTTTAAAACACTGATTAGTCACTGAATGGGAGGGTGATATTCCAGTGTCTGTGTGGAGAGGGAATCTCTGGTTGTAAGGATTATAAATCTGTTCCAGTTTATAATCCATAAATCATTACAAAATCATAAAGAATTTAAATATAAAGAACGAATTTGACCTTCAGTTAAAGATAATTTCTTAGTTTGTTTTCCTGCATGAAAAGATAAGCTCAGGACTGGGAGAGTTTTGGTGCAGTCACCTGGAATTCCCAGCAGAGCTAAAACGTGCCATTCCTTAGGGAAAAGGGAGGTTGGAAAATGGCCTGGGCTGAGCCTGAGGGGGTTTTCCTTTGGCTGTGCAGGTGGATGGGGAGCTGGAGGCGCTGCTGGAGAACGGTGAGGGCCTCTCTGATAAAAACCAGGTGCTGAGCTTGTCCCGCCTCATGGTCCGCATCGAAACCCTGGAGCAGAAACTCACCTGCCTCAAACTCATCCAGGTGAGGAGCAGCCTGGGAAGGGGAATGTATTGGTTTGAAAGCAAAACCAGTGAGAGATTCCCAAGTCAGAAATGCAGTTTAATAGGAGAAAAGAAAAATAAAAGACATGCAATAGTGGAAAAGAGAAGCAGTTCCAGAGTGAGAATTGATTCTGACCCCGCTGGGTGGGGTGGTGGGAGCAGTCCAGTGAAGTGTTCTTGTTGAAGCAGGGATCCTGTAGAAAGGTCTGGAAGCTCTTGTCCTCTGGAATCCAGTGGGAAAGGGCTGCCTTGGTGTTCCAAATCTCAGATTTTATCTGGATAGGAAATGTTTGGCTCCTCCCCGTGGGTGGAGCATCTCCCCATGGGATGATGGAATTTGATCAGCCCTGCCCTGGGACTGCATGGCCCAATAACAGGAGAGATCTCCTGGAGGGAGGATGGGCTGTGGGAAAGATAAAGAACACTGCCCCAGCTGGTTCTGTCACAGGTGGTGATAGAATACAGACTTTTGGGCACATCTTTACATTGTAACCTAGGACAGGAGGGATCCATGTCCTGTTCAGGTGACATCCTTGAAGGAAGAGGGGGAATGTGAGAGGCAGGTCCTGCTCTTTTTTCTGCATCCCAAACTCAGCTGAGCAGCTCCAGGATCCATTATCCTTCAGTTTTTTTCCTCAGTATGAGCTGTAATGGTTGGAATGGTCCTGCTGCTGCATCCCTGCTCCAATCCCAGCAGTTCCAGCCACTCAAATCAGCTTGGAGCTGCTCAGGTGCTGAGTTCTGCCTCTGCCATGGCTTTGCCCATGGTCCCAGTGGGGCAGTTTTCCGTGTTTTTGCCTGGAAGTCTCTGACTGTTCCTCCTTTGCCTCTCCAGAACACGCACTCACAGTCCTGCCTGAAGTCATTCCTGGAGTGTCATGGCTTGTCCCTGCTCTGGATCTGGATGACAGAGCTGGGTGATGGCAGAGGAAGCACTGCCAACAACCTGAAGCTGCAGCTGGAGGTCAGTGATTCCCTGGGAACTGGGAGAGTCCTCGAGGTGGGAAAAGCCCTTTAAGATGGAGTCCAACCATTTCCCAGCACTGCTGGGGCCACCACTCAGCCTTGTCCCCAAGTGCCACATCCACAGGGCCCTGAAATCCCTCTAGGAATGGGGACTCTGGCCTGTGCCAGCCCTTTTTGGGGAAAAGGATTTTGGCAGCTTTGCCAAATGCTCAGGATCACGAGGATTTTCTTTTCAATCTTTTTTTTTTAAAATACAAATCCGTGCCAAGTGTTCATGGTAAACAACTTCAGGTGCCTCAGTACTACAGGCCTGAAACTTCTGCCCTCAGGCAGATCCTTAATAAATGGAAGGAATTTGCTCCTGTGGTTTTCCTTAGATTCCTGAAGCAGATTCCATGAGCCAGACTTAAAGGTTGTTGCTGTTGCTGTTCATTCCATGCTGGAGCACAGGGATTTTGAGATCCTGACAATCTGAAGTGGAACTGGAATGTTTCAGTTTTCCATAAGCAATTTGGGATTGGATGCCCAAAGACATCTGGAAGTTCAAGGTCATGGAGTCCAAGCTCTGCCTGATCCCCACTGTAGTGGTTTAGATTTGTCAATCTTAATATATTTAAAATTTTTAGCTCACTTCAAAATATAAATTCACAGAGATGGACCAAATCCTCCAATTCATATCCCAGGCTCTCAACACCCAAACCAGCCTCTGATTAATCCCATCAAGTCACAGTGGAAGTTCTCAAAAAGAAAACTCCCATAAATGCCCTCTTCTAAGTGCCAGTTAATACAAAACCAGCACACCCACCTTGGCCCCAGCCCAGAGCTCTGAGTGCCACCTCCAGGGATGCGACTGCACCACCTCCCTGAGCAGCCCATTCTGCTATTTAACAACTCTTTCCATGAAGAAATCTTTCCCCAAAATCCCTCACCCATGACCTGTCACCATCATCAGATCAGATATTTAGATTTTAAATGGAGTATTAGGGAGGAATTCTTGGCTGTGAGGGTGATGAGGTCCCGGCACAGAGAAGCTGTGGACTTCCCATCCCTGGAAGTGTCCAAGGCCAGGCTGGATGGGGCTTGGAGCAGCCTGGGATAGTGGAAAGTGTCCCTGCCATGGCAGGAAGTGGAATGGATGATCCTTCAGGTCCCTTCCCACCCAAACCATTCTGGGATTCCGTGATCACCTTGACACTCCAGAGTTAATTCTTCCTGAGAAAAGCAAATTATTCCAGGTTTCCCACAGCTTTAAATCCTGCTGGCTCTGACAACACCCTGCTTGTCCTTACCCTTAGATCATGAAGACCCTGGAGCTGCTGCCCATCCCTACCAAGAACATGCTGGAGGAGAGCAAGGTGCTGCCCATCATCCAGCGCTGGGCTCAGACCAAGACGGCCGTGCCGCAGCTCAGCGAGGGCGACGGCTACTCCAGCGAGAACACGTCCCGGGCCCACACCCCCCTCAACACCCCCGAGCTCCTGGCCAAGCAGGGCGTGGAGGGTGACACTGACACCCCCAAGAAGTTGGTGTTCCGCAGGCTGAAGATCATCAGTGAGAACAGCATGGACAGCGCCATCTCGGACACCACCAGCGAGCTGGAAGGGAAGGAGGGCAAGGAGGAGCTGGACCAGCTGGAGGCGGCTCCCATGGAGGTGGCAGAGGAGCAGCAGCAGCAGCAGCAGCAGGACATCAAAACTGCCGTGGAGGCACCGGTGGAGAGCAGCAAACCCCAGCCTGCAGAGCTGGAGGCCGAGCCCGAGGCAGAGGTCAAGGAGAGCAATGGAGCGAAGCTGGAGGAGCCCATGGCCATGGAAACGCCGTCACAGGATGAAGAGGAAGGAGTTTCTGATGTGGAGAGCGAGAGGAGCCAGGAGCAGACGGATAAAATCGTGGATGTCAGCGACTTGGCCACCAGGCTGCTCGACAGCTGGAAGGAGCTCAAGGTAAGAGGAAGCTCCGTGCAGCTCCAGCACCTGGAGCTAAGGAAAATGTGGATTTGGTGGTGGTGTGATGCAAATGGGGCTGGTTCGTTGTGTTTTGGTCAATATTTGGTAACTTTTCTCTACAAAAAGTGCTTTCTATATAAATCCTCTGGTGCCTGCTGCGCTGGGTGTGACCTGAGAAGTGTCCAGGTGTTGATGAAACCAGCAGCTGGTTGGGTTTGGACACACCTTGGTCATTCCCTTGTTTCTTAGACTGTCCAGGGAAAGGGCAGCTCTTAGGGATTGAGATTCCCGTGAGCATTTTGGGCCCACATCCCTCAGTGTTGGAACAGCTTGATGGACTGTCTGCTCCTGAATTCCATTCTCAGAAGTGTTCAAGGCTACTCCTAAATGCCCCAAGGCTGGAAATGTCCAATGTTGGACAGGGCTTGAGCAAGCTGGGATAGTGGAAGGTGTCCCTGCCCATGACAGGGAGTGGAATTGGATGATCCTTAATGTTTTCCCCAACCCAGCCATTCTGGGATGCTTTGAATTCAGTTATCCCAACATCCCCAGCTTTTCCTGTCCCTTCAACCTCTGCTTTCCATCTGCACCGTGTGGAGCCTCCAGAGAAGGGTCTGATGGCCATGCCAGGTTCTCTCAAAGGCAGTGCTGGGTGTTTGCAGCTGGAAATGCCCAGATTTGGGTGTTATTTGGGACTTCAGTGGTTTCATTCCCATCAAGGTCTTCTGGAGCAGAAAACCTCCACAAGAGAAGGGCTTGGTGGCTCCCTCTGTCCTCTGGACTCGTGTCCCTGTCCCATGGGTGGGCAATGGGATCTGCAGCCAGCAGCTTCTTTTCGATGGGATGTAGGATGACATTCCATGACTGTTCTAAACTAAAAGAGGAAAGATTTAGATCAGTAGTGAAGAAGGAATTAATTCTTCCTGTGAAAGTAGGGAGGCCCTGGCACAGGTTTCCAGAGAAGCTGTGGCTGCCCCTGGATCCCTGGAAATATCCAAGGCTGGGTTGGAGCTTGGAACAACCTGGCATAGTGGAAAGTGTCCCTGCCTGTGGCAGGGGTGGCACTGGATGTCCTTTAAGGTCCCTCCCCATCCAAACCATTCCATGGTTCTGTGGATCTTCACTCAACACTTCAGTTACTCCTTGGGGATCTTTGGATCTTTGGAAACCCTTCACTGATCTGCTGCTCCTGTAGGATTGCATTCCATGTATTATTTTATATTCCTTGTATTCAAGGGCAGGAGGGCTGGCAAACTCTTTATAAACCCAAACCTAGTGATTCCTGAGCATCCAGCAGGAATTGAAGGCACTGCCACAATTCCAGCTTCCTGTGCCTTGGTGGGACTTGGAGCCTCTTCTGCCCTTCTTTTAATCAACCACCAGCCCAGCTTTAATTACTGGAAGTAGTTTTAAGCAAATTTGTGTTTTCTGATTCATCATAGAGCTAAGGAGTTTATTTACCCATTGACTTTGATAATGAGTAATGATTGAAAGAGGCTAATTAAAATAATGGGTGTTAATTGTGCTGTGGCTCCGGTGCAGGTGGAGGAGACCTCACCTTAAACTTTGCTTGTGCCATTTCTGGAGCTGCAAACACCAGGATTTAGAAATGCAGAGATTCCCAGGAGAATTGAGGGACATTTTACCTCAGTCTGAATTTTTCAGGAGGATCAGATACTCCTGAGCATTCACAGATTTTGGGAACAATCATTTGTGACACAAATCTTAGAGGGGGAAGAAGTGAGGTAAAAGACATTTCTGTAGAGAGCTTGGGTTGTGGTTTGGTTTTTTCCTTCCTTTTGTTCCAAGTGGATCTGATAATTTACCACATTTGAATTTGCAGACTCTTGGTGTGGTTTTGCTCTCGAAGTGACACCGTCAGGTTGAATTTGTGGTTAAATTGGGAAAAGTCCTTTTCCATCATTGCCAAGAGAATTGTTAAGGTTGGAAAAGACCTCCAAGATCAAGTCCAACCTGTTTTAAACTAAAAGTTAAATCAGGCCTGAGTCCTGCTCTGTTTTATCCAGACTGAGTTTTATCAGTCTCTTTATCCAGACTGAGTTGCTCCTTTGGAACACTCATGTACATGGAGCAGCACAGAGAAACGATAAAATATTAATAAAATGTGTGAAATTTCACAAAACTCCCCCAAAACATTGGTTTGAGACCAAATTTGATCTGATGGTGTTGTTTTATCCCCAGGATTTGTGTTTTCTTTGGAGCTTGGAGAAGCTCAGTTTGGGAATTTACAGAATTCTGTTGAAGTTGTGGTGGGACCATGGAGTCCCAACACATTCCTATATTTTATATGTGGATTCTCATCCTCTCTGTGTATTTATTAATGAACCTCAGGTCTTGGTCTGGTTGTAGGGATGGGGTTGGATGACATGAGCTTGGAGTAATCCCAGTAAATCTACCCCCAAAAAGCAGGATCGTGACATGGGGCTGTGACAGCTCATTTTTTCTCCTATAAAACAATTTTAGGGAAGCTGGGAGCTGGGAATTTATCCTGTCCTGGACTTTCTCATGGCTCTGGGAGTTAACTGCCTCTGTCCAACTCTCACCTCATAAGGTGCCACCAAAGCCCACCCTGGATATCTAAAAGACAAATCCAAGCTGGAACGGGGGATGGATAATTCACCCCCAGGTGCCTTTCCCAGCACATCCAAGCTTTGGAAAAACCAGGTTTTTGGCGTGGTGGAACACCTGGCCTTGGCTGGGGAGGGGTGGGAGGGTCGGAAACGTCGTGACTTTAAGCGCTGTCCTCTCCAGCCTTGCTGATGACCCCCTTGTAATTTCCACCGTTTCCATCCAGCTTCTCCGGGCAGCCAGAGCTGACCAAGGGGCTCCTTTTCTCCAACTCCGTGCGGAAGAAGGGAGAGGACATAGCACCAAGAGCCGGGAAGATGGTTGGGAAGCTGGCTGATGCATGAGCAGTGTGATAGGTGAAAGGAGGACAGAGGTGGTTAACTCGGGGATGCCGACGTTATTTTGGTGCGTCCATTGCCGGCAATGGACGTCGCTCCGGGGAAATCCCAGCTCCTGGCCTGAAAGGAATTAAGTGAGCTTAATTTTTTTCTCTACCTCTACACACAGGACTTGTAAGTCCTTCCAGGGCTCCTAACACTCAGTGAGGAGTGCTGGTCACGGCCACACCCCTGGCACAACACACACTGACATTCCCAGCGGGGCGAGTTTTCAGCCCGGGCTCGTGGGCGCCGTTCCCGCTCTCCGAGGAAGCGCTGCATGGCTTCTCCCGGGCTGAAAACTCCCTCCCAGTGCCAAAGGATGGCTGCTGGACACCCAGCAAGGCCACCCAGGTGGTTCTTCCAGGTGGATTGTGCTCAGGTAAGGCTCCGTGGGCTGATCCGTGTGGAGAGGCTGGAGGTGACACATGGTGTGATGGCCAGCTGACCTCTTGGAATCACAGGAACACACCAAGGGCCAAGCTTGGGAAGCTCTTCCCAAGGTCCTCGTGAGTAGCTGAGCTGAGGGACACACAGGACATTTTGGTCCTCACGTGAGACCAAGCTTTGGCAATCTTCTTCATCCCAAAGGAGGCCCTCACCTTCTGGGAAAAGGCAGCTGGGAGTTGTGGCTCTGAGGATCCACAGGCCTTTTCCTTGTCACTTAGAGAAGGTCTTGGTTTTAGGAAAAGTCTTTTGAAAGAGCCAGTCTTGGGTTTAAAAGGTTTTAGTTGGATATTTCTGGCCTTGCGAGCGTTTGCGGTGACTTGGAGCTCAAGGCTGAGTCCTCACCCTGACTTGGGCCAAAGTGGACTTCTTTTTTTTTTTTTTTTTTTTTTGCACCCATCTGGGAGCTTAATAATCATGGAATCAGGGAGGAATTGGTGAGGTTGGAAAAGCCCTCAGAGGTGATTGAGTCCAACCATCCCCCAGCACTGCCGAGGCTACTACTGCCCCATGTCCCCAAGTGCCACATCCACCAGGATTTTAAATCCCTCCAGGGATGGGGACTCCCCCCTGCCCTGGGCAGCTGTGCCACTGTTGGACAACCCTTTCCATAAGGAATTTTACCAATATCCACCCTGAACCTCCCCTGAAGGCCATTTCATCCTGAATGGAACATCTTGGGTGACCAAAGGCCACTGAGCTTCCATCTTCCCCGTGGATGATCTTCCCAAGTCTCCTCTGGTTTATCCTGGTAAAGCCCCTTGAAGCTGCTCTTGCCTGTCCCTTTCCCAGTAAAGCCATCCTGGAGTGCCTGGCTCCAGCTCTGGCATGCACATCCCATGCTTTAATCAGGAATTTTATAATTTGTTATAACTTAGAGCAAGGAGTAGTTGGGGAAGACAATAGGATTGGGGAGCAGCCAGGCTGTGGTTTGTTGTGGGATTTTCTGGCCTTCAAGCAGGGGTTTCATGGTGTTGGTCCTTCCTCTTGCTCTGCTCCATCCCTTGGGATCATAGAGGAGAGGAGAGGAGAGGAGAGGAGAGGAGAGGAGAGGAGAGGAGAGGAGAGGAGAGGAGAGGAGAGGAGAGGATCCAGCTTGGCAGAGGAGAGATTTGGTTGTGTTGTGTTCCTTCAACAAGTAACAGAAATTCATAAAATCATAGGATAAACTCAGGCAATCACTAAGGTTGGAAAAGACCTCCAAGGTCATTAAATCCAACTGTTAATTCAGGAATGACTGGCAGCTGAGGGACAGATTTGTGGAGGAGGTTCCTTCGAGACACAATCTTCCTTTCCTTTGAGCAATGACTCCATCCTGCAGCTCTCTTTCCTTTCCCAAGCCAAGGCTGGCTTGTGCCTGAGGCTGAGCAGCCTAAATCCCATTTTTTCCCCCTTCTTTTGTGTCGAACAGACTCGTGTCACTTTTCCTTCTGCATTTAATTTTCCGTGCAATCCCTTCAAAGTTGTGCTGGGAGCTCGGGAGCCATTTGGAGCCCGTTAGCGGCGGTCGCGTTGATTGAGGAATTCTGCAGCTCCGAGCCAGCAGCTTCCGTTTCCAAAAATAAAATCAGCTTTTCTTGGGAGTTTCCCCAGCCTGGCCTGACCACCATCTGCTTTTCATGGAGCAATTTGGACAAATCCCTCTGTTTGTTCCTGGTTCAAAGCCTTTGCTGCCTCCATCTTCCCCCATGGAGTGGGTGCTGGAGGCTCCGTTGAGTTTCTCTCCAACAGCTTGGAGTTCACTCCTTGCTCAAAGTTATCTTGGATTTTGGGCTTCCTGGGCTTTTTAGGGCTGGCCAGTTTGTTGGGATGGATCCTGGGATGGGCTCCCCCAATGTCCTGGTTGCCAAGTCCCCTTACTCCAGGTGCTCCTTATGCTCCTCCTCTTCCCACTGAGCCTTTTCCTGGTGATTTCCCATTGCCCATCCTGTTCTTTAATGGACAGATCTTTCTTAGGAGTTGGTGTAGTTCAGCTCTTCCCAATACTTGTGTTGGCCTTCTGCTCCAGGCAGTTCATCCGTGATCTCATTCCTTGGTGGCTCCTCATTCCCCCTGGGAAAGCCAGGGCTGACTTGAGGGGATTTTTTGGATGTGCTGATCTGAAAATGAACGTTTTTAGGAGTTTATTGTGGGAAAGAAAGAAGAAAAAAAAGCCAGCAAAACTCATTGCTAGAAGATGATTTTGGGGCTTCAGGACCTGCCCCTGTGGTCACCTCCATCCCATATGAGGAAGTGAGAGGCAAAGTCATTCCCATGGAATTCTGTAGGAAAATAAAATTAAATCCATAGATCATGGCTGGATGGGTCTTGGAGCACCCTGGGATATTGGGAGGTGTCCTGCCCATGGTTAGATTTGGATGAGCTTCAAGGTCCTTCCAGCCCAAACCATTCCATGATCAGACATTGGAAGGATTACATCATTTATAAATATATAAATCCTATATAATTATGGGCTCATCCTGCATCCCTCCCCACCCCAATCATGGAGCTGCTGCTTTGTTTCTTTACATTTCATTAAAAAAATCTGGATTTTGAGTACTGTAGCCTATAGCAAACACATAAATAAATTTTAAAAACTTTATTTTAAAGGGCATTTTTAGGGAATTTTAATGCCTCTCTTTTTTGTAGATGCTTCAAACTCCACGTGCTGTGTTCGGGCTGCACAGAAAAGCAAATTTCCTTTAAAAACCTAAAAATCTTGGCCCAAATCCCTTTTTTTTAGTCAGCAGCAGCACTTTTGAAGTGGTTTTGCCTCGTGGACAAACCACAACAGAGTTTCTTCTCCTTCTTTTTTTTTTTTTTTGCTAAAGGAAATTCTCATTTTTAGCCCATCCAGAGCTGGGGGTGGACACGTTGCTAATGAGCCCCCTGAGCCACCCGTTAATTAATTCCCAAACAGCTTTGAAAACTCAAAGAATTAAAAAAAAAAAAGAGGATATTCTGTAAAATCTGAAAGTCAAGTCAAGGTAAACTCCACATTTCTGAGCATGTGGAAGTTTTAAATTCCCAACTGCAGCAGCCTTCACCCCCCAGGAAGAGTTAAATCCATTTTTTTCCAACTCTGCTTCATCCAGGGCCTAAATGAATGGAGATTTTAGGGAAGGTGTCCTGGGAAAGCTGGAATGTCAGCACAGCTTCCCAAAACAATTTATTTGTGTTAAACTGAGCATCTCCTTTATGATTTAATGGGGTTTTTTTTGGGATGCAGCTGCTGCTCCATCAGAGATGCTCCATCAGGCACAAACCAGCTGGTTCATCACATTCTGCTGGAAATAACTGGGAATTCTTGGGAATACTGTATTTCTTCAGGAAGGGAACAGAGCAAGGGCTTGATAGAAGCTTGAATTAAACAAAAATGAGCTTTTTTTCCCCCAACCTTCCAGCACTTGGACAGTCAGGAATGCTGTAAAACCTCTGTAGGATCATGAGAATCACTGAGGTAAAATGGGATTTACACTGGGAATGCCAGAATAGTCCAATTGAAAATACAGTGGAGCATGGAAAGGTGCTAATAAACCTCATTTCTTAATTGGAGGGATGCACAGATAATTCCAGTGACATGGGAAGAGTTTTCCCTGCCCAATCCAGGGGTGTTTAACAAGGATGTTGTGCTGAACCTGGACTTTAGGGAAGTTCTGATTCTCATTCCCAGCTCTTCTTCCCTTTCTTCCCACGGTGCCATCTCCACCTGGAGCTGCCAGGACCTTTGTGATCATCCAGTGCCACCCCTGCCATGGCAGGGACACCTCCCACTGTTCCAGGGTGCTCCAACCTGGCCTGGGACACTTCCAGGGATCCAGGGGCAGCCACAGCTGCTCTGGGAATTCCATCCCAGCCAGGAATTCCATCCCAACATCCCATCCATCCCTGTGTGCTGTCCCTCCATGCCTTGTCCCCAGTCCCTCTCCAGCTCTCCTGGAGCCCCTTCAGGCCCTGCCAGGGGCTCTGAGCTCTCCCTGGAGCCTTCTCCTCTCCAGGAGAACATTCCCAGCTCTCCCAGCCTGGCTCCAGCCCTGCAGCAGCTCCATGGGATCCTCTGGATCTCTCCAGGTCTTTGCTGTGCTGAGGGAGGACCTGGATGAGCAGGGGGTTTGGGCTTTGCTGCTGTTGAAGGCGTGGTGGCTGTTGGTGCCTGATCTCAGCACCTTCAGCAGGTCCTTGGCTGAAGGGGTCACTCAGAGCTGGGCCTGCTGCTCATCTCCCTTGGGATGCTCCCCCATCAGACCTTGGGAACATCATGGAAATGTGACCCTGTCCCCAGTGAGGCTGTCAGCAGCTGGGAGAAGCCCAGGGATGGTCCATGAGCAGGAGGAGCAGATGTTGGCCAGGAGCCAGAGCCATGGAATGTCTCCAGTCAGGAGGGATCTGTGGGAATCACCCAGCCCAGCTCTCTGCTCCTTGTTGGGTTATCTCAAACTGCCTTGGAGACCAGGGCAGGGAGAGCAGGAGCTGCTGCTGGGACACTCTTCCATCACCATGGATGGTGTAGGACCCTACAGCTCTGCCCAGAGCTCTTGGCCCAAAATTCCACCAAAGTCCACCAAAAATCAAACACTGAGCAGAGGAAATATATGGAAAGCACCACAAAAACCCCAGAACTTTCCTTCAAATGACCCTTTTTTGGTGGTTTCTTGTAAATGGATGATTTGTGTGATTCTTGGCTGTTTGGGGTGGTTTTGGGAGCAGCTGGAATTCTGACCCTGCTCGTGGCTTTTCCACAGGAGGTTTATCGCATCCCCAAGAAGAGCCAAGCAGAAAAGGAAAGCAGTGGTAAGTCCTTACCTTTTGCCAGGTTTTCCTCTGCTCCCTCATTTTCCCAGTTTGGAATGTCAAAGGGTGTTCTGCCTCCATAGCTCCTCCTCCTGGGAAACAGCTCCTGGGAATAGGGAGAATAATCTGAGCACTGGGTGGGGGGAGATGGGCCCTGAGGGTGATATGGAGCGACCTAAAATTAAAATCATGGAATTGGGGAGCTTGGAAAAGCCCTCCAGGATTGAATCCCCAGCACTGCCAAGGCCACCACTGATCCATGTCCCCAAGTGTCACATCCACATGGCTTTTAAATCCCTCCAGGGATGGGGACTCCACCACTGTCCTGGCCCTGGCCAACCTTTTCCATGAGAAATATCCCCAATATCCAACCTGAACGTCCCTTGGCACAACTTGAAGCTGTTTCTAAGAGATGGGAGCTCTTAATATCCAAATGATAAAAATTCCCTCCTTTTTTTTTCCCTGTTTTCCCAACAGCTGATCGTGGGAGAGAGACAGCCGGGCTCCGGGATCAGACCCCCACTCCCAAAAATCCCACCCTGAGCCGAGAGCGGGATCCAGAGCGGCAGAGCCAGAGCAAGGAGAGGAAGAGAAGGAGAGATTCCCTGTCCCCTCCCTCCTCAGCCTACGAGAGGGGCACAAAGAGGCCAGAGGACAGGCAAGTGGTGGCAGGGAGCTGCCATATTCCAGGGGTCTGCCACATTCCTGGGTAAAATCCCCAGGAAAAACGGTCCTGGAATCTCCCAGGGCTGGGGAAGGGAGTTTTCTCCTGGTGGAATCCTGGTGCTGAGATTCAATCCCAGTGGGAGTTGGGTGGTTCTTCTCTTGGGATAACCTGCATCTCCCATCTTCAGGTGTGTTTTGGGAATGAGGTGGGAAATGAGGGAAGTCCTGCCAGCTCCTGCACAGAGATGAGGGATCATGGAATGGTTTGGGTTGGAAGGACCTTAAAGCCCATCCAGTCCCACCCCATGTCATGGGTTTCACCTTCCACTGTCCCAGGGTGCTCCAGGCTCCATCTAACCTGGCCTGGGACACTTCCAGGGATGGGGAATCCAGGAATTCCAGGATGCAGCCCTCGTAATGCAAAGAGCTCCCTGGGTCCTTTAGAACCCATTCCCTTCTCCTGCTCCACCTCTTCCCAGGGTGCTGGGAATTATTCTCAACTTGGAGCAATCCCTGCCCTGTACAGGAGGGAGCAGTGCCTAAACCAGGATTTCTAACTCCAAAACTTCCTTGATTGAGTAGTTACTCCCTAAAAATACCTGTAAGGACAGCAGTCCAGGTGGGTGTGATCCCAGCAGGCTCCTGCCTTTCCTTGGCATCCTTGCCAGGGCTGAGCATGTGACTCCTAATGAAGAGAAGGAAAATACTCCATGTCTTGCAGTTCAGAGAGAATGGAGATCGTGTTAAAGGCAGCAGAAATACCATGGAATTTCCTTTAAAGAAGTCACTTCTCTGTTGTCCCTCTCAAAGCCACTCCATAATTAGGGAACAATTGGTGCCGAGTCAGCCAGACGAGGAAACCTCGCGTTGAGCTGAGCTGGGAGAGTTGGAAACATCTGGATAGAAAATACAGATGTAAATCTATCCCTCTGTAACGAGGCTGGAAACATTCCCAGGAAGTAAATCCTGGATTTTGGGGGTTGTTTGAAACAGAACAAGCATTTTTTTGGGTGAGGAGTTGCTGCTCTGGCTCTTCCCCCTGTGCTGTGTCCTTGTTGGTGAAGGACCAAGTTCCATCTCTGGGAATGTTCTCCCCACTCTGAGCATCCCTCTTTGTTATCCCAAGGATTTAATAAGGAAAATAACCAAATAGATTGAGAAAGAAGCACTAAACCCTTCTTCCCACTCCCTCCATGGCAGCTGCTTCTCTTCCAAACTCTCCAGGCAGTGCCAGGAAAGACTTTAATTAGGGAAATCAAACTCCTCCCGGCAATGAGGTTCCCATTAACGGATCCTGCAGCTCCTCTGGGAATGCCAGGAAACAGCTCCAGCAGATCTGTTGGTTGCAATGTGCTTTTGATATGTAAATGGATCCCAGGAACACAGAATATATGGAGAATATCCTGGATGCTTTGTAGAATCCATTATATTAAGGCTGCAAAGCATTTTTCCTTGTAATCCCTGTTTTACCACACTCGTAACGTCTGGAAATATCCACCTTTGATCTGAAATTTTCCTTGGTTGGGCTTTGATCAAAGTCCTCAGGCTTTTTTTTTCCCCTCCTCCCTTAATTCCCTGGAAAAATCCCTCCAGCTGCTGCGCATTTTGGGATGAAAACTCTTAAGGAATTAAAAAAAAAAACCATCCACACCATTATTTTTTGAAGCTGCGGTCTGTGAACGAGCAGAATTCCAAACAGGAATGTGCTGCTTGTGATTCCCTTGTTCTTTGCTGTGTCTGCAGCTCCCATGTGGGAGTTTTGGACTAGAAAGATGGAATTCTCACCCCAGCACTGGAATTTGGGGGGGAAGGTGCTGCGTTGTGAGTTTCTCCTCTTCAGGAGCCTCTTCCAAATTCCTTGTTTGTCCTGCTTTGGGAAAACATGGCAGAGTGTTTTCAGCAGGGCCTGTTTGGGGTGCCCTGCAGATTGTGAGTTTTCCTTGGGTTCTCTTGGAGATGTTCCCTCCCTCTCCAGGTATCCCAGAGCGGCTCCTCTGGACAGCTTCTGTGGCATCCTTGCATCTCCATCAGCACCAGGCTGATGTTGCCCAATCCACTGGGATTGCTCATCCTCTGCCCTGGCTCCCTGTGGATAAGCAGGACCAGCAGATGTTTCTCTTGAATTGGTCAAACAGCTGGAAATATGAGAATGCTTTTAGGAACTCATGCTGTCGTTGGGCATTCCAGGTTTTCCACTATCCCTTTTGCTGCTGGAGCCCTGGGCCTGCAGCTTCCTGAGGCCTCACAGCCTCCTTCCCTGTTCCCTCTGTGCCAGGTACGACACCCCAGCATCTTCCAAGAAGAAAGTCCGGCCCAAGGACCGCAACAAGCTGTCCACGGAGGAGCGCCGGAAGCTCTTCGAGCAGGAGGTGGCCCAAAGGGAAGCCCAGAAACAGCAACAGCAGCTCCAAAACCTGGGAATGACATCCCCACTTCCCTACGACTCCATGGGCTACGGAACATCCCACCACAGCTTCATTGGCTACCCACCAGGGTACCCCATGCAGGCCTACGTGGATCCCAGCAACCCCAACGCCGGCAAGGTGCTGCTGCCCACGCCCACCATGGACTCCATGTGCTCTCCAGCGGGATATGAGCATTCCCAGACTTTGGTGGGGCACACGGTGGAGCCGACCCTGAGCACCCCACAGCCAGTGCCCGTGGTGCAGCACGTGGCCACCACCATGGAGGTGGCCACGCCGCAGTACGTGGCGCAGAGCGACGCCGTGGTGCACCAGGAGGCCAACGTGGCCACTGTGCTGCCGGTGGCCACGGCCGGGGCGGTGCAGAGCCAGAGTTATGGGGTGTGGGATTCCAGCCAGCAGCCCGTGGCTGTCCAGCAGCCCTATTCCCCAGCCCAGTCCCAACCTGCCATCTACTACCAGGGCCAGACCTGCCAGACCGTCTACGGAGTGACCTCGCCCTACTCGCAGACCACCCCGCCCATCGTCCAGGTAATTCCAGCTGGGAACACCCATGGACCCAGGGCAGCCAGCTGGGAAAAACACCAGAGTTGCTCACTCTCTGTCACTTCTTTTATTGGAGCATTTTCTTAGCTCTTCTCAGGGAACTTCCTGCCCAAGAGTAGGAGAAAAGCACATTCCGGGGTATTTTCCATCTACAGACGGTATAAATTGGAGAATCACGGAATCCTGGAATGTGTGGGATTGGGAGGAATCTTAAAAAATACCCAGTGCCACTCACTGCCATGGGCAGGGACACCTTCCTCTGTCCCAGGGTGCTCCAAGCCCTGTCCAGCCTGGCCTTGGACATTCCAAGGGATAGGAACTACTGAGAACATTCAGGAATGGGGAATATTGAGCATATCTAGGAATGGGGGAATATTGAACACATCCAGGGATGATGATTCCATAGTTTGTGGGACCAATCAGGAGTTTACAGCTTGGAGGAATATTTTGGTTTTTTGACTGCTGAGGGGAGATTTGTGGCTAAAAGCTGAGTAAAACGTGGATGTGGCAGCTCAGTTTCCACTGGGTTTTGGAAATAGAGTCTGCAGCTACCAGAATTAATTATATTACAAAAATCGAAGTATAATAGGAAGGAATTCCTGGCTGGGAGGATAGGGAGAGGCTGGGATGGAATTCCCAGAGAAGCTGTGGCTGCCCCTGGATCCCTGGAGGTGTCCAAGGCCAGGTTGGTGCTTGGAGCACCGTGGTCTGGTGGAAGCTGCAGTCCTGCAGTAAAGGGTTTTTTTTTTGGGAAAAGCAACTGAATGTGATTCCCTGTTGCAGAGCTATGCCCAGCCAGGTCTCCAGTACATCCAGGGCCAGCAGATCTACACAGCTCATCCTCAAGGAGTCATCGTGCAGCCCCCCACGGCCGTCACCACCATCGTGGCAGCCGGGCAGCCCCAGCCCATCCAGCAGGTGAGGATCCCAAGGGATGGGGAGGGTTTTCCCATGGGATAAAGAGCTGCCAGGACACTTTTCGTGACCCCTCACAACTTTCCCTTCATCCCTTTGGTGCTGTTTGCAGCCAGAGCTGGTGGTCACCAACAACCTCCTGGATCTGCCTCCGCCTTCTCCTCCCAAACCCAAAACCATCGTCCTCCCTCCCAACTGGAAAACGGCCCGGGATCCTGAGGGGAAGATCTACTACTACCACGTGGTCACCAGGTGGGTGTGGACGTGGCTGTCCCCTGTCCCCAAGTGCCACATCCACAGGGCTTTGAGGTCCCTCTGGGATGGGCACTCCCACCCTTTCCATGAAGGAGTTTTCCCAATATCCAACCGGAGCATCCCCTGGCACAACTTGAGGCTGTTCCCTCTTGTCCTGTCGCTTGTTTTTTGGGACTTGAGCCCAGCTCCCACCTCCATAGGAAGAAACACGATTTTCCCAATGTTTTTCCTACACCTTTCCCATCAGTTTTGGAAAAAAAGCAGGTTTTGTATCAATCTCTATGAATTTACCTGAAATTATAATGAATTTTAAGCTTCTAAAAAGGACTTTTAAAAAATATCCAGCTCCTTGGGAGGTGTGGATGGGGATCCACCTCTGAAGGGATAAGCAGAAAGATTTTCTTCCTTACCCATTTCCTGTTGTCAGTTCTTGTTCCTGGCACACAATTCCTTGCATCCATTAATCTTTTCCATCTCCATTTTGGATTCCCTCCCTGCTCCCTGGCACACAGCAGAGCAGGAAACCTTCAAACACCTGGAATTCAAACCAGTGGAGCAGGAATTGGTGAATTGTGTTGTTTGGAAGTCTTGGGATGAGATGAGGAGAGCCAAGGGAGCCTTGGTGGAGGCTGAGCCTTCCCTGGGCTCTCTGCTGGGATGTTCCCACTTTTCCATGCTGGAAATCCCATCCTGGTGATGAACATCCCTTGATCCCACAGTGTCACCACGGTAGAAAATGTTTTTCCTGCTTCTCCAGTCTAAAAACCTTCAAATTAAGAGCAAGGCCGTGAATTCCATGTGACAGGAATTCTGCTGGCTGATGGAATCTGGATGTCCCAGCTGATGGGCTCATCCCCTGAGCAGGTCCCAGCTTCTCTGAGGAGGTGCCAATGGTGTGTTCTCCTTCCTCCAGACAAACCCAGTGGGATCCTCCGACCTGGGACAGCCCTGGGGACGACGCCAGCCTGGAGCACGAGGCCGAGATGGACCTGGGGACCCCCACGTACGACGAGAACCCCATGAAGGTGAGGGACACAAATCTTTGGGATGGACCAGGGGGTGGGAGGTCACTGTGGAGCTGGGAGGTGGCAGAGGGGACACAAGTGACCAAGGATCTTTTGGAGTGGCTGCACTGGCCACACTCAGGGCTGGACTGTTCCAGCCACAGCTCGAGTGAACTTCCCTGAGGTTCTGCCCTGTGTGTGGAGCTGGCCAGAAAAATGGGAATAACGTTGGAAAAGGACAAACTAAGGGTGTAGCTGAGGAGCCTTTCCCATACCTGATTCCTTAAAAAGCTGGAGAAAGTCCATGGAAAGAAAGAAAGGAATAAATTCTCCCTCTGCTTTGGTGCTCCCACATTCCTGGGATTTGCCTGGAGGTGTTGTCCATCCTGCAGCACTCAGGAACATCCCACATGGCTGCTGTTGCCTTTCCATGTGCTGCCGGGATCCCAAGGGTTAATCCCATTCCCAGAATGCCTCTGAGTGCTCCTGCCAGGATTCCTGGCGAGTTCACTCCAACGAAATTATGGACAAATATCTCCCTGAAAAAAAATTAATTGGAAAATGAGCTCAGAGCTGGCACTCCCCACTCAGCCAGGGGGCTGTTGCTTCCACTGCAGAATCCAGGGAAGCCTTTTCAAGGATTTTTACCCCTGGATCAGTGGCACATTTATCCCATGACATTCCCTGATATTCCAGGATCTTGGGGTTGCAAATATTTTTTGAAGATATTTACAAATAGCGGGGTTGCAGATATTGGGATTGAGCAAGAAAATGTTAATTGGAGGCTCTAAAGGGAGATTTGAAGCTGGAAAAGGTGTGAAGGGATGAGCAGAAGTTCAGTGGTGGAGAGCAGCTTGGAGTTGTTTGGGAACATCCCTGGGATGGGAACGAGTTGCTGAGGAGAAGGTTGGGCTTTTCTGAGTGAGGAAATAGAGCTGTGCTGGTGCATTCCAGCTTGGGAGCTGTTTTTCTGTGGAATTTTGAGGGTCTTGGTGCTGCCTGCACAGCAGAGGGAGCAGCAGGGGAAGGTGCTTCTGTAAATGTGGGGTTTTATCCCATAAATTGGAATAAAGAGGAACCGAGGGCCGAGGTCACCATCCTCAGGCTGAACACAAACCGGCTGCTCCTTCCAGGTTTTGTTGCTGACTCCAAACCCAAAATCCCTGAATTTCCCTGAATCCACGAGTCCCTCATTCCTAGATGAGCCATGACTCTGGCTGACCTCAGGCTGAGGTGGTTCCTCCTCACTCCAGAGCTTTCATTCCTTTCTTTCTGAGCCAGGGTGGCCGGAAAGTTGAGTTTTTCCTGGCACTGAATTCCCATGGTCACAGCTCCTGCCTCTGACGCTTCCACCCTGGAATTACAACCACATTCCTTGGATTTTTTACCCTCCTCCCCACCCAACACCTTTTCCAAATGCATTAAACCCACCCAGGAGGGATTAAACCCACTGGCACCATCTGACAGCTGCTGCTGCTATTCCCGGTGTTCCTGGGCCTTGGGGGAGGATTTTGATGGAAAGGCACAAGAGGAATGGGAAGCCAGGATCACTATTCCCTCTAAAGCACATTTGAAATCTTGTTTTTCCCTTGGAAAATGGCTTTCCTGAGGGAGTGGCCCAGCAGGAAGACTGGCAGGGACACTGGGCTGGATGCTGAAGGTTTTGCATCCTTTTAGATGGAAAAAGCTTGGATTTGGGATGAGTTTGTCTCTGCCCATTGGTTCTCCATGGAAAGGTTGGTGTCAGTGGAGCAGATCCCAGCTGCTGGAGAATCCCAGTCAGGCTCCTCCAGGTTTTCCCAAACATTTGGCTTCTTGATCCCATCCCAGGCTGGTATTCCTCCCATCTTTGTGGCTTCTCCATTCCCATCTCCTCTAGAGGCTGGAAAATAGGGACAGCACCATTCTGGGGATTTTCCTGTGTTAGTTTTCCTGGCAGCCTTTGGATTACAGGATTTCACTTTGGAGGGGTGAGGGAGGAAGGCCTTGATAAGGAGATTTTGATATTAAAATAAATCTAAAATGGAATTTTAGCCTAAAATTAGGAAGAATTCTCCAAGGAGGAACTGGTACCTTGGCACAAGGAGGAGCTTGGAAATGGAGTTTTCATTTCTCCTCCTCATCTTTCCCTGCTAATTTTGACACCAATTTTTGCCCTCATCCCACATGGAGAGGGGTTGGATGGGGAAAGGTCTGGGGGCAGAGAAGGGTTTGGGGATGGAGAAAGGATTGGAGGAGAAGGATTTTGGGGTGGAGAAAGGATTGGAGGAGAAGGATTTTGGGGTGGAGAAGGGATTGGAGGAGAAGGATTTTGGGGTGGAGAAGGGATTGGAGGAGAAGGATTTTGGGGTGGAGAAGGGATTGGTGGAGAAGGATTTTGGGATGGAGAAGGGATTGGAGGAGAAGGATTTTGGGGTGGAGAAGGGATTGGAGGAGAAGGATTTGGGGATAGAGAAGGGTTCGGTGGAGGAAGATTTGGTGGGGAAAGATTTGGGGATGGTGAATTTTGGGGTGGAAAAGGATTCAGGGGTGGAGAATGATTTGGAGCAATAGAAGGGTTTGGGAATGAAGAAGGGTTTGTGAATGATGAAGGGTTTGGGAATGATGAGGGGTTTGGGATGGGTTTGGGAATGATGAAGGATTTGGGAAGGGTTTGGGAATGACAAGGGGTTTGGGAAAGGAGAGATTTGGGAATGAAGAGGGGTTTGGGAATGGAGGGATTTGGAATGACAGAGGGTTTGGGAAGGGTTTGGGAATGACAAGGAATTTGGGAATTGAGAGATTTAGGAATGATGAGGGATTTGGAAATGAAGAGGGGTTTGGGAATGATGAAGGATTTGGGAATGAAGGGGTTTGGGAATGAAGAGGGGTTTGGGAATGGAGGGGTTGGGGAATGGAGGGATTTGGGAAAGGTTTGGGATTGGAGGGGTTTGGGAATGATGAAGGATTTGCCGATGGAGCACTGCAGGGTTTGGTGCTGGAGCCATCCGGAGCCATCTGCTCCCCATTCCCGGCCTTTTGAAGTGGCAGCTGAGCCTGGGGCCGGAGCAGGAGCTTTGATGTCCCTGCTCTGGCCAAGCCTGGGCCATAAAACCTCCCTGGCACGGCTGATTTACACCCTTTGCTCCCGGGATTTTGCAGCTCTTCCCTGCAGCCAGGCAGAAAGAAAGAGATTTTTTTTTCTGCTTTTTTTCAGTGTTAAATACTTCTAAAAAGTGGGATTTTTTTAATTAAAAGAAATATTGGGACATCATCAAAGAGCAGGAGGAGAGGGGAAACTTCCCTCAGCTTTCCAAACCTTTAACAAATCCTTTTGCTCTTTGCATCCTTACAGTCCAAGTTGGGATGACCTGAATCCCAAACTTCTGCCAGAAAATGGTGCTGGTGCAGGGATGCTGCTTTTCCCTTCTTAGGCTCCAAGGAGATCCCTGAGCTTGGGATGGGAGCGTGTGGGAGGTGGGTGTGGGTCCAGCATGAAGGGATGGGCCCTGGGATGCAGCTGGAGTGGATTCTACTCCATTAGTAAATCAGGGATCAGTACTCAGGGAAGCAGCCAGAAATTCCGAGAAAATTCCCTTTATCTTGACTGTAGCTAAAGATAATCCGTGTGAATGCTTGTGGGGGGCCCCAGCCCACCCAGGGAATTCCTGAAGGAAAATCCACCACCACAGGACTTATTCCCACTATGGACCATCCTGACTGCCCCAGGACCCACTTTTGCTCTTTTTCCAGCTTTTTTTCCAAAGAAAACAAGAGCAAGGAGTGGTCCCTGTGCCTCCCAGCTCAGGAGTGTGCTGGGAGTTGTGCCAGCATTGGGCTGGGAAATGTGTTGGGACCAAACTGAGGAGTGCCAGGAGCAAGGCTGGGAAATGCTGGGACTGGGCTGGGGGCTGTGCTGGGATCAGACTGGGAATTGTGCCTGGACTGGGGCGAGGAGTGTGCTGACATGGGGATGGGGAGCAAACTGGGATTGGGCTGGGAAATGCCTGCTTTGGGGTGTGGAGCATTCCAGGACTGGGCTGGGAAGCTCACCAGGAATGAGCTGGGAAGTGTGCTGGGATCGGGCTGGCAAGTTCACTGGGATGAACTGGGAAGCTCACCTGAAAGTTCACCAGGATTGAACTGAGGAATGACCAGGACTGGGCAGGGAAGTTTGCTGGGATAAGGCTGGGAAGAGCACAAGGAGTGGGCTGGGAAATGCCTGGTTTGGCATTATCTGGGAATTGTACCTGGATCAGACTGGGAAATGTGCTGGCCTTGAGCTGGGAAGGGTGTTGGGAATGGGTTGAGGAGTGCACTGGAATGGGCCTGGAAGCTCATCAGAGTTGGGCTGAGCAGCTCGTTGGGATCAGCCTGGGGAGATCTGGGTTGGACTGGGGACTGTGCTGGCACTGGGCTGGGAATCTCCCTGGGAATGGGATGGGGGACAGGAGCACTGTCCCCAAGGGAAGCGTTGCCATCCCTGTGTCCCCTCTGCAGTCTTCCAAGAAGCCCAAGACGGCGGAAGCCGACACGTCCAGTGAGCTGGCCAAGAAGAGCAAGGAGGTGTTCAGGAAAGAGGTGAGGGATCCCAGACTGGGGATGGGATGGGATGGGATGGGATGGGATGGGATGGGATGGGGCTGTGGATGGGATGGGATCAGGGGCTGTGGATGGGATGGGATCAGGGGCTGTGGATGGGATCAGGGGGCTGTGGATGGGATCAGGGGGCTGTGGATGGGATGGGATCAGGGGGCTGTGGATGGGATGGGGCTGTGGATTGGGGCTGTGGATGGGATGGGATCAGGGGGCTGTGGATGGGATGGGGCTGTGGATTGGGGCTGTGGATGGGATGGGGTGGGATCAGGGGGCTGTGGATGGGATGGGGATGGGATGGGGATGGGATGGGATGGGATGGGATCAGGGGGATGGGATGGGATGGGATGGGATGGGGCTGTGGATTGGGGCTGTGGATGAGATCAGGGGTCTGGATCCAGCCTGTCTCCCACAGATGTCCCAGTTCATCGTGCAGTGCCTGAATCCCTACCGGAAACCCGACTGCAAAGTGGGCAGGATCACCACCACTGAGGACTTCAAACACCTGGCACGCAAGGTGGGAACGTGGGACACGGGGATGGGGGACATGGGGGTACAGGGACATGGGATACAAGGACTTGGGAACACGAGGAGGAGGGGAACATGGTCACACACAGGGTATGGGGACACAGGAATGTGGGGACATGGAGAGTACAGGGACATGAGGATGTGGGACATGGGAACATGGATACAGGGACATGGGGACATGGATACAGGGACATGGGGACATGGAGAGTATAGGGACATGAGGATGTGGGACATGGGAACATGGATACAGGGACATGGGGACACAGGGATGTGGGACATGGGAACATGGATACAGGAGCATGGGGACATGGGGACACAGGATGTGGGGACATAGGGACTGTGGGTACAGGGACATGAGGATGTGGGACATGGGAATATGGATACAGGGACGTTGGGGACACAGGGACACAGGGATGTGGGGACATAGGGACAGTGGGTAGAGGGACATGGAGACACAGGGATACAGGGATAATGGACATGGGGACACAGGGACATGGAATGTGGGATTGGGGACATGGAGAGTGCAGGTTCACTGGAATGTGGGAGGTGGGGACATTGGGTACAGGGACACAAAGATGTGGGGACATGGAGGATAGAGGGATATGGGGACACAGGGGTTTGGAGTTCAAGGAGTTGGGAACATGAGGGGTTTGGGAACTTGGGGATACAGGGATGAGGGGGATGTGGGACATGGGGACACAGGATACAGGAACATGGAGGGTACAGGGACAATGGGGTGTGGGGACTTGGGGACAAAGGGCTGGCCCCAGGAAATGGGATTGTGTCATTCCAACTGCCTCCAGCTCCTTGGAAGATGAGGGAAGGGAAGGAGAAACGGTGAGGGGATATTGGGAGAAAAATAGAAAATATTTAGGGAATATTTGGGGAATAACAGGGCAATAATAGTGAATAATTGGGGAATAATGGATAAATAGTATGGAGGAATAATAGGAAACATTTAGGGAATATTTGGGGAATAACAGGGCAATAATAGTGAATAATTGGGGAATAATAGATAAATAATATGGAGGAATAATAGGAAACATTTAGGGAATATTTGAGGAATAACAGGGCAATAATAGTGAATAATTGGGGAATAATAGATAAATAATATGGAGGAATAATAGGAAACAATTAGGGAATATTTGGGGAATAATAGAAAATATTTGGGGAATATCTAGGCAATAATAGAAAAAGGGAATATTTGTGATAATAAGAAATATTTGGGGAATAATTGCAAATATTGGCACAACAATACCAAATATTTAGGGAATATTTGGGAAATAACAGCAAATTTAATATTGGGAATTATTTGGGGAATATCTGGGAAGTAATAGAAAAATAGTTTAGGGACTAATAGGGAATATTTGGGGAGTAATAGGAAAATAGCTTGGGAATGTTGGGAAAGTAACAGCAGGTATTGAGTGAACAATACCAAATATTTGGGGAATATTTAGGCAGTATTTAGGGAATATTTAGGCAATATTTAGGGAATATTTGGGGAGTAACATAACAATAGTTTGGGGAATGTTTGGAAAATATAGCAGATACTTGGGCAGCACTACCAAATATTTATGGAATATTTAGGGAATATTTGAGGAGTATTTGGGGAATAATACAACAATAGCTTGGGCAATATCTGGAAATAACAGGGAATATTTGGGGAATAATAGGAAAATAGCTTGGGAATGTTTAAAAATAACAGCAGATATTGAGGGAACAATAGTAAATATTTGGGGAATATTTGAGGACTATTCAGGGAATATTTAGGCAAGATTTGGGGAATATTTGGGGAGTAATATAACAATGGCTTGGGGGATTTCTAGCAATAACTAGGAATATTTGGGGAATAATAGGAAAATAGCTTGGGAATGTTTGGCAGATATTGAGGGAACAATACCAAATATTTAGGGAATATTTGGGAAGTATTTGAGGAATGTTTGAGAACTAATATAAAAATAGCTTGGACAATACCTAGAAATAACAGGGAATATTTGGGGAATAATAGAAAAACAACAGCAGGTATTGAGGGAACAATACCAAATATTTAGGGAATGTTTGGGGAATAATACGTCAGTGGCTCAGGGAATAGCTGGAAATAAGGGGGAATATTTGGGAAGTTGGAGCACAGTGGCTTGGGGGAGTGCCCAGAGCTGGGCTGGGTGGGAATTCTGGGACTGACTCCCGTGGCATTGTCACCTCCCCACAGCTGACCCACGGAGTGATGAACAAGGAGCTCAAATACTGCAAGAACCCCGAGGACCTGGAGTGCAACGAGAACGTCAAACACAAAACCAAGGAATACATCAAGAAGTACATGCAGAAATTCGGGATCCTCTACAAGCCCAAAGAGGACACGGAGCTGGAATAGCCCCTGGAATAACCCCCGGCCCTCGGGAGCCCCGAGTCCCACCGGGATTGGCCCTCCCGAGCCACCGACCTGTGAATTTATTATTATTATTATTAATTATTATTATTATTATGACGATGATGGATTTTTGGGGTTTTTTTTTAAGGAAAACAAACTTGGTTCCCGTGGCTGAGGATGAGCCAGGCTTTCCTAAGCCTGCTTTTCCTGATCCAGGCTTTCCCAAGCCCGGCTCTCCCGGCGCTGCTCCCAAGCTCTGTATTATATTTTAACGTATATGTGAATATATTGATAATAATTTGCTTTTTTTTTTTTCCCGTTGCTTTCAGCCCCAAACGTGCCAATCCCACGGGAACGTTTGGCAGGAGACTTTGGGGGTTATTCCCGGATTTTAATTTTTTTTGTTTGTTTGTTTGTTTTTTTCCTTGGTTTTTCCTTTCGGTTCTGCGAGGTTTCCTCCGTTTCCCTGTAAATACTGCGGATTTCTGGCCATGTTGATAAGATTGATTTTACTGCTTCGAGCATTTTACTTTATCCAATTTTTACGGAACTTTTTATGTAAAAAAAAAAGAGCAAAAAAAGAGAAATAAAAAATCAAAAGAAAAAAAACAAAACAAAACAACAAACCCAGAACAATCCTGAACCCCAAAATCGACGCAGGGTGGGACCACAAGGGGGACCTGGCTTGGGATGTCCCCTCTCCCTTGGGGACCTCCTGTCACCTACAGCATTTCTGGGAATCTGGACCCCCTGGGAAGGGAAGTTTGGGGTGACCTGGGAGCATTTTGAGGTTAAAAACGGCTTTTTCTGGCCTTGGGGCCTTTAGGGTGTCCCCTCCTCCTCCTAAGGCCACCCACGCCAGGGGTGGGTGTGGGACACAGGGACACATGCCAGGACACACGTGGGGACACGTGGATGGCCAAGGACACAAATCCCAGGGACACCTGAGGGGTCCCATCCTTGGCCCTGGGGAAATCTGGGACACCTGGGGACACCCAGCCCAGACACCTGAGCAGTCACATCCCAAGGATGCAGGGACAACCAGGGACACATCTTGGGGACAAAGGGACACTTGGGATACATTCTAGGGACACACATCCTGGTGACACACAAACACCTGAGGGGACTCACTTGGGACACCCGAGGGGGGCACATTCCAGGGACACATGGACACCTGGAGATACTGGGACTCCTGAAGGGACACACCCCAAGGACACACGGACACAGCCCGAGAACACGCACGGACACACAGACACTCGAGGACACAAACCCTGGTGGCACCCAGTGACACGTTTAATGCCCCCACCCAGGGACCAGCCACCAAAAGTCCCTGTCCCACCCCCCAGAATCCCTAAAAAAGTACAAAACCCACGTAGAAAAACCCCCAGGAATCCATTGGGAAGGGGAAGCACCGCCCCGGTGTCGCCGGGAGTGTCACACGGCGGAGGTGACATCGCCCGGTGCCACCGCGGGGCCGGGGCCGCGCCGCTCGCTGCCGGGCGCTCCCAGCTCCAGGAGCCGCTCCAGCTCTCCCGGCTCCTCCTGGCGCCCTCGGGGACCCTCGGGGGACGCTGCGGGGAGGGACAGGATCAGCATCCCGGAATTCCACACCGGGAGAGACGGAGTGAGGGATGGGGGCGGCTCCCGACCCCCCTCGGGGGCGTAAGGGAGCCCCGACCCCATCCGGGTGCTCCCTAATCCTATTTAGGGGCTTCTGGACCCCATCCAAGTGTTCCCTAATCCCGTTTAGGGCCTTCCCGATCCCATTTGGATGCTCCCGACACCAGCCCATGTTCCCCGATCCCATTTGGGGGCTTCCCAACCCCTTTGGGTGCTCCCTAATCGCGTTTAGGGGTTTTCCAACCCCACTCCGTGCTCCCCGATTCCATTTGGATCCTCCTGAACCCACCCCGTGCTCCCCGACCCCATCCCATCCCATCCCATCTACAGCCCCATCCCATCCCATCCCATCCCATCCCATCCCATCCCATCCCATCCCATCCCATCCCATCCCATCCCATCCCATCCCATCCCATCCCATCCCATCCCATCCCATCCCATCCCATCCCATCCCATCTACAGCCCCATCCCATCCCATCCCATCCCATCCCATCCCATCCCATCCCATCCCATCCCATCCCATCCCATCCCATCCCATCCCATCCCATCCCATCCCATCCCATCCCATCCCACCCCACCCCATCCCACCCCATCCCCATCCCCATCCTTCTGAGGTCCCCCCAAACCGTGACCCTCGCCGGGGCTGGGTGTCCCCAAACCCGCTGATGTTCCCCCAATCCCCCCCAGTTCTGGCTGTCCCCAATCTCCCCCCGGTTCTGGCTGTCCCCAATCCCCCCCAGTTCTGGCTGTCCCCAATCCCCTCCAGTTCTGGCTGTCCCCAGTCCCCCCCAGTTCTGGCTGTCCCCAATCCCCCCCAGTTCTGGCTGTCCCCAATCCCCCCCAGTTCTGGCTGTCCCCAATCCCCCCAGTTCTGGCTGTCCCCAATCCCCCCCAGTTCTGGCTGTCCCCAATCCCCCCAGTTCTGGCTGTCCCCAGTCCCCCCAGTTCTGGCTGTCCCCAGTCCCCCCAGTTCTGGCTGTCCCCAGTCCCCCCAGTTCTGGCTGTCCCCAATCCCCCCAGTTCTGGCTGTCCCCAATCCCCCCTGTTCTGGCTGTCCCCAATCCCCCCCCCAGTTCTGGCTGTCCCCAATCCCCCCAATTCTGGCTGTCCCCAGTCCCCCCAGTTCTGGCTGTCCCCAATCTCCCCCCAGTTGTGGCTGTCCCCAATCCCCCCAGTTCTGGCTGTCCCCAATCCCCCCAGTTCTGGCTGTCCCCAATCCCCCCCAGTTCTGGCTGTCCCCAATCCCCCCAGTTCTGGCTGTCCCCAATCCCCCCAGTTCTGGCTGTCCCCAATCCCCCCCAGTTCTGGCTGTCCCCAATCCCCCCAGTTCTGGCTGTTCCCAATCCCCCCAGTTCTGGCTGTCCCCAATCCCCCCAGTTCTGGCTGTCCCCAATCTCCCCCCGGTTCTGGCTGTCCCCGTCCCCGTCCCGGGTCGCTCACGGTGCTGCGCTGGCTCCAGCCCGGCGCTGTCCGAGCACAGGCCGCTGTCCCCCCGCAGCTTCTCCGCGTCCCCCGCCTCCCCCGTGTCCCTCGCCTTGTCCAGCTGCCGCTTCTTCCTGCAGGTGTCCCAGCTGCGGGGGACACCGGGGGGGTCACCGGGAGGGTCCCCAAATCGCCCCGTGTGTCCCCCGGCCCCCCGCACTCACCACTTGAAGGCCACGTAGGCCACGAGCCCCACGACGAGCGCGGCCAGGAGGGCGCAGTACAGGGGGATGATGTCCCCGGGGGGCGGCTCGGGGGGAGCCCCCGACACCGGAGGGGTCACCCGGGGGTCCCCCGACACCGGCAGGGTCACTCGGGGGTCCCGCGACATCGGGGGGGTCCCCTCAGGCAGCGGCGCCGCGGCCTCGTCTGTGGGAGCCCCCCCAAAAAATAAAGGGAAGGGGATGCGGACGTGGCAGGGTCGGTTTTACCCCTTGGAGAGGGGTAAGGGGTGAGACCCCCGGGTTTGGGGACAACTCCGGAGGTTTGGGGACATCCCCACGGTCACCCCAAGAGGGACACGGTGGGAAAGTGAGGCAGAGTGAGGGGGAATGAGGGGAAAAGGGAAACTGAGGCAGAAAAGAGGGAATGGGATAAAACGGGGGAAACTGAGGCACAATGAGGGGAAATGAGGGGGAAAGGGGGATGAGGTGAAAAAGGGAAACTGAGGCACAGAAAGGGGGAATGAGGGACAAAAGGGGAAACTGAGGCACAAGAGGGAATGAGGTGAAAAAGGGGGATGAGGTGAAAAAGGGAAACTAAAACACAGGAAGAGGGAATTGGATAAAAAGGGAAACTGAGGCAGAATAGGGAATGAGGGGGAAAGGGAAACTGAGGTGCAAAAGGAGAGAAAGGGATAAAATGGGGGAAAGTGATGCACAAAAAGGGAATGAGGGACAAAAGGGGAAACTGAGGCACAAAACCAGGGAATGAGGTGAAAAAGGGAAACTGAGGCACAAAAGGGAATGAGATAAATAAGAGGGAAGTGGGAATGGGATAAAACGGGGGAAACTGAGGCACAATGAGGAGAAATGAGGGGGAAAGGGAAACTGAGGCACAAAAGGGAATGGGGAGGAAAAGGGGGATGAGGTGAAAAAGAGAAACTGAGGCAGAGAAAGGGGGAATGAGGGACGAAAGGGGAAACTGGGGTAGAAAAAGGGGAATAAGGTGGAAAAGGGAAAATGAGGCACAGAAAGAGGGAATGAGGTGAAAAAGGGGGAATGCGGCAGAAAAAGAAGGAATGAGGTGAACAGAGAAACTGAGGCAGAAAAGAGGGAACGGGGTCAAACAGGGGAAACTGAGGCACAAGGGAATGAGGTGAAAAAGGGAAACTGAGGCAGAAAAACAGGGAATGAGGGATGAAAAAAGGGAATGAGAAAAAAAAGGGGAAACTGAGGCAAGACACAAGGAAAGTAAAGTAGAACATGGGGAAATTGAGAGGTGGCTGGGGAAACTGAGGCACAAAAGGGGAAATGAGGCAGGATAAGGGGAAATTCTGGAATGATGTGGGGAAACTGAGGCACAGTGTGGGGAAAATGAAGCAGGACGGGAAACTGAGACACAAAAGGGGACAGTGAGGAAAACGAGGGGAAACTGAGGCACAGGGTGGGGAAATGAAGGAATGACATGAGGAAAGA
This sequence comes from Acridotheres tristis, assembly GCA_037013685.1. Lineage (NCBI taxonomy): Eukaryota > Metazoa > Chordata > Aves > Passeriformes > Sturnidae > Acridotheres > Acridotheres tristis. The sequence goes on from CM072895.1 coordinate 1,083,087, forward strand.
GGCATGACAAGGGGAAACTGAGGCACGAAGAGGGGAAATTAAGGAGCAACGTGGGGAAACGGAGGCACAATATGGGAAATTAAGGAATGACGAGGGGAAACTGAGGCACAAAAGGGAAACTGAGGCATAATAGGAGAAATTAAGGAAAAAGACACGGTGAAGGGAAACTGAGGCAGGACATGGAAAACTGGGGCACCGTAAGGGGAAATTAAGGAATAACAGGGGAAAATGGAGGCACAATATGGGAAATAAAGGAATGACACAAGGAAAGAGAGAAGATGAAGGGCACAAAAGGGAAACCGAGGCATGAAGGGAGGAAATTCTGGAATGATGTGGGGGAAACTGAGGCACAGTGTGGGGAAAATGAAGCAGGACGGGAAACTGAGACACAAAAGGAGACAGTGAGGAAAACGAGGGGAAACTGAGGCACAGGGTGGGGAAATTAAGGAATGATGAGGAAAAACTGAGGCACCACAAGGGGAAATTAAGGAGCAGCAAGGGGAAACTGAGGCACAATATGGGAAATTAAGGAATGACACGAGGAAAGACACGATGAAGAGAAACTGAGGCAGGACATGGGAAACTGAGGCACCACAAGGGAAAACAGGCACAAAAAAGGGAAATTAAGGAGCAACATGGGGAAACAGAGGCACAAAAGGGAAACTGAGGCATGAAATGGAAATTAAGGAGCAGCAAGGGGAAACTGAGGCAGAATTTAGTAAACTGAGGCACCATAAGGGGAAATTAAGGAGCAGCAAGGGGAAACTGAGGCAGAATTTAGTAAACTGAGGCACCATAAGGGGAAATTAAGGAGCAGCAAGGGGAAACTGAGGCACAATATGGGAAATAAAGGAACGACACGAGGAAAGAGACACGATGGAGGGAAACTGAGGCATCACAAGGGAAAACTGAGGAACAAAAGGGGAAATTAAGGAGCGACACGGGGAAACTGAGGCACGAAAAGGGAAACGGAGGCAGAAGGGGGGACCCGTCCCCAGTGCCCCCCTTTGGGGTCCCGGGGCCACTCACGGGTGCAGGGCGGGCAGGGCGGGCACGGCTCCTCCGGCTCCTCCTCCGCGGGGCTCCGCGCTGCGGGTTTGGGGCATTTTTGGGGTTTTTTTGGGGTTTTTTGGGGGGAGTGCCGCTGGGTTCGGGGGGGTTTGGGGGTACTCACTGCGGGTGCAGGGCGGGCAGCGGCTGTCGCAGGGCTCGGGGACACCGGGGGGACACGGGGGACACTCCCCGCCCCGCCCCGGCACCTGCGGGCACAGAGGAAATCCTGCCTCAGTTTCCCTTAAATCCGCGAATTCCCACTGGGAACCCCCCCAAAAAAACATGGAAAAGGGGGTTTGGAGGAGGGGAAAGAGTGGGAATTGAAGAAGAGTAAAAATAAATAATGATGAGAAAGGGAAATAAATAAAAGCGGGGAATCAAACGGAAAGAGTTAAAAGGAAAGGAAATAAATAGTAAATAAAAGTGAGGTAAATGGCATTGGAGTGGAAAAGAATGAAAAGAAATAAACGAAATAAAAGAGTAAAGAAGGGAAAAGTTGAATTAAATTAAAGTGGAAGGAAAAAAAGGGAAATAATAAGGAAAATAAGGAAAGTAAAATAGGGTAAGATGAAATAAAACAGGGAAAATGAAATACAATAAAAAAGGAAAATTTTTAAAAAAAGAGGAAAATAAAATGAAATTCAAAAAAGGTGAAGGAAATACAAGAGGAAAATAAAAATAAAATCAAAATTAAAAAGGATGATTAAAAGAACGATAAAAATAAAATTATAGAAAGGAAAATAAAAAGAAAATAAATCAGGAAAATAAAAAGAAAATAAACCAGGAAAATAAAAGAAAATAAAGAGTAAAAAAAAAATGGAGGGAAACGGAATAAAATGAAAGAAAAGGAACTGAACCGAAATGGCCCAAACTTAACGGAACCAAACCCAAAAAACTTCAACAAAAGCCACGGAGTGAAGTGACCCGGAGCGCCCCGGGGGCATCGGGAGACCCAGCCCGTCCCATCCCGGTCCCGTCCCATCCCGGTCCCGCGTCGGTGCCGCTCCCGCTCCCCCTCCCGGTCCCGTCCCGCCCGCACCGGGCTCAGCAGCAGCAGCAGCAGCGGCACCGGCAGCGTCCGCATCGTCGGGACCGGCCCGGGACCCCCGCTCCGGGCCGGGCCGAACCGAGCCCGAGCGGCACCGAACTGCTCCGAACCGCTCCGGTCCCGTCCGGCACCGCTCGGCCGCGGTTCGGCTCCGCTGGGTCCCGGTTCGGCCCCGTCCGGCCCCGCTCGGTCCCGGTTCGGCGCCGGTCGGCCTCGCTGGGCGCCGGTTCGGCTCCGTTCGGCCCCGCTCGGTCCCGGTTCGGTTCCGTTCGGCTCCGCTGGGTCTCGGTGCGGCTCCGCTCGGCTCCGCTGAGTCCCGGTTCGGTCCCGGTTCGGCTCCGCCCGGCCCTGCTCGGTCTTGGCTTAGCTCCGTCCGGCCCCGCTCGGTTCCGGTTCGGTTCCGTTCGGCCCCGCTGTGTCCCAGCTCGGCCCCAGCTCGGTCCCGGTTCGGCTCCGTCCGGCCCCGCTCGGCTCCTCTCGTCGCTCCGTCGCGCCTGGGCCGGGCCGGGCTGGGCGTGGCTCCCCCGGGCAGGGCCGGGCGGGGCGCGCTCCCATTGGCTGCGCTCGCCCTGGGGGCGTGGCCAGGAGTGGAGCCCTGCCTATGGCAGCTCCGGGGCTCGCGGGTTCGAGTCCCAGCCGGGACTCTCCCATCGGAATGGATCCAAATTGGACCGGACTGGTCCGACCTGGGGTCGAAGGCACCGCAGGGACGGTGTCACCCGCCCCTTCCTCCACCTCCCCACGGCTCTTCCCCGCGGGAATAAGTGCCTGGAAGTCGGAGAAGCAGCTTTATTGAGCCCCGGTGTGGGTGCAGCACCTGGGGAGTGGGGCAGGGTCTCAGCGTGGGCGCAGCATTCCGGCGTGGGTGGAGGGACAGGGACATGGAGTGGGTGCAGGGAGTAGGAATGACTGTGGGAGTGGGTGCAGGGTCCCAGGGTGAGTGCAGAGTCTTGGTCCAGGGTGGGTGCAGGGTCCCAGGGTGGGTGCAGGGTCTGGGTGCGGGTGCGTCCCCCCAGAATCTCCTCTCTCTCGTCTCTACCAGCCGCGCACGGGGCGCCAGAGCTCCACCACCTTCCCGGCAGCGTGCACGAAGTACACGGGGTGCATGGCGGCCGTGGCACAGGCCTGTGACAGAGGGGACACTGAGCTGTGACACAAGACCGGCACAGAGGGGACACGCGGGGCTGACACTCACATGGTACGGGATGAGCGCTAGGATGCTTCCCACCGGGAATTGCTCGAAATCCAGCTCCCCATCCACAGCCTCCACCTGCCCGTGCTCCTGGGTCAGCCCCACCAGCCTGCGGGGACACGAGGCACAGGTGTCACCCCTCGTCCCCGCCTGTCCCTCCCTCCCCTCCCCTGGCCCCCGCGGGTGTCACCGGAGCTGGGGGTGGCCCTCGATGGCGGCACAGCCCGCGGGTCCCTGGTCGCGGCCGTGCAGGCTCAGCCCGGCCCAGCCGCAGTCCACGAGCAGCTGCCCGCGGTGGCGATAGTGGCCGATGACCCTGGTGAGGACACGGATGGCCACCTCCTCGGGCCGGCACGAGCCCAGCTGGGTCTGCTGCAGGTCTGCGGGGGGAAACAAAGGCTCAGCCTGGCCGTGCCCCACCCTCGGGGGACAAGTAGAACACGTGTAATTACTCACCGTAGAACAGGTAATTGCCCGGGTGCACCTCGGTGAGCTGCGACATCTCCGGCACCGGGTGGCTGCAGGACGGGGTGGAGCCGATGGTGGCCTGGGGACACGGGATCCCCGCCTGCCGCAGCCTGGGGACACACGGGGGACACCCTCTGGGTGATCGGGGACGTCACCCCCAGGTGACCAGAGGTGGGTCTGTCACCCCCGGACACTGCTGAGAACAAGACCAGAGGTGGATTCTGCACCTCTGGGCCCCCCAGATGTGCCGAGGAGCCCCCCAAACACTCAAGGGAGCCATCCAGATGTGGCAGCGCCTCCCCCCAGCGTGCCAGGGCGAATGCAAGATGTGCTGGGGACACATCCAGATGGGCCCAGGTGCCAGCCAGATGTGCCCGAGAGCCCCCTCAAAGACTCAGGGCTGGTGTGTGTCCCTCCAGATCCCCCCAGATGTGGAAGAGCACCCTCCAGATGTGCCCAAGCATCCCCATGTGTGCCAGAGATCCACCCGTATGAGCTGGACACCCCCCCAGATGTTTTAAAGCAGTCCCAGATGTGAATGAGGACCCCCAGATGTGCTGGAGACCTCCCCAGGATGCGTGAGGATGCCACCAGATGTGCCTGGGAGGCCGCAGTTGTGCCAGAGATCATCCAGATGTGCCTGGGATCCCCTCAGCTGTGCCAGGCCGTTCCCAGATGTGCCAGAAACCCCCCCGGGATGTGTCAGGGCCCCCCTGGTGGTGCCTGGGACCCTTCCCAGATGTGCCCGAGCACCCCCCAGTTGTCCTTGGGACCCCTCCCAGACATTCCTGGACGCCCAGATGTGCCCCAGCACCCCCCAGATTTTGGGGAGGGGGTGGGATCTGAGGTTTCCCCACCACAACCCGGTGCCACCACGGGCCGGGCCGGGCCGGTGACCCCCAGGACGTGTCCCCAGGTGGGCACATCGCTGTCGCTGACGGATGGTGGGGGGAGGTCCCTCCCCCATTTCCCAGCAGGAACCATCCGGCCGCAATTCCCTGCAGGATGCGAACCCCCGGCGGGATGAAAGGGTGACAGGGAGGAGGGAGGGGACAATGCCCCAGGTCACAACTCGCCACCGCAGCCACATCAAAGGCGAGCGGCGCCGCCGCCACCCCCCGGTGCCCCCCGGGGGGGCTTTGAGGGCCCCTTTATGGGGGCGATTCGAATTTACAACCAACAGCGGCGCTTTGGGGAAGGGACAGCGGCCGCCTTGACCCTTCCTGTCCCCAAATCCCCCGAATCCCGCTCATCCCGGCCACTCACGCGGTGACGAATTCCAGCACGGCGGCCGTGGTGTCCCTGGCGATGGCCTGGATGGCCGGGATGTCGCGACAGCCGTAGGTGTTCCCGCAGTGAGCGTAGACCCCCACGAGTGTCACCAGCTCCGGGGAGCCCTGGGCGATGGAGCGAGCCAGGGCCAGCGCCTCGGGATCCGTGGGACGAATCCCGGCTGGGGAGGGGGACACGAGCGTGGGAGGGGGCTTGGGGACACTGGGACATCGCCCCCATGGAGCATCCTGGCGGTGGGGATGTGGGGATGGGGTTGGGAAGTTAAGGGTTTGGAAATCCCATCGTGGGGCTTTGGGGCCGCTCGTGCCGGATTTCCCAGGCCTGGCTGGGAAAAATGACTTTGGAGGGGCTGAGATGCTCTGTCATGGCTGGGATGGAGGATCTGGAGGGACATGGGCATCCCTTCCCATGGAGCATCCTTAAATAATGATTTTAGGGGGGGTTTAGATGCTCCATCATGGTTGGGATGGAGAACCTGGTGGTTTGGAGGGACACAGGACATCGTTCCCTGAAGGAACATCCTCGATTAATGACTTTTAGGGACTTCAATGCCCCATCCTGGTTGAGCTGCTGGATCGGGGACACTCAGAGCATCCCACCCCATGGCCCATCCTGGATGAAATCCCCTCGGGACAGCACACGATGCCCCCTCCCTGCACCCCGGGGTGGGATTTGGGGGTCACCTACCCCGGCCATTCCCGCAGTCCAGCTTGAGCCAGACGAGCCAGCGCTTCCCATTGGGAAGGGGGTTCTGGAGCAGCATCTCCAGCCCCTGGGGGCTGTCCAGGAGCACCTGGAATTCTTGAAGGCGCTGGGCGAGCTCCGAGCACTCGGCCAGGCGCCACCGTGGCACCGGGAACGCGTACAGGATGTCATCGAAGCCCCCGGCCGCGAAGAAGCGAGCCTCGGCCAGCGTGGACACCACGATGCCCCGGCGGGTCCCGCCCGTCGCCAGCTCCGCCCCTTCCCTGGAAATCGGGGATTTAGGGAGGAGGAGGAGGATGAAGGAATGCCGGAGAGGTGCTGGGGGATGCTGGGGGGTGCTGGGAGCTGAGAGGGATTCTCGGAAGGTGCTGGGAGGAGGGTGGGAGCTAAAAGAGATTTGGGGGGCACTGGGAGGATGGGGGGATACTAGGGGGAGGGTGGGGATGGCGAGAGGGAGGATGAGGAGGCGCTGGGGGGAAGATGAGGATGAGGAGGGTGGGGATGATGAGAAGGAGGATGAGGAGGTGCTGGGAGGGATACTGGGGAAGAAGCTGGGTACAAGGGAGAGGATGTGGGATACTGGGAGGATGGGGAAATACCTGGAGGGAAGGTGGGGCTGATGAGGGAGTGCCGGGAGGGATTCTTGGAAGGTGCTGGAAGGAGGGTGGGAGCTAAGAGAGATTTGGGGTTCACTGAGAGGACGGGAGGATACTGGAAGGAAGGTGGGGATGATGAAAAGGAGGATGAGGAGGCGCTGGGGGGAAGATGGGGATGGTGACAGTGAGGATGAGGAGGGTGAGGATGATGAGAGAGGGAGGATGAGGAGGAGCTCAGGGGGAAGGTGGGGATGGTGAGAGTGAGGATGAGGAGGCGCTGGGGATGATGAGAAGGAGGATGAGGAGGTGCTGTGAGGGATTCTGGGAAGATGCTGGAGGGATACTGGGGGAGAAGCTGGGTGCAAGGGAGAGGATGTGGGATACTGGGAGTATATGGGGAAATAGCTGGGGGGAAGGTGGGGCAGATGAGGGGGTGCTGGGAGGGATTCTGGGAGGATGCCTGAGGGAAGCTGAGAGGTGCTAGGGGAGAAGATGGGGAGATACTGGGAGGAATCTGTAGGAATAATGGAGGGATACTGAGGGGGAAGTTGAGGAATGCTGAGAGGGGATATGGGGAATGCTGGGAGGGATACTGGGAAAATGCTGGAGGGATTCTGTGTGGGAATGCTGGGAGGATATTGGAGGGATATTGGGGAGAGGCTGGCGGTGAAACTCGGGGAATGCTGAATAGAACCGGGGCAGGATTGGGAGATACTGGGTGGGAAGGTGGGGTGTCCTGAGGGGAAGATGGGGGGGCGGTGGGAGGGATACTGGGAGGATGCTGGAGAAACTGGGGGATAGTGGGGAGGAAGCTGGTGGGGAGGGTGGGGGATACTGGGAGGATGGGGGGGATGCTGGAGAAGGATTTTTGGGGTGAGGATGGGGAGATGCTGGTGGGAAAACTGGATGAAATTTGAGGGATACTGGGGGGACACAGAGGCATGGGGGGAGGATGTTGGGGGGGTTCCGGATGGGTACTGGGGGGTTCTGGGGTCACACTCACAGGGTTTTGTGTGTTTTGACGTGGGGGCGCAGGCGCAGCCCCAGGGCCCGGCAGCGCTCCCGCATCCTCTCGGCGTTCCCGCGCAGCGTGGCCCGGTCCAGGGTCAGCGCCGGGGTGGGCAACTGCTCCAGGGGGGCTCCCAGCCACGAGCTGGGAATGTGGGGAGGGGGAGGGAGTGGGGGGAACCTGCTGTGAACCCCCTCCCCAACCTAAACCCAGCCTGCACCCTCAAACCCCCCCGTGCCCACCCTACACCCACCTAACAACACCCTACACCCCCAGAGGGTGCTGGGGGTCCCTGTCCCCAGGTGGGGGGTGTGGGCTCCCCCAGGGACCCGGCACCGGGGGGATTTTGGGTGGGGACGGTGCTGAGGTAGCCCCAGGGTGTCCCTTGCTCCTTAGGCACAATCCAGGGTTTTCCTGGAGTCAGGTGGGTGCTGGGACTGGGATATGGGAGGAGGAGTGGGACATGTGGGACACCTGGAACAAGGACACCTGGGTCCCCTTGGATAGGGATACTGGAAGCAGGGATACCTGGGACTTCAGTCTATGGAACAGGGACACATCTGACTGGGACACCTGGGACTGGGACACCTGGGATGGGACACCTGGGATGGGAAACCCGGGACTGGGACACCTGGGATGGGAAACCCGGGACTGGGACACCTGGGATGGGGACACGGGGCAGAGGGACACCTGGGACTGAGACACCTGGGACAGGGACACAGGGAAAAGGGACACAGGGAAAAGGGACACTTGTGGGGAGGGAGAATCCTTGGGACAGGATGTCCGGAATTGGGTCACCTGGGCTGGGGCCAACTGAGCCGAAATCCGGCAACGGGGCACCAGTCCAATCTCCAGCGGGACGGGAACACCCTCCAGCAGCGTCACCTCGTGTCCCCGCCACCGCGGCGTCCCCTGCCCGGCCCGTGTCCCCTCCCTGCCCTGCCCACCTGTCCGTGTGTCCGTCCATGGCTCCGTCCGGCTCTGGCTCCGGTGGCCCCGCGGGTGCCCCGTGCCCCACGTGACGCGGTGGCACCGCCGCCAGAGCGGGGACAAGGGTCACTGCCAGCCGAGGGGCCTCGCCGGGGTGGCAGGGCCAGCGGAGGACACGCGGCCAGGACAGGCTGCCGAGCTCCGGGGACAGCCGGGAGGGACACGGAGGGGACACCGGGACCGGGACGTGCTGCGGGGGCTGCGGAGACCCCCGGGCTGGTGACACGGGACAAACTGGGGGGGGGGTTGAGACCCCCCTAAACTCGTGACATGTGTGAACGGCTGAATGTCCCCCCCGGGACACGGCGGGGACACAGCTGATGTTGCTGAGACCCTCCTAAACTCGTGACACACGTGTGGGGAGCTGCTGTGTGTCCCCTAAACTCGTGACATGGGGGTGCAAAGCTGCTGAGACCCCCTAAACCTGTGACATGTGTGCGGAGCTGCTGAGACCCCCCTAAACTCGTGACATGGGGGTGCACAGCTGCTGAGACCCCCCCAACTTGTCACATTTAAGTCCAGCTGCTGCTGAGGACCCCCACACTCATGACAGGTGTGTGCACAGCCACGGAGAGCCCCCAAACTTGTCACACGTGTGCACAGGTGCTGAGACCCCCCCCACATTCATGACAGGTGTGTGCAGAGCTACTGAGAGTCCCTAAAACTGTGACATGTGGGCACAGAGCTGCTGAGTCCCCCATACTGGTGACAGGTGTGTGTGCAGAGCTGCTGAGACCTCACAACCTTGTGACACGTGGGCACAGAGCTGCTGAGTCCCGCCCCACTCATGACACGAGTGTCCCCATGTCCCCCTGCCTGGCACAGCCTGTGCTGGGCCCCCCAGTGCAGGACACCACGGTGGGGGGACACACACAGGAGGGGGTGTGTCCCCATCCTGGGACAGCCACGGACCTCACACCTTGATTTCCCACAGATATATTATTATTATTATTAATTATTATTATTAATAACAATTCTTTTTCTGTAAAAGCTCTAAAAATGGATAGAAATAAAAAATAAGGGGGGGGACGGGACACCCACACGCTGCCGGCTCCTGGCCAGCGGGCACGGCGGGGGAGGGGAGGGGGGTCCTGTGCCAGCCCCCCCTTCCCAGCGAGGGGTCCCCCACCTCCTCCTGTCCCCCATCCCGCTGTGAGATCGGAGGAAACGTCTCCCAAAAATCCAGGGGGGGCTGGACACCCCAGCGGGGCTGGATAAGGCCACGGATGTCGGGCGGGGCAGGGCTCTCGGGGCCCCCCCAGTCCGTGTGGGGGGCTCGGGGCCCCGGGGGTGGGCGGGGGTGGGTCGGGGGTGGGTGCCAGCCTAGGCCCTGCCCTCGCAGGGGTTGTATTCCGTCTCTCCGGCCGACACCTGGGAGATGCGCCGGGTGGAACGCCACAGCCGCCGGTGGAACTGGCCCGGCCGCACCTGGGGACGGGGGGTGAGCGCCTTGACCATCCCCAAATCCTTTATCCAGCCCCTTCCTCATCTCCTTCTCCATCCCCATCCCATCCCAAAATCCTCCTCTGCTTCTCCATCCCCATCTCCTTCCAGCTCGTCATCCCCTTCTTCATCCCCATCCCAAGATCCTCACCAACTTCTCCATCCCCATCTCCTTCCGGTTCCTCATCCCCTTCTTCATCCCCATCCCATCCCCATCCCCATCCCCATCCCATCCCATCCTCATCCCCATCCCCATCCCATCCCCATCCCCATCCCCATCCCATCCCATCCTCCTCATCCACTTCTCCATCCCCATCCTCATCCTCTTCATTCCCATCCTAAGATCCTCATCCACTTCTCTATCCCCACTTCTTCCAGTTCCTCATCCTCTTCATTCCCATCCCATTCCAAGCCCCCAGATCTTCTATCCCAGCCATTATGGAGCATCTAAAGCCCCTCAAAGTCATTATTTAAGGCTGGTCCATAGAGAGGGGTCCCCATGTCCCTGCAAGCCCCTGGATCCACCATCCCAACCATGATGCACCATCTAATGCCCCCCGAAATCATTATTTAAGGATGCTCAATGTCCTCATTCTCTTCTACATCCCCATCTCCTTCCAGCTCCTCATCTCCTCCATCTCCATCTCCTTCCAGTTTCTCATCCCATTCTTCCTGCTCATTCCTTCTCACATACTCTTCTCCATCCCATCTTTGTGTTCTCCATTTCCATCCTCATCTTCCAGATCTTCATCCTTTTCTCCATCCCCATCTCCTTCCAGATTCTCATCCTCTTCTCCACCCCAATGCTCTTCCCAAAACCCTTTATCCAACCCCATCTGCATCCCCTTCTCTATCACCATCTCCTTCCAGACCCTCATCCTCCTCTCCATCCCCACCTCCTTCCCATCTCCACTCCCATCCCTATCCCACATCCCCTTCCCCATCCCACCCGGGTCCCCCTCAGCTCCGGAGAGGACACATCGATGTCCCCACCCTGGGAACACCCAGGGGACACCGAGCCACGTTCCCCTCCCCCCCTGACCTGGCTGTGAAGTCCTGCTCACCTCTGCGGGCTGCCCAGCGCCCACCACGATGAGTTTTCCATCCTCCAGCCCCACCAGGATGTGGCTCTTCTCCTTGGTGACGGACACGCTGCGCACGGGCACCCGCATGGGCACGGGGGGCACGGCCGCCCTGAGGCTGGGGACACGGCCATGGTATGGGACACCATGGCATGGGACACCACGGCATGGGACACCATGGCATGGGACATGACCCATGGGACACCATGGCATGGGACATGACCCATGGGACATGACCGATGGGACACCATGGCATGGGACACCATGGCATGGGACATGACCCATGGGACACCATGGCATGGGATATGACCCATGGGACACCATGGCATGGGACATGACCCATGGGACACCATGGCATGGGACATGACCCATGGGACACCACGGCATGGGACACCATGGCATGGGACATGACCCATGGGACACCATGGCATGGGACATGACCCATGGGACACCACCCATGGGACACCATGGCATGGGACATGACCCATGGGACACCATGGCATGGGACACCATGGCATGGGACACCATGGCATGGGACATGACCCATGGGACACCATGGCATGGGACATGACCCATGGGACACCATGGCATGGGACACCATGGCATGGGACACCACGGCATGGGACATGACCCATGGGACACCATGGCATGGGACACCATGGAATGGGATATGACCCATGGCACGGGACACCAAGGCATAGGACACCACAGCCATGGTACATGAGCCATGGGACACCACGGCATGGAACATGACCATGGCATGGGACACCACTCACGGTATGGGACACCCCGAGGGCGTGGTGGGGCCAGGACAGGGCACATCCCTCCCTCACCTCTGGAGCTCACGGATCTCCAGCCCACACTCCAAGGTCCCCAGCACCACAAAGTCCTCGGTCAGGCACATGGCTGTCACCTCCCGGTCCAGCGGGACGGAGGACAGGAGCTTCCCGTTCACCGAGTACAGGTGCAGCGCGAACCTGTCCTGCAAGGAGCACAGGGGGAGTGTGGTGGTGATGGCTCAGAGGGGACAACGGGGACACCTGGACATACCTTGGAGCAGGAGGGTTGCCCCACGGCGGTTTGGGCCACCACCTGTCCCTCGGGCCCCACGGCCAGGTGGGACAGGATGGCAGGGGGACAACTCTCGCCGGGCGGCCGCAGGGAGCGGATGAAGAGACCCCGGCGCACGGTGTGGGTGATGATGGTGCCGTCCTGGGGGAGGAAGGGGACACAGGTGACAATGGTGGTGGCACTGCCCATCCCACGCCTACCCCACGGCCCCGCCAGCTCACCTTGGAGCCAGACACGGCCATGTCCAGCTCGGTGCTGATGGCCACACACGTCACCTCGGCGTCGTGGCCGTACAGCACCTGCACGGGTTTGGGAGCCAAGCCGCTGGAAAAGCCACCCTGGCGTTGGGGACACGGGGACATCAGCGACCTGCTGGCAGTGCCCACAACGAGCTCACCCTGATCCTTAAGCCCTTACCTGCTGTAGGACCTGCCACACCATGCAGGTGGTGTCCCGCGAGCCAGAAATGAGGTAGATGCCGCAGAGGTCGAGTGACAGGCAGGTGACAACATCTGTGACAGCCAGAGGGACACCATGAGGTGCCGGTCCCCTCCCCCCACGCTCGGCCCCCTGACTCCATGGGATGGCACCACTATGTGTTATAGGATGTGGGATTGCTGCTAATCCTATTCCAAGATGTGTTTTGGGGTGCGGATGCTGCTGCTCCTCATCCTGCTCCAGCTCTGAGGTTGGAACCTGGACTGTGCCCAGGACATGGAGACCCTGGGAGATGCCCCTTATGGTGCCACCTGCTCATGGTGTCACCTGCCCCCTACCATGGCCCTACAGCCCCATCAGGGCATCATCAGATCATCATAATCATGGGAGGAGGACGTACCTATGTGCCGGGTGATGTGCCCCACCACCTTGCCCTTGGCCAGGGAGGTGACACGGAGGCTGTTGTCCCAATGTCCCCCGCTGAAGAGCAGCTTCCCATCGGGGGACACGGCCAGTGTGCGGGAGCTCAGGTCGGCCCCGGGGGCGAAGGGGCCCTGCAGGAAGCGCTGGGTCCTGTGAGGAGGGATGTGGGACGGTGGTGGTGGATTGGTGCCACCTCCAGGGACCATCCCTGGGGACCCTGTGGCCCAGTGACTCACTTGGTGTTGGTGACAGTGGGGTCTTTGGTGAAGCTGAAGTAGTTGGAGATGTTCTTGTCGTAGGGCAGCCAGTTATGGGTCCCCAACAAGCCGTTGGCACTCACGGTGACCTGAGCAGAGAGGAGGGGAGGTGACACTGCATTCACTGCTGGGATCCTTCCTGCTTTGGTCTTAGACCCCCCTGGACCAGGAAAACACCCCCGTGCCTCAGTTTCCCCACACTCACCAGGATGTCGGGGGATCCCTGAGTGATGAAGGAATGCGCCTGGTTCTTGGGGACCATGGCCTGCACCAGGGCCACACCATCACTGATGCCCTGTGGGGACACAGCAGCTGCTGGGCACCCTCCTGACCACCCCACCCCTCCCAGTCCTGCCCAGGGACTCCCGGGGGTGCCCTCACCTCCACGAAGAAGGACTTGAGCTGGCCCAGGTTCTCGAAGACGTTGGGGGAGCGGGTGTCCAGGTGGGCCAACCTACGGGCAGCGCTCTCTGCCGACAGCCGGGCAGGGTGGGGTTCCTGGGGGGGCAGGACACCCATCAGAAGCGGGGGGATCCCCCAAAAGGGGCTGGTTTTGGGAGTGGGGGGGTCTGAGGTACCTTGAGAAGCTGGCAGGGCGTCTGCCCGAAGTTGCTGATGATGCCCTCCAGAGCCTTGCGCTGCGTCTCGTCGGTGATGGCGTCCAGGTCCACGGCACCTGCAGACGGGGATGGGCACGGTCACGGGGGGACACGTCCCTGCAGGGTGTCCCCCTCCCTTTGCCCCACAGCTCACCCTCGTAGGTGCAGTAGTAGAAGACGTTGAGGGCCTCCACAGCGGCCGGGCCACGCTGTTTGTACCCAAAAATGAGGTCGATCCACTCGTGGAGGTGGGCAGAGACATATTCTGACTCCTGTCCAAGGATGGGGTGTCAGGGTGGGCTGGGAACAGGCCCAGAACCCCCCCAGGGTCCCCATCTCACCAGGGCTTTGCGGTGCTGGTGGATGAAGTCCTCGCGGGACCGTGCCCACCGCGGCAGCACCACGTCCCCAACCTTCTCATTGGAGAGCTGCAGACAGCCCAGGTCAAACCCTGCGGGCAGGACGAGGATGATGAGGGACACAGACCCCTTCTGTGCTCCCCAGGTGGTGACAATGGTGTCCCTTACCATTCTGGTTCTCCAGGAACTCTGGGAAGTAGAAGAACTCTGGGATGAGCTCCTTGACATCCACCGGGTTCTCCATGCGGGCTTGCCACGCCGCTGGCACCGAGTGGAACTGCCGGTCCGAGCAGTCAAACCTGGGGGCACAGGACACCTGGCTGGAGCCTGGTTGTGTCCCCACGGTGTCCCCTCTGCAGGAGCCACCTGCCAGGTGCCCACCTGCCGCTCTGCAGCTGGATGTGGAGGGTGGTGAAGGGCTCGGTGCGGATCAGGTAGTGCATGACCCCGGCGGCGTTGGAGTAGTGAGTGCCATAGTGGAACTTGTCCACTGTGCCCGTGGGGTCCTCGAAGCTCTCGTACCTGCAGGACAGGTGGGATGGGGTCCAGCAGGAGCCAGCCAGGTGCTCCCTGCATCCCCAAACCTTTGTTTGTGGGGTGCTCACTTCTCCTTGACGTCGCGGGCGTGCCGCTCGTTGGCCACCCCGATGGGCTTGGACAGGTCCCGGAACACGGCCGGGTTGGTGAGGTCCAGGGTCTCCGAGACGTAATCCCGCAGGATCCAGGGGAACTGGGTGGGGGCGGGAGGTGGGTGAGGTGGTGGGGCACAGGGTGGCAGTGGGGACAGTGGGGGACACAGGGACTCACCACGGGGTACTGGGACAGGTCGTTGTAGGTGCGGCCTGCGATGGTGTTCAGCTGCATGAGGTACTCGAAGTTGGAGATCTCCCGCAGGACCCATTTCTGGAGAGAAAGGAGAGGGAGGAGAGGAGACAAGGCAGACACCCCCCAGCACATGGCAGTGCCTGCCCCTTGGCCGTTCCTGGTTCCAAAGTTGTCCCCAGTCCTATGGCCACCACTGGTCCCACAGCTGTCCCCGGAACTGTGGCCATGTCCACGACACAGCCATCCCTGGTTCTACAGTCACCTCTGGTCCAATGGCCACCCCCATCCCATAGCCATCCCCTGTTCCATGGCCATCCCTGCTCTCAGACCATCCCACATCCCACGGTTGGTCCCATAACTGTCCCACGTCCATCCCTAGACCCATGGCCATTCCCAACAGCCATCCCTGATCCCATGTCCATGTCCATGTCCATCCCATGCTGTCACCCTCCCCTTTTCCATCTGGGAAGGGGACACGTGGAGCAGGGATGGGCGTGGTGGACCCACTACCTGTGTGAGCCCTGAGGCTTTGAGCAGCTCCTGGGGGGACCGGCTGCCAAAGTAGGTCTGGTTGGGGGGCCGCAGGCCAAGGATGCAGGAATACACCTTGTTCCTCACCTGGCAGGGACAGAAGGATGTGGAGTGGCTGGAGCTCGGGCAGAGCCGTGGCCCTGGGAGGGATCTGGGAGGGGATGAGGGTGTTCCCACCTTCTTCCTGAAGTTGAGGAAGTAGTTGGCCTGGTCGATGAAGAAGAGCTCGAGGGCGGAGCGGCGCAGGTTGTAGCGGCGCAGGTGAACCTCGCGCAGGTGGGACAAGGGGCGCTTGAAGTCGTAGCCGATCCCTGCCCAGGGTGAGGGGACAGAGAGGCCCCCCAGGTGTCACCATCCCGCCATTCCTGAGGCAGGGATGGGGCTGGGCAGGGATCCTCACACCCCTCAAGGAGCTCTGCCGTTACCTCCCTCCGTCTCCTCCTTCTCGCTGCTGCCGTCGTAGAAATAAACGTGCTGGGTCGTCACCTCCAGGCGCCCAGGGACCACGGCCACCGTCGTGATGAGCTCGCAGTCCTCTGACACCACCAGCTTCTCCCGCTGGTTCTGCTCCTTGGGCTCAGCCCTGCTGGCACAGAGGGGTGAGGACACTCTGGTGACACTCCCAGCCTGGGTGCGCCGGCGCTGTGGCAGGGCTGGGATCACTCACTGGTTGTCCAGGACAGGGAGGTCCTCCTCGGCCAGCTGGTCATCCTCCAGCTCGCTCACCTTGGCCTCCTTGGCCATGGCGAGCGGGAGGGACTCGGCAGGGTTCTGGAGGTGGTCAGCTCCTGAAATGAGGAAGGGCTCAGCAGGACCCACCACCTCCCTGAACTCCTGTGAAGGGCTCCCAAATTTAACGCTGTCCACGACATGTCCCAGCCCAACCCACCGGTGACATCCCTTGCCCACAGCACGGGGGGACCCTCAGGTGCCCCGGTGCCACCACCTCACCCAGATTGTCCCGTAGGGCGCTGGCCTCCAAGTGCTGGTCGAAATTGAGGTTGGGCACCAGCTTCAGCCTCATCCGGGAGTAAGTCTCGGCACTGGACAGCTTCCAGCGAACCTCCGGCGGGTTCCTGGGGGACAGCTGGGGGTGAGGCACCCTGGGGAGCCCTGGCTGTGCCACCCATCCCTGGGGACAGGGTGGGGACTCACCGGTCGGCCCAGGCGGAGCGGGGCGAGGTGAGCAGGCGGCACAGGGAGCGCCACTGTTTCAGCACCGTGCTGTGGTGGTTGTTGGTCTGCTTGAGGACGTTGGCGTGCCGGGCGTTCTCCGCCTTGCAGCGCTTCGCCGCCGGCTCCAGCACCAGCTCCTGCCAAAGGGACACCAGCGTGAAGTGACAACAGGGGCTTGGGGACATCCACAGGATAAGGAGAACGCCCCCAGGATGATGTGGTTGGGATGAGGAGTGCACCCTTGGGATGATATCCCCAGGATGAGGAGCACATCCTGGGGATAATGTTCCTGGAACGAGGAGCACATCCCCAGGACAATGTCCCCAGGAGGAGGAGCACTTCCTGAAGGCAACGTCCCCAGGGTGGCATCCCTGGGGTGAAGAGCACAACCCCAGGATTAATATCCCAGAGAGAGGAGCACATTCCTAGAATGACATCCCCGGAGTGAGGAGCATATTCCCTGCATAACATGCTTGGGATGAAGAGCCTGACCCCAGGATGAGGAGCACCCAGAGCGACATCCTTGGAGTGAGGAACACGTCCCCAAGATAAGGAGCACATCCCCTGGATGACACCCTTGGGGTGAGGAGCATAACCTCAGCCTGAGGAGAACCCAGAGCGACACCCCAGGGGTGAGGAGAGTGTCCCCAGGATAAGGAGCACATGCCCTGGATGACACCCTTGGGTTGAGGAGCCTGACTCCAGGATAAGGAGCACCCAGAGTGACATTCCTGGGGTGAGGAACATGCCCCCAGGATAAGGAGTACCCAGAGTGACTCTCCAGGGGTGAGGAGAATGTCCCCAGGATAAGGAGCACATCCCCTGGATGACACCCTTGGAGTGAGGAGCATGTCCTCAGGATAAGGAGCACTCAGAGTGACATCCTTGGGGTGAGGAGCATGTCCCCAGGATAAGGAGCACTCAGAGTGACATCCTTGGGGTGAGGAGAGTGTCCCCAGGATAAGGAGCACATTCCCTGGATGACACCCTTGGGGTGAGGAGCATGTCCCCAGGATAAGGAGCACTCAGAGTGACATCCTTGGGGTGAGGAGCATGTCCCCAGGATAAGGAGCACATTCCCTGGATGACACCCTTGGGGTGAGGAGCATGTCCCCAGGATAAGGAGCACTCAGAGTGACACCCTTGGGGTGAGGAGCATGTCCCCAGGATAAGGAGCACGCAGAGTGACACCCCAGGGGTGAGGAGAGTGTCCCCAGGATAAGGAGCACGCAGAGTGACACCCCAGGGGTGAGGAGAGTGTCCCCAGGATAAAGGGCACCCCACAGGGTGACATCCCAGGGACAAGGAGCAGGCAGTACCTGGAACAGCTTGCGGCTGGCCGCCTTCTCCTGCTCGCGGCGCTGGGAGCTGCTCATCATGGCATCGTAACAGGCGTTCCAGAAATTGGACATCAGGTCGTGGCTCCTGGCAAACGTGTCCATCTCAAACTGGGCCATGGTGGGCTGCACCTGGATGAGCAGAGAGGCGTTTCCGAGGCTTGGTACCCACAGGTAAACCCCACAACAACGATCCCACCCCACGGCACCCACGTGCTTCTCGATGAAGCTCCTCCACTCTGGGGTGGTGCAGAAGAGCTGGAAATCCTCGTAGAAGGTGGGGCTGCCGTTGGTGGGGGGCAGCGAGGGCAGGAACTGCTGCAGCTGCAGGGTCTCGTAGCACTGATCCATCAGCGTGCGGATGATGGGCACCAACCAGGAGAAGGTCTCCGACCTGGAATCCAGGGAGCGCCGCAGGGGCGTCTCCAGCTTGCCCAGCAGGTAACAGGCCTCGTCCCTCCGTGGGGCTGACGTGGTCTGCAGGAGGCTGTGCAGCTTCACGTAGGCCAGAGAGTGCAGCTGGAGGGGACAGGGACAGGGGACATCAGGCGGGGCCACCGTGGTGCCACCGTGGTGCCCGGGGAGGGGTGACCCACCTGGGGGTCCTGCAGCAGGATGTACCCGAGGAGCACCCGCAGCCCCGTCTGCGCCATCTCCCTGAGGTCGGAGGTGCCGTTGGCCAGGTGGTGCCACACGCCCAGCTTGTCCAGCAGGCTGCTGACCCCCTCGTAGATCTGGGGGGACACCGTGAGCCCCCGCCCGGGCAGGAATCCCAGCCCTGCCCACCCCATCACCCTCCTTGGGTTTCGGATCAGGGCAGAACCCAACTCGTGACTAACTAGCCTGGGTTTGGCACGAGGCTGGGGCTCAGGAATTATGGTCAGGGGTCAGGATTAGGGCTGGGGTATAGGATTGGAGTTAGGGTTGAGCTTTAGGACACAGGTGTAGCAGTAAGGCTGAGGATCAGGATGTAGGAAGGACAGTGAGATTACAGGCTGTGAGTTAGGGTTTAGGTTTACAGAAAGAGTTAAGGTTAAGATTAGGATTGAGGGTTGGGCTTTATGACAAAGATGTGGAGTTAAGGTTTAGGATCGTGATATAGGAGGTGCAGTCAAATTTAAGAGTTTATGAGTTAATCTTAGGGTTTAGGTTCAGGGTTTAGAGTATGAAGGGTTGCATTTATAGTAAAGGTTTAATCTTAAAATTTAGGATTAGGGGTAAAGATTAAGGTTTAAGGATTAGGATTGGGGTTGGATTTAAGAACACCAATAAGGCAGAGGTTATTTCCTAAAATTAGGATTAAGTTTTGACTAAAATCTAGGCTTGAGGCTGAGATTATTTCCTAAAGTTAGGATTAGGCTTAGATTTCAATTTAGGAATAAGCCTGAGGTTACATCCAAGTTCTCCAGGTGGGGTTAGCGTTTAGAGCCAGGGTTGACATTAGGGATCAGCAGAGCTGGGGTTTGGGATCAGAAATCGCTGCTCATTGTCATTCCCATCCACCTTCTCGCTCCACAGGGCCTGGTTGTTGTGTCCCTCGGAGAAGAGGAAATCCTGGAGCAGCCTCAGCAGCTTGAGGGCGTTCTGGGTGAGCCCGGGCAGCGTGGCCGGGCCCGACTCCTTCAGGTCCGTCAGCGCCGACTCCAGCATCATCTCCAGCAGGCTGTGGGACAGCAGCGGCTCCGGAGCCTGCCCTTCCCTGGGGATGCAGCCCCGGGATGCAGCCCCGGGATGCGGGCGGGCCTCACCTGCGCTTGATCTCGTCCGGGGGCCGCACCAGCTCGCAGGCCGTGCCCAGCTTGGTGAGCACGGAGAAAACCTGGCCGCGCTCCCTCCAGGCCGCCTCGTCCCAGCCCTCCACCCCGCGCCACGTCACCGAGAAGATGATGTTGGTCAGGAGGTTGCACAGCTCCTCCTCGGGGGTTTGCTGCCCAAAGGGAGGGAGGTGAGAGGTGCCCGCGGTGCGCCAGGGTGGTGGGGATGAGGGTTTGGGGCTCACCTGGGGGTTGCTGGTGTTGGAGATGTTGTCGCTGGGCAGCACGTCCTGGTAGCTGCTCTCGTCCAGGACGTTGGACAGGCTGGAGCTCTTGCGAGCTCGCATTCCCGGGAAGGGCTTGAAGCTCTCCAGGGGCGAGGGGGTGCCGGGGCCGCTGGCCGGGGTCTGGGTGCCGCTCTCGGCCGTGGCCATGGAGCTGGTGCTGGCCAGGTCCAGCCCCAGGTCGAAGGGCGAGGTGGAGAAGGGGGACAGCGGGTGGTAGACGCCGTCGAAGGGGGGACCGTCCCCGGGGTTGGAGGACGAGCGGCTGGCCCGGTCCGAGGAGTCGAAGGACTTGAAGTTGTAGGAGTGGAAGGACTTGGTGCGGCCGCTCGGGGAGATGGAGTGGTCGGAAAAGCCCTCGGAGAGCTCCTGGTCCGAGGCCTCGTATCCCAGCGGGAGGAAGACATCGAGCTCCTGGAGCTCGGAGGGCGGAGGGCTCAGCCTGTCCTTGCCGGGGGGCTCGGAGAGGCGCAGCAGCTCCGGGCAGCCCGAGGTGCTCAGGCTGTGCTGGCGGCACTCGTAGGATTCCTTCACATAGAGCTTGGTGAGAGTGTCCTGCCAGCCGGCCAACCTGGCCAGCTGCTTCACCAGGTCCTGCTGTGCATAGATCAGGTGGAAGAGCTGCAGGAGGAGGAGAAGGAGGAAGGAGGAAAAGGAGGAAGGAGGAAAAGGAAGGACATTTGGATGCTGTTGCCTCAGCTCTGGATGGATGGACCCACCCCAGCAACAGGAGCACCCCAGATCCTCCAAAACCATCACGGTGTGCTGGAGCTGCACCATTTCCATGCTGGCAGATCCATGTCACCACCGTTCCCACAGCCACCACTTTTGGGCACAGCTAGGTGTCCAAGGATCTCAGCCCAGGGTGACACCCCTGGCACCTCCTGTTGTGTCCTGGCCCCGCTCACCTTGCGGCAGATGTCGAGTCGGATGCTCAGCTCAGCCCGGTGGGACAGGTACACCACGGCCACCAGGTCCTTGTAGTTGGGAGGGTCTGTGGACAAGGAGAGCAGCACAGTGGTGGGACACTTCCTGCTGTCCCCAAAAGCCACCAAAGACCCAGCCTAGCTGAGCCTCGTGGGAAGCCACCAGCGATGATCCCACGGGATGTTGGGATGATGGCCCGGTTTGTTTGGCACACGGTACCTGCCCCCAGGACCTGCTCCGAGAGGCAGCGGAAGAGCAGCATGGAGCCAGGAATGTCGCTGAGGTGAGAGATGAGCCCGTGGTACCCGATGTCCTTCAGCTTCAGGCGGCTCTTGCTGCGCTCGGGGACCTTCTCGTACTTCAGCATCTTGTAGAGGACCTGGTGGGACAGCGAGAGGCGGCCACCTGGTGTGACATCCCTGCTGGGGACAGCAGGAGGTGGGTGCTGGGGACCCGCCCTACCTTGAAGACCCTTTCCCGCACTTCATCCGAGAATTTCTTCTGCACCAGCAGGGAGAAAAGCAGCTCCACGTGGCCCGGCTCGAAGAGGAAGGCAAAGAGCTGCTCCTGGGCTGGGGAGCCCTTCAGGAGGCTGTGGATCACCTCCAGCGCCCCACAGACCTGCAGGACACCGGCATGGTTGTCCACTGCCCCCCGAGTATCCCACCAGGATCTCAGTGGCTTCTTCCCAGCCCATGTTTCGTTGAGGGGTTTGGGGACCACAGCGTGGCCGGTGACACACCTGCTGCTCATCCTGTGCCCCAGCCAGGTAGTTCAGCAAGCTCTGCATCTCCTCCCCAGAGAAGCTCCGGCAGAAGAAATCCTTCACCAGGCTGAAAAGGGACGTCTGCACTGTCCTGATGTCATCCGTGGCCGTGGTCTTCTCCCTGGAGGTGCTGATGGACAGACACCCGTGGGGATGTGTCCCTTGTCACCCACCACTCGTCACCAGCATCATCCTAAATCCCAACACAAAGCCTGAGGAGCTCCAGGGATCTTCTGCCCCTGCGACATGTCCACTCCAAACATTTGTGTCTTCCTGTTCCAGAAGCCACTGCACTCTTGGTGGCAGCTGGGGGTGGACTTTGGAGCTGGGCACAGGCCCAGGGATGGGACATGGAAGGTCCTGCACTCACCACAATGCTCCCACTCTGGAAGGAGGGATATTCTCCCACAAAAATCGTGTTTAGCCAAACTGCAGCTGCCAGGGGTGAAGCCCACCCCAATCCCACCCTGTGGACATTCCAGGATTCCAGCCCCACGTGGCAGCTCACCCGTAGTAGGTCCGGATGGAGTCCAGGATGAACTGCACCCCGTACTTCTTGCGGATGCGCTGCTTGTGGTCCTTGACCACGCTGGCCAGGTACTGGATGTGACCTGCAGGGAGAAGGTGTCAGGATCCCAGGGAGGCCGGGTGGGATTGGATATTCCCAGGATTTCCAGCTCCCACCTAAGCGCACGGCGAAGTCGCTGTTGCTCCAGATGCGGAAGTCGAAGAGGAGGTGCTGGTACAGGAGGTGCAGCAGGAGCCCGCTGCCCTCGGAAGCCACCTGCTCCATCAGGATCTGCGAGGCCACCAACGTGCTCATGTCCAGCAGCGTGCCAGGGACCTGCCATGGGTGACAGGGGACACTTCCAGCCCCTTGGGAACGGCAAGGACCGTGGGGTGGGGTTTAGGGAGCCTCCCACACCTTGTGCAGCAGGGCTCCGATGATGGCCGGCCCGTGGCACTGCACCAGGCTCTCCTGGTTCACAGTGTGGTTCCTCAGGAAGTTCTTCACCAGCAGCAGGAAGGCGGCCACGCTGTTCCTCTCCAGCCTGCTCTCTGCAGGGCACCGAGACCTGTGAGTCCTGGGCCCCTCCAAACCCTTTCCTGGACATCCCACGCAGTTGTCTCTCCAAAATTTTCACCCTGTTCTCTCCTGGGCCCACCCAAACCCTTTCCTGGACATCCCACGCAGTTGTCTCTCCAAACTTTTCACCCTGTTCTCTCCTGGGCCCACCCAAACCCTTTCCTGGAGATCCCACGCAGTTGTCTCTCCAAAATTTTCACCCTGTTCTCCTGTTTTCTCCAGATTTAAGGAGATGGAAGCCTCTGCTGCTTTGAGCTTCGGAATGAGCAGCTAGATATCAGGATAAAGTGCATTCCACCCATGCCAAATGTTCCTGGAGCCACCCTCACCTTCCCAGAACTTTGTTTGTGACTAAGTGGGTCATAACAACATCCCAAATGGTTCCTCCATTACCCCATAACTCCTGGAGCCTCAGGCAAGACCTCTCCTGCCCGTGCTGGACACCTGCCAGGTCCAGGAAGCCCTCTGTGGTCACCTCCAGCCACCCGAGCAGGACAGCTCCTGCTTCACATCCCCTGAGCTCCTCACCTGAGGACTTTCCCAGAGGGATGAGCATGCCCTGGGCGTTCCTGGAGGATGTCAGCTCTGGCCCCACCAGGTCGTTGGTCTCCTGCTCATCCTCGGGCTCCTCTGTCTTGGACACCACTTGCTCGAGCAGGGGCAGGAGCACCCCCATCCCACCCACGCAGTTCACCACGTCCTGGAGGAGGGAGGGAGCGAGGGGAGAGGCTTTGCTGGGTGGTGACAGCAGTGTGGGGGAGTAGATCCATGGCTCCTGGGGTGCCCAAAAGTCACCTGTTCCCCTGCACCACCCCCGGTGCCCACCCTGGACGCTGAGGACCTATGGGAAGATGGACCCAAAACCACGGCGAGAGTCCCTGCAGGGTCCAGGGGACGTGTGGGGGTCCTGCCCTGGGACTGTGCCCCAGGAGGTGTCCCCCTGGTCACCCTGTGCCCAGCCTACCTTGATGTCCCAGTTGACCACCTTGTGTCCCGTCAGCCTCCCGTCCAAGCCATGGCTGGGAGAGAGGTCCAAGCAGATGTTGTTCCTGCAGGCCTGGAAGAGAACACCATGGGAGCATCCTCATGCTCCTGGACACGTCCCTGGTGGCACAGGGTCCACCAGCACTGTCCCTGTCCCCAGGGGCGTGGCTCTCCTCACCTGGGGGGTGTAGTACAGCAAGAGTTTACTGCTGAGCTCCACCAAATCACCTTCCAGCGTGAACGGGGACGTGACATTTGGTCCTGGGGGAGAGGACTGGGGTGAGCTGGGACATGGTGGAGGAGACCCCAGTTACCACCAGCACCCTGGGGACACCCCCCATGCCCCACCCTGACGTACCTGCACAGAAGAGAGCCTTGACCTGGGCTTGCTGCAGAGCCTCACAGAAGATGGCCACGGAGCCCAGGTGACCCTCCAGCGAGGTGGGGCTGCCCCACTCCGTGTCCTGGCTTCCAGCTGCCGTGGTGGCCACCACCCCCTCCGTGGGCAGCTGGGTGGGGGTCCAAGAGTGAGGACTGAGGGTGGCAGGGACAGACTGGGAGCGTCCCAGCACAGGGTGCTGGGTGAACACCAGCTCCGGCCCGTGCGATGCCGGCGGGTGGCTGGCGGCGCTGGCGGCCGTCGTGGTGGTCCGGTGGCCCGCGGAGCCGATGCAGCAGGAGGTGAAGGACTGGGAGGGAGAAGGGATCACACTCAGCCCCCAGGGAGGCCGTGCAGAAGGGTCGGGGTGGGCGCTGGGAGGATCCCCCACCTCGTGGAGGGACGGGAAGCGGAGCTGCGCCGTTTTCCGCAGGTGTCCGTCGGCGTAGATGCTGACGATGTTCTGGCCGAAGGGCCGGCGGCCGGCAACGTGGACGATGTCAACGCAGTGCTGGGGGGACAGAGAGGGACATCAGGGCACTGTGCTGTGTGGGGTTAACTTTCTGGGGTGTCTTCTTCAATGAGCCAAGCAGCTAAGAGTCGCTATCAATTTGTTTATTGCAGAAGTACATTAGTCTTAAAGGTAAAAGTTATAGACACTGAAGTCTCTGGTATAGAGTTTCAAATAGAAGCAGAAGCTGCTCTTGAAAGTCCTAGCAGGGCTGATGTTGCTGCAGCAGTCCTTATTTTCTTTGGGCGATGATGATGGTGGTGAGAGAGCAGGAAGCAAACGGCAAAAAGCACCAGCTCTCCCCAGTGCATGTTTTTATATAGAAACTTTCTAACAAGCTGGTGCTTTTTGCCGTTTGCTTCCTGCTCTCTCACCACCATCATCATCGCCCAAAGAAAATAAGGACTGCTGCAGCAACACAAACTCCAACCACTATTTCTTAACTTATTAGAATTCTAGTTTCTTAGCATGCCAGGTTATGTATAAACTATACATATGATTTATTTTGTTTTATTTGAAAAACTTAAGCAATATTTTTATTATAGCTTTATTATGTTTAAAAGGATGTTCTTGGAGCCTTCACGGAAACACTAATATTTACAGACTATGTTTTTTAACTTTTACTAGAACTTGCACTTCTGCTCTGGCATCTAAGACATTTTATTTATTAAAAGCACTTAAGACTTATTTTACTTACTTACTTGCTTGCTTATTCTAAAACTTAAACTTACACTTCCACTTTATGTGTGAACGGCTTAACACACTTGGATTTATTTAAAGGTTTTAATTCAATTCCTGTATTTTGATTTCTCTCTGAAGAATCCAGAGAGACCTTTGATTACAGACTCCAGCAGTGGTGGCCCTGACAAGGACGGGGATGATCCTCACCCAAGCAGAGTCATTGAAGGCAAACTCTGGCAGTGCCACCGTCATGTAATCCTTCTTGGTGCACACGGCCACCACCAGCACGCCGCCCGTGGTGAAGAACGCCTCAAAGCCCGTCCCGCCCGCCGTGAAGAAGCTGGTGGAGAAAACCACAGAGAAAACCACAGTGGGGATGGTGGTGCTGCCCCTCCTCACCCTCGCCTCACCCCCTCCAGCGAGCATCACCTGTAGAGCTGCCTCCTCTTCGGCCTCGCCGGCGGCTCCGGCTCCTCCTCGCTCAGGCACAGCCAGGCGTGGAAGGCGAAGGCGCCGCCGGGCCACTTCTGGACGGTGGGCACCATGATGCCAGCCATGCCAGGGCTCAGGTCGAAGCTCTGCAGTGCCCGGGGGGGCCCCTCGCCCCTGGCCATGCCGGACAGCGCCCGGATGACCGGAGCCACGTAGGGATGCGGCCCCCGGCCCCGCTCGCGCCGCAGCAGCCGCAGGAGCTGCCGCAGCTCCCCGGGCCGGATGGAGAGGCTGCCCAAGGAGCGCAGCAGCTCCAGCAGGTTTTGGGAGCAGGCACTGGGAAGCGCTGGCTCGGTGGCCAGGGCGCCCAGCAGGGAGCCCACCATGCCCGCCTTGACGCAGGTGAGGCGGCTGGGCAGGGAGGCCTCGCAGAGCCGCCGCAGCCACGCCGACAGGATCACCTGGAGATCCCGGCATTCCAGCGCCGGCAGCCACGCCAGCAGGATCAGCAGAGGCTGCTCGTTGCGGATGGGACGCACCGGGAAAGAGCTGTGGTCACCCTCCACTGCCTGCAGGGACACGAGAGGGGCTTGGTGCAGCTCCAGTGCTTGGAGAGGGATGGATCCACCCCAGGCCACCCCGGGCTGGCGGCAGAGACCCTTGTGCATCCAGGATCTTGGAGACTCCCATGCATCCAGAATCTGGAGACCCCAGACATCAAGGGTCTTGGAGACCCTTATGGATTAAAGATCTTGGAGACCCTCGTGCACCAAGTATGTCAGAGACCCTTATGAATCAATCCTTTTGGAGACCCTGTGCATGTTCTGGAGACTCCATGCATCAAGAATCTTAGGTACCTCCATGCATCGAGGATCTTGGAGATCCTCATGGATTAAGGATCTTGGAGACTCCCATGCATTAATAGTTTTGGAGATACTGTGCATCCCCAAGCATCAAGAATCCCGGAGACCTCCATGTATCAAGGATCCTGGAGGCCCTCATGCACCAAGCATTCTGAAGATTCTTGTGCATCCAGCATCTCGGAGCATTAAGAATCTCTGTGCATGAAGTGTCTTGGAGGCCTCCACGAATCAAGGATCTCGGAGACCCTCATGCATGAAGCACCTTGGAGACCCTCCTGTGTCCAGAGTGAGCAGTTCCACATCCAAAAGGGCTCAAAACTCCCAAACCCCAGCACAACTCCAAGCGAAAGATGGCCCCAGGACCCCTCGGGAGGAAGCTGCTGAGAAACCAGCAGAGTGGAGAGGATGGGGGTGCTCAGAAATGGGGGGGGCTGAGATCCATAGGAACCCCCAGCGCTGAGAGCTTTGCCTGGAGTCAGGGGAAGCGGGAATGCTGCTCACCATGTTGAGGAGCTCCTGGAGCAGACGCTGGGTGGGCTGGCCCTGGCTCCTCAGCACCTCGTAGAGGTGGGAGTAGCCGATGCGCTCCTTGAACACCTCCTGGAAGCACAGGGACACTGGAATCCCAGCCGAGCCCCACTTGGGGCTGAGCCACCTCAACCCAGATGAAAAATCCCAAATCCTTCTGTTTTTGGGGTGTCCTCCTCAGGGGAGGTCCCCTGCCCACCTTGGCCGAGGGCGAGTTGCTCATGATGGCCGTGAGCACGCCGAGGGCGTGGACAGCGATGGCGTCGGAGCTGCTGGCACTGACCTACGGGGACACGGGAATGGGGGAGCCACTGGGACATGGGAATGGGGACACAGCCCACCAGGGGTGGTGGCTGGGTTATTATGGGGTACCTGCTGGAGTCCATCCCCGTTCCGTGTGGGAACCTCGTCCTGGGCTTCACCCGCCTCCTGCGAGCTGCCGAGGTAGAGCTGTGGGACACGGGGTGGGCATGGGACACGGGGAAGTGGCTCTGGGGGGGTCCCCACCCCATGGATGTGTCCCAGGATTGTTCAGAGCCAGGAATGGTGAGGATGGAGATAGAGACGAAGGTGCCCAACCCTGGTGTCACCAAAAGGACACATCACCCTGACCCATGATCATTTAGAACTGGGAAAGGTGAGGGTGGAGACGAAGGTGTCCAAACTTGGTGTCACCATAAACCTCAGGATTGTTTAGGATCAGGATGGGGATGAGGATGGGGATGGGGATGAGGGTGGGGATGAGGGTGGGGATGGGGATGGGGATGGGAATGAGGGTGGGGATGGGGATGAGGGTGGGGATGAGGAAGGGGATGAGGGTGGGGATGAGGATGGGGAAGGGGATGAAGGATGGAGATGAGGATAGGGATGAGGATGGGGATGAAGGACGGAGATGAGGATGGGGATGAGGATGGGGATGAAGGATGGAGATGAGGAAGGGGATGAGGGTGGGGATGAGGATGGGGATGGGGAAGGGGATGAAGGATGGAGATGAGGATGGGGATGAAGGATGGAGATGAGGATGGGGATGAAGGATGGAGATGAGGATGGGGATGAAGGATGGAGATGAGGATGGGGATGAAGGATGGAGATGAGGACAGGGATGAGGATGCAGATGAGGATGGGGATGAAGGATGGAGATGAGGACAGGGATGAGGATGCAGATCAGGATGGGGATGAAGGATGGAGATGAGGACAGGGATGAGGATGCAGATGAGGATGGGGATGAGGATGCAGATGAAGATGGGGATGAGGATGCAGATCAGGATGGGGATGAAGATGAAGATGGAGATGAAGATGGAGATGGGGATGAGGATGACGATGAGGACGGGGACACCGAGGTGCCAGCCCATACCTTGCTGTTCTGCAGCAGGCGGATGATGTGCTCGAAGCAGTTGTTGCTGAGGAACACGGCCTGGAGCACGGGCCGGTCCTGGCAGCTCAGCATGGCCGGGATGGCGTCTACGGACACAGAGAGCCTGGCTCAGCCCCACCCCACACCCACATCCCCAAATCCCACCCCCATTCCCCACCTACCCAACATGAGCACCCGCAGGGCGAGGAGCCCTCCGGCCGCCTCGGGCGCCAGGGAGGCCGCGGGGAGGTCGGAGTTGAGCACCCTGAAATATCCATCCAGGAGGCTCCGCAGGGACACGGGGCCGGCGCCGGGGCTGGAGCCGTGCAGGACGTGGACAGCGGCCACCACGGAGCGCAGCGTCACCTCCAGCAGCGCTGGGCACGGCGGGGCCCCGCTGCCACCCCGCTGCAGAACCCCCAGCAGCACCTCCAGCGCCGCCGGCGTGATGGCCTGGAGCGCGTTGGGCTGCGGGATTTGGGAACGAGTTGGGGAATTCTGTCGCCCGTGGTGAGATCGAGCCCTTTATTGATCCCCTGATTGATTGACCCCAGCGCTGCAGATTTTGACCCTGGGGGGGGGGGGTGTGAGTTGATTGAAAGCCAATTTTGGAATGGTTGGTTGAATTGATTTTTAATTGCTGCGGGAATTAAAGGTGATTTCGGCTCCAAATTATTAATCCAAGGATTTTCCAGCTTCTGGCCCAGAGGTGAAGCAGCAACTTAAAAGCTTAAGCAACTTAATTATTTAATTAATTTAATAAATTAAATATAAATTAAATCGATAAAATAAAGGACTAGAAATTAATTTCATAGTTCAATTATAATATTATTATAAGATTAAATAAATAATAAAATTAAATAAGTAATAAAAATAAAAGTATTTAATTGACTTTAAGAATTAAATTTAATAGTTCAGGAAAATAAGCTAATTCAGTAATTTGATGTTGATTATTATATTTAACTATTTCATAATTTAAAAAATTATTTATTTATATATTTTGCTTTATTATTTCTTTTATTTCATTCTTTAATGTTATTACTTAATTTAATTATTTTATTTAATGATCCAGTTTTATTTTATCATTTCATTTTTCTATTGCATTCTTTAATTCTTAATTTAATAAATTATTTAAATGATTCTATTAAATTATTAATTATTTTGTTTTGTTTTATTATTTATTTTAATTCTTCAACTTAATTACATCATTTAACGTTTCTGAGTTGATCCCACCAAATTTAAGGCCGGAATGTGAAACAGGATTTTTAAAAGCTTTGGAAAATTCAGTGGTTTAATTCCAGCCTTGGAATGAATAAAACTTTGGGGTTTATCCCTGGAATGAGGAGCTCAGCTCCTCCTCCCCCTCTGCTCCCCAAGGGTACCTTGGATCCGGAGAGGATGGCTCCAAAAAGATGGATAATCCGGAGCTGGATCGTTTCTGGGAGCTGCTTCCCAGCTTGGAAACTCTCTGTGAGGATGAGGAGGAAAAGATTTCATCAGAGGAGCAAATAGCAAAAAAAAAACCCCAAAAAAACCCAGAAAATGGCCCTTTTCTAGCTAAAAATACGGGGGAAAAAATAATTTTTCCACCCCAAAAAATAGGGGAAAATCCCTTTCCTACCCAAATCCACCCCACGAGCGAGCTGGACCCTGCTGGTGATGGAGAGGATGAGGATGCTCCAGGTTTCCCAGCTCTGGTTGTGCCAGGAACGGGGTTTTGTGCCCAAAAAGGGGATTTGTGCCACACTCAGGTTCAGTTGGGGATTTATGGGGCGGAGTTCTAGGGGATTTTTGCAACGGTGCTGCCTCTAAAAGGGGATTTTTGGGGCTTCCCTAGAAAAAATCCCCCTTTGTGTTGATTTTTGTGGGTTCTGCAGGTGGTGCTGGGCTCAATTCCTGCTTTAGGATCCTGCTCCTCTTCCCAGGACACGGGAACTGGTACAGGATCCTAAATTGCTGGGGCAGGTGTAGGATAACCTGGAACAGGTATAGGATCCTATTCTTGCCCTGGAATCCTACAATAATCCTGAGATAGGTACAGGATAACCTGGAGCAGGTGTGGGATCCCACATTTATGGGATAAGTACAGGATAACCCTGAGCAGACACAGGATCCTTTTAGGTCCTCGGATCAATACCTACTCCTGAATAGGACACCTCTCCACGGATCCTATAAATATTCCCTGATCCCACCCCTGCCCCACTCTCCACACTTAGGGAATCCCACACCCACCTTTCCCTTTCCCAAATCCCGCTTTTACCTTGGAAAAAGGCACCGAACTCGGGGGGCAGCGGGGCGGGGGCGAACTTGTATTTGCTCTTCTCCTTGGCACTGATGGATTCCCTGGAAAGAGAGGGGTGAGGGGGATGGAATCCAGGATGGGGGAGGGATTTTGGGATGCGGGGCGGGTCCCTCACCCGCTCAGCTGCCGCCGCCAGGTCTGGTAGGGGTCGAGGAAGCACTCGCAGAGGTGCAGGGCGTGGAGCATCCCGTTCTCCAGCTGTGTCCGGTTTTCCAGCTGTGTCCCATTTTCCAGCCGTGTCCCCTTCTCCAGCTGTGCCCCATTTTCCAGCTGTGCCCCATTCTCCCGGCTCTCCAGCTGTGTCCCGCTTTTCAGCTGTGTCTCCTTCTCCAGCTGTGTCCCATTTTCCAGCTGTGTGCCCTTCTCCAGCTGTGTCCCATTTTCCAGCTGTGCCTGGCTCCGCTCATCTCCCGGGATGCTCCGCAGCTGCCGGGAAAGCTGAGCTTTAATCCCTGACACGCTCCACAAAAATGGAATGCGTTTTTTGGGGGGGGGAAACTCTGCTTTGGGGGGAGAATGGGATCATCAATCAATCAATCAATCAATCAATCAATCAATGAAAGCCCAGAGCAGCACGCTGACCAATCAGCAGCCAAAGTCACACAGCCTGTAGGGCTGCTGACCAATCAGAACCCAGAGCTGCACTGACCAATCAGCACCTGGCACCGCAAAGCCCTTGGCCAATCAGGACCAGAGCAGCACAAGCTGTGGACTCGGGGACCAATCAGCATCCACAATCACACAACCTAAAGACCTGTTCCTGTTCCCACTGCCATTCCCACTCCCATACCCGTTCCCACTCCCATTCCTTTTCCTATTCCCATTCTTGCTCCCATTCCTCTTCCCCCTGCCATTCCCGCTCCTATTCCCATTCCCACTATTGTTCCCATTACCACTCCCACTCCTATTCCCGCTCCTATTCCTGTTCCCATTGCCATTCCCGCTCCCATTCACCGCTCCCACTCCCATTCCTGTTCCTATTCCCATTCCCATTCTTGCTCCCATTCCTGTTCCCCCTGCCATTCCTGCTCCTATTCCCATTCCCACTCCCACTCCCAATCCCATTCCCAGTCCTGCTCCCACTCCCATTCCCATTTCCACACCCACTCCTGTTCCTATTCCTGCTCCCGTTCCTGCTCCTGTTCCCACTCCCATTCCCCGTTCCCACGTCCACTCCTGTTCCCATTCCCGCTCCTGTTCCCTCTCCCGTTCCCATTCCCATTCCCACTCCTGTTCCCTCTCCCGTTCCCACACCCACTCTTGTTCCCATTCTTGCTCCTGTTTCCTCTCCCATTCCCATTCCCGTTCTCATTCCCGCTCCCGTTCCCTCTCCCTCTCCCGTTCCCTCTCCCGTTCCCGTTCCCTCTCCCGTTCCCGTTCCCTCTCCCTCTCCCGTTCCCTCTCCCGTTCCCGTTCCCTCTCCCGTTCCCGTTCCCTCTCCCGTTCCCGCTCCCTCTCCCGTTCCCGCTCCCTCTCCCGTTTCGGTTCCCTCTCCCTCTCCCGTTCCCGTTCCCTCTCCCGTTCCCTCTCCCGTTCCCGTTCCCTCTCCCTCTCCCGTTCCCTCTCCCGTTCCCGTTCCCTTTCCCTCTCCCGTTCCCTCTCCCGTTCCCTCTCCCGTTCCCGTTCCCTCTCCCGTTCCCGTTCCCTCCCTTCCCTCTCCCGTTCCCGTTCCCTCTCCCTCTCCCGTTCCCGTTCCCTCTCCCTCTCCCGTTCCCTCTCCCTCTCCCGCTCCCTCTCCCGTTCCCTCTCCCTCTCCCGTTCCCTCTCCCGTTCCCTCTCCCGTTCCCGTTCCCTCTCCCGTTCCCGTTCCCTCTCCCTCTCCCGTTCCCTCTCCCTCTCCCGTTCCCTCTCCCTCTCCCGCTCCCGCTCCCTCTCCCGTTCCCTCTCCCTCTCCCGTTCCCGTTCCCTCTCCCGTTCCCATTCCCGTTCCCGTTCCCTCTCCCGTTCCCGTTCCCTCTCCCGTTCCCGTTCCCGTTCCCATTCCCGTTCCCGTTCCCGTTCCCTCTCCCTCTCCCGTTCCCGTTCCCGTTCCCACCTGGTTCCCGCAGAGCCGCAGCAGCCGCAGCACGTGCGGGAGGCAGCCGGGGGTCCTGTCGGGCTGGATGTTCTCCAGGTTCCTGCGAAGGAAAACTTTGGGAATTCATCCAGCACGGAGAGCGGGGAGGAAATTTAGGAAGGGGGAAATTTGGGAGGGAATAAAGAAAATACTATTAAACAGTATTATTATGATTTTTTATTTATATTTTTTATTACATTACATTGTATTATTAACTTTTGTTAGTAATAATAATAATAATAAAAAATATTATTTTTAGAGATGTGGTGCAATTTGGGGGAATGACGGAATTTTGGGGGTAATAATGGTTTCCTATTTCTATATTTTTATTAGATTATATTACTATATTTTTTATTATATTTACTATTATTAATAATAATAAACATATTATTTTATAATTATTATTTTTAGATATATAATGCATTTTGGAGAGGATACTCCACTAGGAGGGAATGACAGAATTTTGGAGGGAGAATAATGATTTTTGATTATTATATTTTCATCACATTATTTATTAACGTTATTATTGATGATCACGGTTTTCTAACTGTTCTTTTTACAGATGTGATGCACTTTTGGAGAGACACTACACTGGGGTAGAATGATGGAATTTTGCGGGGCAAAGAAGTTATTTTTTATATTTTATATTCAAAAAAATATATTGTTTTGCATTATTATAATTATTAATATCACTATTACTATTGTTACTATTAATACTACAATTATTACTACTTTGGTTATAATTTTTAATATTATCACTATAATTATTGCTAGTGTTAGTATTAGTATTTTAGTGTTTTTTACTAATATATTATTATTACTGTGATTATTATTAAGTAATAATGATATTAGTATTTTATTTTATTTTTAAAGATGCACTTTATAGGAGATGCTGTGATTTGGGGGGGATCCCAGATTTAATGGGGGGGGGGGGTGTGATTCCCCTCCGGTAGGAATTCTGTGGGGTTTTTTTTGGGGTGGAGGTCGCACATCCCCCCCCCATTTGGGACTGGGACAAACTGGGAGCTGGGGAGGGGACACTGGAGCTGCTCCGTGCTGGGAATTGGGGCTTGGAGCAGGTGGATCAGGGGGGACGGGGGGGTTTTGGGGTCACCCACCTGCAGATGATGATGAAGAACTTGAGGAGCAGCAGCGCCTGGCCCAGCCCCGTCCCCCTGTCCCCGTCGCGTGTCCCCAGGGCCACGCTGTGTCCCAGCCTCTGGCTCAGCACCTGCAGCACCTCCCGCGGCAGCGCCGGGATCTCCGAGCCCGGATCCTCCGGCCTGGGCGGGATCGGGGTGCAGGATGTGACCCCCCCAAACCCTGCCCCCGTCACCGGATGGCTCCGACCACGGAGAGCGGATGAGGAGCCACAAGCCCCACGCTCGGCACCCCGCGGGTCTGGGGCCCCGCGGGGGCTTTGGGGGTCACTCAGGGATGTGGGGGTCACCTACAGGGGTCACTCGGGGGTGTTGGGGTCACTCAGGGGTGTTGGAGTCAGCCAAGGATGATGGGGATCAATTGGGGGGGATCACTCATGGATGTTGGGGTCAGCCAGAGGTGCTGGGGTTATCCTGGGTGGGATCACTCAAGGCGGTTTGGGGTCACTCAGGGACGTTTGGGGTCACTCACGGATGTCTGGGGTCACTCAGGGATGTTTGGGGGCACTCAGGGATGTTTGGGGTCACTCAGGGCAGTTTGGGGTCACTCAAGGGATGATGGGGTCACTCAGGGCAGTGCAGGGTCACTCAGGGCAGTTTGGGGTCACTCAAGGGATGATGGGGTCACTCAGGGATGTTTGGGGTCACTCAGGGATGTTTGGGGTCACTCAGGGTGGTTTGGGGTCACTCAGGGATGTTTGGGGTCACTCAGGGATGTCTGGGGTCACTCAGGGCAGTTTAGGGTCACTCAGGGGGGTCACCCCAGGGTTTTGGGGTCCCACCTGCGGGGCTCCAGCGAGGGCAGGGCGATGACCCTCTCGAAGCTGGTGACGAAGGCCTCCAGCCACTGCTGCAGGTAGGACAGGTCCTTCTGCAAGGGAGGGCGGGGCTGGGGCCAGCGGCCAATCACAGCCCTCCATGGCCCCCACCCACAAGGATCGGCCAATCACGTCCCTTCATGGTCCCCGCCCACGGGGAGCGGCCAATCATAGCCATAGAAACCAGCCCCGCCCACTCAGGTGTGTGACACACCCCTGGGAACCACTGACCAATCACAGCGCAGAACCGCACAACCTGTGGAGCCTCTGACCAATCAGAGCCCAGCCCAGCACTACTTGTGGACTCGTTGACCAATCATCAGCTGGAGCCACACAACCTGTGGAGCCTCTGACCAATCAGAGGCCAGCACAGCTCAACCTGTGGAACTCACGGGCCAATCAGCTCGCAGAGCACCTGTCCCTGCAGCCAATCAGGGCACAGCGGGGACAACGGGGCCTCACCCAGGCTGGGCAGCCCCACCCACAGCCCTGGGCACCACATGTGGCACCTTGGGGTCACCCCAGTCCCTGAAAAGGGCACCCCAACATGGCACCCTGGGGTCACCCACAGCCCTGGCCCCCACATGTGGCACCTTTAGGGTCACCCCAGTCCTTGACCATCCCAACATGGCACCTTTGGGTGCCCCATGTTCCTCAGAACCCCAGTCTTCTCCTTGGGGTTACACAGAGCGCTGAGCACCCCAGTGTGGCACCTTTAGGGTCTCTCACAGCCCTGAGCACCCAGTGCTGCCCTTTGGGGTCACTCACAGTCCTGGGCACTCCAATGCATCAATTTGGGGTCACCCACATCCCTGTGCACCCCAGAGTGCCACCCTGGGGACCCCCACATCCCAGTGCGGCACCCTGGGGTCACCCCGATCCCTGAGAACCCCAGAGTGCCACCCTGGGGACCCCCACACCCCAGTGCGGCACCCTGGGGTCACCCCGATCCCTGAGAACCCCAGTGTGGCACCCTGGGGTCACCCAGAGCACCCCGAGTCCCCAGCGCAGCCTCTCCGGGGTGTCCCCCCTCGGCAGGGACCGTGCCCCCATTCCCACGGGGACCAGCCCCCATTTTCCGGGATCCCGGGGCTCCGACGGCTCCCCCAGGCGAGGGGCGGGGGGAACCCCAAAATCCGCCTCCCCCGGATTTCCCGCTCCACCCCAAGCTCCCGCATCCCTGGGGACGAGCCGGTGGTGTCCCCGTGTCCCCAAAGCCGGTACCTGTCCCTGGGGGTGGCCGTGGCCATCCATGACCCCGCAGCCGTGGGAGCAGCGCCGGCGCAGCGGGGCCGGAACGGGGTGTGTGTGTGTGTGTGTTTTTAGGGGGGGGCCCCCCCCTTTTTGTCACCGCTGTCGCTTGTGCAAAGCCACCAAAAAAACCCCAGAGCTCAGGAAATGCCAAGTCACCCGCGGCCCCAACGGCGCTTCCTGCCCCGCTGCCTGCTCCGCTTGGGGACACCGGCACCGTTCGGGGACACCGGCACGGTTCGGGGACACTGCGGTGCCCACCCGGCAGCTCCGGGATGTCCCCGAGCTTATCCCGGCATTCCCTGAAAATCCAACCCCAAATGGTGCCGAGTGTTGAGTTTGCCGGTTCTCAGCATCCCGAAATTCCCGGCGCTCCCACCTGGAGCTGCGTCCCAAAATTTCCGGGGTACCCACCCGGAATTGAGCTCCCGAAATTCCCAGTGGGCCCTCCCGGAGTCCGAAATTCTCGGGGCACCCACGCAGAGCTGAGCTCCCGAAATTCCCGGCGCTCTCTCCTGGAGCTGCGCCCCAAAATTCCCGGGGCACCCACCCGGAGCTGCGCCCCAAAATTCTCGGGGCGAGTTGAGCTCCCGAAATTCCCGGCGCTTCCTCATGGAGCTGGTGTTCCAAAATTCCCAGGGCACCCACCCGGAGCTGCACCCCGAAATTCCCGGGGCACCCACCCGGAACTGAGCTCCCGAAATTCCCCGTGCGCCCACCTGGAGCTGCTGTTCCAAAATTCCCGGGGCCCCCACCCGGAGCCGCATCCCGAACCCGGAGTTGGGGTCCCGAAATTCCCGCTGCGCCCACCCTTCGGGAGCGGCTGTCCCGAAGTTCCGGGTGTGCCCTCCCGAGGCCGCGGTCCCCGCCGGTGCCAGTCCCGGTGCCGGTGGCGGTGCCACCCCGCGGTGCTGTCGCAGCCGGTTCCCGGCTGGCAGAGCCTGTTCGGCGGCTTCTGGGCTCGGCCGGCGCGGAGCCGCCTGGGAGCGCCGGGAACGCAGAACCGGGCACGCAGAACCGGGAATCCCAGCCAGGAATACAGAACCGGGCACGCAGAACCGGGAATGCAGAACCGGGCACGCAGAACCGGGAATCCCAGCCAGGAATACAGAACCGGGCACGCAGAACCGGGAATCCCAGCCAGGAATACAAAACCGGGCATCCCAGCCGGGAATGCAGAACCGGGCACGCAGAACCGGGAATGCAGAACCGGGCACGCAGAACCGGGCACGCAGAACCGGGAATGCAGAACCGGGAATGCAGAACCGGGCACGCAGAACCGGGAATCCCAGACGGGAATGCCGCCCTTCCGCCGGGAGCCCCCCAGAAAGCGACAGTGACAAAGCCGCCGCGATGTCACCCCCCTGCACGGAGCGCCACGGGTGGCACTGAGTGACCCCGCGGGTTCACGGTCCCGCCGACCCCTTTGGAGGGGTGGGACAGCACGGCCACCCCTGGGGACAGCACGGCCACCCCTGGGGACAGCCCTGTCCCCTGCCAGCGCCTGTGACAGGAGCTCTGTCCTGGTTTAAAGCCACCGGAGACAACGCGGCCATCCCCGGGCCACCGACAGGGCCACTGCCATCCAGGTGACACTGCACGGAGGGGACACTGCCATCGAGGGGACACCGCCATCACCTGGGCCATGTCCCCCCAGACTTGTCCTTGCTGGGGCCTTGGGGACACAGGGTTTTGGCTGGGGAGGTGACGCTGGGGTCTGGCCATGTCCCCGGTGCCTCAGAGGTGGCATGGCCACCCCACTGGTGTGGCACAGTGAGCAGGACACCCTGACAAGTGCCACCTGTCCCCACACAACCGTGGGTGACACCTGTCCCCCTGTGAGTGCCCGGACAGCACAATGGGACCCTGCAGGGCCATCAGACCCTGGTGGCACTGCACGTGTCCCCAGGGACACCCGACAGCGTGACATGTGTGCCCTGCCACCACACACCCACCCGATGGATGGCACTTGTCCCCATCCATGTCCCCTCTGCGACCACACACAGCTGATGGACGGCAACTGTCCCCACATGGGCACCTCGCAGAGTGGCACCTGTCCCCACACAGCTGGAGCAAGTGACACCTGTCCCCCTGTGACTCTGGACACCTCAACAATGTGGCACCTGTCCCTACCCAACCACGGACACCTCGATGGTGTGGCACTTGTCCCCACAGGGCCATGGTCACCTCAGTGTTGTGGCATGGGTCCCCAGCGGACCACAGACACCTCAGTGACACCTGTCCCCAGAGGATTATGGTCACCTCAATGATGTGGCACCTGTACCCAGAGGATTATGGTCACCTCAATGATGTGGCATCTGTCCCCAGAGGATTATGGTCACCTCAGGGATGTGGCATCTGTCCCCAGAGGACCACAGACACCTCAATGGTGTGGCACCTGTCCCCACATGGCCATGGTCACCTCAGTGGTGTGGCACCTGTCCCTGGATGACCACGGGTACCTTGAGGCTGTGGCACCTGTCCCCATGGGACCACGGGCACCCTGACCATGTGGCACCTGTCCCTGCACAACCACAGACACCTCAGTGTAGTGGCACCTGTCCTCACACAGCCACAGCCACCCAGATGGAGTGGCACCTGTCCCCATGTCACCCCCCGGTGTCCCAGCACGTGGCCCTGTCCAAGCCCCCTGGCTGTGTCCCCCCCGAAGTGGGGTGACTTTGTTTTGGGGTGCAGAGGAGGCTCCCGGGTGACATCGTGGATGACCCCATGGATGTCCCCAAACCCTCCCGGCATCCCCGGCCACCTTCCTGGGACACAGCGGGGTTTTGGGGGAGCAATTTCACCCCGAAATCCATCAGGTCACCCCAGCCCGCGGGGACAGCGCTGGAGGTGGCACGGGCCGGGGGGTGACACTTGGGTGCCACCTCCCCTCCAGGACCCGCCCCCCATCCGGGGTAATTAAGGACAAAACGAAGCACGAGGGACTTTTGGGGTGGCCTGGGGGGGAGCCCACCCAGGAACCCCCTTGGGGACACCCCCCAGGATTTGGCAGAGGGTGCCGGGGGTCCCCAAAACCGAGCCCCCCCCGCCCCGCCAGAACCCGCTGTCCCCACCCTGTCGCCGTTCCAATGTCACCGCGCACCTGTCGCCGGGCGGTGGCGCCGGGAGCGGAGGGGACACGCGGATCCCCCCAAAAAACCTCCCGGGGGGGTTTAAGGGACCCCAAAACCCTCCGGGAAGGGCTGAGAGGGGCGGGGGGACCCCAAATTCCCTCCGGGAAAGGCGGAGCGCGATGGGCGGGGGGGTCCCCGCGGGATGCGGTGTCCCCTGGGGGGGGGTCACGGATGGCGCCGAGGGCCAGGCGGGTTTGGGGACACCCCGCAGGTGACAACGGCGAGCGGGGGGGACGCGGTGACAAACGGGGGGTGGAGAGGGAGGGCACGGGGGTGGCGCGGATCTAACGGGGGGCGGTTTTAGGGACCCGCAGGATGTGACAGCGCAGTCCGGGCGCGGGGGGGGACACAGCGAACGGGGGGATGCGACAATGGGGGACAGGAGGGGATGGGGACACAGGCGGGGGGGCGGGAATTGGGGGGGGGGGGCGCAGTGGGAGGGGGTAACCAGCGGGGGTGGGGGGGTTACCGGGGTACCCCCGCCCCTGTGCCCGCCCGGGGGGTGCCCGGTGCCCGGTGCCCGGCTCACCTTGGCGAAGTAGAGCATCCAGAGCTCGCACAGCCGCTCCCGGGAAGCCATGCCCGGGGCCGGCCCGGCTGGGAACGAGCGGCGGCTCCGCCCCCCCGAACCCCCCCAATCCCAGCCCTGGCACCTCCCCCAGGTGTGGGGGGGGCGGGGACTCCCCTCCACCTGCTGGGCCGCGGGGACGCGCCCGTTCCCCATTATCTGCTTTTCCTCCCTATTCCCACATTTCCATATTCATAAAGGGGCGATAAAAGGAGGTGAGGAAGGCACAGCCCCACCCCACCCCCCCAAATAATTAACACTAATTAGCGCAGCTGAGCCTCGCTCTCCCTTAGCGATACTCTGAACAAACAAAACGCGACGGCTTCGCCTTGCTTTCATTTTTAATCCCCTTTTAAAAGCATTTTCAAATATTTAATGCTTAATTTTTTTACCTTCCCTCTCCCCAACCCCCCCCATCAATCGCTCTCATCGACTCTCTCGGCGCTCGGCACGCCTGGCCTGGCGCGCATGCGCACAGCGCGCTGTACGGCAGGCGGGACGGGGGGCGCAAGATGGCGGCGCCCGGCGGCGGCACGGAAGGGCCGCAGGAGGCCGAGGGATTGGTTTTGGGGCGCCTGGAGGAGGAGGCGCTGAAGCGGCGGGAGCGGCTGAAGGCGCTGAGGCAGCGAACGCTGCAGGTGGGGCCGGGCTGGGCGCTGGGA
Source organism: Acridotheres tristis (assembly GCA_037013685.1). Lineage (NCBI taxonomy): Eukaryota > Metazoa > Chordata > Aves > Passeriformes > Sturnidae > Acridotheres > Acridotheres tristis. Next base: position 1,123,486 of record CM072895.1, read on the forward strand.
GCGCGGGGGCGGCGCTCGGACGGGACCCGCGGTGGGGACGAGGCTGCGGCAGGGGCCTGGAGGGGCCGGAGTGGGCCCGGGGAGAGGCCTGGGGGAGAGCCAGAGGGAGCCACGTGGATCCTGAGATTTTTGGGATGCGGTGCGACAGGATTTGAGGATTCTGGGGTCTCAGAGGGCTTGGATGTGTTACAGCATCCTATGTGGATCTCGAGTTATTTGGGATGCGGTGGGACAGGAATTGAGGATTCTGGGGTCTCAGAGGGGTTGGATGTGTCAGAGTATCCCACGTGGATCTCGAGTTATTTGGGATGTGGTGCGACAGGATTTGAGGATTCTGGAGGTCCCAGAGGGAGCCACGTGGATCCTGACATTTTTGGGATGTGATGGGACATGAATTGAGGATTTTTGGGGTCCCAGAGGGGCTGGAGGTGTCAGAGTATCCCATGTGGATCCTGAGATTTTTGGGATGCGGTGGGACAGGAATTGAGGATTCCGGGGTCTCAGAGGGGTTGGATGTGTCAAAGCATCCTGTGTGTTTCTCGAGTTATTTGGGATGTGGTGGGACAGGAATTGAGGGTTTTTGGGGTCCCAGAGGGGCTGGAGGTGTCAGAGTATCCCATGTGAATCCTGAGATTTTTGGGATGCGGTGCGACAGGATTTGAGGATTCCGGGGTCTCAGAGGGCTTGGATGTGTTACAGCATCCTATGTGGATCTCGAGTTATTTGGGATGTGGTGGGACAGGATTTGAGGATTCTGGAGGTCCCAGACGGAGCCACGTGGATCCTGAGATTTTTGGGATGTGATGGGACAGGAATTGAGGATTTTTGGGGTCCCAGAGGGGCTGGAGGTGTCAGAATATCCCATGTGGATCCTGAGATTTTTGGGATGTGGTGCGACAGGAATTGAGGATTCTGGGGTCTCAGAGGGCTTGGATGTGTTACAGCATCCTATGTGGATCTCGAGTTATTTGGGATGTGGTGGGACAGGAATTGAGGATTCTGGAGGTCCCAGAGGGGTTGGATGTGTCAGAGTATCCCACGTGGATCTCGAGTTATTTGGGATGTGGTAGGACAGGATTTGAGGATTCTGGAGGTCCCAGACGGAGCCACGTGGATCCTGAGATTTTTGGGATGTGATGGGACAGGAATTGAGGATTTCTGGGGTCCCAGAGGGGCTGGAGGTGTCAGAATATCCCATGTGAATCCTGAGATTTTTGGGATGTGGTGCGACAGGAATTGAGGATTCCGGGGTCTCAGAGGGCTTGGATGTGTCAAAGCATCCTGTGTGGATCTCGAGTTATTTGGGATGTGGTGGGACAGGATTTGAGGATTTTTGGGGTCCCAGAGAGGCTGGAGGTGTCAGAGTATCCCATGTGAATCCTGAGATTTTTGGGATATTTGGGATTCTCAGTTCTTTGGGTGGGACGGGGTTTGAGAGTTTTGGGGCCCCAATGGGGCTGGGGGAGAATCAGAGGATCCCACGTGGATTCTGAGTTATTTGGGATATGGAATGCAGAGGGTCTGGGATGGGGTTGGGAATGCTGGGGAGACACAGAGAGTTTGAGATGGGAGTGGGGCTGGGGGTGTTCACACATCCTGTGTGAATCCTGAGTTATTTGGGATCCTCATTTCTTTGGGTGGGACAGGATTTGAGGATTTTGGGGCTCCCAGAGTATCCCACGTGGATCCTGAGTTTTTTTGGGATATGGTGGGACAGGGGATTTGGCACTTCCCAGCCCTCACCCCCTCCATGTGCAGCCTCTGGAATATTTGGGATATTATTTGGGATGGTGCTCCCAGGGCAGGGGTGGAATTCCCATTTCCAGAGGGATGGAAATCCCTGTGGATTGGCCCTTGGGGACCCGGATCAGTGCTGGCAATGCTTGGACTCCATCTCCAAGGCTTTTCCAGCCTCGAGAATTCCAGGATTCCAGAACTCACACCCTCTTTTCCTGTCACCAGTAGAGGCAAAATCTTGGAAAAAACCACCATTCCAATGATTTTCCTTCTTTTCCTTGATTACACCTTCCTGTTTCCTGCTAGCATTTTTCCACGGGAGGGTTAATTCCTAAAAAAATCCAGCAGAAAATTGCTGGGATTGGATTTTCCCGCTGCTCCTTAATCTCCCCTGCCATTCCCATCTCCATGGCAATGGACACAGAGATTTTCCATCATTTCCTCCCCCCTTTTTCATCCCTCTCCATTAAAAAAGGATTAAAGGCTCCTTTCATCTCTTGGAATTCCAGCTGGATTTGCTCTTTTTTTTTTGGAGCTTTGGGATGGGATCCATGGAAATGAGGAGTGACATGGAGCCTGTTTGGGATCAGCTGTGGAGACAGGGATGGGGATGCTGTGCCAGCACTGGGAATTCTCTGCTGCTTTTCCTGCTTATTTCATGGAATGCTTTCTTGGGAAAGATCTTCAAGGACATCCCATTCCCAGGGTAGGGAATTCCAAGCAGCTCTTTGCTTTTTTTTTTTTTTTTTTTAATGGAGAATTCCTAATTTTCCAAGAATGGGAAGCTGAGGGTGGGAAAATGAGAAAAGGGTTGGAAAGAAATTTTTCCAACTGGGTGGATCTAGTGTCATTCCAGAGGGATGGAGGATGCTCCAAACTCCTGGAAAAGAGCTTGGATATAGAGGGAGACTTTACCCAGCCCTTAGGGGAGAAATTTGGGAATTCTGTTGTGGTGTGGATTGAAATTCCTGCTTTATTAAAGTTAGGAGAATCTCAAAATCCCGGATTTCTTTTGGGAAGGGGCCTTAAAGCTCAACCAATTCCATGGACAGGGAGCCCAAAACATTCCAGGCCTGAAATCCATAGGGAAGCAAACCTGAGGTTGTGATTCCAGCAGGAATTCCAGGTTTTAAAGGGAATAAACTCTGAGTATTCCAGGATGAGCCTCCCCAGGATGATCCCGAGCTGGTGAAAATTCCAGCAGTTTTTGTGGAGCAGCTCAAGATCTTTGGGAAGCTTTTCCTGCCTTTTTTTTTTCCCCTGCTTTTTTTTTTCCCCTGCTTTTTTTTTTCCCCTGCTTTTTTTTTTCCCCTGCTTTTTTTTTTTCCTGCCTTTTTTTTCCCTGCCTTTTTTTTTCCTGCTTTTTTTTTTTCCTGCCTTTTTTTTTTTCCTGCTTTTTTTTTTTCCCTGTTTTTTTTTTTTTTCCTGGCTTTTATCCCTTCCCTTTATTCCCACGTGGTTCTGTTCCCTTTGACAGCTCATCCCTTTGTTTTCCAGCTTTAATTCCAGAAATCCAGGGAATGCAAATGATCTCTGGGAAACGTTTCAAGGGCAATGGATTTGCACTAGAAAAAAAAAAAAAAATTCTTGGAAGTCCAGGACTTCCTAAAAATTAGGGGGAAGCTGAAAGAAGGAAATTATCCCAGAAATATCTCAATTTTCCCTGTTTCTTGCATCACTTATCTTAAGGTATTCTGCTTTTCCTGGAGTTTTCCTGTCACTCCAGTGTCTTGTGAATGGAATTTTGGGTTATTCCCACTGAAAACAATGGGAATGTTCATGGAGAAACATGGATTGAGTCCTGCCTGTGGAGAAATCCAGATTTTTTTGGGATTCTCTTCGGGTTGGAGGCACCAAAACCAGGGAAAAAGGGAATTTTTTTCTGTCTGCTCCCTCAGTTTCCAGATCAGATTCCCTCAAGGAAAATTCACCAAAAATATTTAGGTGGAATAAATAACAGGAGAGGAGAAGAAATGGATGCAATAAGGAGATTCCTGCTTGGAAATTCCATAGAAAAAATGGGAAGCTGCTCCAGGAGCCTCCTTTGTGTGCAGTGCTGGAATTCCCGAGGGAATCCTGCAGAGGCTGAGCTGTGGGAAAGCTTTTTGTGGGAATATATTCCAGGATTATTCAGAGAATTTAAACGAAAAATCTGGGAATTTCGAAATTCCTGCTTTATGATTCCCACTTTTCCTTTCTTCCCGTGGAAAGTGGGGGATGAGGGACTTTTCCTGTAATTTAAGGAAAAAATTCCTTGCTGGGACACTGTTTGGGATTTCCCATTGAGCACATCCCGAATTTCCAGCTTCTCCCTCTTTTCCTTTTGCCCTTGCTGTGAAATTCTGGGATTTGATGGGCTCAAAGTTCCACTCTGAGGGAATTTCCCAGGAAAATTCCTTGGGAATTCCTCATCCTTTGGGGATGCTGTTGATAATTCCCAAAGGATCCTTCAACAAAATCCAGATTGGGAATCGCTGTGGGAATTTCAGATTCCCTCTTCCATCCCAAAAATTCTTAATCCAAGAACTCCACATCTCCTCCTGCTGTTTTTTAATCCCCAAATCCTATAAAAGCCGGATTATTCCCGTGGTTTTTTTGGGAAGGAAGGGTCTCCCATTGCTGCTTCCCCCATCCCTGCCCCTGCAGCGTTCCCTGTGTTGTTCCTCGAGCTGGAAAAATTCCTTTGGCTTCATCCCAAGCTTTTGTTCCCGGCTGGATTTGCTCCAGAGCCACATCCCTGCTCCTCCACACCTTCCTGGTGGGAGAGGCTTTGGAGCAGGAGGAAGGGCTGGCACTGCTGCTTTCCTCAGCCTTTTCCTGCTTTTTCCACCCTTTCCCTGCTTCCCCAAAACCCGGGACAATCCACCACAGTCCCTCACTTTGCCTTGTCCTTGTTTTTCCCTTTTTTTTTTTTTGTTTTTTTTTTCCTTCTGGGATTTGTTTTGCTGGAGCAAAGCTCCTCGTGATGGAGTGCCAAAGGCTTGGGAGAAGTGTTGCTGTGGAAACAGAGCCCTGGGAAGTTTTTTTTCCAGCCAGGATAAAACACCCAGAGGGCTCTGAAGGATCCGTTCCTATCCAGGCTTTTTTTAGGGAGGTCAAAAAGGCTCCCAGGGTGGGAGCAAAGGGAATGTTTCACCTTGGAAAATGTTCCTGGAGGTTCTTCCCAACAATTCCAGCCTGGGAATGTGGGTTTGGAGATAAGAGGGGAGTGGGATGGCTCAGGTGGGATCCCAAATATCCAGGGCTGGGATCCTCAGGGCAGGAAGGGCTTGGAGCTGCTGGAGTGAATCCAGAGGATCCCATGGAGCTGCCCCAGGGCTGGCTCTGGGAAAACTGGGAATATTCATCCTGGAAAAGAGAAGGATCCAGGGAGAGCTCAGAGCCCCTGGCAGGGCCTGAAGGGGCTCCAGGAGAGCTGGAGAGGGACTGGGGACAAGGCATGGAGGGACAGCACACAGGGAATGGCTCCCACTGCCAGAGGGCAGGGATGGATGGGATATTGGGATGGGATTCCTGGCTGGGATGGAATTCCCAGAGCAGCTGTGGCTGCCCCTGGATCCCTGGAATGTCCCAGGCCAGGCTGGATCCCCCTGGGACAGGGGAAGGTCCCTGCCCATGGAATGGGATCATCCTTAGGATCCCTCCCAGTCCAAGCCTTTGGTGCTGCTGGGCTCAGGAAATGTTGGGAATTCAGCTCTGGGAGTTCAGGAGTGCCACAATCTCCTTCCTGCCAGCCCTGCCCTGCTCCATAGGAATGAAAGTTGGGATAAGTGGAGCTGAGCAGTGTTTGCTGTGTCCATCCCTGCTGCCATTCCTGGCAAATCCTGAGCTGTGCCTGCTCCTTCCCTTTCCCTTTTCCCTTTCCTTTTCCCTTTTCCTTTCCCTTTCCTTTCCCTTTCCCTTTCCCTTTTCCTTTTCCTTTTCCTTTCCCTTTCCCTTTCCTTTTTCCTTTTCCTTTTCCTTTTTCCTTTTTCCTTTTTCCTTTTTCCTTTCCCTTTCCCTTTTCCCTTTCCCTTTCCCTTTCCCTTTTCCCTTTCCCTTTTCCCTTTCCCTTTCCCCTTTCCCTTTTCCCTTTCCCTTCCCTTTCCCTTTTCTTTCCCCCACAGCTTCCTAGAAAACCTTTGCCTTGATTTTTTTTAGGAACATCCCCAAGCTTTTAAAAAACTTTGGATTTAATAGGAAAGAAACCAGAATTGGGAATTTTGGGGAAGCTCGTGGTAGGATTGGAATATCCCAATATTCCAATTGTCAGGAGTGGGAAGAACAGCCAGGGGCTCCTTGGGAATATTTTTGCCAAGTGTTTCCTTATCTTTGAATCCTGTGGATAAAATTCCAGCAGGAATGAGGGGAATGCAGGCTCTGGAGCATGAGGAGAGGAAAGGAATGGGAAAGGACTTGGAATTCCAGGGATTCAAGGGCTGCTAAACATTACCCAGCTCAGAGCTCCAGCAGAAAATTCCAGAGGGCTCTTCCCAGTTTTTATTGAATTTAAGGAGCAGGAAATTCCTGGGAATATCCCAAAGTTTTAATGGATTTTAAATCAGGGAATTAAAACCGAATTAAATCGGGATTTTAGGGATGATTATTGTTGGTTTTCTCTTGAAAAAAACAGGAATATTTTCCTTGCCCTTGGAGCTGGAGCTGAACCTGAAATTCCAGCCCCTGGCTCCTTTCCCTGTTTGCTGGGAATGTAATTTTTAACCTGGATTGTGGAACAGAGTTTGGGAGAAGAGGGATCCAGGGAATGAGTCAGCAATTTGGGAACCATTCCTGGATAATATTGAGATCCTGGAGTTGGTGTTGGGAGAGAACCTTGGAGAAGGGATGGGACACAGGGAATGGATGGGATATTGGGAAGGGATTCCTGGCTGGGATGGAATTCCCAGGGAATTCCATGGCTGCCTCATCCCTGAAAATGTCCAAGGCCAGCTTGGAGCAGCCTGGGATAGTGGGAATTCCCTGCCCATGGAATGGGATCATCATTAGGATCCCTTCCCATCCAAGCCTTTTGTGCCTTGAGGAAAAGGCACAAAAAAAGGGAAAATTTGAGGAAATTTTTAGGAAATTTAGGAAAAATTGAGAATTCAGCTCTGGGAATGGAGAGGGCTAAAATCTCCTTATTCCCAATCATTTTCCATAGGAATAAAAGTTGGGATAAGTGGAGCTGAGCAGTGTTTGCTGTGTCCATCCCTGCTGCCATTCCTGGCAAATCCTGAGCTGCTCCTGCTTTTTTTGGGGGGGAGTTGCTTTCCTTCCAGGATTCCAGGATTCCAGAATTCCATGGCTGCTCATTCCCAGCTCCTCCTGGGCACCTTTCCATCCATCCATCCATCCATCCATCCATCCATCCATCCATCCATCCATCCATCCATCCCTGCTCCTGCCTGGATCATGAATGGAAATGGGAATTCCACCATTTTTTTCAGGATCTGGTGCTGCCCATGGAGCCTCTTCCCCTATTCCAAAGAAACTGGATTTTGTTCCAACATTTTCCTGGAGCTGGAATTCCTTTGTTGTTCTGTGGGATTCCATGTTTTCCATCCCAAATGAGAAATTAGGGAAAGAAAGAATCCTGCCCTGTGAATTCCCAAATTTTGATCATCACTCATTCCCAATTCCTTTCCTACCCCTTCTCTTCCCATAATTCCCAAAAACATCCCAATCTCAGAGGATTTTGGGGCTGTTTGTTCTCCTGGTTTTCCAGAAAAGCCAAAATCTAATGGATTATCCCATTTTTTTTTTTTTTTTTGCAGAACAAGGAGAGTGGAGAACCTGAATCCAAAATTCCTAGAGAAGATGAGGAAGAGGAGCCAGTCAAACACAGGTAATTCCTTTTTTATTCCCACTTTTCCCTCTGGAATGTGTTTCCCAGGAGGAGTTTCCCTTGGCTTTTTGTGATTAAATAGGAATTTTCTGTAGGAATTTGGGTGATATAATAAATAATTTGGGATGAGGGATGGGTGGATTCATCTTGGAGGAAAAATTCCATGGATCAAGAGGGAAAACCTGAGGTTGAAGGAGCATTTCCCTGAATTCTCAGCCATTCCTGCATGGATTAAGCAGGGGTTGGTATTTTTCCATGGATTCCTGTGGTTTTTTTCCCTGGAAAACAGGAGCACAATCCCAGCTGAGGCAGATCCAGCTGATTCCAAAGGTGTTTTCCTGCTGGGAAAATCCCAGCAGGGCTTTTTTTGGCATCACAAATTTAGGTGGCAAACGTGGAATGTGTCCTATTCCCATGGATTTATCCCTAAAAACTTCCTCTGTGGGAGGAATGAACCAGGAAAATAAATTGATAAATCTTCCTTTTGGTTTTATTTTATTTTTTTTTTTTTGGGGGGTGGTGGGGAATGACTCCTTGGAAAAAGCATATCCTGGTGGAGAAACTCCCACACGGATTTAGGGGCTGAAAACACCAAATTTCCTGGGAGAGGGAACTTTCTGTGCCTGGAATTTGTGGCAGAAAAGGCTCTGGAGGTGAAACCAGAGCTCGGGATCTCTCCTGAATAATGAATGAATGGATCAGGAGCTCTCAGATTCCAGCACTGCCACTGGATCTGGAGCTGATGGAATCCGGGTTGGTTTTCCCACCCCTGCAGATCTGGGCCTGGCTGGAATGAGGAATTCATCCTCCAAATCCCAAAAAAAAAAAACCCAACCCCCAAAAAAAAAACCCCAACAAATTCCTGCTTTGGGCTGATTTTATCCTGGGAATCGCTGCTGGGATTGCCTGGAGGGATCTGAGGGCTCTGTTTCATTCCCAGTTTTCAGCAGCACCAGGAAATCAATTTTTCCATGGATTTTCCTTCATCCAGTGGCAGATCCAGAAAAAAAATCCTTCCTCTGTCTCAGGATGATTTCTTGGAAAATCCAAGGAAGTTGTAGGTGGAGAGGAAAGTGTGGAGTGGGAAATTCCATCCCAGATTTCTCCTCAAATTCATGGAATTCTTTGGGATTCCCCCCTTTTGGGGTGGGTGGGAAACTTTGCTTCCTGATGGATTTTTTTGTTTTTCCACCTTTTTACCATCTCAGCCTGTTTTGTTGGGATCTAGAGGGAATTTCCCCTTGAATCCCAAATTTTGCCTGGATAATTCCCAACTTTTGATTTCCTTTTGCTTTTCTTGTGGAATGTCCACTTTCCCCATGGGAATTGGATCTGGAAGAACCCATCCCTTGATTTCCTCTTGAATTTGGATTTCCCTGTGGAAAAGGGAATTGCTGGGCACTGCTGGCCTGGGGAGAAGGGGGAAAAAAATCAGGAATTTCACCTGGATTTGGGAAATGAGGAGTCCTGGTGGCTGGAATCTCCCTTCCAAAGCACTTCCAGGAGCTGGGCTGGGTTTTCAAAGTGGAAAAAAAATTCTCTGGGATAGGGAATGTGGTGGTTCAGGGAATAATCCCGTGGTTTGTGGAGCAAAATTCTGGGATTTTCTTTCATGGTTGCTTCACTTCAGCTCCATCCCAGCCCATGCAGGTGTGGAATTCCAGGATGGATTGGTTTGGAAGCTTCTTGGATCTCTGTGATTCCAAGGATTCTCCGTGGGCTCTTTATTCCCAGCTAATTGCAGGCTCATTCCCTCAGGAATGGCTGGAGAGGGAAAACTCTGGGAAGAAGGAGCTGGAGGTCCCTGCCAGGGCATGGAGTCATCCTGGGAGTTATCCAAAGATTCTTTCCCTCCTTTTCCCTCTGCTTAGGGAAGGATTTGGGGAACTCCCTCTGAACCCCTTGGGATATGGGGAAATCCCATCGAATTCCATCCCTGCAAGTGCCCAAGGCTGGGTTGGACGAGGCTTGGAGCAGCCTGGGAATAGTGGAAGTGTCCCTGTCCCTTCCAAGCAATCCATTCTGGAATTCTGGGATTCTCCAAGCCCTTTCTCTGTGTTTTTCCCTCTGCTCATTTTCCCAGGAAAGATTCCCTGGGGAAGGCATTCCATAGAATCCTGGAATGAACCTTCAGGATGATCCCATTCCATGGGCAGGGACAGCTCCCACTGTCCCAGGCTGCCCCATCCACCCTGGCTTTGGACACTTGCAGGGATGGAGATTCCCAATTTTTCTATTCCAGTGGCTGCAGGAAGGATAAGATCCTCTCAATTCTGGTTTTCCCAATATTTTTTCCAGCCTGTGCTCCCATTTTTTGGCCACTTCCTGCTCCACTCCGACCTCCCCATCCTTTTTTTCCTTCCTTATTATCCTGCAAATTCCCAGCCCTGCAAGTCCTGCTCTTTTCCCAGCTCTGATCCCTGATCCAAACTCTGGGAATTCTCTCTGGAACTGTGCAAAACTTGGATCGTTGGGATTTTTGTGTGGACCAGGAAGCGGAGCTGCTGCTCCACCTTTCCCGGGAAAAGGGTGTGGGAGGATTTCGGCCTTTCCGTCTCATTCCCGAGGGGTGAAACGCTGGATTTGGGAATCAGGGACCTGCTGGAGCCTGGAATTCCCATCCCATCCTTGTTCCAACAAAGCTCCTCAAAGATGGGAAAAGTGGAGCTAAAGATCCAAGGAAAAACTTGGCGTGGGGTGGGACAAAAATAACCCTCAATTTTCCAGCTTTAGGGAAAAACAAATCCACTTTTCCTAAAAAAAACGAGCTTTTTGGACACGGAGTTATCCTTGGAAGTTGCAGCTCTGCTTTGGGGGAGGAGCGGGGCTTGGGAAACCCGATCTCCCTGAGGAATTCCTGCCTCTGGAATGTCACCGGGCAGGTCCGGAGGCTTTTGTTTGTTAATCCCTGCCTCCAAATCCCTCGGGATTCTGCTCCGGAGGGGGTTGGGCTCGCCAGGACGTGATTCCCTTCATCCCGGAGCGTGGAAATCTCCGGGAAGGGGTTTGGGATGAGGAAAGGAATGGAAAAAAAATCGGGACTAAGTGTAGGAGGTGGGAGCTGAGTTTGGGACACGGGGAGGGTTTGGTTGGAGCTTCCCCGGGATCTGGACACGGACATGGAGCATCCCAGGGATCCCTTCCCATCGGGAATGTGCTCAGGGAAAGGAGGAGGGCTGGGAATGGGCAAAGCTGGGAATTGCCACATTTTTCCTCCAAGCTGGAAAACGGGGATTAAATCCACCTGGAAGCTGAGAGCACCAGGATCCAGGCTGGGAAAATTCCTGAGCTGGCTCCATCCTGGAGGTTCTGATCCATGTTTTGTGCCTTCCTCCCTCTGGAGCTGGAGGATGCTGTGGATTCTCCCTCAGGATGGAGCTGATCCATGGAGCTTCCCGTGATCCCAGTCCTGGCTGGATCCTCCTGGAGAGGCTCTGGGTGATCCTGGATTTTCCCTGCGATCAGGATGAGCTTCCAGAGGTCACACCCTGCTCCTTCCAGCCCTTGGCTCCACATTCCTTGGCTCCCCCCAGCTGCTTTTCTTCCAGGAATCATTCCTGGGAATTCATCCACCCCGTGCTGTGTTGGGCATGGATTTTTGGGTGCTCAGACTTCCTGGGGGAGAATTTCTGGGAATGGGAGCAAGTCTGGAGCATCTTTCTGCTCCCAATCCTTGTGCTGGCTCCGTGCTGGGATCATGGATCTGATCCCAGCAATTCCAGCAGTTATCCTGGATCTTATCCCATCTAGGTGCTCCCAAGGTGCCTCCAGGGCTCCTTTTGGTTGAAGTTGGGTTTGGATCCATCCCAGCCTGGAGGATGAGGTTTGTCCTTGTTCCAGCCTTGGTATTCCCAGCGTGGCTGGGGTGGGAATGGTTTGGGATATCATCCAGCTCCAGCAGAGTCCCACGCTCCACGTGGGATGTGGCCTTTGTCCCGGTTTTGTTCATGGATGTTGAAACTCCCAGTGTCCACCTGGAAAGGCTCAGGTGCTTGGGAAAACCCTGTGGGAACAGGATGGGAATCCTGATGGATTTGGGATCTTCTCCAGCTCTGCTGGAGCACCTGGATGTCTCCCAGTCCTTGCTCCAGCAGGGAGCACATCCTGGAAAACCAGCCGGCCTGGCAAGTTTGGTGTGGAGAGAGGTGGGATTTTTTTGGGGATTCCTTCCTTCTGGAGCCACTCTGGGAACAGGATGGGCTTGGACACGCTCAGGATTGGGCAGGAGCAGCTTTTCCAGGGAAGAGCTTTTCCTCAGGGTGGGTTCTCCTGGATCTCTGCCTGTTCTTCCTTTGGTGCCTTGGGTGAGGAATCCGGGAATGTCGGCAGCACCTCCTGGAGCAAATCCAGAGGATCCCATGGAGCTGCTGCAGGGCTGGAGCCCCTCTGCTCTGGAAAAACTGGGAATATTCATCCTGGAAAAGAGAAGGATCCAGGGAGAGCTCAGAGCCCCTGGCAGGGCCTGAAGGGGCTCCAGGAGAGCTGGAGAGGGACTGGGGACAAGGCATGGAGGGACAGCACACAGGGAATGGCTTCCACTGCCAGAGGGCAGGGATGGATGGGATATTGGGAATCAGAAATTCCTGGCTGGGATGGAATTCCCAGAGCAGCTGTGGCTGCCCCTGGATCCCTGGCAGTGCCCAAGGCCAGGTTGGATCCCCCTGGGACAGTGGGAGGTGTCCCTGCCATGGCAGGGGTGGAACGGGATCATCCTTCAGATTTCCCCCAGCCCAGCCCGTTCCAGGATGATTCCATGATCTCTGGGCATTTTTCCTGCTGTTCCTGGAGGTGAAAGCCTCATCCTGAGGGAGCAGGATTGGGAAGCTGCTCCTGAAGCAGCTCCAAGTGACTTTTAGGAATAAGGACAGGAACAAGGAGCCTGTTAACACCGGAGGAAATCCCTGTTCCAGCTTTTCATGGCAAAGCCCTTCCCGGTGCTTCTCGCACAGCTGGAAGGCTTGGAAAAATTCCATGGGCTTGTTTGTTCCATAAAACCCTTGGGGCAGGAACAGTGAAGCACAAGCCAGACTCGGAGCCAGCTCGGAGGGGCCTGGTTTCCATCGGGAACACTCCGGGCATTCCTCACATTCCCGGCGTGCCGGTGCCAAGGGCCACCTCCCAAAAAAAGCTGGGATCCCTCCTGCTTCCCCAGCCAGGAGCTCCAGGCCTGAGGGAAACGTGGATTTGGAATATTCCCAAGCCAAACCAGGGAATGTGCCACCCCATGGCATGGAATGCTGCACTCCCCAAATCCTCCAAATTCCTTTTTGGGAAGGAATTCCTGGCTTGGGAGGATGGGGAGGGGATGGGCTGGAATTCCCAGAGCAGCTGTGGCTGCCCCTGGATCCCTGGGAGTGTCCAAGGATGGGGCTTGGAGCACCCTGGGATGGTGGAAGGTGTCCCTGCCCATGGCCCTGATGCCAAGGGTCACTTCCATTCTGGAATTCCATCATTTCCCTCAGCGAGGTCCTGGAACACATCCCGGTGTTCCCAGCACTCCCATGGAGTGACTCAGACTCTTGGCCAGGAGATTCCCGTGCTGGAGCAGGAATGGGATGGAATGGGAAGGGTTGGATTTTCCACTCGTGCTCTGGTGACTTCCAAGGTTGGATTTTTGGTGCTTCCCATAAAAACCTGCTCCTCTGCTTCCCAAGCTTCTCTTGGAGCCTTTATCCCAATTAATTCCCTGAGCATCTCCTCCTTCATTATCCCTGTGGGCTGAGCTGTTCCATGGATCCTGGGGTCTCTGCAGTGTCCTGGAGGGATGAGCTCCTGCAAGCTGGATTTTCTGGGATTGTGGCTTTGGGAATTCCTCTTGAGGCTTCCAGTGAGGAATCACTCATGGGAATGAGGGTGTCCAATTATAGCCCAAATTAGATGGGAATATCCTGGAATTGTGGCTCATTCCTGACTCCTGAGCTTTCCTGGAGGAGATGAAAAACATGGAAAAACTTCCAGGTGATGTTTGGATTCCTCATTCCCTCAGTTCCATCGTCCATTTATTCCAGAACTGGGATTTGTTCCCTGATTTTAGCACTTCCAGAAATGCTTGGATAACCAAGAATCCTTTTTTTTCTCCTGTCTTTCCCTGAAAGAATTTTTCCCAAGATTTTGGATTTTCCCTGGTGTTTCCATCCTGACTGTCCCAGTTTTTTGACCCAAAAGGTCGGAGCCAGGTGGGAGTTGGGTTCTCCCAGGGAACAGGGACAGGACAGGAGGGGCTCAGGGAATATTGGGAATATTCCTCATGGAATGGAGAAAGGGAGTCCCCATTCCTGGTGACCCATGGATGTGACCCTTGGGGACACGGATCCACGGTGGCTTTGGCTGGATCAATGGATTTGATCTTGGAGGCTTTTCCAACCTCAACAGTTCCATGATTTCAGCTGCCTCTGGCTCCTGATTCCAAGCTCCCTGCTTTTCCTGAGTGCCCACTGGGGCTCCCTGGATTTTTCTCACTGCCCTTCCTGCTTTTCCCAGGGAGATCAAGCTGAGGAATTACGATCCCGAGGATGCAGAGCTGAAGAAGAGGAAGCTGCCCCCGGCCAAACCAGCCTCAGGTGGGAGAAACTGGGAATGTGGGAAGGGAAAAGAGGGTTTGGGATGCTCTGTGCTCTTCCCAAGGTGGGAGATCCACTGGGATGAGGTGTCCATGGAACCTGGAGGGGTTGGAATATCTGGAATACCCTCACAGCCAGCATTGCTCAAGAAGGGTGGGAACACTCCCAGGCCCAAATCCAAGGATTCATCCTCGGAGGAGCCTCCCTGCAGGAAATTCTGGCTGGTTTTGGTTGGATTTATCTTGAAGGAAATCTTAGTCTGGAGTTGAGGGCGTTGGGGCTGGAATTTCCTCACCTGGAACTTCCATAAATCACCTGAGGGGGAAGTGAAGGAGTTCCCTGGATCCTGAAATGGGGAGTTTTCCTGGAATAAATCCCTTGAAAAATGCCCTGAATAAAAAAGGGAGGGCTGGGAATGCCTGGGAATTCTGGCACTGCCCTTTCCTTGTGTTTTTGTAGGAGCTTAAAACTTCCATGGGAAAGGAAAGTCGTGGAAAGGCTGGAGTGTGTCCAGGGAAGAGAATGGAGCTGGGGAATTCCTGAGGGAGCTGGGAATGTTTTCCTGGAGAAAAGGAGGCTCTGGGGGGACCTTCTGGCTCTGCACAATTCCCTGACAGAAATTGGGGGGGACTCAAGATCTGCTCCCGGGGAACAGGGATGGGAGAGAGGGAATAACCAGGCTGGATATTGGGAAAATTCCAGTTTTCCCACAGTGGTGGAGCCCCATTCCCAGAGGGTTTGAAATCCCTGTGGATGTGGCACTTGGGGACATGGGCAGGGCTGGGAATGCTTGGACTCAGTCCAAGAGGGCTTTTCCAACTGGAACTGTCTTTGATTCCATGAAATCCATGTGCTGGAGTGGGATGTGCTCCCTGGTGCCACAGCCCCTCCATGGGTGGCTTTTTCCATGGGTTTTTTCCCATTATCCTGGACATCTCCAGACCTTTCCTCAAGGCCTGGACTGGAGCTTGACTCCTCCAAAGAGGCCTGGAAATGAGTGAGGGAGAACAAAATTCCCAACTTTTGGAGCAGCTGATCTCTGCAGATGTTGGGAAAAGAGGCCTTGATCCCAACTGGCTTCAATCATTCTGTCATTCCCAGATAATTTTTAGGAGTCTCCAGAAGGGTTTGGATGCACTCACGTGTGGGTGCCATGTTTTTAAGTAAAAACTGTGGGAATGGGGTTTTAGGGAATCTTTTGGGAGTTTCTGGAGCTCCCAGTGACTCCCTGGAGCGCTGGTGGAATTCCCAGTTTTCCAACACTGATCCTGTTTCCCCATCTAGTGGAGGACACGGTGAAGGAGCAGCTGGAAGCTGCCAAGCCAGAGCCCATCATCGATGAGGTGGTAGGTAAAGGTGGAGCTGGAATTGCTGGGAATCCAGAGCTGGGAATCTGGGTCTGGGGAATCTGGAGCTGGAAATTCAGAACTGCAAATCTGGATCTGGGAATCCAGAGCTGGGAATCTGGGTCTGGGAATCTGGATTGGGAAATCCAGAACAGAAAAACTGCATGTGGGAATCTGGAGCTGGAAATCCAGAGCTGAAAATCTGGGTTGGGAAATCCAGAGCTGGAAATCTGGATCTGGGAATCCAGAGCTGGAAATCTGGGTCTGGGGAATCTGGAGCTGGAAATTCAGAACTGCAAATCTGGATCTGGGAAATCCAGAGCTGGGAATCTGGGCTGGGAAATCCAGAGCTGGAAATCTGGATCTGGGAAATCTGGAGCTGGAAATCCAGAGCTGAAAATCTGGGTTGGGAAATCCAGAGCTGGAAATCTGGGTCTGGGAAATCTGGAGCTGGAAATTCAGAACTGAAAAAACTGCATGTGGGCATCTGGAGCTGGGAAATCCAGAGCTGGAAATCCAGAGCTGGGAAATCTGGATCTGGAAATCCAGAGCTGGGAAATCTGGATCTGGAAATCCAGAGCTGGGAAATCTGGAGCTGGAAATCCAGAGCTGGGAAATCTGGATCTGGGAATCTGGAGCTGGGAAATCTGAATCTGGGAACCTGGAGCTGGAAATCCAGAGCTGGAAATCTGGGTCTGGGAATCTGGAGCAGGGAATCTGGATTGGGAAATCCAGAACAGAAAAAACGGCATGTGGCCATCTGGAGCTGGGAATCCAGAGCTGGGAAATCTGGATCTGAGAATCCAGAGCTGGAAATGGAGATTGGGAAATGGGGAGCTGGTAATCTGGATCTGGGATTCTGGACCTGGAAGTCTGAGTTGGAAAATCCAGAACGGGAAATCTGGGTTGGGAATCCAGAGCTGGAAAATCTGGATCTGGGAACCTGGAGCTGCTCCAGGCTGGAATGTTGCCTTTGGCTTTCACTGATGTCTCCTCTCCTTCCCTAGGATTTGGCAAACTTGGCTCCCAGGAAACCTGACTGGTGAGTGCCTGTGGAATGCTGCTCCTGGGAAAAGGGGGTTGGAGTCAGTCAGGGGGGTTCCAACACCTTGAGGCTGTGCTGGAAATATCCAGGAGAACCTGATCTGAGGGTTAAAAATGCCAGGAAAATCCCATGGGAGGTTGGAATGAGCTGATCTTTAAGGACCTTTCCAATCCTGAGCATTCCATGGGATTGGAAAACCCTCCTGGTTGTGGGGGAAGACACAATTCCCTTTTCCTGCTGGTTCTTTGGAATGCTTTGTCACCGAGGGATGGGGGTTGGTTTTGGGGTGGTGGCACTTGGGAAAGAGAAGGAATTTCCCCTGGGAAGGGTGGGCCCTGCCTGGCTGTGGAATTGTCCTGACCTTGTCACTCTCCTGCCAGGGATTTGAAGAGGGACGTGTCCAAGAAGCTGGAAAAGCTGGAGAAGAGGACCCAGAGAGCCATTGCAGAGCTGATCCGTGCGTTCCAGAGCTGTGGGAATGGGGTGGATGGAGGGAATTTCCAGAGGGAATTTCCAGAGGGAATTTCCAGAGGGATTCCATGATCCCTGCTGGGAGCTCGCCGGGCCAGGGAAGGATTGGTGGGGCTTGATCCCTTCCCAAATGGATCTGGGAAGCTGTTGGTCCCAAGGAGGCTCCAGGAGCACTGGGATTGTGCCAAGGGAAGGGTTGTGGGGTCCTTCACTGGGTCATTCCCAATCCATCCCTTCCCCATGTTTTTTCTCCCGGCAGGAGAGCGCCTGAAGGGGCAGGAGGAGGAGCTGGCGTCGGCTGTGGGATCAGCAAAGCAGGAGGGCAGCGACTCTGAGTGAGGAGAATCCATCAGGAACAGGCTCTGGATGTGCCTCACCCCGACCCCGTGTCCCTCAGGTCCCTCCCTGGTCAGGACTGCTCATCCCTTTTCCCAAACTTCCCCAATCCTGCCGTGCCTGGAGGAGAGGCAGATCCAAGGAGCCTGGCTGGCTGCTGAGGAACTTCCATGGAAAACTTTCTGGGATTGTGGGGGGGGGTTGATGGGAGCAGGACAGACCCTCCCAGTCAGCTGGAACTTCCTTGGAGCAGGGAAAAATGGGAAAACTCTGGGCTGGGGCTGGAAAGGTCAATCCAGACTCTCTGGGAAAGGAGGGAGATTCCAACAGCCCTTGGAAAAGCTGGATCATTTCCCAGGATTGGTGCTCCTGTTCTGTGCTCCTTGAGGCTCTGAGTATTTGGGAATATCCATGGAATATCCCAGAAATCCTGTGGGAAGGGGCTGTGTGGCTTGGGAATTGTTGGCTGCTCTGCACCTGGCTGAGTGTCACATGGGATTTGCTTTGCTCCTGGAATTTCCCGACCCTCCAGGAGCGTGTCCTGCTCTCCCTGTTGTGGTTTTTTTATTGTTAATAATATTTTCCTAATAAAAATTCCATGTGGGAAAAGTTGTCATTTATCCTGCAGAGGAGTGGGAAGAGGAGCAGTGGGATTGAATCCATGGAAGTTGGAGGAGGAGCAGTGGGATTGAATCCATGGAAGTTGGAGGTGGCCACAGCAGGTCAAGCACAATTCCTGGGATGGGCTGATCCAGGTTATTGTGTGATCCAGGTTCCTGGGGTGATCCCAACCCTGTTTCTCTGGAAAAGGGGAGCAGGTGGGGTCTCCCAAGCTGATAAGAAGAGCTGATCCTGGTAATTCCCACATCCTGCTGCTTTTTCCCTGGTGGGTCATTCCCTGGATGGTGGATCCTTGTCCCTTTGCCAGTCTTTGCTGCTTCCCACTGCTCCACGCTCCTCCATGAGGGTTTTCCACCTGCAGGAGTCCCATTCCTGCTTCCAGGGGATGCCTGGGAGCAAAGAGCAGCTGGAAAATTCCCTGATTTCTCCTCCATTCCCAGCTTCCTTCCTTCTCCTTGGCTCTCCTGTTCCTGGTGTTTGCAGCCATTCCTGCTCCTCCTCTCCCCTTGGAGGGGCCATTCCCAGGTGTGTGGGGTGGGCCAGGCTCGGTGTTGGATTCCCTCTGGATTCTCTGGTGGGAAAACACCTGGGCTGGGAGCCCAACCGTCTGGACAGGTGGTTTTCCCTATTTTTCCTTGGATGGGAAACATCCAAGTGCCCCTGACCCTTATCCTGGGGCAAAATATTTCTGGAAAAGCAGTGGGAAGTTTCCATCAGGGAATGCTGTGGCTGCCCCTGGATCCATGGATCCATCCAAGGCCAGGTTGGACAGGGCTTGGAGCAGCCTGGGATGGTGGGAGGTGTCCCTGATTATGGAAGTGGGATGGGTGGGATGATGTTTAAGTTCCTTTGCAACCCAAATTGCTCTGGAATTCCCTGACTCCATGGAATCTCTGGAATGCCCTGTAGATGTCAGCAGATCTCCATGCACAAAACTGGGCCGTGTGGAGCTATTCCCAGCAGCTGGAATCTGGATGAAGCCAGGCTGGGATGCTGCCAGCTGGAATTCTCATCCATCCATCCATCCATCCATCCATCCATCCATCCATCCATCCATCCATCCATCCATCCATCCCTTCCTTCCCTGGCTGAAGCCAGACCAAAGGTGGGAAGCAGAAGAATTTTCCCTCATTGACTTTCAAGGAAGAAAATTCCCTTTAAAGTGGCTCCAGTTCCAGACACAGCTTTTCCCAGTTCCTGAAGGGATAATTTTAATTTTCAGCTCTCCTGGAAAATCCAACTTGGAAATGAAAAATCCCAATGTTTTCGTTTAGGACAAACCTCAAATGAAATGTCCTGAATTTTCCCTTTCATATGTGTTTTCCACTTTTATTCCAGGAAATTAAGCCAGGATCAACCCCAGAGCCCTGGACAGATGCAGGGTCCGGGCATGGGATTGGGATCCAGGTGTGGGATTGGGATCTGGGCATCAGAATGGGATCCAGGTATGGCTTTGGGATCCCAGTGTGGGACTGGTGTCCTGGTATAGGATGGGGATCCTGGCATGGGGCAAGGATCCAAGGATGGGAGTGGGATCCTGGTACAGGACACAGATCTTGGAATGGGACTGGGATTTCAGCATGGAACAGGGATCCCAGTGTGGAGCAGGGACTTCAGTGTGGGACAGGGATCATGACAAGGATCCTGGCAGGGGAATGGGGTCCCTGTACAGGAGAAGGATTCTGGCACAGGACAGGAATCCCGATGTGGAACTGGGATCCTGATATGGCACTGGGATCATGGAGTGGGGCAGGGATCCTGGCATGGGACAAGAACCCCAATGTGGGACAGGGATCCTGGCATGGGACAAGAATCCCAATGTGGGACAGGGATCCTGGCATGGGACAAGAATCCCAATGTGGGACAGGGATCCTGGCATGGGACAAGAACCCCAGTGTGGGACAGGGATCCTGGCATGGGACAAGAATCCCAGTGTGGGACAGGGATCCTGGCATGGGACAAGAACCCCAATGTGGGACAGGGATCCTGGCATGGGACAATGATCCTGGAACGGGACAGGGATCCTGGTGTGGTGCTGGGGTTTGGGTGAGGAACAGGAAAATCAGGGATTCCTTCATCCATAGGAAAATCTGTTTTCCTTGGGCTGATTTGGAGCCCGATGTCGCTGCCTATTGTTGGGAAAATGTGGACAACTCTGACACGGCCCCAAACTGTCACCGGGGTCAAATCCATCCCTCAGGATCCTCCTGACCATTCCCTCTGGATTATCCCCCACCAACATTCTGGCCTTTTAAAAACCGGGGATGTTTCTTTCTCCCCTCCTTGGAAATGCCACCTCCTGCTTCTTTTCACTGGATTCCCTCCCGCGCTCTCCACGCTCCGGCCTTGCAAGTTCTGACATCCCTCTGTCCTATAAAAACCAGGCCCTGGGATGCTCCTGGCCGGGATGAAAGGCACCGGGGTGGGCTGGAATTTGTGACACGAAGCAGGAGCGGCCCTGGAGTGCCGGAGTGCTCGGGATTCTCCAACCTGCTGGGATGATGGAGAGGAGGTTTCATCCCGAGCCCTCGGCCCTCCAGGCCGTGGTTTTTGGAGTGGTCACACCCACGGCCAAGGTCTGGCTTTTAAGTGTCCATCTGCTGCAGGGACATGAAAGGAATTCCCAGTTTTTGACAGCTGCTGAAATTCCTTTTGTGGTGTTCTCTGCCCAAGCCCAGGGTTTGTGCTGCCTCTTCCAGCTCCGGGGGGATTTGGGATCATTGTTGCTTCTGGGAACAAATCCCTCTGCTGGGCTGCTGGCCTGGCTCTACAGGTCCCAGGCTTCCAAAGCAGGTTCCTGGGAATTTTTCCTTTGGAATGTCTGAGCAGAGCTGGTGGGAATAATTTTTTTCCTTAAACATGGATAATGCTTGGCTGTTTCCAAGGGTTCTCTGAGATGCTCTGGGATGGTTGATGGAGGGGGTTTGGGAACTCTGGGAGACCCGTGGCAATGGCAGGAGGAGAGTGGGGGGATCCCATGGGATGTTTCCTATGGCACAGGACACTCGGATGTGGGAATTGGGAATGCAAACATTGGAAATGGCCTTGGAGGGGGTGGGAATGGGCAGCTCTTGGAATTCTTTGGGATGAGATCCCCTTGAGCTGCCCCCAGCCCTGAGGTCTGGCCAATGACTCCAATGAACTTCCAGTCAGGAAAATGATCCCGGGACTTTGCCATCCTTTTATCCTCCTGCCCCATTTGTTTGTTGTTCAATTCTTCCAGCCAACCTTGCAGGAATTGCCTTTGGAAGTTTTCCTGTGCCTGTTCCAGGAAGAATGGAATACGTGGGCGCTGGAGCTTGGGGGTGCAGCCTGTGCTGGACACAGCCCATGGGATTTGCTCCAGCACCTGCTCTGAATTCCTGGGAACAGCAATGAGCCCTGGGCAGGGAGGGGAACATTCCTGCTGGGATCAGAGTCTGTCAGAGCCAAAGGGAATTCCTGGATGGAGAGCTGCTCCTGCTGCCCATGGTGCACTTCCCTGGATCCCTGGAAGTGTCCAAGGCCAGGTTGGACAGGGCTTGGAGAAATCTGGGATGGTGGAAGGTGTCCCTGACCATGGAATTGGGATGCATGGGATGATCCTTAAGTTCCCTTGCAACCCAAATCGTTCTGGAATTCCCTGATTCCATGGAGCCGTGGAATCACACTTTTCTGCCTCTGGTCACTCCATGGAAGTGCAGAGAAGGTCGTGACTTGGAGCTGGGACAATTGGAGCAGGTTCCTTCTGTCCTCTCCTCTGCTCATCCCAGGTCCATCACTAATGGATGGCGAGTGAGGAACTCGTGTCCCTTTGACAATTGCACGGAATCATGGAATGCTTTGGGTGGGAGGGGACCTTAAAGCCCATCCAGTGCCACCCCTGCCATGGCAGGGACCCCTCCCACTGTCCCAGGGGGATCCAGCCTGGCCTTGGGCACTGCCAGGGATCCAGGGGCAGCCACAGCTGCTCTGGGAATTCCATCCCAATATTCCATCTAAATCCACTTCTTCCAGCTCAAAGCCATTCCCTGTGTGCTGTCCCTCCATGCCTTGTCCCCAGTCCCTCTCCAGCTCTCCTGGAGCCCCTTCAGGCCCTGCCAGGGGCTCTGAGCTCTCCCTGGATCCTTCTCCTCTCCAGGGGAACATTCCCAGCTCTCCCAGCCTGGCTCCAGCCCTGGAGCAGCTCTGGGGGCTCCTCTGGACTCTCCAGCAGCTCCAGGTCCTTGTGCAGTTGGATCCAGGGCTGGGGCAGCTCTGCAGGTGGGGTCTCACCTGAGCAGGGCAGAGGGGCAGAATCCCATCCCTGCATGCCCTTTTCCAGCAGAAAATTCCAACTTTACTACAGAACCCCAACTCCTTTTCCAGCAGAAAATTCCAACTTTACTACAGAACCCCAACTCCTTTCCTTGGCCCAGCGAGGCCTTTCCTAAAGATTTTTTGCCATCGGTTCAGAACTGTTCTTCCTTTAAAAATCCCTGTTAAAACAAGAAAACCAGGAGCTGCTTCCAGCTCTGTAGGATTTTTTTTTTCCAACCCTCATATTATGATACTTGAAATAAAAACACCCTGGGAGTTCCCATAAACGTCCTGCTGAATTTATGACGTGATTGTTAGAGAGGAGAAAACGTCCAATAAAAAGGAATTTTCAACAAGAGCCCAACCTCCCACGGCTCTTCCCGGGCTCCATCTGCGGTCGATGGAGCTGGAAGGAAGGAAACATCTTGGAGGCGTTTGGAAATTGTAAATGCAACTAAAAATAGCAAATCCCTGCCTTTATTAAGGATTTTTCCCTCTGGGGAATCCAAAGGATTGAGGAAAAGTGGGAGCTGGATGAGCTCATCCCACCCAGGTAGCACCAGGGAAGTTTTGCTGTGGTTTTTCCCGGGAGTGTTTCCTTTCCAGCTGCCCGGCTGCGGGATTTTGACCTATTGTTCCCAAAAATAATGACATGAAGAGAAAAGAGGGAAGGACTTGGCATTCCTCTGTGTTTAATAGAGAATTATGGATGTTTGGGAAGCTGAGGGTGGTTCTTGCCCTGGCAATACTTGGCAGAGTCATCCTGGCTTGATGTTTTCCAAAATGTTTCCTGGGGGCACTGGAGCTACTGGGATTGTGTCCTTCAGAAAGCTGAGGAACAGCTGAAGTGGGGAATTCCTTAAGGGCCCGTCTGTGTCTCTGTGAGGAACAAAAGCTGGGAGCTCCAAAACACTCCAGCAGCTGGAGATGGAAGGAGAAGGCTCTTCCCGAGCCTGTCAACACTTGGAGCCAACAAAGATGAAAACTCCCCAGTTGGTCTCCGTTGGAGCTGGGGTCGGATTGTGCCAAAGGAAAAGACAGCCCTGGAAAGTTTATTAATGGAAATGCCTGGAAGTCTCAGGGAGGCCTGAAATAGCAGGAAAAGCTTCTCTTTCCGTGCCCTCCCAGCTGGAAAATTGGGACAGGTATTTGGGCAGTGAAAGAAAGAATCTGGAAGGTTCTTCTGAAGGTGCTGCTGGGAAATTACCCCACACCTCGATCCCATGAGGATTCTGCTCTCCTTTATCCCTCTGCTGCCCAAAACTTGTGGAAATCAGGAGGATTTTGGATGATGAAGGATCTTGGAGTTTGGGAGATGAAGGAGGAGTTTGGGAGATGAAGGAGGAGTTTGGCTGATGAAGGAGAGGTTTGGATGATGAAATTTGGATGAGGGAGGAGGATTTTGGCTGATGAAGGACCTTTGATTTTGGTTGATGAAGAGCCTTCAAATTTGGCAGGAAGCCACGTTCGAGCATTCACACTTCCCAGTGATCCAATGGGGATGATTTTACTGCCTCCAGCGAGGATGGAAATCCTTCCTCGTTTTGTGGGAATAATAAAACAAAGGAAGTTTTAACCTCCTTGATGCTTCCTTAAACCCTGGTGACGTTCTGAAGATGGAGATTCCAACCAAATATCCTGCAAAGGGATAAAGAGGCAGAGCTGGAGCCTTTGAAAATCCAGGGAAAAACTTCCACTGATTTCAGTGAGCTTGATCCAGATCCATGTGGACCCCATTTCCAAGCAGAGGGCGAAGCAGGATGGGAGGTGAATGAACATAACTGCAAATTAAAGCTGAGCTTAATCAATAGGGAATGATGTAATTCCTGGGCTTTTGCCAGGATGAGCATCAAGGAAGACTGAGGGTTTTGGGGAGCTGACAGGGATTTCCTGCTGTGATTGTTCATGGGATCATGGAATGATGGAATTCCAGACTGGGTTTGGGTCAGAAGGGACCTGGATGGTTTGGGTTGGATGGGGCTTGGAGCAGCCTGGCATAGTGGGAGGTGTCCCTGCCCGTGGATGGGAAGGGATGATCCTGAGGGTCCCTCCCATCCCAAACCATTCCCTGATCCTATTCTGTGATCACTTCCCAAAACACCTCATCCCTTCCTCCACAGGATTCAATCCATCCTGGAGAATCCCATTTCCCAGACAGCTCCCTATGGAATTAACAATTCCCTCCAGTTCATACGTGACAGCACCACGGGCTTGGTGACTTTATCCTTCCCTTTCCTTCTCTTTCATTCCAGAGCCCAGGAATCCTGCCTTTCCAGTGCCTGTAGCCATGAAAGCTCCTCGAGAGGAGCTGTGGATAAGGACTGAGGCAATTCCCAAACCCTCCCTGGAGCCGTGCAGGGACGCACGCGCGTTCCCCTCTCCGACCGGGAAGAGCCAGCCAATGTCAGGATGCAAATTTATGCAAAGTGCCTCGTTCTGCCACGGAAAGCTTTTCATTCTTGACTCTGCTCCAAGCAAAATCCCATTAGGTCCTAAAAAATTAATTTCAGGCACGTTTCCCCAGTTGTTTACAATTCCCCTCTCCGCTAATTCCAGCCGCAGGCCGGGCCCCTCCTGCTGCTCTCCCTGATTTATTCCAGCCTCATTTTCCGCCTCCCCACAGTCACGTTGTGCATGTTGGAAGAGCAGGAGGTTCCAGGGATTGTGTTGGGATGGACAGAAGCTTTATCCCTGGATTCCCAATGGAGCTGTAAAGCAGGGTGGGATGAAGGGCCGGGATGGGCTTGGATTTTGCTGAAGTTTATCCTTCATCCAACGAGAAAATGGGAGTTGGGAATGTCCAGGAGCGAGTTCAGTTCCACCTTGGTCCTGGCTGAATTCCAAGGTGGAGTGTCCTTTTCCATGCCCAAATCATCATAAAATCATGGAGACGTTTGGGTTGGAAGGGGCTTTCAGGATCATCCTGTTCCATGATTCTGCTCCAGCCCAATCAATCCCAAATCCTCTCGTGCACCATCAAGCCCAAAACTTCCCAAAATTCTCACCGGGAGAGCAGGGAATGAACTTTTCACCCCCAAGGCTGATGGGGAGGTGCTGATCCATGACAAGGTCCTGCTGCTCCTGGAGATGCCGAGTGCCACCAGGACAAATCCAGCGGGATCCCCTGCTCTGGTGTCCCTCTCCCACCCCTTGGAAGGTTTTTAGGAATGGTGGCTTTTCCACGGTTTGCTCTTTCAGCTGGAATAGCATCCAAAGGGGTGGGATGTGCTCAGGCTGTCCCCAGACTTTAGGGGAACTCTCTCCAATATTCTGGATATCTTTCCACAAGGAAACCTCTGATTTTTTTCCACTCGTGGCTTCCTTCCTCCCTTCCTGCTCCCTCCATCACCCTCATTGTTCCTGTCTTTTCCAAGATCCTCTCCTTACTTCTACCAGCTCTTCCTGCTCCACACCTCCGAAATTCCAGGGTGTCCAGGATTTCCTGCTCTCCCTGTTCCACATCCAGGGGCAGGCAAGTGTCCCGAGGCTCGAGAAAGTTGGGGTGACACAAGAGCCAGGATCTCTGGACACCCCCCATTGGATGGTGCTTGGAAGCCAAGTGGAGAATAATTTCAGTGGAATAATTAGGTGGGAAGGGAATTTTAGGTTCCTAATCCATCCTCAGGTGTCCTTGGAAATCCCAGATGGTGCCAGGCCCTTCCAGAGGTTTCTCTCCTGATGTCCCCGTGGTGTCCCCTCAGGATCCTGCTCTGTCCCAGCACTGCACCAACTCCATGCACAATTTGTTTAATTAACTCATTAGCAGGGGCAGGAATTCCAGTAGCTCTGGATCAAGGGTTTTATTGGGAATTAACACTTCAGTGGAGGAAAAAGGGCGGAGTTTCCCAGCTCCCAGGATTGCAATCCTGGGAAATTCTGATCCCTGCTCCAAACTGTTGGGGATTGAACCAGCACAGGGGCTCTTCCCTGTTCTCCCGGGGCTTAGATGGGATTTTGGGAAGGAATTCCAGGGTGGGGAGGGACTGGGATGGAATTCCCAGAGCAGCTGTGGCTGCCCCTGGATCCCTGGCAGTGTCCCAGGCCAGGTTGGAGCAGCCTGGGACAGTGGGAGGTGTCCCTGCCCATGGGTGGAACGGGATCATCCCTAAGGTCCCTTCCAAACCACTCCAGGATTTTATAATTCCAAGTCTAGCCAACATTTTAGGGAGAACAGAAGGGAATGATGGGAGGAGAAGTTCACCAAATTCTGGTACATCCTCAGCCAAAATGAGGAAAAAGCTCAGGAAATCCTGGATTTGATCCCTTCTTGCTCCTAAGCCTTGTCGGGTCTCTCCTCCTCCTTAAGAGCAGGAAAAAGGTCAGGAAAAGGGGGAATGCCATATCCTGGATAAAAGAAATTTGTCCTTGAAGGCTGACCTGGCCTTGGGAAGGGCTGATCCCGGATCCTGGTGATCCTGCTTTCCCAGGGATTTGCCTGCAGGAGGGAAGCAGCTTCCTTGGAATATTTCCTGCGGGTGGATGAATTAATCCAGCGATCTGCAGAGGGCTCTCTCCACACGCCGACACAGAAACTCTGGATCCAATCCCAGGAATTCAGCAGGGTGAAATAACCGAGGCTGGGGCCGCCATCAGCAGCTGGGCTTTTATGATCCTGGGATAATAAAATTTCAGGCATTAATATGGAGTGAAACACGATTCCTAAATCTTGGAGTGAGCTCTGAAAGCAGCCAAGGAGGAGGTGCCAGAACTCCAACATTATTGAGGAGCTGCTTGGGAAAAGGGAAGGTCAGATCCTGATTCCATCATTCCAGGGATGAGGGAATTGAAGTGCTGGGGGTTGGCTTTGAGGGGGAAAAAAAAAAAAAATCCTGGCTATGAAAATGTGGGATTTATTGGGGGAATTGATTTGAGGAGGTAAATGAATTTCTTTGGAAAAACTGCTTCGTACAAGCCTGGGGTTCCATTAAATCCACCAGGGAAACCAGTCACCAGTTGTTGGGGTGGACTGGGATGGAGGGAAATGCCTCTGGCTGGATTCCCCTCCCTATGGAATGAGGATTTCCCCCCCCACCTCCAATGGTTCCCTCTGAGAGCGAGAAATCCCAACACAAAATGGAAACGAAAAGAGGAAAGGAATGATGTTCATGAGGAAAGGCACATTGGATTTCTGGGAATACTTCAGTTCTTTTCCGTAGAATTCCAGAATCCCAGAGAAGTTTGGTTGGAAGGGAAAAAAAATTCCCCATTCCATCCAGCCCGGGATTTGTGCCCTTCCCAGCAGTTCTGTCCCTGTGACCCATCCCACAGAAAAACCTGGGAATGACAGGATTCCTCTTTATTCCCATACACACGGGGCATTGATCCCAGGCTCTGTTTTATGGGATGAGGAGGGGGGAAAATGGGATGGGAACAGGATGGGGGAGACCATGAGGGAATTTCGTTTATGAAGTCAAGCCCTGTTCTGGTGGAAATCAAAATTCCTGTTCTTTTTTTTCCCCCCCTCTGTATTAAACTCCTTGTCCTTTTACAGGAAGTCTTAATAAATTCCCTTGGGATCTTTCAAATGGAATTTTCCAAAATCATAATTCCCCCCATGGAAGCGTTGGCCTCGGGATCCACCACAGGGGGAGAGCCCAGAGCCAGGGAATGTTTGGAAACCTGTAAAATCTCCTCGTTAATTTGGAATTCTGAATGCTTTGCCTATGGAGAAAGTTCACCAGGAGCTCCTTCCCATCTCTGGAGCAGAAGGAAAAGATGGATTTCCCAGCCTGGCACGGAGGGAGAGCAGCACTTGGAATGAGGGAGGGAAAAACCCTCACAGACCTTCTGCTCCAAGGATTTCTCTGTCCAAGGATCCCTCCTTTTCCCTGGAGCTCCCCAGGTCCCCCCAGAGAGACTTTTCCATGTGTGAGAGGGTGGGAAGAGGCCTTGGAATGCTGGAATTGGGTCAGGAAGAGACCATCCCTGTGGGATTCTGCTCTGGGATACAGCAAGGTGGGAACAAACATGGAAAGGCTGGGAAAGGATGATCCCAGAAAGGTGCAGAGCCCAGGGAAAATCCAGAGGAATGGGAATAGAAATAGGAATAAAAGAATAAGAATAAGGATAAGAAAAAGAAAATAAGAATAAGAAAAAGAAAATAAGAATAAGAATAGGAATAAGAATAAGAATAAGAATAAGAATAAGAATAAGAATAAGAATAAGAATAAGAATAAGAATAAGAAAATAAGAATAAGAATAAGAAAATAAGAATAAGAATAAGAAAATAAGAATAAGAAAAAGAAAATAAGAATAAGAAAAAGAAAATAAGAATAAGAATAGGAATAAGAATAAGAATAAGAATAAGAAAAAGAAAACAAGAATAAGAATAGGAATAAGAATAAGAATATAAGAATAAGAATAAGAATAAGAATATAAGAATAAGAATAAGAATAAGAATAAGAATAAGAATAAGAATAAGAATAAGAATAAGAATAAGAATAAGAATAAGAATAAGAATAAGCTGGCCAAAACCCTCTCAAATCCAATATCCCTTCAGGATTATCCCTTTCCTTGTCCCTGCAGCCTGGAGAACAAAGGGAGAGCTCAGAGCCCCTGGCAGGGCCTGAAGGGGCTCCAGGAGAGCTGGAGAGGGACTGGGGACAAGGCATGGAGGGACAGCACACAGGGAATGGCTTCCACTGCCAGAGGGCAGGGATGGATGGGATATTGGGAAGGGATTCCTGGCTGGGATGGAATTCCCAGAGCAGCTGTGGCTGCCCCTGGATCCCTGGCAGTGCCCAAGGCCAGGCTGGAGCAGCCTGGGACAGTGGGATTTGGGAATGGGATGAGCTTTCAGCCCCTTCCATCCCAAAGCATTCCAGGATTTTGGGATTCAGCCACTGAGCAGAAGCTTTTCCTAATCCTCCATCCAAGCCCAAGCTGAATTTTTTGCCTCCGAGTTTTTCCTCCAGGCTGCTCCATTCCTTTCCTACCATCACTAATTAATCCATTATTGAACATTAATCCATTATTAATCCCCAGCTTCTCCAGGAAATCCATTCCAGTCCCTCCCCACCCCCTCTGCCAGGAATTCCTTTCCAACATCCCATCTCTCCTTCAGCTTCAATCCAATCCTTTCCATTCAATCTGGAGCTGTGAAGTCCCTAACTCCAGAATTCTCCTATTCCTGAGTCAATTCCCAGCCTGGGAGAATTTTTGGGAAGCCAAAACCTCCCAGACCATGAATCCTCTTTGTGTGGTTTAATATCCCCAAACATTTCAGGTATAAAATTCCTCCTTTGGGGAGCGTGTCCTGATCCCAAGCAGCTGAAGGAAGTTCACACTTCCCACTGTTCCCATCCCCATGGAAAATCTCCCTCTTTTCAATGGGATCAGTTCCACCTTTGGGATCAGCCTTGCTTGGGGCCGGTGGCACCCGCAGGACTCATTCCATGATTCCTCTCCATCATTAATTAAAGGACAAGGACAATTCCCGTCCCTCCCAAGACCTTTAGCATTCCATGGGCTCAGCCTTTCCCTTCCTTTTCCTTCCAAAGAGGTTTTCCCAGCGAAAGGATCGAGAGGAAAACCAGGATTTGCAGCTTTTGTCTGGGCAATGATGCTCCAGGGTGGCTTTTCCTTCCCAAAACCCTAAAAGGAGAGTTGGGAAATAGAGATTCCCACTTCCACGAACACAGAAGCCTTGAAAAACCTGGGAAAAGGGGATTTTAGAGGGATAATTCCACGATCCCCCATGAGAGGGCATCTCTGCCCTTCCTCTGGAGCATCCCGAGGCTGGAGCTCGGATCCCTTAAACCTTCAGCCCCTTCCTGCTGCTCTGAAAACCTTCGGGAAAAGTTGGAATTTTCTTTCCTGCCTCGCTTCCCCTCGGGCAGGGATTTTTTTTTGGGAAAACCAGACATTTGTGGGCTCGTGTTGTGTTTTTGACCCCTCCTGAGCGTTTTTTATGATCCATTATCCAAACCACAGCAGGGATTCAGTTCAGCAGGAGCTTGGGAAGCCCCTTCCAAGGAAAAGAGGGATTTCATCCATCTTTGTCCCAAAAAACAAGACTCAAGGGGAGCAGGAAAGTTGTTGCTGTTACTTTGGTTTGGCTCCAGTTCGGGAATTTTGGGGAGTTTTTTTTCATTTTTTTCTTTTTTATTCCTTGGGTTTTTTGGCATCCAGGAATTCTGATCATTCCCAATGGAATTTTTTCATTTCCCAGCCTCATCTCTCCCGTCCTATTTTTGGGAATTCTTACTCACTCTTGAGTTTGGGCAGAGGTTGCAGCCCCCACTTGGGAAGGGATTTCCTTGGCCAAGAGGCTGAGAATTCCCAATAAAACAAATTTTCCTCCAGGACTGATCCCATTCCCATCCCCACAATCCCACAGTTCCATCAAACCATTGTTTCCCTCAGAAATTCCTATTCCTGCTGACAGAAGTTCAGGAAAACCAGAGCCAGGATTTTGCTGGTGGAGTCATTCAGCAGAAGAATTGGAAATGCTGGGAATATTGAGAGGCTGGGAGAGCTGGGAATGTTCAACCTGGAGAAGAGATGGATCCAGGGAAATTTAGACTGGAGAGGGACTGGGGACAAGGGATGGAGGGACAGGACACAGGGAATGGCTCCCACTGCCAGAGGGCAGGGATGGATGGGATATTGGGATGGAATTCCTGGCTGGGATGGAATTCCCAGATTTGCTGTGGCTGCCCCTGGATCCCTGGAATGTCCAAGGTTGGACACCCTGGCACAGGGGGAGGTGTCCCTGCCATGGCAGGGCTGGGAATGGGATCATCCTTCAGCTCCCCCCCAACCCAAATTCCGGAATTCCAGGATTGTGCAGCATTTCTTTTACACGGGGAGCACGAAAGAAAATTCCAGTGGAGTCAAAGACTGCCGGGACATGGAGCATTCCCAAGAAACTCTGAGGAAAACCACTTGGGATTTGCTCACAATGGATCTTCAGCTCCTGCTGGATTAATCCCATGGCCAGACCTGCCTGAAATCCTTCCCTTTCTGGCGCTGCAGACCTGGAATATCAGGGCAGGGAAAAGCAGAGGGATGCCAAGGAAACAGCTCTGGCTCCTGGCCAGGAAAGTGGGAAAAGTGAAAGGATCATCCCAGACTCCAAAGTTGAACTTCCCAACTTTCTGGGATGAGCCTGGAGCTGGGAAATTCACGGGAAGGTTCATTCTCCTGTGCCCTGGAGGTTTAAAGCTCCTGGGGACATTTTGCTCTTCCCAATCCGATGAAAGCAGAAAAATGTGGCTGTACCTGGGGGCTGGGAAGCTGCAGGAACGCCCAGAGGTTTTCCTTAAAATCCCTGGCTTCATTCCAAGCTTGGTAAAAATTGTCCATTGGAATTTTTGTTGTGGCTTTTCCTGCCTTTTGGCTCAGCTCCCGAACTAAAAGCTGGAAACCACCTCCACCAAATCACATCCAGCCGGGAGCACAGGAGCCTGGAGATTGAATTTCACTTGGAAAAGCAGGAAAGGGGAGGGAAAACTCCACAAACCTCTGCCAGGAGCGATTCCTTCGGGACAAAAGGATGTGGAGCTCAAGGTGTTGTGCCAGCTCTGCCTGGTGAGGAGAAAATCTGGGATTTGCTGGGGCTGAAGGCTCAGGGTGCCTCAGGTACCCTTGACATCCTGGGGGAATTCCCAAATCCAACATTTTGGTCCTGTCCCACCGGCAGGAAATGATTATTTTTGGAATAATGGGGTCGTGTATAACCAGGTCGCACCTTCGAGGATGTTCTTGGAAGGATTTCTCTGCCTCCCTGGAATTCCGGCTGGCAGGAGGGGGCTCCAAAAGGATGGGGGCTGTGCTCCTAAAATCTGCTACAGACAAAGAGGGAATATGGGCAGGGAATGAAAGCTCAGCTTGGTGAGAGTCTCTCTGACCATTCCTTTGACTTCCAGACCAGATTCCCACTGCATTTGTTTCGTTCCATCCTCAAGTGGCCAAGTGATCCATCATTAAAAAATGAGGAAAACCCCTCAAAAACCATGGATCCAACCTTCGTGTTCTGGGATCATTTTCCCCCTTCAATTCCTTCTTAATCCCAGCTCCAAGGACCTGTGGGAACCTTCTGGTGTCCCCATCCCAATCCAGGCTCCTCTCTGCCCCTTCTCTTCCTCAACAGAATCCATAAAACTTGTGGAAGCTGGGACGAACTCCAGCCCGTCCAGCTTTTATCCCTCTCTGGCAGGACCTCCCCCAGATCCCTGAGTTTTAGGGAAAAGCTGGATCAGCAGCTCTGCTGAGTCTCCTGCAGCTCTGACAGGATTTAGGAGCTGTGGGGAGTTGCCTCACAATTATTCCCATCACCAATCCCAAAGTCTTTCCAAGTGGGGAATGTTGTTTCATCCCAAGATATTCTGTTTTCCCAACCTCTCCTATCAGGATTTATGCCAAGCTTGGAGATCCCAGGAAAACCAGGGTCAGACCTGAATCTTCCATAGCACTCCCCAGTAATTCTTATTCTTATTCTTATTCTTATTCTTATTCTTATTCTTGTTCTTATTCTTATTCTTATTCTTATTCTTATTCTTGTTCTTGTTCTTATTCTTATTCTTATTCTTATTCTTATTCTTATTCTTATATTCTTATTCTTATTCTTATTCTTATTTTCTTTCTTACTCTTATTTTCTTTTTCTTATTCTTATTTTCTTATTCTTATTCTTATTTTCTTATTCTTATTTTCTTATTCTTATTCTTATTCTTATTTTATTTTTCTTATTCTCATTCTTACTATTACTATTTATTACTATTACTATTACTATTACTATTACTATTACTATTACTATTACTATTACTATTACTATTACTATTACTATTACTATTATATTTTACAGGCTGGAAAATCCCATTTCCATTCTTGTTTTCCAAGGAATTTTCTCTGCTCTCAGCACTGGGCAAGGCAGGACCAGCTGGATTTCCCAGGATGGGCTTGAGGCAAAGCTTGGCCCAGACTCCTTGTCCTGTTTGAAGTCCAGCTCATCATTTTAATCGAGAACAACTCCAGG
This sequence comes from Acridotheres tristis, assembly GCA_037013685.1. Taxonomy (NCBI): domain Eukaryota; kingdom Metazoa; phylum Chordata; class Aves; order Passeriformes; family Sturnidae; genus Acridotheres; species Acridotheres tristis. The sequence goes on from CM072895.1 coordinate 1,156,680, forward strand.
GTTTCTCTGTAATCCATGGAAAGCTCTGTGCTGGGAGAATTCCATGCTGGATCATCCTTGGAGCGTGGCTCTTCTCTGGAAGGTGCCACATCTGCCCACAGCTGGTTCCTCACTCCACACCAGTTGTTTTAAGCCAGGAAAGAATAAGCAGGAGCCCAGCCCATTCCAGCCACGCAGAATCCATGGATTTATGGCCCCATCCCATAAAACCAAGCCATGAAATCCTATCTGTCACCGAGGGAATGAGCAGTTCCTTGTTCAGCACCTCCTGGCCCCATTCCAGCGGCAGGACAAGGATCCATTGTAACAACTCCCAGGTTATTCAGCTCCAATTCCCACCTTCCTTGTTCCCAGCTTCTCCTTTCATTCCACTTCCACTCCATTGGAACGTCCTTGTTGATGGAGAATCCAATAGAAAATGAAGGTTTGCTCACTATTTTATTTTTTTTTTCCTTTTCCCCGGAGGGATTCTGCCCTTCTTTTGTGGATTTGTGCTGGAAAATCAGAATAACTGGGCTTGGAAGGCATCTCTGGATATCCTTGGATCCATTGCTGTTTCCCAATTCTTTGCTTTCAGTGACATCTCCATCAGAATTTGGGATCTGACTGAATTTCTATCCCTTTTCAGGGTTAAAAAAAACAAGCACTGCCCAATCCAAGAGGTCATGGAGGGAGAACAAACTCCGTACCCACAAAAAGGACCTGGAATAAATCCAGGATGAAAGGAATTCTGTCTTTGTAGCAGCACCAGGAGAGGAAAAAAAGGGAAATTGGGATCCCAAGTGGCTGAGTTTGATCCCTATTTTATCTCCTCTCCACCCTCTCAGGGAATCCAAGGTGCCAAGGAAGTTTACTTGGAATTTCTGGAGTGCAAGTTCCACTTGGGGTTCTCCAGAATGAGGGAAATTCCTGCTTTATCCTGCTGCTCACCTGATTTTTCATGTGGATTCCCCACAGCCTGGAATTTGGTGGGTTGGGATCTGCTCTTGGGACCCTCTGGAGCAGCAGGATCCAGGTCTTGCTCCGAGTCCCATCCCTGTGACAAGTGCTGGTGTCCCTTTGGCACTGCTGGGATGGGGGAACAACCCGGAGCTGCTGAAGGGCTCGGAGGAAAAGTGGAGCTTCCAGCTTTTCTCTTGGAAAAAGGAAAATGTCTGGATATTCTGCATAGATCAGTGGCTCCTGGGGGGGTAATCCCAGATGTTTCATCCTCTCACAGAATCCCAGGATGGTTTGGGTTGGGAGGGAACTGAAGGATCATCCAGTGCCACCCCTGCCATGGCAGGGACACCTCCCACTGTCCCAGGGGGATCCAACCTGGCCTTGGACATTCCAGGGATCCAGGGGCAGCCACAGCTGCTCTGGGAATTCCAGCCCAGCCAGGAATTCCTTCCCAATATCCCATCTAAACATTCCCCCTTTCAGCTCAAAGCCATTCCCTGTGTGCTGTCCCTCCATCCTTGTCCCCAGTCCCTCTCCAGCTCTCCTGGAGCCCCTTCAGGCCCTGCCAGGGGCTCTGAGCTCTCCCTGGATCCTTCTCCTCTCCAGGGGAACATTCCCAGCTCTCCCAGCCTGGCTCCAGCCCCGGAGCAGCTCCAGGATCTCTCCAGCAGCTCCAGGTCCTTGTGCTGTTGGATCTAGGGCAGCTCTGCAGGTGAGGTCTCACCTGAGGGACAGAGGGGCAGAATCCCACCCCTAATCCTGCATCCCACCCTTGGGATCAGCCATGGGGCAGAATCCCACCCCTAATCCTGCATCCCACCCTTGGGATCAGCCTTGGGGCAGAATCCCACCCCTAATCCTGCATCCCTCCCTTGGGATCAGCCATGGGGCAGAATGCCACCCCTAATCCTGCATCCCACCCTTGGGATCAGCCATGGGGCAGAATCCCACCCCTAATCCTGCATCCCACCCTTGGGATCAGCCATGGGGCAGAATCCCACCCCTAATCCTGCATCCCACCCTTGGGATCAGCCATGGGGCAGGGAGGGCTCTGGCCTGGGCACATCCAGCCCCTCATCCATGAACATCCCAAATCCTTCCCTCAGGGCTCTCCATCCATTCTCCACCCAAGCCGTGTTTGTGCTTGGGATTTTTCCAGCCTGGATCCAGGACCTTGCCCTTGTTGAACCCCTTGAGATCCCTCACACTGAGATTCCTGAATTCCCATTTTAACTGCTGCATTCTCGTGCATATATCCACATCCTATTCCCGAAAACCCGGAATAATTCCTGTAAATGAGGAATAATTCCCCTGAAACCTCTCAGACAGACCGGGATCAGGGCTCCTTGCTGCCATTTGTGCCGAGGGCTTTCCCCTCCAACCTCCTTCATTGCTCTCTTGTCCACTTCCCATTTCAATTTAGCCCCCAAATCCTCATTTCCTTTCCCGTTTTCCCCTCTGGGCATTCCCAGGGGCGGGATCCACTGCAGGATTAACCCACTCTGCACAAAGAGGCTGCACAAGCTCCGGGAGAGCCTGGACAGAGATTTTTGGGATTCAAAGCATTCCCTGGCTCCCTTGGACACCGGGAAGGTCTCCTCTGTCAGGGAGTTTTTCCCTGTGGCTTCCAGCACACACACACATAATTTTTTGGGAACGAGGCCCCAGGGCCCTGGAGCAGCAGGGAACTGTTTTGATTGTAACAGGCTTTGATTCAGAGCAGCCAGAAATTATTTATTTTCCTTCAGCTCCCCCTGCATTCCCAGCCTGTTTGCTCGGGGGCTCCGGGATGAGCTGAGCGATCCTGCTGGAGCAGGACAGCGAATCTTGGATTTCAGATGCTCCGAAATTCGTCCCCTCTCCCTTTGCCTGCAATTTGTGCAGGAATGGGAATCCCGGGGAATCTCCCTGCCGGGAGTGATTCCCCTGCAGGAATGACAAGGAATTCCAGGAATTCTGACGTTCCTGCCGATTGTTACATCCCAGAAATTTGGGATTTTTGAGCTTTCTGTGCTCTCTGGCACTGACCCCTGGAGAACACTGCTTTTAAGCCGAGGTCTTAGAGAAAACTTCTGAATTTGGGTGATGGAGTTAAAATCACAGGTGTGTGTGCACTTTCACATGGCAAAGGGTTTTAAATTCGAAATTTTTACAGCATTATAATAAGTACAATAATATAGGTACAATATAATAATAACTATAAGGTGAAAAATTTTAAATAGTGTCTCTTTCAGTGTTCACCTTCCTTCCTCTTCATCAATTTCAAGTAATGATTTCTAATTAGCCAATTGGTATCACACTAAAGGTCACCAAAAAAATTAATTATTAAATTAAAAATACAAATAAGACTGTTTAACTTTAAAAAAAACCCTTATAACAACTAAATCTTCCTCCATTTTACTCGCTCCTAACAAGTAGCTGAAAGTGCTACTAAATGCTCTGTACTTTTAAATAAAATTTAATGAGCAACCAAACACAAACACAAGAAAATAGATTTCCTTCGTATTTTTAAATCCTAGCTCTAAATAAAAAAAAAACAAAAAAAAAACTCAACTAAAACAAACTGCTCATTAAATAACACAAAGTCCTTCCACTATTAGAGAAGAGGAGCAAAGCCCTTCCCTCTTCCTCAGCTTCCAGAGTATTTTGGGTTAAAAATGTGATGGTGCTGCCATGGCTGGGGGATGTCAGCAGCTCCCAGCCCCTGGATTGGGATCACTGACATTGCTGTGACCTCTCCCTTCCTGCAGGAGCCCAGGCCCTGCTCCAGCTGGGCTGGAAATTGGGATTTCTGCCCATGGCACAGGGAGTAGGTGATCCTTGGGGTCCTTCCAACCTCACCACTCCACGGCCTTTCTGATCCTGTGATTGTGTTTAGTTAGGTCCAGCTTTAATTTGGTCTCTCTTGGGAGCCACTGATGATTCCACACGAATCCTGGGGGAGTTTTTGGAGCTTTGAGAAGCGACTGCTCCTCCTTTAATACTCCCAAAAGTTTGGAGGTGGATCCCAAAGCACTTTGAGATCCCTGTTTGGGAGCCACGACTCTGAAAGTGTTCTTTTTCCTTCTGCCTTCACTCAGAGTCAGGGCTGAGTGCTCCAAGATGGATTTTCTTGTTTGGGCTTGGTTTATTAAATCTTATCCAAAGTACAGAGAGTTCTGCTGCACTCCCAGCTAACAAGAGAAAAATTACAAATTGGAGGTGACTCGAGCTGGTTACAAGGTTTTTTAAAGCCTAACTATCCAATTAAGAGCTGACATCTATATTATTTATGCTTTTGACCCAATGACCAAACTCCTGTGACCCACACAGGGATTTTGGGATTTTCTGTGGGATTTTCTATCCAAACAAAAACTACTGCCTGGAATCATGAGGAAGAAGGAACAGGAAGGAAGAAAGAGACAACACCCAAGAACTTCCATCTTGTCCCACACCTATTTCTGTATTCTAAAACCCCAAATTCCAAACCCTTCACCGTGTACAATCACACACTTCTATTCAAACTGCACACCAGTGATCCCAACTCCATCACTCAGTTTTGGAAGTTTTCTCCAAGGCCTCAGGTCACAAGCAGTGTTCTTTTGGGAGTCAGTGTCAGAAAGCACAGAAAGCTCAAAACTCCCAGGATTCTGGGTTCCAACACATGAGCACCAATTCCAATTCTGATATTCCAGCTGAGGTGGAGCTCTGGAAAATTCCTGGATGGCAGATGAGATGTGTAGAGAAGGAAGGTGATGGAACATCAGCACAGAGCAGCTGTGGCTGCCCCTGGATCCCTGGAATATCCAAGGCCAGCTTGGAGCAGCCCATGGGATGATCCTTCAGTTCCCTTCCCACCCAAACCATTCCATGACTCTGAGATTTTTTTTCCCCACTCCCCACTAAATTTCCAGCTGATTTTTCCATGAGCGTAGCACAGTGAAGTGACCGGGGATGGATTTGATTGTTGGCCCAGATTTTTGGGAATATCAGAACTGAAGCTCTGGAGTTCTGCTTGGATTGGTCTCCCAGAGGCAGTGACAGAATCCCAACACTGGGACAAGTGCCTGGGCCTAGAACAGTCCTGGGATTTCCTGGATATTTCCCATTATACACAAACACCAAGGATTTTCTGTCCAAACACACTGGGATAAAACACTGTTTTCCCAGAATCCCCTTTCCCTTTCCAAATCCTTTCCAGAATACGTTTTTTGGTACATTTTTGTGTTTTTTGGGTCCATTTGCACCGATCCCTGGTGGAGCTGTCACCTCCATGGCTTGGATGGGCCCTGACTTGATGATGCCATCACAGATGGATTGTGGCCTTTTCCCTGGATGGGACATCAGAATTCATGGAATGACAATGACAAAAAGCCAAACCAGCTCGACCTGATCTCTCTTGTCCTTGAGGAAAACAACAACTCCCAGGATTTGGGAAGTGTGAGACCCCTCCTTCACACCAGGAGTTCAGGCTGATCCAGGTAATTCCGGTTTTCTCTTTAAAACAACACGGCTCTGATGTCCTGGCAGAAATTTTGGAGTGGGAAAATCCAATATTTCAACTTCTTCTCCTGCTGAGACAGGAGTGAATTTGGCCATGGGGATTCCTGGGCCATCACTCACCTGCTCAGGGGGACAGGTCTGGCAGGCACCAGCCCCTCCCTCAGCCCAGTTTGCCAACTGGGAGAGGACTTGGAGACCATCCTGAGCCAACCAAAACTGGGACCTCTCATCCCATCCCCCACATCACCTCCATCCCAGGATCACTGAGGAGCAGGAGAAGATTCCACCATTCCATCCTCCCATCGGCTCCATGCTCCTAAAAGCAATAAACTCCCTTTCATTAATTCTTTTCTTTTCACTTTGCTCCATGGGGTTCCTTCCATAACATTGTGAATTAATCTAATTTTGGGATCCCTTCAATTCCAGGCAGGATTTGGGCTCTGCACAGCCTTTCCCTGGTTGGCAGAGACTTTTTGGAGTGAATGAAGAAGGTTAGGAAGGCAAACAAAACCTCAGCTGAGTTTTGGTGACTGGAAAAGGAGCAATTTGTTTCCGGAGCTGTCAGGGCAGTGATTTTTTTTGGCCACCCCTCCTCTCACCAAATCGCAGAACTCATCCCTGAAAAAAACACTCTGCATCCATTGCTCTTCCCACTGAGAGTGTGGCTGGCATTCCTGGATGATTTATGTGCCCACTCTCATGGATCATGCCTTGGGAGTTAATTTGGGCTTGTGACAGCTGCTTAAAACTCATCCATTTGGAAAACATTCCTGCTGTCAGATGAATGAAACCGAGCTGATGTCTGATGTCTGTTTCTTGTAATGTTCAGGATGTCAGCGACTCATGAGCTTGAAATGTTTTTTTTTTTTTTTTTTTTCTGATTCTGGCCCAACTTTTGGGTCATTTTTCTTTGGGTTTCGTTGGTGGATGCTCAGCTGCAGGAAATCAGGGGTCTTGAGTGGGATGGGTGCAGTTATAGAACCCTGGAATGGTTTGGCTTGGAAGGGAACTGAAGGATCATCCCAATCCACCCCTGCCATGGCAGGGACACCTCCCACTGTCCCAGGCTGCTCCAACCTGGCCTGGGACACTGCCAGGGATCCAGGGGCAGCCACAGCTTCTCTGGGAATTCCATCCCAGTATCCCATCCATCCCTGCCCTCTGGCAGTGGGAAGCCATTCCCTGTGTCCTGTCCCTCCATCTCTTGTAATCAGATTGTTCATGGATATCTCATCCCTTTTTATTCTCTTTACATTGCTTGGATAACACGGGCACTCCAGGAGAGTCCTTTGGCCAGAAGGAATTCCCAGGATTTGCCACTGAAATATTTTGCTTCTGTGTTTCTGTGTCTTTGAGTTTTCTTTCCACTCTGGGCTCTGCAAATCTTCAATGGTTGGTTTGGCTGTGCTTTAAAAACATCCACACAAGGACTAAAGAAATGCTTTTCATTATTATTATTGTTCTTTCTTGTTGCTATCTCCTTTCCAACTTTCTTTTTTCCTTTGGGATTCTCCGAGGACCGGAATCATCCCAGGATTCTTTTGCTCCTCTCCCTCAGCTTTTGCTCCTTTCTGTCAGAGGCTTTGGGTGCTGGGGAGGAGCAGTGGGAAGGTGACGAGCTCCAAGCCCAGCTCAGCCCCCTGGGAAGAGCTGGGAGAGCTTCAGGGGGTCACATCCCACATTTGGGAAGGGAATCCCTGTGTGATCCCCTCTGGCTGTGAGCAGGAGCCCGAGGCAGGAATCAGCTTGGGAATGGGATGTTAAATGTTCCTCCTCATCCCATCTCAGCATTCCAGTCTGCTCCATGAGGAGCACACTGAGGTTCTCAGGATGCTGAGGGGCCCAAGATCCACACTGGGAGCAGGATCTACTCCCCCCCTTTTTGGTGTGGATCTCTTTGGATCCTTGACAGAATCACGGAATCATTAAGTTTGGAAAAGATCTCCAATATCGAGTCCAACTGTCCCCAGCACTGCCAAGGCCACCGCTCACCATGTCCCCAAGTGCCACCTCCACATGGATTTAAATCCCTCCACAGGAATGGGGACTCCACCACTGGGCTGGACAGCTCTTTCCAGGAAGAAATTTTCCCAAAATCCAGCCTGAACTCCTCTGGCCCAACTCGAGCGCAACAGCTGCTGCATTCTCAGCCTCCTCGTGCCGTGGGGACATTCCAGATGCACATTCCCATCTCCAGCAGGACAGGACATTCCCCAGACAATTCGGGAACAACCTCAGTGGGGCTCAGGCTCTGAGTGGTCCTGTCAGCATCTTCCCAGATCCTGCTGAATTCCTGCTCCCCGGGGCTGTGAATCGCTCTAAAAACCGGGAATAGGAGCCGAGGTGATGGGCGATTTATGAAATCTAACACCGCAACACCACGGGAGCTGTAAAATCCAGGGAATTCTGGAGTTCATATACACATCAACACCACGGAGCCACGAGGCTCAGCAGGCAGATCCAGGGGTGGAAAAAAAAAAAAAAAAAAAAAAAGGCATCCGGACATGTTGATACCAACAAAAGTGTCAGCAATTTGGAAGGAAAACACGGAAAAACATTGCCCAAAGGGCTCCCTCAGCCCTCAGGAAAATGAAAAGAACAAATCCTCTTCAGTTTATTGAATAAACTGCGGATGTTTTCCTGGGATTTTTCATAGTCATCTGGAATATGTTAAGGGGAAAAGAGATGTCAGAAAGTTGGGAATTGGGATCAGACAGCAGATGACATTTCCATTTCAGATCTCGCTTCCACGAGCATGGAAGACATAAAAATAACTTGGGTGTCGGACACGGAATGCGCCGGCACATGCAAGCTGCTCTCCAGGGATTCTGGGAGTGAAACACATGAATCATTTAAATTGTGCCTGAGGGAAATCCGAGCAGGACCTGGACACTGGGAGAAGCCTCTGCTTCAGCACTGGAATAACTCATTTTCAATGACCGGGCCTTGGGTTGAGTGGCATTTTATATTCTGGAAACGGGAATGTTTTCCGTGGTGGGATAATCTCTGTCCCTGCTCTGATGTGGATCCCACAAGCAGAGTCACTGAGGTTGGCTTGGAAATCCGTGTGGAATGGCCCAGGAGATCCAGCTGTTATCTCCTGATCCCATTGTTGGGCAAGAGGGATCATGCCTGGGATCTGTGGTGAGCCCAATTCCAGGCTGGTGCTGACTGGGGGAATCCAGTAGGAGTCCCCATTCCTGGAGGGATTTCATGTCCCTGTGGATGTGACATTTGGGAATGTGGTCAGTGGTGGAGGAGGGTTAGACTCGGTCTTGGAGGGCTTTCCCAACCTCAGCCGTTCTGTCCTTCCGTCATTCCAAGTCTACCTCTGAGAACTCCATCCACGAGTTTTCCCTTCCTAAAAATAGGGGAGCACTGGGATAATGGCTTGTTCTGGAAGAGACAAAGAGCAGCCACTCCTTCTGCACCGCTGGGATTATCTGGACCTTTTAAAGCCTCTTGTAAATCCTCATTTTCATGGCATGAAGAGGGACAATCCTTCCCCATCTGGGATCTGCTTTGCCCCACTCACCATCCTCGTGGTCCTGCTTGGAACATCAGGAAGAAGCGAGAGCGGGAGGTTTTCACGGATTTGGCAATCCAAGTTTCCTTGAATTTTTTCAGCGATGTCCCTTAGAGACACCACTCGTTATTCCAATTAATGGGGATTTTCCTGGGGGTGACAGGGAGGTGCAGAGGTTCTGTTTGTATGAGGAGAACGTCTGGAGAAGGGAAGAAGGGAAGAAGGAAAAAAGAGAAAAAGTGCAGAAGAGAAGAAGAGAAGAGAGGAAGAATGGAAGAAAGGAAGAATGGAAGAGAGGAAGAATGGAAGAGGGGAAGAAGGAAAGAATGGAAAAAGGGAAGAAGAAGGAAAAAAAGGAAGAAGTGCAGAAGGGAAGAAGGAAAAAGGGAAGAAAGGAGGAGTGGAAGAAGGGAAGAAGGGAAGAAAGGAAGAGGGGAAGAAGGAAAGAATAGAAGAAGGGAAAAAAGGATGAAGAAGGAAAAAAGGGAAGAAGTGCAGAAGGGAAAAAGGGAAGAAAGGAAGAATGGATGAGGGGAAGAAGGGGAAGAAGGGAAGAATGGAAGAAAGAAGAAAGGGAAGAAGGGAAGAATGGAAGAAAGAAGAAGGGGAAGAAGGGAAGAACGGAAGAAAGAAGAAGGGGAAGAAGGGAAGATTGCCTTCAGGCTTCATGCAAGCCATGAAAGGTGGCCTGCACATCCCACTGACAGAAAATCATGGAATTATAGAATTGTTAAGGTTGGAAAAGACCTTTAAAATCACATCCAACCATCAACCCAGCACTGCCACCATGTTCACCATTACAGCTCCTCCTCGAGTGCCACATCCACCCTTTTTTGGAACATTTCCAGGGATGGTGGTGCCACCACTGCCCTGAGCAGTCTGTTCCAATGATTTAACCCCCTTTCCATGAAAAAAAAAACCCCAAACCTCTTTAGATGTCTGCAATGTGCTTGCCATGGTTTTAATTTTGAGTGAGGGAAGGGAGGGATGAAGTGATGATGAGGCAGGTCCAAAAACTGGGAGAGACACTTGGAGGAGAACATTGGGAATTCTGGCTTGCTCTTTTCCTTAACTTATGGTTTTGATGCCTCCTAAATTCCTGTAGCTCCCGCACTGAATTTCCAGCACCATCCTGCAGGAGCTGAATCTGAACCTTTGCTCCTGGTGGAAACCATCAGGCACAGCAGCACCTGCACTGTGAAGGGAATTCATGGAAAACATTTAGGGAATTGGGAGCAGCGCCCAAAACTGTTGTGGCGTGTGCTGCAGTCATGAGTTAATGTTCCCACTCCATCCCTTGTGGTGCCATTTCATTCCATAGGAGGAAAAAATTCCTGAATTTCTTCTCTGTGACCTCTGGCGAAGTGAACTGGGCCGAGCTTAAAATTTGGATTATTCCAAGCTTAACTTCAGGCAGCTTTAGCCGAGGGGTGATGGATTTTGCCTCTAAAACCTTGGATGTGTTTCCCACCCCGCATCTCCTGGCTGCCCTCGGTGCTGTAATTGCAGCCCTAATGACATTTCCACGTCTGAAATCATAACAGAGACATTTCCATGGAATACCCGGGGCATTCCTGCCCTGTGTCCTGGCCACGCTTCCAGCGATCCCAGCCCAAACAGAAGCCTCACTCTTGTGGCCATGGAGCGTTTTTCCTCCCCGACGTTTTTTGGCCGTTGAAGTCTCCGCTCCCTTTCTAAATCCGGCCCTGGGACTGGGCTTTGCAGACTTTGGCAAAGGTGAATTCCACAGGATGTGGGGCCATTTCCTCTAATTTCTCTTAAATATGGCCACTAGTTAAGTTTTACGGACTGTTTTCCTGACTCCTTTCCTGTTCTCATTTCAGGGAGCGGCGGCACTGCCGCTGGATCCTGCTGCAGCTGGATTTTCCTCTCCTGGTTTCCCACTCCATGGACATTCCCAAACCAGAAACATCCTTAAACCAAACTCCTTTGCTGTTGCAGAGGATCCAACTCCTCCAAAAAACGCCGATTCCCCTTTCCCAAAGGTTTCATTCATTCCCAGTGTCTCTGCACGGAGCACTGGACGAGGTTTTGGTGTCCTCCGTTCTCCTCCTCCCTCAATCCCATCCCATTTCCCCCTGGAATCTCCAAGGCCAGGTTGGATGGGGTTTGGAGCACCCTGGTGTCCCTGCCATGGCTTGGATGGGCTTTACTGTCCCTTCCCACCCAAACCATTCCATGATTCCATGATAATAGAAAAAGCCAGGAGCAGTGTCCCATAAAACCATTGGAAGGACAACAACGTGATGTGCTCCGTGGTTGGAACTGTAAATGTTTATTTTTACTCTGACATTTTTTCCTTTATTTCTTCTTCTTCTCCCTCTTCCAAGAAAGAATTCCCTGAATCCCAGCTCCCCACCAGTGGAAGGAGGGATGGACCTGCAGCAAGGGCTGAGCTAGGAGTGAACAGCTTTCCCAGAATTCCAAGGCTGGAACTGAAGGAAAAACACTCTGCAAAGGTTCCCAGGCCAAAGCCCTGGGGCAACTGAAAGCTAAATTAAAAAGGGAAAAAAAATGAATATTCCCTATTAAACCCAAACCCCAAAGCCTAAGGAAAACACTAAAAGCAATGATTAATATGACAACTGGGCAGCTTTCCCTGAAGACCTGAATTCCCATCAGGATAATCAAATTTGTCTTAAAAATGATAAATAGAGCTACCACTGACCTAAAAATGTTCCTTGATCCCACCACGCTCCAGCTCTTCAAACAGTGGCTGCTTCATCGGGAAAAAAAAACCCCATTTAAATAAACAAATCATATAAAACAAAACCCACAGGCCCGACGCGGATTTTTTTTCAACGTTCCCTCAGTCTTTTTTGGCTGTTCCGTTCCCTCCCTGGTGTCCAGGTGTAAACAATTCCCAAAAAGAGACGTCTGTATCCCTGAATTCCAGCAAAGGTAGCGCTTTGTCTTTCTTTCCCAGAAAGGCTCTCTTTGTGTGGAGTTTCTCCACCAAACCCGGCGATGTTTGGGCCTTTTGATTATTTTTTTTTCCCCCTCCATTTTTATTTTTTTTCGACATTCCCGTCTCCTTCCAATGGTGGCTCTGGATTCCTTAATGAGATTCCTCTTCCTCTTGAGGCTCTCCCATCATCTTTTCCACTGCCTGCTCCCCACAAATCCCACATTCCTTGGCAAAGCCTCGGCCTTCATTCGTGGTCTGGGGGCATCAGGACTTTGCAGGTGAGGATGGAAAAGGATTTTTTTTGCATGGATCAAAACCCGTGGGTGTCCTCGAGGAGAAGGTTGTGCTCTGCTCTTTGGGCAGCAGAATTCCTGCAGGAGAAAACCATGGAATGGTTTGGGTTGGAAGGAGCATTAAGCTCATCCAGTGTCACCTCTGCCATGGCAGGGACACCTCCCACTGTCCCAGGTTCTTCCCAGCCCCATCCAGCCTGGCCTTGGACACTTCCAGGGATCCAGGGGCAGCCACAGCTCCTCTGGGCAATTCCAATAAATCAATACCACGATTCCAATAAATTTGCTGCTCCAGGTATTGCCTACAATGTCCTTATGCTCCTATCCAACATTTTTCTCAGTCTCACATTGTGGGAATGGCCAAGGATTGATTGAAGTTGGGATTTCATCTTCCTGTCGTTGCCTAAACCATGGATTTTATTTTCAAAGGAATGGTTTGGGCACTGTCAGTGACCAGGGGGACAAGCCAGGATTTTCCTTTGATCCATCTCACCCTCAGGTGGTGTTTGCATCCCTGGGATGAATCACCTGGCTCCTTTTTTTTTCTCCAGCTGCCTCAGTTTCCCTGGGTGGCCACATTTTCCTGGCATTGGGGTGGATTAGGAAGCACAGTCCTTGCTCTTCATTTGGAATCTCCTTAGGATATGAGTGATGGACTGAGGGAATGGCTTCCACTGCCAGGGGGAGGGGATGGATGGGATATTGGGAAGGAATTCCTGGCTGGGAGGGGCTGGGATGGAATTCCCAGATTTGCTGTGGCTGCCCCTGGATCCCTGGCAGTGTCCCAGGCCAGGCTGGACATTGAGGTTGGAGCAGCCTGGGACAGTGGGAGGTGACCCTGCCCATGGAATGGGATGATCCTTCAGTTCCCTTCCAACCCAAACCATTCCCAGATTCCATCCCTTAGCTGAGATTCCCAAGTTTTAGCTGTTTTTTATCACTTTCCTAGTGGCAGCAGCTGCCCCCAGGAGAGGTGGTTGTAGCTCTTCCTGAATCCTTCCATGTTTTCCAGTTTCTCTGCTGTTTCCATGGCCCTTCCCTAACCTTAACCCAAAACCTACCTCTAGTGAATGAACCAAAATCCCAAAATCCATTCCCACCCGTGCATTTAGGGATCTACAGGGAAAGAGAATTTCTTTATTAGCCATAAAAACAAAAAAACCCTCAGAGCACTTAATCCTTTATCAGTTCTGATAAGGACCCGGAATAAAACCAGGTGATAACAGGAGCCCCACGTTCCACCTGATTATTTTAATCCCTTGGGAAATGAGGAGAAAGGATGGGAAGCAGCAGGGAGGGGAATGAGAGTTCACAAGCAGGGAATTGGTTGTTCATTCACCTTGGGGGTTGCTTTTCCATCACATCCAGGGTTTATTATAAAAAGTCCTTCCCAGCCTGATTCCGAAATCTTATTTTCTCCCCTTCTGCAGTGAAGGAGACTCAATTATTTGTCAGAGCTTCCTTTGGAATAATTTATGGCTCTGGATGAAATGATTTCTACCTCCAGACTCCCTGAAGATGGGACAGAGTTCAGGGATAAACCTTTAAACTCCTCTCTTTCCTATAAAAATATTCCTTATTTTTATAAGCAAAGGGAAAATCTGCCATGGATACATTTGGAAGAAACTGTGGGATTCTGAGGACAATGAGGGACAAAAGATTCAGTTTCCCACTGGGAATCAGGGATGAAAGGAGAAGGTGGAAAAACACCAGGGCCACTTTTATTTGGGATTGGGAGATTCCAGGCTGATCCATCTGGGATTTGGGATGGCAAAGACCCCGTGGCCTGTCTGGGAAGGGTAAATTATTGTAATCTCTGCTGGAAAGGTGTTTCTCAGGCACAGGGAAGGTTTATTCTGGATAAATAAGAGAGGAATTGTCCTGGAAAATCTCCATATCCAAATGTCTCCTTTTCCAACATAATGAAGCCCAACAGGGTCAGGACTGGGACTCGTGGCAGGGAGAGAAACAGAGGGAAAAAGGGAGAAATAGGGGGAGAAAAGGCTGGAAAAGCAAAGGGAAAAAGGGAGAAATAGGGGGAGAAAAGGCTGGAAAAGCAAAGGGAAAAAGGGAGAAATAGGGGGAGAAAAGGCTGGAAAAGCAAAGGGAAAAAGGGAGAAATAGGGGGAGAAAGGGCTGGAAAAGCAAAGGGAAAAAGGGAGAAATAGGGGGAGAAAGGGCTGGAAAAGCAAAGGGGAAAAGGGAGAAATAGGGGGAGAAAGGGCTGGAAAAGCAAAGGGGAAAAGGGAGAAATAGGGGGAGAAAGGGCTGGAAAAGCAAAGGGAAAAAGGGAGAAATAGGGGGAGAAAAGGCTGGAAAAGCAGAGGAGAAAAGGGAGAAACACAGAGGGGAAAGGCTGGGAAAGAAGAGGGAAAAAGGGACAAACACGGGGAGAAAAGGCTGGAAAAGCAGAGGGGAAAAGGGAGAAACAGAGAAAAGGCTGGAAAAATAAAGAGAAAAGGGGAGAATCACGGGGAGCAAAGGCTGGAAAATCAGGCCAGACACAAGAGATTTTGAGAGCTGAGATTTCAAGAGATTCCCCAGCGTGAAATCCCAGCAGAGAAGGAGCTGGGAATTCAGGAGGTCCAAGAAATTCTCCTTTTCTCCATGATTTCCATGTCTACCTTCCTAACTCCAGCCTTTCCCAAAGTCTGGGGTGCTTTTTCCTTCTCCAGCATTCCCAGGGCACATCAAGGGTTAATCCAGCAGGGCTGGGAAGGGAGATCAATTTTCCTGCCTGGAAAGACGTGAAGGAGTTTGTAACCCGAGCCGGGCTGGGGATGGACAGAGCCGGCATCGATTCCCAGCCTGGAATGTGATCCTGAAATCCTCACGTGTCCTTGGTGCTCCTTGTCCAGCAAAATCCATCCGGGATTTTTCCCTGTGCAAATCCGGAGCCCTCAGTGCGAGGATGATCCCAGAAATGCTAAAAATGCAGAGGAGGCTCTGGCAGAGCCCTGGATGCAGTTTGGGAAGCAGGGATTGGGAATAGCTGGGCTGGGAGAGGATTCTTTGCTGTAGCTTTGTCTCTGGGATTAGATGGGACCCCACCAAAAAAAACCCCCCAAAACAACCAAAAAACAAAATAAACAAGCAAACCCCCCAAAACCAAAACAAAAAACAAAACAAAACAAAAAAACTCAACAAAAACCAAACCAAACAACAACAAAACAAAACAAAAAAACCCCAAAAACTCCACCCCAAAAAAACCTCCAAAAACCCAGAAGCCCCCCCAAAACCAAAACCCAACCAAACAAAAAAAACCCCCCGAAACAAAAACAAAAACAAAAACCCAAAAAACCAACCAAAAAAAAACCCTGATAAAAAAACTCCCCCCAAACCCAAACCACTAAAAAGGAGATTTCAGCTCCCCTGCTCCTGAGGGATTTGGGGTTTTTTTGGGACGGGCTGCTCTTGAGATGGGACATTCCAAGCTGGCTTTGTCCTACAGGAGATTCCAGCTTTTATTTGTTTTACAACATTTGGACTTTCCCCAGGGGAGCTGAGCCAGTCACAGCTCCCTGCGAGCGTTTGGTTTCTCCAAGAGCTTGTCCCAAATCCTTCCCCAGCTGCCAATTTTTAATGGAGATTTTTATGGAGACTTTAATGGAGAAACCCCAAATCCTCTCCTTCCAAACTTGGGTGGAGTCCCAGTTTTTCTCTCCATAAATTGGGATATCAAGAGTCTGTGAGTCCCACGAGCAGGAGAGTCCCACAACCATCCCAATCCAAGGATCCTTCTGCATTTTCCTGGTCCAACACCTTTTTTTTTTTTCCTCATGTAAAATTCCTCCTTGGCTTATTCCAAGAACATTTTCAGCCACTTCAGAGGCCAAGCACTTCCATTCATTCCTTGGAAAGTTTCAGGAATCTCAAGCAAAGGATAAACACTAGAATGGAATGAACACCTTGTTCTGTTGCTGCCGGATCGTTTTAATTCTGAGCTGGGAATGAAACCTGAATCCTACAGAATCAAAACTGGTGGGAAAATCATCTCTCCTTCCCCAACTTTGCCGCCCCAATGCAAATCCCTGGATTTTTCTACCTGTTTCTTTCCTCCTGTCAGGAAAATTAATCCACAAACACCAGAGGTTTATGTCCAAGAAGGAGACAGGGGAGTCCTTCTTGCTTTATTCCAATAAAGGCAGAGGCCATGAGGTCTCACCAATTTTTGGAGGATGCAGACTCCCTTTTTATCCCAATTTCCCGGCCACATTTCCCTCTCTCTTTCCCCATTGGCTGAGGTACCTGAGAGGTGCAGACTTACCTGAGATTCCCCTCTAATGTATAACCTTCCCTTTTAATTTTTAATTTTTCATTCTTATAGAATTCATGGTTTTTCCCCATTGCTTCTTTCATCTTTCAATATCCAATTTCATTTACCAGCAAACCTACAGTTTGTTTGTAGAGGCAAATATATTTTTCCATCAGTGGAATCCTTCCCATGGTTTGTTTTCTTTCTCAGTGCTGGTTTTATCCACCAGCAGACCCACAGCTTGTTTGTAAAGACAAATCCAGCATTGCTCTCACTCCCAGCCCATTTTCCATGTGTTGTTCCACATTTGGCTCTGATGAGTTCCCTCAGTGTGGATCCATCTTCTCGGCATTGCAAGGAGCCGGGATCTGACTCCATCCATCATCCATGGATCCATCATCCATCATCCATCCATCATCCATCATCCATCATCCATCATCCATCCATCCATCATCCATCCATCCATCATCCATCATCCATCATCCATCCATCACCCATCCATCCATCATCCATCATCCATCAATCATCCATCATCCATCCATCATCCATCATCCATCATCCATCCATCATCCATCCATCCATCCATGGATCCATCATCCATCATCCATCATCCATCCATGGATCCATCATCCATCATCCATCCATCATCCATCCATCATCCATCATCCATCCATCATCCATCATCCATCATCCATCCATCATCCATCATCCATCCATCATCCATCATCCATCATCCATCATCCATCATCCATCCATCATCCATCATCCATCCATCATCCATCCATCATCCATCATCCATCCATCATCCATCCATCCATCATCCATCATCCATCCATCATCCATCCATCATCCATCCATCCATCATCCATCATCCATCCATCATCCATCATCCATCATCCATCCATCATCCATCCATCCATCATCCATCATCCATCCATTCATCCATCCATCATCCATCCATCCATCATCCATCATCCATCCATCATCCATCCATCATCCATCATCCATCCATCCATCCATCCATCCATCATCCATCATCCATCATCCATCCATCCATCCATCCATCCATCCATCCATCCATCCATCCATCCATCATCCATCATCCATCCATCATCCATCCATCCATCCATCCATCCATCATCCATCCATCCATCATCCATCCATCCATCCACCATCCATCATCCATCCATCCATCCATCCATCATCCATCATCCATCCATCCATCCATCCACCATCCATCATCCATCCATCATCCATCATCCATCCATCCATCCATCCATCCATCCATCCATCCATCCATCCATCCATCCATCCATCCATCCATCCATCCATCCATCATCCATCCATCCCTCCCTCTCCTGCTCAGCCAGTGACAGCTGGGCCTGCTCCTGCAGATTTTTCCCTGGAGAAGCCCCAGTGGGAGCTGATCCCTGTGGCCCTGGCAGGCCTTTGACTCTGCAATTATCTCCTGGTGCTGCTAATCTGCTCCGAGTGGGATTGGGAATGCCTGGGACGTGCCTGTGGCTTTTCCCAGCTCTGGCTCTTTGCTGTGGTTTCGGCCCTGCTGAATCCCCCAGTGTTGGCAGGAAGAGCCACAGCAATTCCCACACTCTGCTTTTCTCCTCCTTTACTTTCCCCTTTCTCCATATTTTTAGCTTTGGAATTCCTGGTGGAATTGTGATGCTCCTGGTTTGCTTCTCTTTGGGTGTGAAATGAAGATGATTCTCTGGTTTAAATCCATTGTCTCTTTTTCTCCTCCTTATTTCCCTCTTCCTCTCATTTCCAGGCTTCTCTGCTCCTGTAATTTTCCCAAAAACTCAGTTATTCCTGCATGTCAGGGTGTTTGGGGCTCAGCACCACAAGGAACCTTTCAGTGGGATGAGAAATCCCCTTAGGAAATGTCCATTTATAAAATATTCCCTGGGAAGCACTGAGGGAGAGGCAGCACAGCCTTTATTTATAATTGGAATTTTTTTGCACAGACGGAATCAAAGTCGCTGTGCTGGGGGGAAAAAAGTTCCCAGCAAAGAGAAAAGAGCAGGTAAACCAGATTTTTTTCATCCTAGATTTATGATCCAGGCTGGGGAATATAAATTCCAGGTTATCCAGTGAGTCTGACTGAAAAATCCTTGATTTTAAGAACCTCATTTCTCTCCCAGCAGCTGCATTTTCTAAAGGACTCAGAGGAAATGAAATACAACACCCAGAGGCCCCATTTTTCGGGACAACCTGCCTTATTTCCAGAGGGTTATTCCCCATTGCTATGAAAAAGGTGCAGAAGAGCTCCTTGGAACGTGTCTAAAATTCCTCTTCCACTTCCACACCCGCTGCAGCCGCCTCTGGATTTTTTAGAAATTATTTTCCTGCTGCAGATTTGTGCAAACTCCGACTTCCCTCACGTCAGGAGGAGATGAGACCCCGGAGTCCTCTTTTATTTCCAGCCCTGTGTGATTCCCTAAAACTTCTTGTATCATCTGTTGTCTCCACTTCCATTATTCCAAGTGGGAATTCTGCTTTCTGCAAGGCTCTGCTCCGTTATTGGGGATCTGTGATGGGGTTCAAAGCCATGGAACTGTCTGCTCAGTGGCCATGAAAAATCCAGTGGGAAGTGGCAGAGGGATATTTTGGGATCAGGCACAGTTGTGCCTCCTTGGCTGGTGGCCAGGGCTCCATAAATATGGACTGGGACAATGGAATCATCCCTTTTGTGTCCTGAGCAGCACAGGAATGGGAAAGGTCTAGACTTGGAGCCAAAAAATGCTGCAGGAATGATTCCAGTCGGTGTCCAGAGCTGGATTTGTTGGATTTCCCTGGGATTTTTCATGGTGGTCCCAGAGGTCTTTTCCAACCCAAAGAATTCCATGATTTATCCTAGCAGCCAGCAGGATGATATTTTCCTTTTTTCCCTCTATTATCCCCCCTCCCACCTTTTATCTACCCTGTTCATCCAAGACATTCCAGAAAGAACAGGATTTCTAGGGAATAATCCTCCTTCTAAGCATCTTTTCCCCATGGTTTACCTTGGAGCATGCCACTGGGTATTCCCAGAGAAACTGGGATTCTTTCCCTCCCTTCTGGCTCTGGAAGGACCCCCTCAGCTGTCAAAGACTCCCAAAAAATTTTTTTTTAGAGGATAATTTTCTTTCATTCACATTCTGGAATTCCTTCCTGGTGGATTAATTTGGGAGGAGAGTTGGATTTGCATATCAGGGCTTGCTGGGTCAGCTTCAAGCAATAAAAATCCTTCAAAATTTAAACCCACAAATGTAACCCCCAAAATTAAACTCTGGTGGTGATTCCTGGGTTTGTGTCCAAGAGGGATCTGTACCTGGGCAGGAAAAATACACAAAATAAACCATGGACAAATTCTGGCAGAGAATGGGATGAACCCAAAAATCCAGGTGAAAGCAAAGGAAACACACAAAAAATACAAATGGAAAACGAACTGGAAATATTCCCATTGGAGCTTTTCCAGAGTTGCCAGCAGTGTTTGTAACTCCTTTGGTTGATTTTTCCTGCTTGGATTTGGATGGAGGCAAAGGAACAGGTGGAAAAGGAAATGGGACAAGGCTGGAAGATCCCAATCCCTGCGTCCCTGGGACGTGGCTGTGCTTCCCACTCATCCCCATCCCTCTTTTTAAAGCCCAGAATTTGGGATGGGATTGCTCCTCCACCATCTGTGGGAATGACCTCGCCAACTGCCTTTGCCAAGCACGAGGAATTGCTGGAATGGGGGAAAAACGCAGTTCTGGACCCTGTCTGTTTGATCTTGGATCCTGCTCCCACCCCAATCCTAAAATAAGGCGAGGAATTTGGATCTGATCACAGGCGAGAGAGGAGCAGAACCCTCCGAGCGCAGCGGATTTTAATTTCTGGAGGCTCATCTGGATGTGCTGGATGTGCTGTTCCCTGATTCCAGCACAAAATGTGGAGGCAAGATGTGTTCCCTGCCGGGGGCTCAGTGCCTGGCAGGGATGGGAGGTGATGAGTGAGTGGGAGTGATAACCCGGGCTGCTGACGGGTTCCTGCGTGAGATCCCGGGATGCTGGGGCGGGATTTGGGATTGCTCCTCTTTCCCTGTCTCGACGCCCCCTCCTGCTCCCAAATGCCAGAGGGGAGGAATGTCTACACCACAGAGCAGGATGAGCACAGGGATGGTTTTCCTGAGTCCTCCTGGCTTCTCCTTGCACTGCTGGGCCTTGCAAAAAAAAAAATGGGAAGATCCATCTTTGCTAAAGATGGATATGGACAAGCCAGATGTTCTGGAAAGTTTTTTATTGAAGCTTAATCAATGATGATCTCATCCAAAAGTGATAAATCCCTGATTCCATGATTTCCTGCTTGTTTCTGTGGGAGTCGTGCAATCACCATCCGACCTGGAGACATTTGGGGTTGGATTCATCCTGATGTGATCCAGTTCTGGGCTGGGATTTGTATTCCAGGGTGCTCCAAGTCCTGTCCAAACTGGCCTTGGACACTTGCAGAGATGCAGGGTCAGCTTCTCTGGGAATTCCATTCCAATCCCTCCCCATTCTCCCAGACAGAAATTCCTTCCCAATATCCCATCAAAAGCACACCTCTTTCCACCTAAGTGACCCTGACTGATTTGAAAGTGAAGGGAACACAAAATTCATGTCCCAGTCGTTGTATCTTCCAAAAATACGGTAGATGTGGGAACACTGGAACATCATTCCTGGACAAATGATTCCCTAGGACAGCTCCAGTGAGTCAACAACACCTCACCTGTTCTCCCTCTCTGGATCCTCACAAATTCCAAGGAACTCTCCCAGCCCCTCGTGGAAAGGCCGTGTGGGACATCAGAGCTTCTCCTCCCCGCCCTGTGCCTCTGCCACCGGCTCTGCTTCACAGCTGGCACCACTCGGAGCCAGGAAAACAGGGTTGGTTTCCGGAAAGATGAGTCTGAGCAGCCCCTTGACGCAGCCGGGAGCAGATGTTGGGAGCTGAGGAGCTCTGGCACGGCTCTAATTCCACGGGGAGCACATGGAGCAGGGAGGAGCAGTCCTGATTGGAACTCTTTTAAAACCAGGGATGAAGCATTCCTCTTTGGAAAGATGCTGGGGTATTTCAGCTTGTCACTCAGACCTTCTCTTTTCGCTCTGCTTTTCCCCGAGTTTTTTTTCTGGTTTCCAGCTGTGCTGACGAGATTTCACTCGTGAAGTTTTTTGGTGAAGCAAAAGCCAATTTTGATTGGAAAAAGAAGGTTCTGTGGGATTTTTTTTTATTTCATGGGGTTTTTAAATTCCATGGATCTGCATGGAGGTGGAAACACTCCCATCCAGGAAAGTTTACCTGATTTTTTGTGTAATAAAGGAAATTATCTCGCTGATTAAAGCTTGCACTGGACTGTATTTCTGGATCACAGAATGGATTTCTGGACCATGGAATGGATTTCTGGGCTGTATTTCTGGATCATGGAATGTATTTCTGGATCACAGAATGGATTTCTGGACCATGGAATGTATTTCTGGGCTGTATTTCTGGATCGTGGAATGTATTTCTGGATCACAGAATGGATTTCTGGATCATAATGGAATGACACAACCAATTTTAAAAAATCAACAGAAATTCCTGCCTGCTTTCAGTCAATTTTTTTTCCCCCATAGCAATCACTGCTGGTGGAATTCTTCTTGGGCAAAGTCGCTCCCTGGAAGGCAAAGGAATGACAATTCCCAGGCTTTTCCCACCCCATGCCTCAGTTGAGGAGTCTCTCCCATGCTCCACATTTTCCTTTGGGCTGCTCCATGGATCCAACAAAACTCAGAATTCCTGGGAATTCCGGATTGGTGCTGCTCAACGTGACAACCACTCTCCCTAAAATTAATTTTTAATTCCACAATATTTTTACTCAGCACTTTCCTGAGTCATCCGGGGTCAGGGTGTTGATTCCATTTGCCCCCAGCTTTTCCTTGGCCTCAAACTGGGTTTGCAAAAAAGGGATCAGCCAGGAGGAATTCGGGGGATGTGACATCATTCCTCTGCTTTCCTGCGGGGCTGGAGCATGGTGTGAGTTGGAATAACACAAATTCCTCTCCTTCCTCACCTGGAACCTCCTGGTGCTGCTTCAGAGTTTGTTATGAGGAGCTGGAGAGAGTCCTGGGAAGGGCACAGAGCTGGGAAGGGGCTGGAGAATTCCTGAGGGAGCTGGAAAGGGGCTCAGCCTGGAGAAAAGGAGGATCAGGGGAACTTGTGGCTCTGCACAAGTCCCTGACAGGAGGGGACAGCCGGGGGGGATTTGGGATCTGATCCCAGGGAACAGGGACAGGAGGAGAGGGAACGGCCTCAGGATGGGCCGGGGGGAGTCAGGGTGGAAATTGGGAAATGGCCCAAAGGGAACATCCAGGAGAGCTGGAGAGGGACTGGGGACAAGGCATGGAGGGACAGGACACAGGGAATGGCTCCCACTGCCAGAGGGCAGGGATGGATGGGATATTGGGATATTGGGATTCCTGGCTGGGATGGAATTCCCAGAGCAGCTGTGGCTGCCCCTGGATCCCTGGCAGTGCCCAAGGCCAGGTTGGACACTTGGAGCACTCTGGGACAGTGGGAAGTGTCCCTGCCCATGGCACTGGATGATCTTTAAGGTCCCTTCCAATCCAAACCATTCCATGATAACACACCTGGAAGGGGGATGTCAAGGTGTTGCTTGGATTCCCCCCCGGACTGAACATCTAGGGAGCTTTATTCCCTGGAATGAAGGATGTTTGGTTCCAATCCAAGCTAAAATCGGTGACAAAATCCCCATGGATACCCGTGGGGTGTTACCTTCAGTCAGATCTGAAGGTTTGTGCTCCACAAAAATGTTTTCCGTGCAATATTTCCCTCCTTTCCCTGAACAGCATTCCCAGGGCAGGGGTGGAGCCCCGTTCCCGGAGGGATTTAAAAGCCGTGTGGATGTGGCACCTGGGGACAGGATTTAGTGGTGACCCCAAGGCTGGGGGATGGTTGGAATCCCATGATCCTTGGGGGGGTTTTCCCGACCCCAATGATTCCCTGATTCCCTGATTTAACACACTCGGAGAGGCCGCTTGCCCTGGGAATGTTCTGCTGACCGCTGGGTGAACCCCCCGCTCTCCCGAGGGCTCCCGACCTCGCCCCGCTGGGTGTGGAATGGCTGGGATGGATCCAGAGCCGGGAGGGGTGAGGATGTCACCGACACCCAGCGCCCTCCGTGTCTCCCCATCTGGAACGAGCGGAATTCTCTGCAAACACCGAGGGAAAGGGAGAGCAGCCGACAATTCCCAGCCTCTGCTCCTCTCCTGGCCTCCGCTCCTCCCCTCCATCCCACCCCTCCAGGAACAGGACCTCCATCCCAGCCTCTGGCAAACAGGGATCCCAGACCATGGATTTTCTCATGAGCTCATCTTTCCTCCTGTGCTGCATCCAGGGAGGCTCCAGGCACTGGAATCGCAGCCGTGGGAAGGAGGGAGGCAGCTCCTGGAATTTGTTTCGTCCCTGCTGGAATGGGGGGACATGTAGGATCCAGGACATGGCACCAGCCGGGTGTGTCCAAGGTGGCCCTGGAGGGGTCTGAGGTGATTCTTTCCCTGCTGAAGGTCTGGAAAAGGGGAACAGGCACCTGGTGGAGGGATTTGACTGCCTTTGGAAGCGTGGGGAATGTGGGAGGTGAGCGAGGCTGATAAACACAGCATTCCTATCCCCACCCTTCCTGGGAAAACACAAAATCAAGGATTAATGGCAAACAGACGATCCAGCTGTCCACAGCTCTCTGGTCGTGAGGTGATTCCTGCTCCAGATGGTCCAGACAATCCCCAGGAATTGTTATTAAACCAATTAAAAACGAGGGAATCGCTGCAAGGATGAAACGCCACCATTTTCCTGGAGTTCAGGTTTGATTTCCAAGATTCCTGGGGAAGGGAAAAGTTTTGTGCAGCAGGTGGGGAACCTGGAATTCCCAACGGGAGAGGCAGGAGGGCCAAGAATTCCTGGACCAAGGGCTGGATGCTGGTTGGTCCTGGAGCATCCCTTTCAGCCAGGCCCGTTCCAAGGTGCCCTCACCAGGAAAAAACAAGGAAAACCCAAAGACTCTCCAAGAATTAATGCATTGAACCCACGGAGAGTGGGAAAAATCCAGTTCCTGTGAACTGAAACAGATGATTTCACACGGAGCCATGGCTTCCATGGGATAGGGAACATCCCATGTTGGAAAGGCCCCTTCCCTCCCTGGGAAATCTTGGTGTGCTCTGCCCTGACCCTTCCATGGAGTTTTGGGATCTGTTTTTCCAGGCTCAACTCTCCCATCCCTTCCTCTGACCTTTTGTTCCCTAAGAAACTGATTATCCACCTGTTTGGGTCTGCTCAGAAAACTCTTCCCATTGGAGCTGTTCAATGCTTGGAGCTGTAAAAATATTTCTGGCTCCTGCATTCCATGCCTGGAAGAAATCCTTGCTGACAGGAGGCTGGATTGCTACTGGGTGGTGATCCAAGCATTTTGGTGACCTCCATCATGTCCTGGAGTAGGGAAAACACCTCCCTGAGCATCACCAGATCCAAACAGGAGTGGAACTCCCTCGAGATTCCTAAACTGGCTGATGGAGAAATGGTGCTGGGAAATCCATGGGAGCAAGGAGCTGATCCTAAGGACAAGGCCGTGATCCAAAGGGAGGCAGAACTGGAATTTGGAGGCAGAACTGGAATTTGGAGGCAGAACTGGAATTGGGAGGCAGAACCCCTTGGGAGAACATTTAGGGTGGAAATGAGCCAGCTCCATGGAGAGGGAACAGAAAAATTCCACGACTTTTAGGGAACGTTTCTCATAGAAGAGATCTGGGTTCTGACCGTAAAAAAATCTTTTCAGGAAGAATCTGGACGCAAAGATTTGGGATTTGAGGTTTTATCTCCTCCCTTTCCATTAAATGGGGATGAGGATGGGCAGGCCCTGGCACAGAGCAGCTGTGGCTGCCCCTGGATCCCTGGAAGTGTCCCAGGCCAGGTTGAACACTGGGACTTGGAGCAGCCTGGAAGGTGTGGAAGGTGTGAAGGGGGTGGAGTGGGATGATCCTTAAGATCCCTTCCCACCCAAACCATTCCAGGAATTCGGGATTAAAAGGTGACAGTGGTAGAAAACCCTCAAACCGTAACAATCTGAACTTGGGACAACAAAGAATTAAAATCCGAATATTTTTTCCCCAATCCTTGCAAGACAGAGCCTTAACTGGCTGCTAAGATTTAATGGACAATCCCTGGAATTTCATCAGAGTCTGAAAATCCCAAACCACTGTGAGCAAGGGCAGGGCTGATGGAGGGGGGTCAATAATTCCAGACAAAACAGGATAAATGCTGGATAATTCCCTGAAGTGGCAATAAAAAATCCCTCTGTGGCCGGGACTCCTGCTCTCCTCATTATTTCCTGGATAACAGATGGACTGGGAGGTGTTTGGATGCTCCTGACAGGTCGTCCATGAGGAAAGAGATTAAATCTTCCAAATAAATTGTGCAGCTTTCCTTGGCTGGGGTATCCATCTTTTCCAGAGGAAAGATTATCAGGAATGGGGGATGTTTATCACTGACACTGTGGGCAGAGCTTTGCTTCCAGCACTTGTCCTGTTTTGGAGATGATGGGAGTGCTGACAGAATCCATCAAGTATTCCAAGGATCCTGCAAGCTGGGATGAAAGCGGGAATTATTGTCCCAAACTGGTCACCTTGGAGTGGCTGGTGCTGCCCCAAAGCGACCGCAGGGACTGGAAAGGGGAGTGGTCATTCCATGGGGGAGGCAGGGAATGGGAAGCAGAGCCAGGCCGGGCTTGGGGGAGAGGCAGGGATGGGATATCCCAACACGATCCCGGTGTCCGTGGGTTTGGAGCGGGATGAAGGAGCTGCTGAGCACCCCAGGGATTTCCCTGCTCTGCATCAGCGTCAGCACAGGCTGGTGATTAGCTGGATACGTTAATGAACACCGGGATATGCAAATGAGACGTTAATGAGCCCCTGAGGCTGTGGCTCCATAAGGAGCCTCCTCCCGGCACCATTTCCCACCTCTCCTGCTTCCCCTGCCTTCAAATCCCATCTCACCCCCCTCATCCCGAGGCTTCCCCGTTCCCGAGCCTCGGGGTGCAGCCTGGAATCCCAGCCCAGGGTCCTGCGGGGTGGCAGCATCCCGGAGGAGCTCCCAAGGCCGGGATGCAATCCAAGCCTGCGGGGGGCTGCCTGTTTCCCAGAGAATCCCTGGGAGACTCCGTAGTTCTCCCTCCAGTCTTTCTTCCCTTTTTATTCTCCCCTCCTCGTTTTCAATTATTTCCCTCTGCGAGAGAGGGAACAGCATTCCTATGGAATGGGGGCTGAGTGCTTGCAGAGCAGAGCCTTAAAATCCACATGGGTGGCTCCCAGGAGGAGAAATGGAGGAAAAGGGAATTTTGGGATGTGCCCTCTCCTTCCATGGCTGTCCTGTGATGTGACACCGAAGGCAAATCCCTAAACTGAATGGGCTCCTCTCACTTCCCAATAAATCCAGGGAATACCAGGACAAGCAGGGAGGAGCACAGGATGGATGGAGCTGGGTGGGTTGGAAGAGGTTTTTTAGTGGATCATTGTTCCTCTCAGAGGGACAGGAGCTTTGTGCCAGGGATCAGCTGGAATTTGGGCACGTCGGGAGCCAGGTCCAGCTTGGCCCCGAAGGTCCCTGGTGTGAACAGATACAAACCAGGATGTGGCATTCCAAGTGTGGAGAGCTCCCAGCATCACCCGACTGCAGAAATCCCGGGAAATCCTGAATTTCCGGCCAAATTCATCACTATTTCCCACCAGGAATGCCAGTGCAGAGCAGGGAGCAGACAAAGAGGGAATTCCAGCCCCCTGGCTCTGCAGGAGCTGTAATTTGCAATCCCTGCATTAAACCTTTCATCCCTACGGAGGGAGAGTTTATCACTGGGATAAGATGAGCTGGAGCTGCCCATGGAAACCTCACCTCATTCCTTGGAGAGCTGGAAAATCATGGAATGTTCTGAGCTGACCCACAGGGATCATCCAGTGCAGCTCCTGCCCCGCACAGACACCCCCCCAACCCTCCTGGAGCTCGGGAATTCGGGATAGTGCTGAGATTCGGAGCTCCAGGCCCAGGCGTGAGGGAGAGGCTGGAGAGCTGCAATCCAAGCAGTGCCTGGCACCTCAACCTCAGCTTCCTTATCCCTGGGAGAAAGGGAATGCCTGTTTTCCCGGGAATTCTGTGTGGGGTGTGCTGGTCCTTCCCTCCTCCTCGAAGAAGAAGAAGAAGTCGTGTGAGCTGCGTCTTTTCCTGCTCCTAATCATTCCCACCGCTGGAATCAATCTCATCCAGCGGGAACATAAATCCAGCTGCCATGTGTGTGCTCCCCGCAGGAGTTCCAGCAGTTTCCTGCAGGCTCTGCTTTCCCAAAGCTCGGCAGCTTTTCCTCCCTTCGGATCCCGTGTCCTGCAGGAGGGACCACCCAGCTGCTCCCCTGGGATGCAGAGTGACAACGTGGGAGAGGCTGGAGCTGCAGGTGAATCCCACCCGAGGGGATTCCAGCCCGCAGGAGACAGAGCTCAGAGCCCCCTCCAGGGACTGAAAGGGATCCAGGAGAGCTGGAGAGGGACTGGGGACAAGGCATGGAGGGACAGCACACAGGGAATGGCTCCCACTGCCAGAGGGCAGGGATGGATGGGATATTGGGAATTAGGAATTCCCGGCTGGGATGGAATTCCCAGAGCAGCTGTGGCTGCCCCTGGATCCCTGGAAGTGCCCAAGGCCAGGCTTGGATCACTCTGGGACAGTGGAAGGTGTCCCTGCCCGTGGCAGGGATGGCACTGGATGAGCTTTAAGATCTTTTCCAATCCAAACCATTCCAGGATTCTTTTTTGCAGCTTTCCAGAACCTGAAGGGAGCTACAAGAAAGATAGAGAGGGACTTTTCCCAAAAACTTGGAATGCCAGGATGAGGGGGAATGGATTCAAACTGAAAACCAGCAGGGTTAGATGGGATATTGGGATGGAATTCCTGGCTGGGAGGGTGGTGAGGCCCTGGCACAGGTTCCCAGAGGAGCTGTGGCTGTCCCTGAATCCCTGGAAGTGCCCAAGGCCAGGCTGGATGGAATTCTGACCAACCTGGGATAGTGGATTTTCCCTGCCCATGGATTTTCCCTCACTCCCAAAGCCTGGCCACGCCAACCCAGCACACATCCTTGGGATGGAAATTGTGGGAAATGTGAATTAAATTCCAATCCCACTGGATTCTCCACAGAAGTTCTGCCCTGTCCCAGCTTGGGGTCCCTCTGTCCTGCCCTGAGCTGGGTGTGCTCCTCCAACATTCCAGAAAAAATCCAGGAAGGATTTTTCCATGCCCCTTGCCGTCCCAGTTGTGTCTGTACCCACACCTCCATTGCAGGCTCTTCCCACTGAGGGAGAATAAATCCCGGAGTGACAATTTCCAGCCTGGAGACCCTCTGGAATGGGTGGGATCTGCTCCAGAGGCTTCGTGCAGCTCGGGGAGCAGAGCCCTGGGAATTTCCAAGGCCGGGATGAAGCAATGGGACTTGAAAGGGATTGTAGGAGCTGCAGGGAACGTCCTCATTCTGCAGTTCCTAAATCTTGTTAATTGTGGTACTAATTAAGGGCTGGGTTATTAAATTATCTCTCCACTCTGGGAAGACAACAAACAAAGGAATTCCATGGAACCTTTAAATCTGGATTCCCGAAATGTGTGTCCCATCTGGCCGGGGCGCTGGGAACAACCCCCCGGCTGTGTTCTGTGTGGGGATGAATCCCAGGACACCTCGAGGGTATTCCCAAAGGAATCCCACAGAAACAGCCCCTTTCAGAGGCACCTTCATGGCCCTGCCATCATAAATCGGAGATCTGAGGGGCAGCTGGATTTGGATCCATGGATGGATATTCCTGGGAAGGCTGAAGTGCCCCTTTCTGTGCAGTGTAACCCAAAAATGTCATCTGGGAGCAGGGAGCACTAAAACCAGGGATAAAGGAGGGAAATCCCAGTCTGGAACAGGGAATGAATTGGTTTCAACACTCCAATGCATGAGAGCATTTCCAGCTGGCTGCCCTCGCTCCTTCCTTAAATATTTTAGGAGCCAGGCAGTGGAACTGCAGGATTTGCTCATGGAAGACAGACGAGGGACTTGGGGAGAGGGAAAAGTGCAAGGCAGGGCTTTAAAAAGGGAAAGACAAAGGAAGGAATGAGCGAGGAGTCAATGATGGAAAACTGCAGAGGGAAAGGATTGGAAGGAGAAATTCCATTATTTGGGATCCCCGACCCCACAGCTTTGTTGCCAGGCGAGCTGGAAAAGGGATTTATGGGAAAGAATGCGGGGTCCTGGTGGGAATGGAGGGGATTTTGGATCAGCACTGTCCAGTTTGGAGCAGAGGAAAACCATGGGAATACTGGAGGGAGCCCAGTGAAGGGATACCAGGCTGGCTGGGGGCTGGAGCAGTGGATATTGAGGGATCTGGAATTGCTCTGGAGAAGATCCAGGACAGAGGTTCCTAACATTTACCTGCTGATCCAGAGGTTTCCCATTCCTGGAATGGGACCAGGGCTGGGATTTCTTCCAAAGAGCCCAGGGAAGGAGGCAATAACTGGATTTGGTTTCATATTAAATTTAAAAAAAATACCTGAACTGGCCAGAACAGCAGCAAAGCCAAGGAATTCTGTTCCCCTTCCTACCAAATTTAGGAAGAGGGAAGAGAAAAAAATCTCACTTTCCAAAATCCTGGCAGTTTCTTCCTTTTCCACTCTTTCCTTACTTTGTGCTAATGGGAAAAAGCACAGGAAGACTCCAGATTCCCGGGATTCTGGATTTTCAGTGGTGTAGTTGTAGGATTTTTGGGAATTGCAGTCTGGATTTTCAGTGGTGTAGTTGTAGGATTTTTGGGAATTGCAGTTCTGGATTTTTAGTGGTGTAGTTGTAGGATTTTTGGGAATTGCAGTTCTGGATTTTTAGTGGTGTAGTTGAAGGGTTTTTGGGAATTGTGAGCCTTTATGCTTTGGAATTTTTGGGTTGGATATCAGGAAATGGTTTTTCCCCCAGAGGCACTGAACAGGCTCTCCAGGGAATGGCACATTCCCAAGGGGGAATTCCCAAGATCTAGGGGGGTTTGGACAATGCTCCCAGGCACAGGGTGGGATTGCTGGGGACAGGGGTGGGATGATTCTTGTGGGTCCTTCCAACTCAGGATATTCCCTGATTTTTCTGGTCAGGTTTCCAATCCTCCCTTCCCAAATCCCAGGTGAAATTCCTCCAGCTGTTCCTTGTCCATTTTCCCCAACCAGCACTCCCTAAAAACTGAGCTGCTCCTTTCCCAGTCTCCTAAAAAATCCCACCAAACCAGGAGCAGGGTTGTGACCTCATTCCCTTCATTCCAGAGCTGTTTGCTCCCAAAAAACAACCCCTGTTCATTTGCTTGTTTGTTTGTTGGAATATTTGGAGGGAATTTTCAGTCTGTTTTCTTTTCCAGAGGGGAGGCAATTCCAAAAGCCTCCACAGAGCCTCCTTTAAAACCAACCCAGGAATTCCTTCCCACCTTCCCACTCCCAGACAGGACAGAAATAGGGAAATAAAGAAATCCATGGGTCCAAAGAAACCCCGTTGTTATTCTGGTGTAAAATCCGGGAAATTCCTCACAGGAACAGCAGCTCCTGATGGAAATGTGGGAATACAGGAGCTGAAGGAAAAGATGGGAATGCAGCTGTGAAGGAAAAGGTGGGAATGGAATGCAGCTCTAGAAAGAAAAGCTGGGAATGCAGCTCCTGAAGGAAAAATTGGGAATGCAGGAGCTGAAGGAAAGGTGGGAATGAGGCTCCTGAAGGAAATGTGGAAATGCAGCTCCTGAAAGGAAAGGTGGGAATGCAGGAGCTGAAGGAAATGTGGGAATGCTCCCTGACCTCTGTGGGCTTGGCCAAGGACTCTCCTCCATGCTCCAGAGCAGCTCCCGTGTCCCACAGCTCCCATTGGGATCAATCCCTGTCCCACAGCTCCCATTGGGATCAATTAATGTCCAACAGTTCCCATTGGGATCAATCCCTGTCCCACAGCTCCCATTGGGATCAATCCCTGTCCCACAGTTCCCATTGGGATCAATCCCTGTCCCACAGCTCCCATTGGGATCAATCCCTGTCCCACAGCTCCCATTGGGATCAATCCCTGTCCCACAGCTCCCATTGGGATCAATCCCTGTCCCACAGCTCCCATTGGGATCAATCCCTGTCCCACAGCTCCCATTGGGATCAATCCCTGTCCCACAGCTCCCATTGGGATCAATCCCTGTCCCACAGCTCCCATTGGGATCAATCCCTGTCCCACAGTTCCCATTGGGATCAATCCCTGTCCCACAGCTCCCATTGGGATCAATCCCTGTCCCACAGTTCCCATTGGGATCAATCCCTGTCCCACAGCTCCCATTGGGATCAATCCCTGTCCCACAGTTCCCATTGGGATCAATCCCTGTCCCACAGCTCCCATTGGGATCAATCCCTGTCCCACAGCTCCCATTGGGATCAATCCCTGTCCCACAGCTCCCATTGGGATCAATCCCACAGCCCCCATTGGGATCAATCCCTGTCCCACAGCTCCCATTGGGATCAATCCCTGTCCCACAGCCCCCATTGGGATCAATCCCTGTCCCACAGCTCCCATTGGGATCAATCCCACAGCCCCCATTGGGATCAATCCCTGTCCCACAGTTCCCATTGGGATCAGTCCCTGTCCCAGAGCTCCCATTGGGATCAATCCCTGTCCCACAGCTCCCATTGGGATCAATCCCTGTCCCACAGCTCCCATTGGGATCAATCCCTGTCCCAGGGCTCCCATTGGGATCAATCCCTGTCCCACAGCTCCCATTGGGATCAATCACTGTCCCAGAGCTCCCATTGGGATCAATCCCTGTCCCAGGGCTCCCATTGGGATCAATCCCTGTCCCACAGCTCCCATTGGGATCAATCCCTGTCCCACAGCTCCCATTGGGATCAATCCCTGTCCCACAGCTCCCATTGGGATCAATCCCTGTCCCACAGCTCCCATTGGGATCAATCCCTGTCCCACAGCCCCCATTGGGATCAGTCCCTGTCCCACAGTTCCCATTGGGATCAATCCCTGTCCCACAGCTCCCATTGGGATCAATCCCTGTCCCAGGGCTCCCATTGGGATCAATCACTGTCCCAGAGCTCCCATTGGGATCAATCCCTGTCCCAGGGCTCCCATTGGGATCAATCCCTGTCCCTGTCCCCTGCTGGGAGCTCTGGGTGCTCCCATCCCACCCTGGGAATTGTGCTGTGGCCAAGGAGAGGCCGTGGAATCCCCGAGGTTGGGAAGGACCTCGGAGATCACCGAGTCCACCCCCAGCACGGATCCGTGTCCCCAAGTGCCACCTCCAGGGATTTGAGTCCCCAAAGGCTCTGGGAGCTCCTTGGCCAGCCTGGGAAGAGGGAAAGAGGCCCGAGGCAGGTTTGGGGGTGTCCCTGCAGGCTCAGGGCTGGGAGATGCTCCCGGGAATGCCGAGGCAGGGATGGGATGTCCCGAGCTGGGCTCCAGGCTGCTTTTCCTGCCCTGAATTCCTCCCAGCTGATCCCAGCTCGTGCCATTCCCGGTGGATTCGAGGACAATGCTGCTCTTAAGGAGCAGGAGGAGGAATTCCAGCAGCAGCCCTGACCTCCCCTCCCGTGTTTTTGTGTTGCTGTGCCTCCAAGGACAGCGTTTGGACTTTTTGTCCTGTTTAGAAAGAACACGCTGGACTGAGGGTTTATTATTTTTATTTTTAAATTTTTTTTTTCATGGAATGGTGTCAGCTTGGCCAGGGAAAAGCATGGAGTGGAGTCACTGGAGCTGTAAACAGGGGAGGAGCTGGTGTTCCATCCTTTCTGTGGAGAACACAGGGAAAAGGAGAGAGCCAGAGAGGACAAGGAGGGAGCCAGAGCTGCCCAGAATCCAGGCTGGAAGGAGCTGGGAAGAGCTTCCCTGCTTAAATTAGAGCTGAGCTTAAGCAGGCCTGACTTTGGTGAGGGGCCCTGGAAAGGGATCTGGCAAATCCAGTTCAGCAGAAAAGGCAAAAAAAAAGGCAGGAAAGAACTTTTCCCACTTTCCCAGGAGTGAAGATTCCTGGGCACTGTCTGATCTGACCTTCACAACACAAACTGTGACTCTGGAGCCAATGATCCACGGCTGGCTCCCTAAAAATGGGAATGGGATAAAATTCCATGAATGGCAGGGCTGAGGGAGCAGGGGAGGCCCTGTTTGGATCACGGAATCATCCCAGAATGGTTGGAGGCTCTGGTTTCCCAGAGCAGCTGTGGCTGCCCCTGGATCCCTGGAAGTGTCCAAGGCCAGGTTGGAGCAGCCTGGGATAGCAGGAGGTGTCCCTGCCCCTGGAATGGGATGGGCTTTGAGGTCCTTCCCAACACAAAAATTCCAGGATTCTCTGATTCCCACCCTGAATTACTGTCTGGAGAAGTTTTACAACTATGTCACGAGATCTCTTCACCTCTGTAGGTTATTTTAGCATTCCATGGGAATGGCAATTCCCATGGGATTATTATTCCAGAGGGGATTTCAAGGAGAGGAATTATTCTCCCTGGATTAACAACACTCTGCTTCCCAAATCAAAACCATCAATCCAGAGGGATGCTCAGAGCATCATCCAAGGAGAAGGAATTAATCTGTGAGGGTGAGAATTGCAGAGGAAAAAAATGCAAAACTGAGGGAGGTGATGACTCTGGAAGTGAAATTCCAAAAGGACTCTCACAATTCCCTCTGTCTTGGTGCCCTTCATCCCTGTCCTGGGGGTGCTTTAGGCTGGAGGTCGAAATTTTTGGGATCTGCATGAAGGAGTGGGGGAGATTTTCCTGGATGTGGTTTCTTTTACGTGGGGAGTTCTGGGCAGGCCCCAAAGCCCACATGGCAAGGGAGCAGTGAAGACCCACAAAAAAAGGCACAAAATCCACTTTCCTCATTATTCCACGGAAGAGAATTCCCAGCTTGGGGCACGGTTTTGTCACTGTAATTACTCGGTGAGTGCATTAGAGCCCTGCTCTTCCTTGGGAGCCATTTCCTTTTGTCTGGATGCTGCTTTTCCATGGAGAGAGAGGATCCAGAGCTGGCTGCTGGTCTTACATCCCGAGATTCCTGCTGGCTGCTCCGTGCTGGGGGTGCAACAAATGTTTTTAGGAAGCGCTGCTGCTTTTCCAGCCTCTGGCAGAAGGAATTGTCGGGAAAGCAGCACATCCAGAGCTGAGGGGGATTAAACTGGAGCTCAGGCCAAGGGCTGAGTCTAGTTAATCTCCTGATTAAATCAGAGAACGTGCCTGGGAGTGCTTAATGGAATTTGTCACCACGGAAAAGTCCCGGGAAAGCCAAAATTAGGAGTGGAAATTAACGGATTTGCAGAGCCAGGAGTTCTTGGAGTAAAGGCTTATCCGTGGGAAAAGTGGTGGCTATAATGAGCACATTCCTAATTAAAACCATTAATTTTGTCACTGGTGCTGCAGGAGCTCAGCATTCCTGGGAAAAGGGGGTGTCTTTATTCCCTGGTTTCACAGCTCGTGGGGAGAATATGGAGGATCCCAAATCTCTGCCTGGGGCCTCAGGATGGGAGAAAAAGGACAATTATTCCACTGGAAATGAACCTTTTCCTGCTGGGAAGAACAAACTGGGGAGGGACAGGTGGGCTGAGGCAGAAGGGCTGTCCTGGAGCTGGGATATCAATCCAGGAATATCAATCCATGGATATCAATCCAAGGTTATCTATCAATCCATGGATATCAATCCAGAGATATCAATTCATGGCTATCAATCCAGGGATATCAATCCAGGGATATCAATCCAGGGATATTAATCCAGAGATATAAATCCATGGATATTTATAAATCCATGGCTATCAATCCAGGAATATAAATCCAGGGATATCAATCCAGGGATATCAATCCATGGATATCAATCCAGGGATATTAATCCAGAGATATAAATCCATGGATATTTATAAATCCATGGCTATCAAACCAGAGATATCAATCCAGGAATATCAATCCAGGGATATCAATCCATGGATATCAATCCAGGGTTATCTATAAATCCATGGATATCAATCCAGGGATATCAATCCAGAGATATCAATCCAGAGATATAAATCCATGGATATCTAGAAATCCATGGATATCAATCCAGAGATTTCTATAAATCCAGGGATATAAATCCATGGATATAAATCCAGGGATATCAATCTAGGGAGATCAATTTGGGATATCTATAAATCCAGGGATATAAATCCAGGGATCTCAATCCATGGATATCAATCCAGAGATATAAATCCATGGATATCAATCCAGGAATATAAATCCAGAGATATAAATCCATGGCTATAAATCCATTAATATCAATCCAGGGATCTCAATCCATGGGTATAGATATGATACACGCAGAGAGAGGATGGAGAGGGATGCAGATCCCAGATACAATTGGGATTCTCTGGCTCTAAGAAAGGCAAAACTTTTTCCTTCCTGCGTCTGTGTGAAAGGAAAATTCAAGCCCAGGAATGAATCCCAGGATGAATCCCGGTGGGATACAGACCACCCTGGAGAACCAACCCCTTTTCCTTTGCTTCCTGATGAAGGAATTGTGACAGGCAGGGTGAAGTCAGGGACACGTCCCTGGGATCTCTCCTCCTGCAGAGCAATGAAAAATTCAGGAGCTTCAGACAAAGGAAAGGGAATCTCTTCACATCCCCACTCCCCGGCTTCCCTTGGAATATTATCCCCCTGGAGCTCAGCAGGGTTTGCTTGATGACACAAGCAAATTACCATTAATTGGCTTTTAATTGGCTCGGAATAGTTTTCTTTTAAAAAGTTTTCTGACAGCTCCCCAACTGCCCAGAGTTCTGGAATTCCTTCTCTTTGTTTTTTTGGCCAGGATATGTTTTAGAATGGAAGGGAATTAGAATTTTCCCTCTTTTGGGAGAAATCAGAGTGTTATTCCTGGCTGGGATGGGCTGGGATGTTCATGAGCTCCCTGCAGGAGTGCTGAACCTGCTCTGCTCTTCCAGAGCTTTTCCACGGGCTGATTGTGGAGAGTTTTGCCGTGAAAATCAGAAATTTTGGATTAAAAGAGCAGTTGCGTGAGGGAATATCACAACATCCCAGAATAATTTGGCTTGGAAGGGATCATAAGGATCATTCCATGGGCAGGGACACCTCCCACTGTCCCAGGCTGCTCCAAGTGTCCCATCCAGCCTGGCCTGGGACACTGCCAGGGATCCAGGGGCAGCCACAGCTGCTCTGGGAATTCCATCCCAGCCAGGAATCCCATCCCAATATCCCATCCATCCCTGCCCTCTGGCAGTGGGAGCCATTCCCTGTGTGCTGTCCCTCCATGCCTTGTCCCCAGTCCCTCTCCAGCTCTCCTGGAGCCCCTTCAGGCCCTGCCAGGGGCTCTGAGCTCTCCCTGGATCCTTCTCCTCTCCAGGGGAACATTCCCAGCTCTCCCAGCCTGGCTCCAGAGCAGCTCCCAGCCTTGAGCAGCTCCGTGTCCTCCTCTGGACCTGCTCCAACACATCCATGTCTTCCCCATTCTGGAGATGGGATGATTCCCAGGTTGGCTCCTGCTTTCTCATCTGGGGTTCTTCCCTTGGTGGTGGCACCAGGAATCTCCCAGATTTTCTGGGAAAAAAAGGATCTTTGACCCCTGCCCTGTGGAGGGAATTTTCCAGGGTTCATTTCCTGCTCGGGAAGAGAGAACAAAATAAACATGGATTGGGTTTAATCCACCTGCTGAAGGTATCCAGGTGGGAATAAGAGCAGTTGGTGCTGCCATAAATACCTTGGGAAGTTGGTGTGATGAGGAGAATGGGAATTTGGAAAATGTCAGCAGTGACATTTTCCAGGGAAAATTCAGAAGTGCAAAGCAACAATTTCTATAGGATTTGGATTTCTATAGGATTTGGATTTCTATAGGATTTGGTTTTCTATAGGATTTGGATTTCTATAGGATTTGGATTTCTATAGGACTTGGATTTCTATAGGATTTGGATTTCTATAGGATTCGGATTTCTATAGGATTCGGATTTCTATAGGATTTGGATTTCTATAGGATTCGGATTTCTATAGGATTTGGATTTCTATAGGATTCGGATTTCTATAGGATTTGGATTTCTATAGGATTCGGATTTCTATAGGATTTGGATTTCTATAGGATTCGGATTTCTATAGGATTTGGATTTCTATAGGATTCAGATTTCTATAGGATTTGGATTTCTATAGGATTCGGATTTCTATAGGATTTGGATTTCTATAGGACTTGGATTTCTATAGGATTCGGATTTCTATAGGATTTGGATTTCTATAGGATTTAGGCCTTTCATGTTTTCCAGGTTCTGGGGAATCTCCCCTGTGGATTGGGCTGGATATAAACAGGGAAGAGCACCAAGGGAAATGTTTGGAGCTGGCTGGAATTTTTGGGTGTCCAAAGCCTTGAGGACGAGGACAAAACATCCTCACTTTGCTCCAGAGAGAGATTTCATGGAATCTCCTGAAATGCAGAGGATGGAAAAACCTCCTCTGCCCTGTGCAGGGCTAATGAAGCTGGAGATGCATCAAATATATGGAATTTAGCAGGGAAAAGGACTTAATGGAGGAAATGAATCATTTCAGACGGCATAAACTAATCAGAGATGTTTGGAGACGGGAGATGCCCGTGGAATTGGATTTGATCCAGAGGATAATCCAATCGAAGCATGAAAATAAAGTTGCTTATTACCTGTTGTGAAAGAGTTGTCTGGGCAGAGAATAAAAAAACAATTTTGCCTCTGTAATACAATTCTCCAAACAGCTTCATATGGATTTGTGGGATTTAGAAGAAATGGGATAATTAAATCCCCAAATTTGACCTCAGTGACGTCACTGTCCCTCAGTGTCACCTCATGCCTCCACTGGATTGGGTTTGGGGACAATAAGAGAATCCAGTCTGATTAAAATCCAGGAGTCAATTCCAGAGCTGACATTCCCAGAATTTCAGTGATTTAGAGACAGGGAGAGCTTGACATTAAACTTAAAGGACATAATAATAATAATAATAATAATAATAATAATAATAATAATAATAATAATAATAACAACAATATTAATAATCATTATCATTACCATTATCATTATCCTTATCATTATCATTATAATTATCATTATGTTCTGATTTTTATAGTCCTCCATGAAATTATTGGAAACAAACCTTTAATGGGAATCATCTTGGATTTTAAGCACGTTCCAGTTTTGACTAGGAAAAATCCCAAGTCCTTTTTTCTCTGAACAAATCCTTTTTTTTTTAATCTTTTTTTTTTTTTTTCAATTCTTCCATCATGTAGAACCCCTGATGGATGCATTCCCACTTCTCAAGATCTTGGATGCACATGGAGATCTATGGAAAAGAAATCTTTTACCCCAGTCCCACACCAAGCTCAGGGAAAGCTTTGGAGGGAGGACAGAGCCAAATCCAAGAGAAGACAAAACCTCCAAACATGGCAGGAATTAACCGTGGGATTGAGGCAAAGAGGGATTTTCAGCATTCCTTTGGCAGCATTCCAGCTGTTTAACACCGGATTTTTTTTTTTTTTTAATTTTTTTTTTTTTTTTGCCTGAAACCCAAGACTCCATTCCCCACATCCCTCAGCTGTTTTTGTCAAGGAAAACGATTCCGAAATGCTCCCAAAGTTGTTTTTCCTCAGGATGTGGCGGCGTCCTGCCGGCAGATAGGAGCTGACAAAGGGAATGTGCACAATAACAAACAACAGGAATTGGTTTGGAGGGGATGGATCCCTCGGGATTGGTCTCGTGTCCTCTTTCCCTTCGGCTTTTCCTCGCCTCAAATAACTCTCGCTGCCCTCCAAGCCTTGCTGCTCCCTCTGAATTTACTGCAGCTTTTCCAAGGGAGTTTTCCTCGCAGGATTCTGCTGCTGGAGAATCCTGTGGTTGTTCCCAGAGAGGCTGGATTTCCTTCAAAATCCAAATGAAATTTCCAGTCCTCAAGTGGAAGCTGCAGTTTCCCTGGGTCTCCCCACCTTCCCAGGGAAGGATTCCTTTCCAAAAATCCCATCTAAAGCTGCTCCCTTTCTGTTTGAAGCCATTCCCTGTGTCCTGTCCCTCCATCCTTGGCAAAGTTTCTCTCTCCATCTTTCTGGCAGCTCCTTCTGGAAGGCCACAATGAGGTCACCCCAAACTTCTCCAGGCTGAATATTCCCAACTCTCCCAGCCTTTCCTCATAGGAAAGGTTCTCCATCCCTCTCATATCCTTCCCAAACTCATCAGAACTGCATCCACTGGGAATGAGCAGCCTTTAAAAGAGAGTTCCAGGTTAAATGGTGCTTTTTAAAACCAGAATTCCAAGCTCCTCCTTGACCACGGAGATTTCCCAGCTTTGCCATCTCCCCAAGAGGATAAAACATATCCAAGGAATCCTGCAGGAGCAGTTTGGGTGCTGGAAGTCCGGGATGCACTCATGGAATGGCCTGGCTGGCTCCCACCCTGCTGCATCCGCGACCTCAGTTTACCCCTGGCTGAAGCCCCACACAGCGTGCCCTGTGATCCACCTGCTGCTCCAGGGAGTCCATTCCCCATCCCTGCAGGCAGCACAATTCCCACAGAAAGCCCGAGCAGCGCTGCATGTGGGATCCAGCTGTTTGTCAGCCCCCTGGCACATCTCCATCCTCCCCTTCTCCAAGGGCTCCTCATTCCAAACAGACATTGCTTGGATTGAATTTCCTTCCCTTGCTCCAAGTTTGGCTGCTCGGATGTTCCCTCTTTTCCAGGGGCTGCTTGGATGTTCCCTCTTTTTTTTTTTTTTTTTTTTTTTTCCAGGAGCAGATGAAGGCTCTTCAGCAGAGCTGATATGACTTGTTAATCCTCACAGCATTGCGTGGAGTGAGGAGGAATGGAAAATGTTTTCCAAAGGTTTTGTTCTTCGAGAGAGGACTGCAGAGATTTGGAGCTGCTGCTTTGCTCAGCTGGCCACAAACTGAAATCCCTGATTCTCAGGGGGAAAATTATCCATGGTTTATGTCCAACCTGGCCTTGGACACTTGCAGGGATCCAGGACCAGCCACAGCTTCTCTGGGAAATCCATCCCAGCCCTTCTCCACCTCCATCTTAAAATTATCTTCCTTTTATCCAGTCTGAATCTTCTCTTATTTAGTTTAAAACCCTTCTCCCAGTCGAGGCCTTAATGGATCACAGCAGGGATCACTCCAGACCCACTTCCATGAACCAACCACGGGGAAAACAATTCCTTGGATGACTCAGTTCAGTAAATCTGAGCCTTCCCTTCTCCTCACGTTAGGACTGAGCCTTTCCCACATCGTTTTTCTTAATTTCCCCTGGATAAAATTCTGCACAGCATCTCCCTGAGCTTGGCCCTAAATCCCAGCAGGAGAAATTGAGGAATAAACAGAAAAGTGGGAAAAACTGAACTGGCCAAATGTCCCTTTTGTCACTTGGACAGCACGGAGCCCTCCAGCCCTGTTCCCCCGTTTTGGAGGAAGTTCCCTGGAGCCCCCCAGGTCTGGTGGCACCTCAGGGATTCCCTGGAGCTCTGCCCTGCAGAGGGAGAGGCTGGAACAGGGCACGAGCAGGTGCTGCTGCTGCTGCAAACGTGAAAAACAATCCCAGGGAAACTGGGAGGATCCATCATGGAATGTCATTCCCACTGCTCTGGCCGCTCAGCACCATCAAACCCTCCTTGGGATTCACTTCCCATCTGGTTTAGTCATTCCAAAACAAAACGGCTCCGGAATCCACAACTTCACAAGGCCCAGTTTAATGGTGAATTTTATTTCAGTGAGACTGAAATCCAGGTTGGACAGGGCTTGGAGCAACCTGGGATAATGGATTTTGTATCCCTGTTTCAGAGGATGCAACCCTGGGCATTTTGGAAACCAGGCACACGCTGAGCCCTCCATCCCAAACATTTTAATTCCAGGTTATTTCCAGCCAAGAGTCTCCCACATCCCAAACCTCCACAAGGGGAAGCTGAT
This sequence comes from Acridotheres tristis, assembly GCA_037013685.1. NCBI lineage: Eukaryota > Metazoa > Chordata > Aves > Passeriformes > Sturnidae > Acridotheres > Acridotheres tristis. The sequence goes on from CM072895.1 coordinate 1,198,111, forward strand.
ACCAAGAGAAAATGAAGGATTTTAGGAGAGGAAGCTGCTCCCCAGACCTTCTCCTCCCTCTGGATGTCAGGGATCCTGCTGGGTTCTGGATCTAAAGGATAAAGACACCCTGAAATAGGTGGCACTGGATCATCCATGAAATCCCTTCCAACCCAAATAATTCTGGGATTCTCTGGTTGAAGGAGCTAAACCAGGCCTAAGGGGAAGGATGCCAGCAGTGGAATTAAATCTCCAGAACTCCTGGAAGCACAGATGGGAGCTGACCAGGATTCTTCCCAATGCTCCTGAAAATCACAAACCTGAGGAGGTTTTGAAGCCTCCCAGAGTGAGATTTTCCAAAGGATTTCCAGAGAAACTCTCTCCCATCTTTCTGTGTCCTTCATGACCTGGAGGATCCCATGGAGCTCCTTCCTAATGAACCCAGAGGAAATAATTAACCCACATCCATCCAAGCATTCCCAACAGGATTTTTGAGGTTCTGAGTCCAGGAGACCGGAATAGACACAGGAGAAAGATTCCATGAGAATCAATAAAGGTTTCTTTTTTTTTTTTTATTGGAATTCCCTTTTACATACACCTGTGGTTTGCCTTTCCCCGCTCGTTACTTTGGTCCGTGCAGAAAGCAGAAGTGCAGGAATGTAAACCAAATTCCTGCCTGGAGACACACACGTGGCACTGCCCCTGGGATCACACCTTTATCCTGGAGTTTTTTGGGGTTTGTCCCTCTTCTGGAAGGGAACAAAGTCTCGAAACCCTCTTCAGTGTGGCAGAGGGGAAAACACGCCCCTGCTCCTCTCCCTCCTGCTCCGAGTGGAAAAAGGAGCTGATATCCCGGAAAAATCCCTTTTTCCTAAGCCCAGACCCCAAGATTCGTGGTGTCCACCAGGGCTGGGTCACCCTGAAGCTGCTGAGGTGAAGCAGAGGGGTTTAGCAGCAGATTTGTCTCCTGATGGATCCCGGTGGGATTTGGAATATGGGATGGGTTTGGTGCTCTGCCTGCCCTTCCTCTTCTTCCTCATCCAACCTGGCCTTTCCAAATATCCCAGATAACCAAATATCCCCAAAACCCCAAATATTCCACCTTGAACAAGAAATATCTTCTTGTCCAAGGCCACGCTGGACAGGCCTTGGAGAACCTGGGGCAGTGGAGGGATCCCTGTCCATGGAACCACAACTGGGTGATTTTCAAGCTCCTTTCCAACCTAAACCATCCCAGGATTCTCTGATTCCTCCTCTCCTGCAGCTCTCAAAGAAGAAGGATTTGATTAGGTAGAGAACGAGGTCAAAGACTGGCCTGGCAAGAAGAGCTCAGGTCTATATTTAGGCTGGCTCATGTCTCACAAAGCCCTGCTTTAAATCGATGCTGCTTCTCATGGTTTTTTCACCACCTCAGGCACCTGAGCCTGCCTGTCTGGGCCACCCTTCAGTTAAGCCAGGCTTAAGCTTCCTTCCCAGTGGATTTTGTATCCCTGTGTTCAGAGGATGCAACCCTGGGCATTTTGGAAACCAGGCACACGCTGATCCCTCCATCCCAAACATTTTAATTCCAGATATTTCCAGCCAAGAGTCTCCCACATCCCAAACCTCCACAAGGGGAAGCTGATACCAAGAGAAAATGAAGGATTTTAGGAGAGGAAGCTGCTCCCCAGACCTTCTCCTCCCTCTGGATGTCAGGGATCCTGCTGGATTCTGGATCTAAAGGATAAAGACACCCTGAAATAGGTGGCACTGGATCATCCATGAAATCCCTTCCAACCCAAATAATTCTGGGATTCTCTGGTTGAAGGAGCTAAACCAGGCCTAAGGGGAAGGATGCCAGCAGTGGAATTAAATCTCCAGAACTCCTGGAAGCACAGATGGGAGCTGACCAGGATTCTTCCCAATGCTCCTGAAAATCACAAACCTGAGGAGGTTTTGAAGCTTCCCAGAGTGAGATTTTCCAAAGGATTTCCAGAGAAACTCTCTCCCATCTTTCTGTGTCCTTAATGACCTGGAGGATCCCATGGAGCTCCTTCCTAATGAACCCAGAGGAATAATTAACCCACATCCATCCAAGCATTCCCAACAGGATTTTTGAGGTTCTGAGTCCAGGAGACCGGAATAGACACAGGAGAAAGATTCCATGAGAATCAATAAAGGTTTCTTTTTTTTTTTTTTATTGGAATTCCCTTTTACATACACCTGTGGTTTGCCTTTCCCCGCTCGTTACTTTGGTCCGTGCAGAAAGCAGAAGTGCAGGAATGTAAACCAAATTCCTGCCTGGAGACACACACGTGGCACTGCCCCTGGGATCACACCTTTATCCTGGAGTTTTTTGGGGTTTGTCCCCCTTCTGGAAGGGAACAAAGTCTCGAAACCCTCTTCAGTGTGGCAGAGGGGAAAACACCCCCCTGCTCCTCTCCCTCCTGCTCCGAGTGGAAAAAGGAGCTGATATCCTGGAAAAATCCCTTTTTCCTAAGCCCAGACCCCAAGATTCGTGGTGACCACCAGGGCTGGGTCACCCTGAAGCTGCTGAGATGAAGCAGAGGGGTTTAGCAGCAGATTTGTCTCCTGATGGATCCCGGTGGGATTTGGAATATGGGATGGGTTTGGTGCTCTGCCTGCCCTTCCTCTTCTTCCTCATCCAACCTGGCCTTTCCAAATATCCCAGATAACCAAATATCCCCAAAACCCCAAATATTCCACCTTGAACAAGAAATATCTTCTTGTCCAAGGCCACGCTGGACAGGCCTTGGAGAACCTGGGGCAGTGGAGGGATCCCTGTCCATGGAACCACAACTGGGTGATTTTCAAGCTCCTTTCCAACCTAAACCATCCCAGGATTCTCTGATTCCTCCTCTCCTGCAGCTCTCAAAGAAGAAGGATTTGATTAGGTAGAGAACGAGGTCAAAGACTGGCCTGGCAAGAAGAGCTCAGGTCTATATTTAGGCTGGCTCATGTCTCACAAAGCCCTGCTTTAAATCGATGCTGCTTCTCATGGTTTTGTCTCCACCTCAGGCACCTGAGCCTGCCTGTCTGGGCCACCCTTCAGTTAAGCCAGGCTTAAGCTTCCTTCCCAGTGGATTTTGTATCCCTGTGTTCAGAGGATGCAACCCTGGGCATTTTGGAAACCAGGCACACGCTGATCCCTCCAGCCCAAACATTTTAATTCCAGGTTATTTCCAGCCAAGAGTCTCCCACATCCCAAACCTCCACAAGGGGAAGCTGATACCAAGAGAAAATGAAGGATTTTAGGAGAGGAAGCTGCTCCCCAGACCTTCTCCTCCCTCTGGATGTCAGGGATCCTGCTGGGTTCTGGATCTAAAGGATAAAGACACCCTGAAATCCCAGTGACAATTCAGGTTTTGGGAACAGGGAGTTTATTTGAATAATTCTCCTTTTCCTCTTCAGAACTGATGAGTGAAACCCTCTCCATGGAAACCAACAGGCACAGATTTTCCTGGGATCAGGATTTCATCCCAAATTGTGCCAGCACCTCTGGTTTTGCACACCCCACCATTAGCCCAGAATCATTAACCCTCAGGCCGAGGAAATCATTAAATTCCATTAAATCCCGTTGAATTCCTGAGTTAACATGCCAGGAAAACCATTGCTCCAGTCGAAGGGAGGAGTTACCCTGTGGGACCCAGGAGAAATGGGGCAGAATTCCGTGTTCCCAAGCTGAGTTTGTTCTAATTTCCCTCTTTTTCCAGTGAAAAAAAAGAAGGAAAAGTGGCAGTGAGGATGAGAAGGAAGAGGAGGCTGTACTGACTTTGTCACATCCCACCTTCCCCCTTTGGCTCTCTTAATATTCCTCCAATTAGGCACTAATTAGTCAGATCTGTGCAGGCCAGGCTGTCTGCCTGGAAAGAAACCAGATTTATTGGAGTTCCTCATTAATTACTCCTAATTAACTGAGGGAGTTTTCCAGAACTTTTCCATTCATTCCTTGCCCCTGCCAATCCCTCAGGTGATTTCCAGCCCTGGAAAATGCCCGGAAATGCCAGAAAATGCAGATTTTGTGATGTGCCACGGCTGCAAAGGCAGCTCGAGGGATGAGTGTTCCCAAAGGAGAATTATCAGAGAATCTGGGAATTGCTGGGATTGGAAAAACCCAATTGGATCAGCGACTCCAACCAGAAAGCAGAGACCCAGAGCTGGATGCAGAAACCACAGGAGCAGATGAGAAGGTGAAGTTGAAATGAAATAAAAATATTTAATGTTGTACCAGCTCTAATCCCAAAGCCCTGGACACGGTGGAAAGATTCCTGGGAACTCTGGAACACTGAGTCCAGATCCTTGAGGAAAACAGGAGTTCACTTGGAGGGTGGAATGCTGGGCTGGAAACCCTTCCCTGCTCCGTGGGAAAGATTTCAGAGGAACCTGAGTTAATGTTTCTTTTAATGCTCCCCCTGGATCATCTTTCCTCCACTTGACTCCAGATCCTGGCAAAGTGTTGATATTATTGGGAACTTTGTGTGCTCTGGGGCTCCTGGAAACCTGGGAGACAGTGGGAAAACTTGGAGGATCTGGGAGGAAAGGAAAGTTCAGGAAAGGAAAGGAAAGGAAAGGAAAAGAAAAAGGAAAGTTCAGGAAAGGAAAGTTCAGGAAAGGAAAGTTCAGGAAAGGAAAGTTCAGGAAAGTTCAGGAAAGTTCAGGAAAGGAAAGTTCAGGAAAGTTCAGGAAAGTTCAGGAAAGGAAAGGAAAGGAAAGGAAAGGAAAGGAAAGGAAAGGAAAGGAAAGGAAAGGAAAGGAAAGGAAAGGAAAGTTCAGGAAAGGAAAGGAAAGGAAAGGAAAGGGAAAAATGGGATTGTTTTATGTCCAGCTGATCATTGGGTGTCCTTGGATTTAATCCCAACACCGAGCCTGGTCTGTAACTCTCAGCAGAGCATTTCTGGAGCTGCAGTTGGAAGCTGGATTTGCAATCTGGCCACGAGTCCTGAGCTGTGCTTTAGCTCCAGAGCTGTTCTGCCTTTTCCCTGCTCTGAGTGACCCCACTCCCTTCAGCTCCTGCCTCACGCCAAGGAGGATCCAACCCTCACTGGAGCTGCTTCCAGCTGTCCTGCCCTGGAGCCCAGCTCACAACATCTCTGCCCACTCAGGGGACAGGTTTGATCCAGCACAGAGAGCTGGGAGAAGCCAGAATTCCAGACACTGTCCAGAGCCCAGCAGAGCACTCAGCAGGTCTCCAGAAAATAAAGAAAAAAAAAAAAAATAGCTGAAGATTTCTATTTTATTGTTTGAAATCCTCCTGGAGTGGGGGCACAAACACAACGGGTGTTTTCCCTGCTCTCTGTGCCCTTTTCCCATTCATCCACCAAGATTTAGGATTATTTGGGACTCATCTCCCACCTCGGGATACCTGAACTGAGCCCCAGGTGATCCAAGGGAATCACATTCCCATCTCAAAGCTCTGGATTGGTTTGGGAACTGCCAGTTGAGATTGGCTTTGAACCATAAACCCTTCCCTCCTGCCAAATTTGCACCCAGGTAAAAGGGGAAATTAAATGCTGAATTAAATTATTTAAGTAAGTTTTTGGGGTTGTTTTGGAGGGACACTTTGGAAAAAAAAAAGAATTGAAGTGTGGGAAAAGACTCCCAGAAGAAAATCCTGGCTCCAAACTGTCCCAAACCTCCTACAGAGCAAAGAGCAGCCAGTGACAATTCCTGTCAGCACTGAGGGAAGGAAAACCAGGACTGGGAGATTTACCAAGGTCCATTAAAAGCCCTGACAGTAAATTAGTTCGGAGCTAATCACTGAGTGAAGCACACCCGAAGGATTTACGGCTCAGCAAAGTTTGTTTGATGTCTCTGAGATTTCAATGGCCAAGGAGGAACTGGGAACACCAAGGAGGACTTGGAAACATCAAGGAAGATCTGGAAACATCAAGGAGGACATGAAAACACCAAGGAGGACCTGGAAACATCAAGGAGGACATGGAGTCACCGAGGAGGACGTGTGAGAGAAAGAACCCAACCTAAAAATGAGGTTTCTTAACTTTTTGAAACATCAGAACCTGAAATTAAAAACCCTTTCAACCAAGAGGAATAAAAACTTGGGAGATCTTTCCTCTCTGTGGATTTTCATGGTTTAAAATAAAGCGGAAAATCCTTCCCTGACCTCCAGCTCATTGCCCACAAACAGAGAATCAAAGCCAAGCCCTGGCTGAAAAACTCGATTTTGGGAGACCTTTGTGAACTCTTCTGGCTCCAGAAGAAGACAAGGAGCAGAGCTGAGGAATGGTGAGGGGTAGGACAAGACATGATCTCATCTGAACCTGCACCAGGGAGAATAGAGGAGCCCGAAAAAAAATTGTCTGCACTCACCCAGGAGAAGCAGGAACGGCAAAGCTGCTGCCAAAAGTCATCCCGGAGAAATAAAAGGAAGATTAAGCAGCTGTTAAATCCCAGAAAAGAGCGGGATCCTGGAGCAAGGAATGGCGAGAACTCTGCTGCTGAGGGTGGGAATAGAAGAGGAACAACAGAGGGACCCGGACAGGGCTGAGATTCCCTGTCCAAGCCCAACATGTGGCTCTGGAGAAGAGGACATGGATCCAAAAGATTCCAGGGAGATCCCAGGTGATCCAGCCAGCCGGGATTCTGCAGGGCACAGCTTGGCTTGGAGAAGTGAGAGGCTCCACCGAGCTCCAGAGTATTGCCAGATGTTTTCTAGGATGAGAGGAAAACGGGCACAGATCTGACACAAAGGAGGAGGGAAAAGTAGGAAAAAAACCAGGGAACAGCTCTTTTGGAGCTTTGCCTTCTTCTTGAAGTGAACTTGGGAAAGTTTCCTTCCTGGTTTTCCAAGGTGGAAAGGGCTTGGAGCAACCTGGGATAGTAGAAGGTGTCCCTGCCCTTGGAATGAGATGGGATTTAAGGTCCTTTCCAAGCCAACTCATTCTGGCATGGTTCCATGACAAAAACTCCATGACAACAATTCCATGACAAAAACTCCATGACAACAATTCCATGACAAAAATTCCATGACAAAAAATCCGTGATAATGATTCCATGATAAAATTCCATGATAAAATTCCATGCTGTGTTTGCTACACCCCAGCTCCAATCTGCTGATCCCACGTTGGGTCTGAAGCGGGATGGGCACAAGCCCCGTCATTCCTGCAGGATTTGTGGATGAATCCTGGACAATCCCCATCCAGGGTTTGTGTTCCCTGTGGCCTTTGGGGCTGTGTTCCCACGGGAAAATCCCACAGGAGAGGAACTGTCATCCCAGGTGGACCCAGAGCTTTGGATGGGGACAAACTCCTTGGGAAATGTCCTCAGCTCCTGCTCTGAATCCAAAGGCTAAATCCCAACAGGATCATTCTGTTTGTCCTTCCAGGGCAAATCCCAACCCCAAACTGGGGCTTCTCCTCTCGTCCCAGACATCCCACTCTGATTCCTCCTCACTAAAACCCAGGAGGGATGACCCTGGATCTCCAGATACCAGATCCTGATCCATACACTCCATCAAGAGTTTGGGATCACCCAAAAATGGAATCACACTGTGGCAACCAGATCCTGCTGGGCCTTAGTGGCACTTTTCCCTCTGTGCTGGTGTCAGCATTATCCCAATTTTTGCATGGAATGTTGCTCATGCACAGAAACACCCAGGAAAGAAAAATCTATTCATGATTTGCAATTCAAAGGATTTAAAAAAATTATATTTCTTCCCCCTGCACAGCCCCAATGCCTGAAATTTATATCTGCATTTAACAATGGGTTTGATTTACTTAAATCCTAAATAATCCAGTGTTGAATTCATTTCAGTCAGAGCCGCATTTTAGGAGAGGGGTTGTGTTTGTTTATAAATAAACTTATGGCTTTTGCTGATTCCTTGAATTTCTGAGGTACTGTCAAATGTTCTCAGTCTTGAGTAATAAACACAAGCAGAGTGAGTCACTGGCTGGGGGTTTTTTGGTATTTTTGCTTTGTGCCAGCAGAGAAATGATAACTCAGAAGTGTCTTTGAGCCAGAAAATCAGGAGGGGTAGAAGAAGAGAGCAAGAAAATGGATTAATTTGTGAAAAGTTGATATTTTGATAACTCCTCTTTGGCGGGAAATGGTTATGATGAGGTTTGACTTCTTTTAATGAGGCAAAAATGAGAAAAGAACATCACAAATAAATATTGGCTGTCAAAGATTTCTGTTCAGGACAAGAGGGAACGGCCTCAGGCTGGGCCAGGGGAGGCTCAGGTGGGACAGCAGCAGGAATTTCCCCATGGAAAGGGTGGTCAGGGATTGGAAGTGCCCAGGGAGGTTTGGGGTGCCCATCCCTGGAGGTGTCCCAGGAATTCCTGGAGGTGGCACTCAGGGCTCTGATGGGGATTGGGCACAGCTTGGACTCGATGACCTTGGGGAGCTTTTCCAGCCTCAGGAATTCTGGGATTCTGTGCCCTGCAGTGGATGGAGAGGAGCTCCAGCTCCTGTCAGAACCTCACAGGCACCACATCCCCCCCAGCTCCGAATCCAAACCTCAGCCATGCCAAAGGGAGCAGATTTTTCCCTGGATTCCACTGGGCTTTGGCCAGGCCCTAATCTGAGAGGGGGATAAGGATGTGGGACACAAGGTCGGGATCCCACCTGCTCTTCCTGATTTCCTGCAGAGTCTGGGGAAATCAATCCTTAATTAGCCCTCAGAAGAGCTGCTGGTCACTGCTGGTCTCCTCATTAGGGTTTGGATTAATTCTGGATACTCCATCCTTGGATGCATCCAAGGCTGGACTGGACAGGGCTTGGAGCACCCTGGGATAGTGGGAGGTGTCCCTGCCCCTGGTAGGGGTTGGAACAAGGTGACTTTCAAGGTCCCTTCCAACCCAACCCACCCCACCCCAGAATTCCATGACCCTGTGGAACAGGACATTCAGAGCGCAGAGTGAGGAACAATTCCCAGTTTGAAGCCGCTTTCCAGGAGCACCCACAGAAAGGGAGGGCTGAGTTGTCCACCCTGGGCACCGATTTTAGCCACAAACGCCCCCCTGGGATGTGCCAATTCCATCCCTTGGTGGTTCCCTCGCCGGAGCCCCTCTGGAAGGGCAGGAATGCTGCACATTCCACAGCCACATCCAAGCCTGAAAGGGTTCCTGCCTTGCTCCCAGGACTCAGGAAAAGGAGAGGCCAATCCCTGCCTGCACCCACCAGCTGTTAACCCTTCCCACCCCAGAGGAGCATTTTTCCCGAGGGAAGAAGAACACGGGACCGGCCGTTCCCAAGGCGAGCTCCGGCCAGCAGATCCCGGGGCCTTTCCCAGCCCTGTGTGTGTCACCAGGCAGACCCACAGGCAGAGAACAAACCAAGCCCAAGCCACTGACCCCCAGGGTGGCTTGTCCCCTCCCAGGCCGATGGCACCGCACCCTCCCTGCACGCCTCCTGCTTTCCTGGGGGACATTCCCGTCCTCCTTGGCCGCCCACGCTCTCCAAGGGATCCAAGGGCCACGCGGGGCTGTGCAGCCCTCCCTGCTGAGCTCCCAGCATCTCTGGTGTCCAGCAGGTCTGGAGAGCTCCAGGGATCACGGAATTCATGGATGGGATCACCCACCGGCCACGTTGGTGGCTCACTTGTTTGTTTTTGTTTTTTTTTTTTTTTCCTCCCAAATAACTTAATCTCTCATTCCACAGAACAGAGAAACTGCATGGAAACCCTTGGAATCCGCTGCGTGGCCTGATGGTCTTTTCCCACTAAACGCTCTCCAGGGACCTTTTTCATCCTTTGGGTGAATTATTTTTTTTTTTCCTTTCCCTCCTCCTGCCTTTACATCACTGTCTCTCTCTCCTCTTCCACCAGGACCGTGGGTCTGTCTCCGTCGTAGAGCCCGGAGCCGTTCAGGTATTCCTCATCCTTGTTGTACTGCTCGGGGCCGGAGGAAGGCATGGAATTCTCTGAAATGGAGCCGTTTTTCACATAGCCTGGCAAATTCCTGTGGCCATTGAGGGTCCCTGGGATCAGTCTGGTGTTGAGGTGCAGGGCAAGGGCCCCTCTCGTGGCTACATTGGTGATGCTGGTGTGGGACACCATTGGTCCATAACTGTACGTTGTGCTCCCACTCCGAGCTTTCCTTTTAAAGTCAAGTGCTAAAGTCCACCTGCTCCATGACTTCTTTATTTCTGCTTGGACCTGAGAGGGGGGAAAAAAAAAAGAGGGGGGGAAAAAAAAAATCCCCATGAGCGGGAGAAGGAAAATGCCAGAAAAATGCGGCGTCCATAGAATGGGCGGGAAACTCCGCGGGGACTTGGAATTTCCTGGTCTTTATTTTTATGGGCCCCTAACTCGTGATTCCATGAAATTGGAAAGAGCAATAAATTCACATTAAACCTGCCCTTTCCCCACGAAATATTGGACACTGGGAAGCTTGAATGGCTGGAAAGGTGGGATGGCTCTGCCCAAGGTTTAAGGGATGGAGAGCAGCACATCCAAGAGGGAATTGTCTCAACATCCCATGGAAATCAAGTGTGAGTGGGAAAACCACCTTGAGAGGCACCTGAATCCTGAGAGATTTCCCCAGAATGAATTTCCCTCAGAATTTCCCCAGAATTTTCCTAGAAATGGGAATTTTAGGCTGGGTCTAAAGTAGGTTGTTAAAGTTAGGCTGAGATCAACCCCCCTTAGATTTTATCCTCATTTTATCTGCAGAACATACACAGTGATTTTGTAGTTTGATTTTCCCTTAAAATCCATAACTCTAGGTCATAAATTCCCCTTAAAATCCATGAATTTCATTTTAAGCCAGTGTGTGGAACTTCTTCCCTGGGGTGCAGCCCCTGACCATCCGTTTTCTTAATTAACAGCAATAGAGGGAATTAATGGAAATGAGGAAATTAAAGTACATTTTTCTGGAAATAGATAAAAAAGTCCAAAGAGCCTGGAAAAATCCAGATTTTGTTAATCAGTGACTCTATCAATCCGTTTTTCTTCTTAGTTTGAAGTGAAGCAGCACTAAGCAGCACTTGTGCTAGGGAACTAAAAATTGCAAATTTTTTTCTCCATTAGCTGCTTCCAGTAGCTCATTTATCGGTGCCATATTGGCCTGGGGGTTTTCCACCAGAACAAAAATGAGGATTTGAATTTTTTATGTGGACTGAGAGACCTTGGACTGCAAAATAAGGTTGTTTGTTGCAGAAAAATGAGGATGTGCTGTTCCACCTGAGTGTGGAATTAACCCAAGAAAGGAGGGAATGAAGACTCACCTCTCCATTGCAAAAACAGTATATGATGGCAACAAAAAATCCCTGGAAGGAGCAAGAAACAACAAATTAATGGGAATGTAGGGAAATTTGAGTCTCTTTTCTGCCCAGCAACCCCAGGCTTCTCTGAGACTGGGGACATTCAAAACCAGCTGTGGAAAATGTGTGTGAGAAATGTGGGATTGCTCAGTGGGGTGGGAGAGGGGAAACGGAGAAAATTCCCTGTGGATGGAGCTCAGAGTGGACAAGGAGCTGTCCCTGAGCCAGCAGAGAGTCCTGGGGAAACTGGGGATGCATTGGGAAGAACGTTTTTTGCTGGATACATTGCCCCTTTTCTTGTGTTTTGCAAGTAGAAAACAGATTTGGGGCTGAAATATTTTCAAATCTCCTCGAGAATGAATTCTAGTGCACTGTAAACCCAGCCCTGCTTCCGTAGCCAGCCCTGCACCCACATTCCCCTCCTCTCCCCACTGAAATTCCCAAGGTTTTCCCGGAGTTCCAGTACCTGGAAAGAGTTGAACAGCATTTCATAGTGCATTTGAACTTGCCAAAGAATCCCTGACACGTCTGTGTATGGCATAGCCATGAAAACAATATAGTGAACGCCAAACAGAGGCATAAGGACGAGGGTAGATTTCAGCAGCTTCCTGCAGGGAAAAAAAAAACGGGATACAGCAGGAATTAGTGCCTGGATAAAGCTCCAACCCAGCCAGGTTTGTCACCGGGTTCTCCCTGTCCCCTTGGATATGGGATGTTTGCACAGGTGGAATTCCACGTGGAATTCCTGAGCTGCTGCTTCACGCTCCAGCGTGTGCCAGTGCCAGCCCTTTGTGTGATGCTGGAGGTGACACTGAGGTGCCTTTTCCAGCCTCGGACCCGCTCCAGGTTTGGGTCGGGATGGCGGGTGGAAGGTGGAAAGGAATGCAAGGAATTTGTGCTGCAATTCCAGCCCCCAGGCTCCAGCAGCCACCAAATCCCCTCATCCCTAAAGGATGGCTCTCCATCTTCACGTGGTCCTGCAGTGGCCGACACTGCTGGAGCAGGAGGCTGGAGAATCCACTTCCAGAAATCTTTTCCAACCTCAACCACTCCATTGAGGCAAGACAGGAAAATCCAGCCTGGATCCTGTGCAACGAGCAGATCTGGAGGAGAGGGAAGCGAATTAGGAGTGGAATCACTCCTGATGCCCAGGGGAACAGGACAGAGCAGAGCTGAACGCTCCCAGGAGTTGCTTTGGGCTTCAGCATCCCTTGGAAAAGTTCCTTTTTTTTCAGGAAGCAGCTCCACCTCAGCACAGGATCAGCGCTGGGGACTCCACAACCCGGAGTGTTTGGCCGGGCTGGCTCCGGAGGGAATCAGCTTTGCCTGGAAGTGACATTAATCGAGGGATTAAACCTCGTGCCAGGAGTTCCAGCAAGTCCCCGAGTGCAGCAGGGATCGGGAAGGGCGGGAATCGCTCCCAGAAAGCCCCGGCACCGCCTCTGTCCAGCGCCTGCAAACCACCGAGGGAATTTAACACTTTAAAAGGAGCAGGCCCCATCCAAACCATAATTAATGGCAGAGCTTCAGCCAGGGAGAAGTAAATAAATGGATAAATCAGAGCCCTGACAGGGCAGTGAGGAAAAGTGGGAGGTGTTTTCCTGCCAAAGCTCCCACTCCTGCCTCAAATGTGAGTTTGGAGAGGGAGGTGGGAGCAATGAGCTCATGGTTTACATCCCAAATCATTCCTCTCTCCCCCCCTTCCCAAGTGTCCTGTTGGGCGGTCCAGGAGATCCCAAGGAGCCTTGGGAGCTCTCAAGCAGCCGTGGTGTCCCAGCAATCCGATTTTTCCATCCAGTTTTTGACCATGCTGCAAATAACCTGAATTGTCAAGGGAAGATGAGCTGGCAGAATAAAGGAAAACCAAACAAAAAAATGAAATAAAATTGGAATATTTTTATCAGTTCAGCCAAAGCACTGAAACACCCGCTCAAGGGCAGGTTTAACAAATAGGCCAAGCTTAACAAAGCCCAGGAGGGAAATAAAAAGAAGCAAATAAACTGGTACAAGTTTTATGGCCTTCAGCAGCACAAACAATGTCTTATTTTTGCACTTTTGGTTCAAAAACTGGCTGAAGAGCTGGAATTCCTCCCTAACCTCCAGCAGGTTGGGTTTGAAAGGTTTGGGAGAGTTTTAAAATCGCTCTGGCTCATTCTGCATGACCACACTTGGAGGACAAGAAATTTTCCGAGTTGTTTCAGGTGCCACCACAGCCAAGGGGGTGAGCCAAGGACTTTGTCCATCCCAGAGAGGGGACAGGGCAGGTGACACTCACCTGTACTGTTGTCTCGAGTCACACCTCCCTGCATTCGTCTCTCGGAGCTTGGTTGCGAGGACTCTGATAATATTGATAAAGAGAATAAAATTTACCTGCAGGGGAAAGAAAACAAAGAAACCAGGACTGTTAAAAATGGATGAAAATGGAGTTTTTCCAGTCGATGTTGCCCCTCCAGGTGAGGTAATGGGTGGGACTGGGGAGGAAACTCCTCCTGTGGAAGGGATGAGCATTCCAGGAATGATCCCAGGGTTTTTAACCTTCAGGGAGAACATGGAATGGCTCAGAGGTGTGGACATCTCACATGGAAACACCCGAGCCAGCAGCCCAGCAGGCACCTGGAGAAGGCCAAAATGAGGTTTTATTTGTCTTTCACAGCCCAGCTGGGATTAAGATCCCAGGAGCATTCCTAGGATGTCTTCCCACATTTCCATGTGCCAAAGGAAAGAGGAACAAGCCAAATGCACCACGGTGAAGACACAGAGCAGACCTAGCTGGGGATGACAGCTCCAGAAGGCAGAAGGGCCATGAAAACTTGGATTTCTCCCACATTTCCACTGCTGAGCTTCCTCTGGGAAGTGTTTAGGATGGAGCAGACAAGGACAGTCAGGGAATATCATCCACTGCCTTTCAGGGAGACACGTCTGTGGACACAGCTGGGAGCCAACTGCTCGGGATAATTCCAGTGGTGCCTTGGAACAGGCTGCACCAGGAAGTGATGGAATCCCCATCCTGGGAAGTGATGGAATCCCCATCCTGGGAAGTGATGGAATCCCCATCCTGGGAAGTGATGGAATCCCCATCCTGGGGAGTGATGGAATCCCCATCCTGGGGAGTGATGGAATCCCCATCCTGGGGAGTGGGGGAATCCCCATCCTGGGAAGTGATGGAATCCCCATCCTGGGGAGTGATGGAATCCCATCCTGGGGAGTGATGGAATCCCATCCTGGGAAGTTGTGGAATGTCCATCCTGGGAAGTGGGGGAATCCCCATCCTGGGAAGTGATGGAATCCCCATCCTGGGGAGTGATGGAATCCCCATCCTGGGGAGTGGGGGAATCCCCATCCTGGGAAGTGATGGAATCCCCATCCTGGGAAGTGATGGAATCCCCATCCTGGGGAGTGATGGAATCCCCATCCTGGGGAGTGGGGGAATCCCCATCCTGGGAAGTGATGGAATCCCCATCCTGGGGAGTGGGGGAATCCCCATCCTGGGAAGTGATGGAATCCCATCCTGGGAAGTGATGGAATCTCCATCCTGGGAAGTGATGGAATCCCCATCCTGGGAAGTGGGGGAATCCCCATCCTGGGAAGTGATGGAATCCCCATCCTGGGAAGTGGGGGAATCCCCATCCTGGGAAGTGATGGAATCCCCATCCTGGGAAGTGATGGAATCCCCATCCTGGGAAGTGGGGGAATCCCCATCCTGGGAAGTGATGGAATCCCCATCCTGGGAAGTGATGGAATCCCCATCCTGGGAAGTGATGGAATCTCCATCCTGGGAAGTGATGGAATCCCCATCCTGGGAAGTGATGGAATCCCCATCCTGGGAAGTGGGGGAATCCCCATCCTGGGAAGTGATGGAATCCCCATCCTGGGAAGTGATGGAATCCCCATCCTGGGAAGTGATGGAATCCCCATCCTGGGAAGTGATGGAATCTCCATCCTGGGGAGTGATGGAATCCCCATCCTGGGAAGTGATGGAATCCCCATCCTGGGGAGTGATGGAATCCCCATCCTGGGGAGTGATGGAATCCCCATCCTGGGGAGTGATGGAATCCCCATCCTGGGAAGTGATGGAATCCCCATCCTGGGGAGTGATGGAATCCCCATCCTGGGGAGTGATGGAATCCCCATCCTGGGAAGTGATGGAATCCCCATCCTGGGAAGTGATGGAATCCCCATCCTGGGAAGTGATGGAATCTCCATCCTGGGGAGTGATGGAATCCCCATCCTGGGAAGTGATGGAATCCCCATCCTGGGGAGTGGGGGAATCCCCATCCTGGGGAGTGGGGGAATCCCCATCCTGGGAAGTGATGGAATCCCCATCCCGGGGAGTTGTGCAATCCCATCCTGGGGAGTTGTGGAATGTCCCTCCTGGGGAGTTGTGGAATGTCCATCCTGGGGAGTTGTGGAATCCCCATCCTGGGGAGTTGTGGAATCCTGTGTGGATGTGGCTCCTGGGACAAGGGTCTGTGGTGACCGTGGTGGTGCTGGGGGAATGGCTGGATTTGATCTGGGAGAACATCTCCAACCTCCGTGACCCCGTGATTCCATTCTTGTCCTACAGGAACACGCTGAGGGAAATTTGACGGCAACACCAAGTGGAGAGGAAAGATGGGGAGATTCCCGTCTTTGCAGAGCTCTTCAGAGCTTGGTTTCCCTGGATTCCAGCAGCTGCTGGCCCAGCCAAACCCATCCATGGGTTATGGAGAGGGCGGAGGCAGACCCGGCACCGAGCAGATCCACGCTGTTGGATAAACCCTATGGATTCCTCTGGAGCCTTCAGCATTTCAAGACACCGAATTCCCACACCACACACAGGCTTGGAGTTTCAGGGAGGGACCACCTCAAGCTGGACGGTCCAGGAGACTTCCTTGGATTCATTTTGGTTGGAGCCAGAGCAGATCCGTGTTCCAGCATTTCCATGGCAGAGATCCCACCACAACCACGTGAGAGTGGCTCCCACGGTCAGTTATTCTTCCTGATAAAAATCGGGAATTCCCGGAGCTGCTGGACCAGCAGGGCCCGGTTTGCCATGGCTCTGTCTCCTGTGGTTGGATTCCTACTCCTTTAAGGAGGTGCAAGTTCATTTGGAACTGTTCTCCCTAAAAAAAGCAGGGAAGGTGGTGCCGTACCCTTTCCATCACTGGGATATGAGTGAAAATTCTCTCCCGTATCCCTTTCCCTGTTTTCATGAGGTTTGTGGGAATTTTACATCCCTGCAAACCCATTCCCTGAGTTTCATTTGGCTGAAATTTCCTGACTGGCACAGGAATTATAAGCGAGGGACGGATAGACCAACAGGCAGGGAAGCACAGAGCCTGGGGGGCATTTAATTCCTGGGAAACCATCTGGAAGGGAAAAACCAAGCAGGATTTGTGTCTCTACAGGAGCTTTTCCAGCTTTAAAGGCTCCAAAGTGGGATCTTGTTCTGCATTTGTCAGCAAAATTAAAGATGCCCAACCTTATCACACCGAGGAGGGAAACTCCTCTGCTTTCCCCAAATGTGCTAAATTCAAAAAGAAATCCAGACAAAGGAATCCCATCCAAATTAGCAGAAAGTGGAGAGATTTTAAACCCCCCAGCCTCCAAAACCTCATCCAGAAAAGGCAGGACTTATTCCAGCAACGTGGGAATGGCAGAAGCAGCCAAGGGAACAATACGAACCCACAGAAATTAAACAGACACAACCCACGGAATATTTTTGCATAATAAACAGCTGCACTTGCAAATTGCCAGGGCACAGGCACAGCCTCCTGGAGAAACCTGATTTTTCCAAGGATGAGCCTCAATTGGGCTCTTTCTCCTCTGCTAATTGGCCTTTAAATGAAATGCAATGGGGTTGCTGGAATTCGTTTAATTGAACCATCTGAACTTTCTTCTCCAGCCTCTGCTGCTCCATTTCCAAAGATGTGGTCTCAGCGTTTCTTCCAAGGAATTGCTGGAACCAGGTGGAGAATTTCCAGGGAATGGATGAAATCCAGCCCTCCCCCAACCCCCAGAAGTCTCACCTAATGGCACGGATGAGCACATCCACCCCAGAAAATCTCCTGCTCTTTGGTGCCTGGTGTTCTTCTCACCCACACTGAGCACCTTCCAAGGCCTCCTGATTGGAGAGGCAGGAGGAAGAGCCTGATCCCAAACCCTCTGCATTGTGGAGAGATTCCTACCGGCCCCACTCATGGATGAGTGGAAAGGGAGGTGGGATTTTGGGGGGGGCATGAGCTCATGGATTCCATCAGCAGATGGAGCAATGGAGAACCCCAAATAAAGATAGGGGGGGAAGAGGATAATGAATGGATTCATTAATTAGGACATAATTGAATTCACCTGGTGCAGGTAATTAAATTTTATAATCCCCTCTCCAGCTCTGGAGAGCTCCTCCTGTGTGGGGATAATGTCCCTTGGATCCTTCCTTTCCCCTCTGGCTCCTGGCTGGGGGTTGGAATAATC
Organism: Acridotheres tristis; assembly: GCA_037013685.1. Taxonomy (NCBI): domain Eukaryota; kingdom Metazoa; phylum Chordata; class Aves; order Passeriformes; family Sturnidae; genus Acridotheres; species Acridotheres tristis. The sequence goes on from CM072895.1 coordinate 1,215,760, forward strand.
CAAAGTGATTAAAGATCCAATCAAAGCTGGGATGGTTTCATTCCCCTTCCCACCTCGGGCTTCCCAAGCTTTTATCAGTTCAGAAAGAATGGGATGACCCTGAAACATACCTGGGAAGAGCTTTGGTCCAGCTTCAGACCCCAAATTCCATCTCTTCCCACTGGAGATGCCTCCAGAACATGCTATGATCCCTGAGAGTTTCCAGGACCATCTGGGTTGGAAATATTGCCTTGAATGTTGGTTTCATGATTGATTTTAGGGTCTTAGCCCTAAAAATGTGGGATTTTTCTGTCCTTGAAGTCACTCACAAACCCTTCTGCTCTATTCAGCTGCCAAAATTCCAGGCAGGACAAACATAAACCCCTCAAAGTGGAAATGCAGGGATTATTTACAAAGCAGGATTTTTGATAACAGAGCAAAAAAAAAAAAGAGTAGGAAATCCTGGATCAGCTCCCAGATCCCAAAGGCCTCCCAGCCCCTCACTCATCCCATACTCACCACGATAGCTGCCAGGATGGGCACCTGAATAATCCACTTTAAATTGCCAGCACTCAAGTCCCAACACCTGAGGAGAGATCAACATCCTGTCAGGAAAGCATTGCAAGAGCAATGGACTCCAGAGTTTTGCTGGAAAAATCCCCCTGGAAGGACGAGTAGGGCCTTGCTCTAACCCTGCCTGCACTCAGTGACACTTTGGAATATCCCTTTTCCTGCTGTTATGCCACTGGAAAACGAGGATATTCCAATGGTTGGGATGGTTGTGCTCTCCAGAGGGTGAAGCTCTTTCCAGCTCCTGCCACACTCATCCAGAATTGTCCCTTCTGGGCAGGAACAGATCCTTTTCCACTTCTTCACTTCCTCACCAGAAAAAAATCCCTACGTTAAAAGTAACCCAGGTTTCATGAACACAGGAGAGGCTGAAGTGATGCAGGATCACAGAATCCTGGAATGGGTTGGAATGGACCTTAAAGGTGATTTAATTCCACATCCCTGCCATGGGAGAGAGGTTGCTCCAAGCTCCATCCGACCTGGCCTTGGACATTTCCAAGGATGGGGCAGCCACAGCTTCTCTGGGTGACCTGTGCCAGGGCCTCCCCACCCTCACAGGGAAGAATTTTTCCCAATATCCCATCTAGCCTTGACCTCTGGCAGTGGGAAGCCATTCCCTGTGTCCTGACCCTTCAGTTCCTGATGAATAATCCCTCTCCAGGTTCCCTGTAGGCCTCTTCAATCCTGGATATGTCCCTGCTTGTGGCCGGGGGTTGGATTAAATGACCTTTGAAGGTCTTTTCCAACCCAACCATTCCATGATTTCCCCTTGGAATAAACCTGCACACTTCCCATGGGGAAAATGCTGGGACAATGCCCTTGCAGGGAGACCCAGCCAAAGCCCCCAAAATCTTTATCTCCATCCACCTTCAGGCTTTATCCCAGCGAGGACTGGAAGGGACAATTGGTGACATGGATGTTGGGATGTTGGGATATTGGGATGTTGGGATGTTGGGATGTTGGGATATTGGGATATTGGGATATTGGGATGTTGGGATGTTGGGATATTGGGATATTGGGATATTGGGATATTGGGATATTGGGATATTGGGATATTGGGATATTGGGATATTGGGATGTTGGGATATTGGGATGTTGGGATGTTGGGATATTGGGATATTGGGATATTGGGATATTGGGATGTTGGGATGTTGGGATATTGGGATGATGGGATGTTGGGATGTTGGGATGTTGGGATGTTGGGATGTTGGGATGTTGGGATGTTGGGATATTGGGATATTGGGATATTGGGATATTGGGATATTGGGATGTTGGGATATTGGGATGATGGGATGTTGGGATGTTGGGATGTTGGGATGTTGGGATGTTGGGATGTTGGGATGTTGGGATATTGGCATGTTGGGATATTGGGATATTGGGATATTGGGATATTGGGATATTGGGATATTGGGATACTGGGATCCAATCCTCCATCTGCCAAGGAGGGACGGGCTCCTGGAAACTCCCAGGAGTTTCCAGCACCCATTGGAAAAGCTGACCCATGTTAATTTGTTGGAACCCAGAATCCTGGGAGTTTTGAGCTTTCTGTGCTTTCTGACACTGACCCCAAAAGAACACTGCTTGTGACCTGAGGCCTTGGAGAAAACTTCCAAAATGGAGTGATGGAGTTGGGATCACTGGTGTGCAGTTTGAATAGAAGTGTGTGATTTCACAGGGTGAAGGGTTTGGAATTTGGGGTTTTAGAATATAGAAACAGGTGTGGGACAAGGTGGAGGTTCTTGGGTGTTGTCTCTTTCCTCCTTCTTGTTCCTTCTTCCTCAGGATTCCAGGCAGTAGTTTTTAGTCAGACAGTTCTACACTACAAGCCACAAGTGTTTGGTTATTGGGTTAAAAGTATAAATAATATAAGTGTTAGTTCTTTATTGAACTATTTAGCTTTAAAAAACCTCATAACTAGCCAGACTCAGCTCAAATTTGCTCGCTTTTAACCGGTAACTAAAAGTATTACAATAATAATGACATTTAGATAAAATGTAATAAACAACCAAGTGCGACCAAGAAAAATTCGTCTCCTTTGTGTTTTTAATCCTAACTCTAAGTAAAGACAAAAGAAAATAAAACCAAGCCACTAATTAAGTCGTACAGTTAAGCCATGACATTAATTATTCTGGTGGAATTGTCTCCAGCTCTGGAGACAGGAATGCCACAGGGTTTTCCTTGTCTGATCCAGGTAACCCCCACGTGGCAGCTCAGTTTTCCCAGGCCAGCTCCTCGGGGAAGGCGAGGCTGGAAAGCCACCGGGGCTCCCTGGGAGCCTCTGTGAGGATGAGCTGGTGTCCCTGATGTGTCACCCCTCTGCTGACCCACCCATCCCAGCCTGGAGCTGGAATTCCCTCTGGAAAGGGCATTCCCATGCAAAGCCTTCGGGAATTCCTCTGCTGGAGGATCCTGGGAATAGGACTTGTGTGGTCAAGCTGTGACTTTTGGGGACAAGGCCAGCTTGGATGGGGCTTGGAGCAACATGGGAGAGTGGAAGGAGCCCCAGCCCATGGCAGGGCGTGGAATGGGATGAGCTTTAAGGTCTCTTCCAACCCAAACCATTCTGGGATTGTAAAATCCATGGAGGAATGACAGTTCTACCACCCCACCACCACCAAACGTCTCTGGCTGTGCTGCAGCTGCTCTGCCCCAAATTCATTCCCACTCATTCAGGATTTTTCTGTCTTGTCCCTGCCCAGCTGTGACACAGCCCCTTTATCCTCAGGGACAGCAACTGCAGGTATTCCCATTTACTGAATCGTGCAAAATGAAAAATTATCCTTCCCTTCCATCCACCACCCTCCTCCAAAAGTTAATGATGTCAGAGTAGAATTCCAGCTTTGCCTGGTTCTTTTTCCTTTTGAATTCACCCATAAATCTCATAAAACTTTGCACATAAAAGGCAGAGAAAGGAAACCCAGCGGGACTTACTCTGTGTCGGCCAGAGTGGCTCTGACGCTGGCCCACACTGTGACAAACACAGCAGGGAGTCCTGCAAAAGAGCACAGGTGACACGGGGTCAGGGGGGACCGAGGCTCCAGCACCGAAATTCCAGGTGGAGTGGGTGAGGGGAAGGTGGAAGGAGCAGTTTGTAATTGTTCGGGGGTAACTGAGACTTGGAAAGGCTGAGCTGTCACATCTGAGAACTGAACTGGTGCAGTCCGGGATGCTCAAACAGACCTGGAGGGGCTGGAGAGAGTCCCGGGAAGGGAATGGAGCTGGGGAGGGGCTGGAAAACTCCTGAGGGAGCTGGGAAAGGGGCTCAGCCTGGAGAAAAGGAGGATCAGGGGGAATTTCTGGCTCTGCACAACTCCCTGACAGGAGGGGACAATGGGGGGGTCGGGCTCTGCTCCCAGGGAACAGGGACAGGAGGAGAGGGAACGGCCTCAGGATGGGCCAGGGGAGGCTCAGGGTGGAAATTGGGAAAATTCCTTCCTGGAAAGAGGCTGTTGCACATTGGAACTGCCCAGGGCAGGGAGGACTCCCCATCCCTGAAGGGATTGAGCCCTGTGGATGTGGCACTTGGGGACACGGTCAGGGGTGGCTTTGGCAGTGCTGGGGATGGTTGGACTCGATGATTTCCAAGGCTGGAGAGTGCTGGAACCTGAGAGACTGAAACTGGCTTTGACCAACTCATCCCATGGGAAACAGAGAAATCTGCTCTGGAGCCAGGCTGGGAGAGCTGGGAATGTTCCCCTGGAGAGGAGAAGGATCCAGGGAGAGCTCAGAGCCCCTGGCAGGGCCTGAAGGGGCTCCAGGAGAGCTGGAGAGGGACTGGGGACAAGGATGGAGGGACAGCACACAGGGAATGGCTCCCACTGCCAGAGGGCAGGGATGGATGGGATATTGGGATGGAATTCCTGGCTGGGATGGAATTCCCAGAGCAGCTGTGGCTGCCCCTGGATCCCTGGCAGTGCCCAAGGCCAGGCTGGAGCACCCTGGGACAGTGGGAGATGTCCCATGGCAGGGTTGGAATGGGATGATTCTCAAGACCTCTTCCAACCCAAACTATCCCATGATTCCACGATTCCAATGGTTTTTTGCAGCACAGCTTCTCCAAGATATTTCCTCCCTTCCTTCCCATCAAGGAAAGGTAGAGCAGGAGTCAGGCTCAGACAGTTTCTCCTAGAAAATCCCTGGATGGATTGGAAGCTCTGTTAGATATGAGAGAGTTGCTGCATGAAGCACAGAAATACTAAAATTTAGGATTATGCTTCCAGACTATCCAGCCAAAGGTTCATTCCCAAATGAGCCATCCTGATTTCAGCACAGCTACCCTGGGCCATCATCTTTTCCCTGTAAAATGTAGAAAAAAATTCCCCAATAACCAAATGCAACCTTGTATTTATTTTTTTTTTAGGGTCCAGTTATTTGTACAACTGAGTCCCCTACTGGCTTCCCTTAAAAAGCAGGATCCAATCCACAGTAGCTTCCACAAATTCGGGAAGAATGACCCCTTTCAGGTGGAAAAAAAAAATTATTAAAAAATAAATAAAGGCGACATTTATCAGCGGGGACTGTGAAGAGGCTGTTCCCAGTCTAAGCTCACTGGGGCTCGGGGATAAGCCCAGGCTTAACTTTCAGCATGCACTTAAGTCTCATTAGGGTGCTTAAAGGTTTTCCTGACCACGGGGTGTGGAGCAGGGACGGCTGTGTCCCAAACCCGGGGACAACGGGGCCCTTATCCAGGCTGGGAGCTGGGAATGCCGAGGTAATATAAGAAAGCATAAATAATTAAACACAGAGCCTCACTCAGGCCCAGCACTCCTACAAAGCCACATTTATAAGGAATTTATCCCGCTCCACAATTCCCTGTGTTGCTGGCACTGGGAAGAAAATCCTTGACCTGTTGCACTGGGAACTTGGAGAGAGGGAAGTGAGGGCTCGGGGAAGGTGACAGGCACCAGCTCTTCCCTCCCCCCTGGAATCCACCTATCCATGGAAAGTAGGGCAGGCTCTGGAAAATCACCCAAAGTTGAAATGGATTGAATTTTTTGGTGCTCTTTCAGTTTATATCCACGGAGGAACTGCCATTTGAAAGGCTGTCCATGAAATAAATACTAGATATTCCCACTACAGCCAAGCTCTAAGTTTGGAGGATTGATTTTTTTGGGAGATTTGGATATATTGGACAGGAATTTGTTCTTCTCTTGCCTTTGAAAACCTGTGCTGACTTCAGGCTCCCAAGCAACAATAAAATACTCGGGGGAAAAGAGATATGGATGGATGGATGGATGGATGATGGATGATGGATGGATGGATGATGGATGGATGGATGGATGATGGATGGATGGATGGATGGATGGATGATGGATGGATGGATGGATGGATGATGGATGGATGATGGATGGATGGTGGATGGATGGATGGATGATGGATGGATGATGGATGGATGATGGATGGATGATGGATGATGGATGATGGATGATGGATGATGGATGGATGGATGGATGATGGATGATGGATGGATGGATGATGGATGATGGATGATGGATGGATGGATGGATGGATGGATGGATGATGGATGATGGATGATGGATGATGGATGGATGATGGATGGATGATGGATGGATGGATGGATGATGGATGGATGATGGATGATGGATGATGGATGATGGATGGATGATGGATGGATGATGGATGGAAGGATGGATGGATGATGGATGATGGATGATGGATGGATGGATGGATGGATGATGGATGGATGATGGATGGTGGATGGATGATGGATGGATGATGGATGGATGGATGATGGATGGATGATGGATGGATGATGGATGGATGATGGATGGATGATGGATGATGGATGGATGATGGATGGATGGATGATGGATGGATGGATGGATGGATGATGGATGGATGATGGATGGATGATGGATGGATGGATGGATGGATGGATGGATGGATGGATTAATGGATTGATTAATGGATATATGGATGGATGGATGATGGACTCATGGATGGATCAATGGATATATGGATGGATGGATGGATTCATGGATTGATTAATGGATATATGGATGGATGGATGGATCAATGGATATATGGATGGATGGATGGATGGATTCATGGATTGATTAATGGATATATGGATGGATGGATGATGGACTCATGGATGGATGATGGATGATGGATGGATGGATGATGGATGGATGATGGATGGATGGATTAATGGATGGATCAATGGATATATGGATGGATATATGGATGGATGGATGATGGATGATGGATGGATCAATGGATATATGGATGGATGGATGCTCTCCCCCAGCTCCAGCCCAGCCCCTGCCATGCCGTCAGTGACTTGTACAGAATCCACATTGTATGCGCTGTGCATTTCCAGCCACACACACAGTGTGTACAATGCAGGTGCTATAAAGTCAGGAATCTTCCCAGCAGCTGGAAAATGGGAAAGATCTGCTGGCCACCCCACCCTCTCGAGGGTGTTTCCCATGTCTGTGTCTCCCAGCAGCTGGAAAAACGGGTTTCATGCATGTGGAGCGAGGGAGTGACTGCTGGAAGGGAGTTTAGGAATGAAGACCTCATGTAGGTCTGGGATTTCTGGTCTCAGTTCCCTGGGTTTAAAAGCCTCTCTGAGGAACAATGCCTGTGTTTTACGAGTCCCTCTGTGCCCCTTTTTCCTGATGTAAAATGAGAATAATAATTATACTTTTAAAGCCTCTGGTCCTGCTTGGTATAAATGTTTTTGGGGGAAGAATTATTCCTGCTTGGATAAACACACAGGGCTCATCATCATGGATTTTCAGAGCACCTCCCATCATCTCTTTTATCTTTTCCAGGTGTCCCTGCAATCCCAAATTTGCTGCAATCCAGGGCAGCCCAGCCATGTGTGTGGGAATTAACGCAGTGTGAAGGAAAAAATGCCAATGGACTCAGCTTGGGTTTCCTGGCTATTGGTCATGGTCCTAAACTTCCTTCAACAAACAGCTGCAGGGAGTTGGGAGTCTCCCAAGGGATTTATTGTTGCCCATAATGTCATTATTTATTTATTTTGGGTGGGTGCTGGCATGGAAAGAGTTCCTTTCCATCAGCAGGGTCTCCCTCGGAAGAAGGGAATTGAGGCCTTTGATGGAGCTTGTGCCAGTGAGGATGTGGACTGAAAATGCAGGACAGAAATCCACGGACACGACATCAAAGAACTGCTCCTTGTCCTGCTCTTCCCAGAAATAAGATGTTGTAGGGTGATTTTCTCTCCCCGTTTCCACCTTGGAGATTTCCAGGCAGCACAAATTCAGTGCTGATTATTGCCACTTTTGGGGGCAAACCTGTCTTTTCCGTGCAATAATTATTTATCCCCGATTCCCCGTCGCCTCGTTGCTGCGGTGTGGGCAGGATCCAGCGCCCGCTGCAGGCAACTGGAATTTTTCCACCGTCTCCAGTGGCTCCTGGATCGCTTTGCCCTTTGCGGTGCCCAAAAAATTATCCAAACAATCCTCCTGAGCCGGGTGCCTGCGCCGACATTATCATCCCAATCCAAACAAAGCAGCCCCAACTGCCACCGGAGGCAGCGTGTGTTCTCATTCCAGAGACATTCCCAGGGGCAGCCTCAGGCTCCTGGGAGCCCAGGGATGCTGGCTGTTGTGACAGGTGTGACTCCAGCCCTGCGGTTGCTCTGATAAAATGATTATTCCCTGGCAGCAGATTATTCCCTTAACGAGAGCAATCCCCGCCTGTCCCAACGTTTTCCTTTGGTTTTGCTGGTTAAACACACGGCATTATTTTCCAGCTGCTTCCCTCTCCTCCCGGATTCCCACTGGGGAATTGCTTAAGTCTGCTCTTTGCAGTTTAATGTTATTTTTTGAGAGGGAGTTTTTACAGAGCCTGAAGGTTTGGAGGAAGATGAGTTTATTTCTCTTTTCTAATTTAATTTAGCTGGGGTTTTGTTCATTTGCTTTAGCCAAGAGGTGCCATCCAAAGCCCTCCCTGTCCCTCAGCAGCTGAGATAAGAAAAGCCAAATCCCCAAAATAGAATCCCAGAATGATCTGGGTTATGAGGGACCTTAAATCCCATCTCATTCCACCCCCTGCCAGGGGCAGGGACAACTTCCACTCTCCCAGGTTGCTCCAAGCCCCATCAAATATCTCTTAAATTGTTGATTTTTCCCAAAACTTTTCCAGCTGTCCCAGACCAGGCTTTTCCTGAGAGATGGATTCCCACTTTGGAATATTCCTATATTTACACTTCCCATCTTTATCATCTGCCAGCACCAGCAGTTCCTGACCTACGGAGCAGCTGAACAGGAGGTTTGGAAGCAGCTTCTTCCCTGCACCCCATTTGGGAAGGAGAAAGGCTGGAGAGATCCCTGCCCTGGTGCATTGAATCCCAAAAATCTGCAACCCTTCATAAACTCATTTCTGTGCTCCCTGCCTTGCTCCGAGCTCCACCAACATTTTCCCCTAAAAAATCTGGAATGGGGATGGGGTGCTGCACACCTAAACCTTGCCCTAAAATGCAGTCAGGATGTGGCCAGGTGGATTTGGGATCTGGAATTTGGGTCAGGTAACCACAGCCCCCCCGGGCAGGTTTTCCCTGCTGTAATTCCTGCTTAAACCCTTCCTTGCATCCTCAGGGATCATCGGAAACATTCCCTGTTCTCCTCCCAGCCTCCAGACTCCGAGACAACTGTGGGCATTTGTTTTATTGTCCCAGCACCTCGTAACTCCTGGGAAGCCAAAATTAAAGCCAGGAGCGAACAGAAATCCCATTCTCCTCCGAAATGTGCGTGCCCGCAACGTCTTCTCCTAATGAGCCCCTTCCCTGCACCCACATCCCGCCCCTTGCTCATTACTCAGGGAAAAGATGCCCGAGTTGAAAGAAAAGGAAAATAAAAAAAGTCTTCCCCACAAATTGCAGGTTTCCAGTGGTGTTCCAAGGCTCAGGAGACCTCAGGGATTTGAACCAGCTGAGGTTTGAGGGAGGAAATCAGAGCTCGGGGCTCTCATTGGGAGCAGATGCTCAAAACCTCCCACAGATTTCTGTCCCTCCAGCCCAGCACTGGTTTCTCAGCAGGAGATCCGGGGAAGAGATGGGGATAAATCCCTGAAATCGGCTGTCTCATCCCAAATTCAGCCCTCGCATTTCCTGCCCTGGAAGGGTGGCAAAATGTGGGGGTGCTGAGGCACCACCAGAGATTTGTGGCTGCCCCTGGATCCCTGGAAGTGCCCAAGGCCGGGCTGGACATTGGGGTTGGAGCAGCCTGGGACAGTGGGAGGTGTCCCATGGAATGGGTGGGTCTGGATGGGCTTTAAGGTCCCTCCCAACCCATCCTGGGATTCCCTCGCTCTTTGTGCTGCCTCTCCAAGGCTGGGCTGATCCTTCTGGAGACCCTGGAAGGAGCCACAGCGTCTGGAATGATAAAAGCTTCCCAAAACGAAAAACCTGGCCTTGATGCTCATCCTTCCTCCACCCCCTCTCCCATATTTCTGGATATCCACATTTTCCTTCAAGAACCACCTCCAAGAGACTTTTCCCTGAGGAGCTGCCGTGACTTACCCCAGCCAAATAATGTGAATCCCCAAAGATATTTCTTCTCTGAGAAAAATGCCATGAAGATGAGGCTGTGCAGGTAGAGCCCTTCCACCAGGATCCAGTAGTAATTGGTCGCCAGGAAGTAGAGGAAGAAGGTGACAGCAACTTTACAGCCCACCTGCAGCCACCACACAAGGACAGAGAGGGAACACGGGGTGAAATTCTTGTGCTGCACAAACGCGTCGGGGCGGGGTGGGAAACGAGGTGGAGAAAGGAAAATGATTAAATCAGGAAATTGTGTTTCAGGGTTTTTTGTGAGGGGGGAAAATCTTTGGGAGAGAAGGAAAGATGAACAGTTGGGAAAAGACTCCTGAGCCAAAGATGATTTTTCCTACAGCAGGTGAGCTGGGAAGTAGAAAAAAGGAGATGATCCTGCTCTCTCCCAACCTGGTGATGAGGGGCTCACACACTTCCTAGAGCAGCTGGGGTTCATCTTTCCCTGTTCCATCTTTCCCTGTGTTCCATCTTTCCCCGTTTCATCTTTCCCCGTTTCATCTTTCCCTGTGTTTCATCTTTCCCTGTGTTCCATCTTTCCCTGTTCCATCTTTCCCTGTTCCATCTTTCCCTGTTCCATCTTTCCCTGTGTTCCATCTTTCCCTGTTTCATCTTTCCCTGTTCCATCTTTCCCTGTTCCATCTTTCCCTGTTCCATCTTTCCCTGTTTCATCTTTCCCTGTTCCATCTTTCCCTGTTTCATCTTTCCCTGTTCCATCTTTCCCTGTTCCATCTTTCCCTGTTCCATCTTTCCCTGTTCCATCTTTCCCTGTTCCATCTTTCCCTGTGTTCCATCTTTCCCTGTTTCATCTTTCCCTGTTCCATCTTTCCCTGTTCCATCTTTCCCTGTTCCATCTTTCCCTGTGTTCCATCTTTCCCTATTCCATCTTTCCCTGTGTTCCACCTTTTCCCTGTGTTCCACCTTTTCCCTGTTCCATCTTTCCCTGTGTTCCTTGTCCTTGTTGGAGGCCAAAGGGCCTTGGCCATGTTGTCCTGGCCGGGGTGTCCTGCTGAAGTCACAGCACTGGGAATTCCAACTCCTTCCTCAGCTCAAGGTGGGATGGGGTCACCCCATCCTGCCCCTCCAGGATCCTCCAGGGATCACTCACTGGGAACCCCTGCAGATGGCTCCTGCTGCCTTTGGAGCAAACAGGGCCTGGAGGTTTTCCCTGGAAATCTCAGGAGCACACCTGAGCTGCCAGGTGGGAGATCTGGGAGAGACTTCCAGGACATCCTGGTGTTCAACGGGCTCCTAAGCTGAGCTCTCGCTCCACACTGAGCTGAAATCCTTTAATTTTTGGGCAGCAAAACCCTGACTGTGACCCCAGAACTCCCTTGGGCCAGACTGGGACAAAGCCACCCTGCTTCCCAATTTCTCAGCTCCAGCAGAGAAAGGCTGCAAAATATCAGTGCCACTTTGGGATTGATCAGTACAAGGCCAGCTCTTGTCAGTGTGGATAACCTTGGGGTCTGGGATGCTGGATTTCCCAGGAATTCTGTGGCTGCCACATCCCTGGGCCCATCTTTGTGCCGTCCCTTCCTTTGAGAGGAATACAAAGGACTGACAGAAAATGCCAATAATAATACCTTGGAAATAAAAAGATGATTTTTTAAAATCCTGGCACAGCCCTTTTGCTAATTTTTCATCCATCAATATGCACATTTATACGTATATTTGCATATTGATAAGATATGCACTCATTACACTCATTTTCTTTCATAGACAGAGGGAGTATAAATAGATTAATTAAAATCCCCCTAAATTAATTAATACTTTTAATATTTATTTTAAAAAAATCCCCATCTAGGTTTGATATTATTTTCTATATTTATTTTTTTATATTTACTTCCTCATGCAGGGAATGTGAGGCAAGAATTGCAAAGTTCCCACTTCATTTGGAAACAAAATAAATCAGTTAATTGTCCCTTCATTGCTTGTTTGCCTTGCAATTCCGAAGAGTGGGAAATGCCATTAAATGCTAATATCCAAAGAATGCCATAGTTATCCTAATTATTCCTTCTAATGAGCCTGGCACGAGGAGAAACACCAAACAATGCTGTGAAACATTTTGTGTTCTTTCTAAAAAAAAAAATGAGAGTTTTGGAGGGTGTTGAGTGAGACTCTGCAAATTAATGACACAGATCTCCGGGATGGGAAAGGAACACAATGACAAAGTTCCAGTTGGGACACTGGGATGCACACTGGGACATTCCCAAATCCTCTGATTTTTCACAAGGTGTTGCTGGTCACTGGTTGTAGCACAAGTTGGGAAGGACTTGAGGAGCCAAGAAAATCCACAGGCAGGAAGTTTATCCCAGAATCCTTGAGGTTGGAAAAGACCTCCAAGGTCATGGAGTCCAAGCTGTGCCTGATCCTCACCAGAGCACCAAGTACCACATCCAGGAATTCCTCGGACACCTCCAGGGGTGGGGACTCCAAACCCTGACCAACTTTTCCATGGAGAAATTCCTGGTGTCCACCCTGAGCCTCCCCCGTCCATCCTGAGGCCGTTCCCTCTCCTCCTGTCCCTGTTCCCTGGGAGCAGATCCCAAATCCCCCCCCACTGTCCCCTCCTGCCAGGGAGTTGTGGGAAGGGAGAAGGTGCCATATCCAGGATTCCATGGGAAATCCGAGATGGGACCAATGACAGGGAGAGCCAAGAGCTCCAGGATGTGGGAAATGTGAGGATGGCCTTCATCCCCCCCAGGGCATGGACAATGCAGATATTGCCATCAGAGATTTCTATACAGTGAAATCCCCATGGAATTCTGGAGAAGAGTCCAGCTGAGCTCACTTCCATTTTTATTTTGGGATGCTGACTCGTCTGCCTGGGTGGACTGTGTTGACTCAACCAAGCTGAGGTTCAGGTTGGACACCAGGAGGAATTTCCCCATGGAAAGGGTGGTCAGGCTTTGGAAGGGGCTGCCCAGGGAGGTTTGGAGTGCCCATCCCTGGAGGTGTCCAAGGAATTCCTGGAGGTGGCACTCAGGGCTCGGGGCAAGGTTGGGACTGGGGACCCAGCAACCATTCCAAGGTTGGATGACCTTGGAATTCTTTTCCAACCTCAATGATTCTGCCCAAGGTCTCCCTCATGGACAGCAGCTCCTTTCTGCAGATGAGCCCCACCCTTTCCTCTGACACCACATCTTCCCCCCATTTTCCCTTCCAAAATGTCTTTTTTTCCATACAGGAGGGAGAAAAGTCGTGCATTCCCCATTTGTGGAAGTGTTGTGAGCCAAGCCGGATGTGCCTTGTGCTGGGATGGCCAGGAACGTTCCCACAGCCATAAATGCAGGGGGTGTCAGGGGAATGTCGATGGGAATCAAACCATCAACCTTGACTGGTGTGGGGGCAGCTTTTCCTTAGCCCAGGAATTGGGAATCCCTCTGAACCAACGCACTGAGAATGGGAAAGGACGGGAAGGAAGAGCCTGCGAAAGACGAGTTGGGTGCAAAACTCCCCAAGAGAGGAAAAGCGTCGAACAGAGAGGACAAAGCCACGAATCCTGGAGGAACAGCGCTCTGGGAACACTCACAAACTGTGACTTATCCGCTGGAGGTGCCTCCGTGATGGATTTCAGGTCCTCCTCGGAGATGCGCTCCATCTCCTCCAGGGCCGAGCCGGAGTACAGGACCGCGTCCTTCACGAAGATGCTGACGGCTCTCAGCATGAAGGACACAAACAGGTGCATGTGGATGTAGTTCCTAGTGCAGTGCAAACGTCTGGAAGGGGACAGAGGGGATTGGGAAGTTCAGTCCAGCTGTTGGATGCAGCCAGGGCCGCTGCTGGCTCTGGAGAGCCCCAGCTCCTCCCACCGGGGAGTCACCACTCCCTGCTCTTCCACGGGGCTGGAAAATGGATTGATACCTTCTCCAGGGGCTTCGGGGAATCATGGAATGGTTTGGGATGGGTGGGACTTCAAGCCCATCCAGTGCCACCCCTGCCATGGCAGGGACACCTGCCACTGTCCCAGGCTGCTCCAAGTGTCCAGCCTGGCCTGCGACATTCCAGGGATCCAGGGGCAGCCACAGCTTCTCTGGGCACCCTGTGCCAGGGCCTGTCCACCCTCCCAGCCAGGAATTCCTGCCTAAAATCTGCTCCAACCCTGCCCTCTGGCAGTGGGAAGCCATTCCCACTCTTGCCCTTGGATTCCAGAGGCTCCAGAAGTTGGGGCCACTGGAAACCTCGCAGAGCTTTGTGTAAACCATTAATTTCTTTTGCCCAGCTCAATGTAGGAGCAGCCCCAGCAGTAGCTCGGGTGTGCTGGGCTGTTGTCCCTGTTTTCCTGCTGTAAATGTTATCCTTTGGAGCAGTTTGTGGGCTCCACCCCAGCAGTGGCAGCAGCGACCCCACAAACCCCAGCTGAAAAGCGCTTTAAGGTCCTTTTTGGAGGAAAAGCTTTTTTTGGGGATGGTGAGAGGTGAATGGGTCAGAACCAGGAAGAAGAGGTGTATTTTAGAATGGAGAATCAGGATTTTGGGAAGAAGGAACTGACATCTTGGAGTCCCCTCTGTGCTCTGGTGCCACGCCTGGATTCATGAATGGATTGACATCCTTGTAAATCCCAATAATCTGCACTAATTAAAAGCTGTGTTTTTATCCCTTTTGCAGGATGTTTTGATAACAACACCACTTGTTCCCTGCGCTTTTATAATCCAAATTACACCAAGTGGAACTGATGAGGTTTAAATGAGGATTGGCTTTGTTCCCTGCTTTTGAAAGGGAGTCGATGAATCTCTGGATTATGGAGGATAAAATCTGGCTTGATCCCTGCTGCTGCTCTGATCCTCGGGATAAAGATGCTCCAGCACAGTTGCTCAGGTGGTCTGGGCTGGAAATGATGTGCTCTGATAAAGGGATAAAGGTATGGATAAAGAAAAACCAGGAATTCTCTTGCACACATGGAATATTTTAACAGCCTTGCCAGTGTCCAGTGGGAAACGAGGCGAAGGGAAAAGGTTGGGAGAACAGGAGCGTGGGGGAGGGATGGGATCTGCAGTTCCCTTTGGATTGGGTCTGTCATGGATTTGGGATTTGCTATCCAAGCAAACCCCCCTGACCTCTTGCTGTGTGCTGAGAGCTCTGAGCACTTCCAGGGCCCAAAGCCACACATTTGATTCCCAGTGTTCCATGTCCAGGGCTTGGCTCAAGCCTCCCAAATCCCTCTGCAGACACCACGTGGCCCCCACCAGCTCTTATCCAGGTCCTGCTGGATTTTTAGGAGAAGACACGAGCGGACATCCAAGGGAAGCAAATCTGGGGCTCAGGGTTTGGGGTCACCCTGCTCTCTCAGCTCACCAGACAGAACATTCCCAAAGGACAAATTCCTGGATATGGGTGACATGGGTGACACCTTTCATCCCTCCCATCCCATGCTGTCCGTGCCAGCAAGAATCCCAGAATCCCAGAATGGTTTGGGCTGGAAGGGACCTTAAAAATCATCCCATTCCAACCCCGACACCTTCCCAGGTTGCTCCAAGCCCTGTCCTTGGACACTTCCAGGGATGGAAAATGAAACACTGGATTGAGGAATGGATTATAAGCATTCAAGGTGGTATTTAGGAGTCAGGGATGGTGGGAAGGGAAGGGACACAATGGATGCAGGAGAGTCATTTTTGGATCCCTGGGAAGAGCAGCAGTGTGGGGAATCAGCCTGGGAGTTTTCCATCCCTTTCAGCTGATTTATCCTTCAGGAACATTTGGATTTAGAGTGGAATTTCCCTCGGGAATCTTATTTCTCTGCAAATCAGCCATCCAAAGCTAAGCCAGCCACCTTCAGGGACAACAGGGACAGAAAATCCTGGACAGTCTTCCAAGGGATTCCTGGAGACACCGAGGAATTCCCATTTTCTACAAAGAGGGCCTGGAAAAACCCCACCTTAGGGAAGTGGAAGGAGTTCCAGCATCCCACCCACCATCCCCCAGGAAGTTTGCCCTAAGACACCCTAACACATCCCAAATCACAGGTGCCACCACCACCACGGGTGGCCTCCTGAACTGTGCCACCACCCCCATTTTATCCTGGCGGAAAAACCCGAGGCTTTTCCGGAATCGCTTAGGTAAAAACTGAGCCTCCTACCTGAAGTATCCCAGGATAAGGACAGCAACTGTGAGGGATCCCAGGGAGATGGAGTATCCAACAGTATAAATCAAATAGAGGCGATCAAAGACCTCCTGCGGCAGAAATGATGGAGAGAACAGCGTCACATGGGGAAGGCGGCCCTGGCGGCACCCAGAGCCCAGATCCCGCGGGAATCCCGTCCCTTCCGGCAGCTTGGGAAGGGGGGGTTGTGTTCCCTGAGGTGGGGAGGTGGGATTTTTCCCCAAGGGATTTGGGATGGAGTGGGGTTCATCCCATGCCTGGGGAATTTTGCGGCATTTTCATCCCAAAGGAGCCCAAAGCGCTTCACAAACTCCTGGCCCAATTCAGGGATCATTTGGGAATTTTTTCCCAGATAAAATGAGCTGGGAATTTTGTAAGGGATTTGGGATGGTGTGGGGTTCATCCCATGCCTGGGGAGTTTCGCGGCATTTTCATCCCAAAGGAGCCCAAAGCGCTTCACAAACTCCTGACCCAGTTCAGGGATCACTTGGGAATTTTTTACCTGGACAAAATGAGCTGGGAATTTTGTAAGGGATGAATGATGGAGTGGGGTTCATCCCATGCCTGGGGAATTTTGTGGCATTTTCATCCCAAAGCGCTTCACAAACTCCAGTCTACAGATCACTTGGGAATTTTTTCCTAGACAAAATGCCAGCTGAGCTGGGAATTTTGTAAGGGATTAATGATGGTGTGGGGTTCATTCCATGCCTGGGAATTTTGCAGCATTTTCATCCCAAAGGAGCCCAAAGAGCTTCACAAACTCCTGGCCCAGTCCAGAAA
Organism: Acridotheres tristis; assembly: GCA_037013685.1. Lineage (NCBI taxonomy): Eukaryota > Metazoa > Chordata > Aves > Passeriformes > Sturnidae > Acridotheres > Acridotheres tristis. Next base: position 1,232,736 of record CM072895.1, read on the forward strand.
TCTCTTGGGAACTTTTTCCTGGATAAAATGAGCTGGGAATTTTGTAAGGGATTAATGATGGAGTGGGGTTCATCCCATACCTGGGGAATTTTGTGGCATTTTCATCCCAAAGGAGCCCAAAGTGATTTACAAAATCCTAGCATAGTCCAGGAATCACTTGGGAATTTTTACCTGGATTAAATGAGCTGGGAATTTTGTAAGGGATTTGGGATGGAGTGGGGTTCATCCCATACCTGGGGAGTTTCGCGGCATTTTCATCCCAAAGGAGCCCAAAGCGCTTCACAAACTCCTGACCCAATTCAGGGATCACTTGGGAATTTTTTCCTAGACAAAATGCCTGCTGAGCTGGGAATTTTGTAAGGGATTTGGGATGGTGTGGGGTTCATCCCATACCTGGGGAATTTCGTGGCATTTTCATCCTAAAGGAGCCCAAAGCGCTTCACAAACTCCTGACCCAATTCAGGGATCACTTGGGAATTTTTTCCCAGATAAAATGAGCTGGGAATTTTGTAAGGGATTAATGATGGTGTGGGGTTCATCCCATGCCTGGGAATTTCACAGCATTTTCATCCCAAAGGAGCCCAAAGCGCTGCACAAACTCCAGTCTACAGATCACTTGGGATTTTTTTCCTAGACAAAATGCCTGCTGAGCTGGGAATTTTGTAAGGGATTAATGATGGTGTGGGGTTCATCCCATGCCTGGGGAATTTTGCAGCATTTTCATCCCAAAGGAGCCCAAAGTGCTTCACAAACTCCTGGCCCAGTCCAGAAATCTCTTGGGAACTTTTTCCTGGATAAAATGAGCTGGGAATTTTGTAAGGGATTAATGATGGAGTGGAGTTAATCCCATGCCTGGGGAATTTCGTGGCATTTTCATCCCAAAAGAGCCCAAAGAGCTTCACAATCTCCAGTCTACAGATCACTTGGGAATTTTTACCTGGACAAAATGAGCTGGGAATTTTGTAAGGGATTAATGATGGAGTGGGGTTCATCCCATGCCTGGGGAATTTTGTGGCATTTTCATCCCAAAGGAGCCCAAAGTGATTTACAAAATCCTAGCATAGTCCAGGAATCACTTGGGAACTTTTACCTGGATTAAATGAGCTGGGAATTTTGTAAGGGATTAATGATGGTGTGGGGTTCATCCCATGACTGGGAATTTTGCAGAATTTTCACCCCAAAGCGCTTCACAAAATCCTGGCCCAGTTCAGGAATCACTTGGGAATTTCTACCTGGACAAAATACCTGCTGAGCTGGGAATTTTGCTGGAATTGCACAATTTAGCTGTGGCTGGATGACTGATGTCCAGCCTGGGGGATGGAACCCACACCAGAAAACACGGGAAGGAAATACTTTGGCTATGGGATATGAGGAAAAAAATCACCTGCGTTTATTTTTCCCTTTTTAAAATCCCAAGCAGCCTCTGCCTGTGGTTATCCAATCCAGACACAACCTGAGCTTGCCAAAATCCCATTGGAAAAGGTCCTGTCATGGGAGAGTTCCTAATAATTAATCCTTTAGGAAGTTTTAGGTTGCTATTTTCTAAAGCTGGCCTCGAAACCCTGAGGTTTCCATTAAATATCAGGATATTTTCCTTGATCCTGCTGGGACTTGCAGCTGAACTCAGGGATTCCTGGAAAGGGTTAAAATGCCTGCCCCCCCTTTATCCCAGCCTGTCCTGCCTTTCCCAGCCTGATTTTAGCAATAAATCCCAAAAAACCCCAAACCTCCAACTAATTCAGGATCTTTCTCCTCATTCCCTCCTCTCCCTCGCCCTGCCCACGGGGCTGCAGCAACGTCAGGAATGCTGGGCTCTCAATGACAGCTCTGATCGGGATTTGAGGCTTGGAACGCTGTCCTGGAATGCCAAACCTCAGCCCTATTACATCAGAATCCGCAGATTTGGGAATGTTTCTCTGCGGTTTGCACTGGAGGAGCGAAGCCCTTGCCAATATTAATTTACTGAGTGTGTCTGTGCGTATTTATGGGATATTTTTATAGATTTTTATAGATCTGTCTGTGCAGGCAGCAGGGCCTGAAAAGCCAAGAAGAGGAGATTTCAAAGCTTTCAGGGAAAAATATCCTGGCGTGATTTTCCTGCTGCCAAGCTGGAATCCTCTTGGAGCTGGAAAAATGTTTGCCTCCATGGCAAAAAATAAAATAGAATAATAGTAATAATAATTAAAAAAAAAAATCTCACTCCAAGGTTGGAATTCTCAGTAATCCAAGAGTTTTGAGGCCTTAACAAAACATCCCTGAGTCCCATTCAGAAATTTCACTGGGAAGATCCACGTTCCTATGGTTGGGAATGGCCTTGGGAAGAGCCCCTGGCTTGGCAGGAGGTTTTTGGAAGGCTGAGTGCTCTGAGGGCCTTTCTTTGAAGGGAGGTTGGGTGCCAAGTGCCAAGACACAGAAATCCTCTCCTGGAGACCTCCTTGGAGAAGGAGGTTTCCCAAATCCTACCTGGAAAAGCCCTTGGGAAATGGGATTTCTTGGATGGGGTACTCAGATCCTTGGGGAAAGCCTTTGGAGCAAAAAAACTGAGATTCTCCACTCCCACTTCTCCCTCACTTGGAGCTCAGGACTGGCAATTCCCAGGAGCTTTTCCTCCTTGGATTTATCCAAAATCATCAAAGGAATTCCAAGTGTCCCAAGAGCTCCATGAAAACCACAAAGAACAACCAGGAAAGATCCTCCAGGTAGGAAAACACGGCTCTGCCAGCTGCAAGGACGATCTCCACGGTCTGAGGAGCATCCTTAGGGAGCTGAGGTGGATGGGAAGTGAAAGAATTCCCAGAAAACCACAAAGGTCATGATGGCCAAGCCAGGGACACCACCTGGAGCCCTGTCACTTCAGGAATTTCCCACCTGAAGTCTCCTGGAAGTCCACCCTGAGTGACCATTCCTGGCCATCCATTGCTGCAAGAGACCAAAGCTGGCCTTGCCACCAGCTAATTAAAGCGTGCTAATTAAACCAATGCAATGTAATTTAATTATCGCTTAATCAAAGTGTTCAGGGCTTTGAGCAACCCGGGCTGGTGGGGGTGTCCCTGCCCACGACACAGAGCTGGAACTGGCTGGACTTTAAGGCCTCTCCCAACCCCCATCAGTTCAGGACTCCACAATTCCATGACTTTGATTCCTGCAGGAACCCTCCACTCCTTCAGCTGTTGCCGTGTGTGCAAAAGGAAAAGGAAAAGCAGACGGAGCAGGGATTTTCTGGTGGCAAATCCTATGCTGAGTTTCAAGGAGCCGAATTTTTCCTTTCATCCTTTTAATTCCCCTTTAGCAGCACTCGGGCTGTGAAGCTGGGAGGGATCCCCGTGTTTTTGGAGGAATGGGAAAGCTGAGAAGGGTGGGATCAGCAGCACGAGGGGCTGGAAGCATAAATAAGGATTTTCCAGATGGAATTTCTGCAAAGTTTCTCCGGAGCTGCTGATTCGGCTGTCGTTAAGGACACGTTTGGAATGGGGGGGGGGGGGGTTTGCTGCCTGGAGTGATAAACAAAGCCAGAAAAATCTCTGTGCTTGCTTTTCTTGTCTTTTGCTTTGTTTTGTTTTGTTTTGTTAACAGGAAAATGGGACTAAATAAAAGCTAAATGGGATATTCACCAAAGGCACAGAACAGGCACTGACTTCCAAAGCCTCAGGGAAATCTCTGAGTGCTGATGATGCTGCTCCTGCAGGACTCTGCTCCTCTCATCCCTAGAAATTCCAGGCTCTTAAATCCTCCCTGACTGGGATCAGCTCTCACAAAAGACCCCCAGTTTAGCTTCAGACACCCCAGTCTAGCTTCAGACACCCCAGTTTACTCTCAGACACCCCAGTTTACTCTCAGACACCCCAATTTAGACACGCATGCCCATAAAAATCACCTTTAAGCTCCTTTCCATCCCAAACCATTCCAGGATTCTTGGATTCTATTTCCAGGAACCAGACCAAATCCATAGGCATGGAATGAGGATGGCACCTCGGGGTTAATTGAAATTATGAGCAAAACATCTCTCAGATGATTTTTTTTTTTTTTTTTAATCCCTCCACGGACTTTAAAACCTCTGCCCACGTCCTGCTGCAAATGCCTGGCACTTTGCCGGCATTCCTTCGTGGAATTGGGGCTAGAACAATCCAAACCCTCTCCTGTGCCGTCACTTTGAGGCTCCACAAAGTTGTTTGCTTTTCCCAGGACCCCAGAAAGCTCCGGGATCGCTGCTTGGAACAATGGAGTTTAGATAAAGCAGCCCTGCCACACGCTGGGCCCTTCCCATTGTGTTTGGGATGAGAAGGATTCTCCCGGCCCCTCCGAATTCCCGGGAAGACGTAAAAGCCTCCGAGCAGGAGGAGATGAAGACAGGGCTGAGGTTGGATTTTAGGATGGACCATCCTGCTGCTGGTTCCCAACCTCCCAAGTTGCTGCCTCTGACTCCCCTTTCCCGGGATTTTGGGATTTGGAGATCCAGCTCACTCTTGGGAAGAGGATGGGTTTGACCTGCTTTAAAAAGAACCTGTGCTTGGCATTCCTGATCTTCTGAGGGAGATGGGGATGGGGGAAATTCCCGGGGTTTGACCCAAACGTGGCATTGCTGCTGCCACTGTTGGATAAAAGTGACTGGAAAAATGATCCTGCTGCTATGGGCTGGATGTGTGGAAGGGAAGGGATCCACAGCCAGTGGTTCTATGGAATTTGGGGAGAAAAGGGTTAAAAAGCTGCCTGAGGTTCATCACTTGGCATTTGTGCTGCGTTTTATATTATTTTATTTATAAAGATGGAGGAGCTCCAGGAACACAGGTCACATTCACTCCTGGTTTTAAGGGAATTTGGGGAAGAAAGGAGAAGGGCCAGGCCGAAGATCCTGTAAACTCTGCTCCCTGTGTCCTTCATGGCCGGGAAGGGGGAACTTAGGGAGGAGTGTGGGAACAGAACCAATCCACAATAAATATGATCTGGAGCTGCTGGAGAGTCCAGAGGATCCCCTGGAGCTGCTGCAGGGCTGGAGCCAGGCTGGGAGAGCTGGGAATGTTCCCCTGGAGAGGAGAAGGATCCAGGGAGAGCTCAGAGCCCCTGGCAGGGCCTGAAGGGGCTCCAGGAGAGCTGGAGAGGGACTGGGGACAAGGATGGAGGGACAGCACACAGGGAATGGCTTTGAGCTGGAAGAAGTGGATTTAGATGGGATATTGGGATGGAATTCCTGGCTGGGCTGGAATTCCCAGAGCAGCTGTGGCTGCCCCTGGATCCCTGGCAGTGCCCAAGGCCAGGTTGGGGCACCCTGGGGTGGTGGGAGGTGTCCAAGCCCACCCAGTGCCACCCTTGCCATGGCAGGGACACCTTCCACCATCCCAGGCTGCTCCCAGCCCCAACGTCCAGCCTGGCCTGGGACACTTCCAGCCGATTTTTTTTCCTTCCTTCTTTAATATTATCCAGAATAAATCCGAGGAAACCCTTTCCCTTTCGGGCGACAGCTTCATCCTACCTGGCTGCAGGAGGACTCGGCCTCCAGGGCTGTCCTTTCCCATCCCACAGGGGGGATTTTCCCTGAGGAAGCAGCCCAGGAGCCGTCGCTCCCGGGGCAGCTACGAGCTGCTCATTCCGATGGTTTTTGACACGCTTTCCGAGCTGCTCCCTGTGAAATAATCCCCCCCCGTCGGGGCCAGGACACCAGCCCTGCTCTGGGGCCCTGTTTGCTGCTTGGGATCGTCTGAAAATTATCCCAGCGCGGCTAAAAATGGGAAAAACTCCCCACCTAAACAAACATGCCTGCCTGGAGATGCGTGGTGTTTATTTCGGTGTGGATATCTCCAGCTATCTATAGGTTCAGGCCTATTTCCAGAGATAGCCAGAAAATCCATATATTTATAGCCACAGACAGTTGGATCGCCTATATTTTTTTTTTTTTTTTTAAATTTTTTTTTTTAAAGCCCAGTTTCTTAAAATTCCCTCTGGTTGCATCTGATGTCCTGGCAAAGCTTTGGGTAAATGCAGCTGTTGGTGGTGACGCGGAGATGCTGCTCCCCAGGGAGGGAAAATAATAATAATAATAATAATAATAATAATAATAATAATAATAATAATAATAGAAAATAATCTCTCGCTCCAGACAACGGCTCCGTGTGGCCAAATCCGCCCCGCCCTGACATCCCTGCACACATTTGCTCCATGAAATCGGGATATCAAAGGGGGGTTTATTAATGCCAGGGCTGCGGTGCCACGGTGGGGTGTGACACAAGAGGCTTTCTGTGCTCGCTGGGAGTGACATCAGCACAAAGATGGGAAATAAATGATTTTTTTTTTTCCTTTCTCTTTTATTTCCAGAGTGGTTTTTCATACCCTGAGGGACCTGCAGTGGGTGCACAGATAGTGCTTCGTTTGTCACCAGAATTCAGGTATTTCTGATAAAATCAGGGAGCTCCATGACAAGGCACAGAATCGCTGAGGGCAGGGCAGGGCTGGGGAAAAGACCTCTTGCAAATACAAGGATGATAATAAAAGCATAAAATAAAATAACATAAAATAAAATAAAATAACATAAAATAAAATAAATAAAATTTAAAAATCTAAAATTTAAAATTTAAAATGTAAAATTTAAAATTTAAAATTTAAAATTTAAAATTTAATATTTAATATTTAATATTTAATATTTAAAATTTAATATTTAATATTTAATATTTAATATTTAATTAATATTTAGAATTTAAAATTTAAAATTTAGAATTTAAAATTTAAAATTTAAAATTTAAAATTTAATATTTAAAATTTAAAATTTAAAATTTAAAAATTTAATACTTAATATTTAATATTTAGCATTTAATATTTAATATTTAGAATTTAATATTTAATATTTAGAATTTAAAATTTAAAATTTTAATACTTAATATTTAATATTTAATATTTAATATTTAATATTTAATATTTAATATTTAGAACTTAAAATTTAAAATTTAGAATTTAAAATTTAAAATTTAGAATTTAAAATTTAAAATTTAGAATTTAAAATTTAAAATTAAAAATTAAAATTTAATATTTAAAATTTAACATTTAAAATTTAAAATTTAGAATTTAAAATTTAAAATTTAACATTTAAAATTGTAATAGTAATAAGTAGATGTTGTTGAAAATCTACTCCATGAAAAAAAAAAAAAGAATCCAAGGAAGGTTAATTAATGCCAGGGCTGCAGAACCACATTTAAATGTGACAAGAGACCTTCCGTGCTCTCTGTGAGCAAAGTCATCACAGCACTGGGGGAAAAAATGCATTTTTTCTCCTCTCTTTTATTTCCAGAGTGGTTTTCATACCCCAAGGCCCAATAAACCTGTGGATTCACTTTACTTGTCCCAATAATTCAGCCATCTGTGGGATAAAATCAGGGAGCTCTGTGACAGAGTCACTGAGGTGACTGCAAGTATAAAGTTCATAATGATAATAATGCTGACAATTAATAAATGGATGTCATTTAAAAGGATTTGTTTATCAGGGTTCTATTTCAAAGCTGGCAGAAACATTAATTTTTTTTCTGTGTTCTTTGCCCTGGGTAAGCACCACTTCAGTAGCCTGGTCATTTAATCTGAGCGGGTTTAATTTGCCTTACTATTAAACATTATTTCATTTGTCTTACTATTAAATATTATTTCATTTGTCTTACTATTAAATATTATTTCATTTGTCTTACTATTAAATATTATTTCATTTGTCTTACTATTAAACATTATTTCATTTGTCTTACTATTAAATATTATTTCATTTGCCTTACTATTAAATATTATTTAATTTGTCTTACTATTAAATATTATTTCATTTGTCTTACTATTAAATATTATTTCATTTGTCTTACTATCACGTATGATTCCATTCTCCTTTGTAGCTACGACAGAAAATTCCTGGCAAAAGATGCCTGAGCTTCGGATAATGAGGATTTTGGGATGGCTAATTGGAACAGCTCATTAAGGGAGAGCTGGTGAGGAGCAGTGATGGTCCCAGGGGGTGAGGACAAAAACGAGGTGACACGTCCTGTGAATGTCCCCTGTGCTGTGACCCCCCTGGGACACTCAGGGGACACAAACTGGGGCAGATTTTGCTTTCAGCCTTTTAAATCACCCTGGAGAGGGGGAAAAAAAAAAAAAAAATAAAAATTGGGCAACTCTGCTCTTCCTTGTGCCTTTCCTTTACGGACTCACCCTGACAGGTCGTGCCTGGGGGAGGATAAAAGGATGTTCTTTCCCTAAGGGAAATCTTGGATCTTGCACAATTCCCACCCCAGATGTGGCTGAGGGCGGTGGGACAGGGGAGGAGATTTCGGAGAGTCAAAAGTTTGTGCATTGATCAAGGTGCTCGATGACTCCAACTCCAGGAGCTTCCCAGGAAACTCTGGGGCTAAAAGAGTTTTTTTTTCCCACTTTGAGCTGGGAAAAATCCCACCAGACTGGATCTGGAAGGGAAATCATCCACCTGCTGGAGCAGCACCCAGTGCTCACAGCCCTCTGCTCCTTGTCCCTGTGAGGGAAAATATTCAGCAGCTCAGAGAGTTCTTTGCCTCCTTTCCCTGTTTTCCTAAATCACTCCATGCAGGAGCTGCTCCACTCCACTCTTAAGGAGAAGAGAGCAACCAAAAAAACCACAAAAAACCCAAAAGAAAACAACAACAACAACAAACCAAAAAAACAAAAAAAAACCCAAGAAAACCCAAACAAAAGCCAAAAAAAAAAAAAAAAAAAAAGCCCCAAACTAAACGAAAATAAAATAAACTAAACCCAGCCCCAACAATTCCTACTCTGTGGTTAGATTTCCAATGAAGAGCACTGTCCCCAAGGGGCTCTGGATCATCCCAAGGATGTGGTTATATCCTTATCTCAGCTGTCTGGGACAATCCCCCTGCAGATGATCAGCCCCCAGTGCCATGCCCCATCTTCAAAACCACTGAAATCCCAGAGGGCTGGGATAAATCCTTTGGGAATTACAGTGTGGGTGGGTGGGAATGTCATTCTCTGTGGGACAAGGAGGTCACATCCTCCCAGGGGACACCAGGGACAGCTTTGCTGCCACCTTAGCACAGAATTCCTTCCAAACTTCCACCATCACAGAGCCCCAGGCTGGCTCATGGATTGTGGTGGGGTTTTTTTTTTTGTTTTTTTTTTTTTTTTTTTTTTTTTTCCCCACCAGGCCCTCTCCATGTGCTTCGAAACCCTTTTCCAACTTTGGAGTGATGTCACTGCCTCCAAATTGTGATGACGCCAGAATTCATTCATGGATCATGGAAAACCAGTTGGGTTTGGGTGGGAAAGGATCTTAAGGATCATCCCATTCCACCCCTGCCATGGCAGGGACACCTCCCACCATCCCAGGCTGCTCCAAGTGTCCCATCCAACCTGGCCTTGGACATTCCCAGGGATCCAGGGGCAGCCACAGCTTCTCTGGGAATTCCATCCCAGCCAGGAATTCCATCCCAATATCCCATCTAAATCCACTTCTTCCAGCTCAAAGCCATTCCCTGTGTGCTGTCCCTCCCTGCCTTGTCCCCAGTCCCTCTCCAGCTCTCCTGGAGCCCCTTCAGGCCCTGCCAGGGGCTCTGAGCTCTCCCTGGATCCTTCTCCTCTCCAGGCTGGACGCTCCCAGCTCTCCTCTGGATTTGCTCCTGGTTTGATTCCACACGTGTTTGGACATTCCCTCCCACAGACAACCACACAAACATTGGAATTTTTGATAACAGCCTGGCAGCAAAAGGATTTCCTGCTGTGGCAGAGGGAGCCTCAACGCCATGGAACAACCTCCAACCACTTCTGAGCATCCCCAGGACCGCTCCAATTTCCCCCAAGATCCCTTCAGGAACGGGACCATGGCAGCTGCAGGAAACTTTCCTGCCTTTGAGGACAATTTTCCAATCAAATCATCGCCCATCAAAGCACCGTGTGGCTTTGGCAAGCTCGGGATGGGATTCCAAGAGGAGGAAGATGAGCTGGAGCCCATCCGGGGTTTTAGATGAGACAGAGCTCCGTGGGTTAGCCCGGCACGAGGCCAGGAATTCCTGCTGCCTGCAGGAATGGGAATGGGAATATGGGAATGGGAATGGGGAATGGGGATGGGGATGGGAATGGGGATGGGAATGGGGATGGGGATGGGGATGGGAATGGGAATGGGGATGGGAATGGGAATGGGAATGGGAATGGGAATGGGATGGGAATGGGAATGGGAATGGGATGGGAATGGGAATGGGAATATGGGAATGGGAATGGGAATGGGAATGGGAATGGGAATGGGATGGGAATGGGAATGGGAATGGGAATGGGGATGGGGATGGGAATGGGAATGGGAATGGGAATGGGAATGGGAATGGGAATGGGAATGGGGATGGGAATGGGAATGGGGATGGGAATGGGAATGGGGAATGGGAATGGGAATGGGAATATGGGAATGGGGAATGGGAATGGGAATGGGAATGGGAATGGGAATGGGGATGGGAATGGGAATGGGAATGGGAATGGGAATGGGAATGGGAATGGGAATGGGAATGGGAACAGGAATGGGGATGGGAATGGGAACAGGAATGGGAACAGGAATGGGAATGGGAATGGGAACAGGAATGGGAACAGGAATGGGACCAGGAATGGGAACAGGAATGGGAACAGGAATGGGAACAGGAATGGGAACAGGAATGGGAACAGGAATGGGACCAGGAATGGGAACAGGAATGGGGATTCCTACCCTTTCCCTCGTCTCGTTGGTGAGGAACTTGGCGCACTCGCTGTAGTTGGCCCAGGTGCGGTTGTTGCCCGGGACCAGCTCCCAGCTGCCGTTCAGGTCACACCGGCGATAAGCGTGGCCTGCAGAGAGAGCACACACGGAATGAGCAGGAAAAGGGGGGAAAATTCATCCCTGAGCTCGTCCATGCTGGGGCCTCCTGCCTGCTTGGCAGCTGGGCTGCAAAAACCAACTTTATTGATTTTATCCATTTTTTTAGCTGAGTGCTGTAGTTCAGGTTAGGTTTGGTGGGTTACGGGTGCGAGGTTTTAGTGTTTTTGGTTTTTTTAGTTTAGAGTAGGTTTAATAATTTTAAGAAAAAGGGAAGGGAAAAGAAATTAACTGTAGTTCAGGGAAATTTTTTTTGTCTCAGTTAGAAAAATTAACTAAAAGCAAAGAAGAGCCTTCTCTGCAGACAGGCAGTTTGTGAGAAGGATGCAGGGGAGCCGGGTGCAGACTCTGATAACAAAACTCTGCACTTTTTCTTTTCTCTTTCACTCGGTGAACTGATCTTAAAGCTGCAGGATTTAAACATTCAACCAACAGAACAGAGGATTTGGGGGACACAAGCATCATAAAGTTACACCGAGACACGGAGAAAGGCCACGGAGCTGTGGGGAGGCTCACACAGAGGGTTAATGGAGAAGGGTTATTTGTGAAAGGTGCTCCATCAGGGCCCTTGGCCTGGAGACCAGGAAGAGGAGAAGGAGATGAGCAGGAAAGCAAACCTGCGGCTGGGAGAAGTATTTTTAGAAAGGTTTTGTGGAAAACGGAGGCGGATTCGGCGCAAGCAGAGAGCAAAGTGCGAGCTGTGTGCAGGGGGTAAGGGCCACGCAGGGCAGTGCAGCCCTCTGAAAGGCAGAGTGTGCATTTGTGCCCGGCCTGCCTCTACAGCCACGCTCAGCCTTTAAGCCCAGCCCTTGGTGGAAGCTCAGCTGTTGGGTCTGCAAATGGAGAGGACTTGGAAAACCAAGAATTATCCTCAGAGTTCCCTGCGTCTCTCCCTGTGGAAGAATAAAGGTGATTTGTACAGTTTTGCTCTTTGTTTGCAGGTTCAGGTCACGATCAGAGTTTTTTTTGGTTTTTTTATCCCTCTCCTCCTCATGGGGATGCAGAAGGAAGGGAATGCAAGGTTTCATCCTTGGATTCAGCTGGCAGAGGAGAATACCCGTGCTCAGGTGTCTGTGTGGGAATTGTGGCATCAAGTGTGTGTTAAAATCCCCCCACAGGAAACAGGGATTAATCCCACAGAGAGAGAGAGAGAGTAGGGAACCTAAGGAAAGATGGAAAGGGATTTTTACAAGGGATGGAGGGACAGGACAGAGGGAATGGCTCCCACTACCAGAGGGCAGGGATGGATGGGATATTGGGATGGAATTCTTGGCTGGGAGGGGCTGGGATGGAATTCCCAGAGCAGCTGTGGCTGCCCCTGGATCCCTGGAAGTGTCCAAGGCCAGGCTGGATGGAGCTTGGAGCAGCCTGGGACAGTGGGAGGTGTCCCTGGCCATGGCAGGGGGTGGAATGGGATGATCTTTATGCTCCTTTCCATCCCAAACCATTCCAGGATTCTCTGATTCCATCCTCTAAGGGTCTCCATGGGGCTCCCACACTGCCTGAGGTACCCAGTGGATATCAGTGAAGTGAGGAACCCAAGCCATGTTGGAATATTGAGGGAAAAAAAGGGAAGGATTGCACTGAGGGAGGTCTAGGTTGGATATTGGGAAAATTCCTTCCTGGAAAGGGCAGGGTTGGAGCCCCCATGGCTGGAGGGATTTGAAATCCATGGATGTGGCACCTGGGGACACGGTCAGGGGTGGCCTTGGTGGTGCTGAGGGACCAGTGGACTGATCTGGGAGGGCTTTTCCACCCTAGAAAATTCCATGATTCTCTGCCTGCTTGTTCCTCCTGGCCTCTGAGGTGGAGAGTGAGATGTCACCAGCCAGGGGTGAATCCCAGCTCTCAGCCCCTGATGGAATAGTCAGGACAGGCTGTGAGCATCCAGGATTCCTGGGAATATCCTTCCTTGCTTTTTGCAATCCCCAGCAGCGCTCTGCCCCGAGCACAGAGTCTGAATCTCCTTTTTTTCCCCCCTCCTTGGGTGCTTGGAACATTCACTGAAGGGCCAAGTGTGCTCTGATCACTTCTAAAAACACCCTCAGACTTCCTGGCACCGCCAAGAAATGCAGAGCCTGAGGGAAAGGGAGATGAGGAATTCCCACATTCTGCACCCAGACACCCACCAGGGCTCTGGACACAGAATTAACAAAGCCTGAGGTGGAGAATCAAAGTTGGAAGGATATTTTTGGGGTTCTGTGGGTACCCAGAGTTCATGGGGTCAAACAAATCCCCAGGATTTACGACTGGGAGCTGTGAGCAGGTAACTGGTGTTTGGAATGGCACAGTCTGCGAGGGGCAGGTGGGAAATCTGTGACTCTGTCTGGGAAATTTGTCATTATTTCGGTTCCAACTGAGCTTTCCTTCCAATAATTTATGTTTATCCACATTTATCAATAATCACTGGCTCTTTCCTTTCCTTTCCTTTCCTTTCCTTTCCTTTCCTTTCCTTTCCTTTCCTTTCCTTTCCTTTCCGAGCCTTTCCTTTCCTTTCCTTTCCTTTCCTTTCCTTTCCTTTCCTTTCCTTTCCTTTCCTTTCCTTTCCTTTCCTTTCCTTTCCTTTCCTTTCCTTTCCTTTCCTTTCCTTTCCTTTCCTTTCCTTTCCTTTCCTTTCCTTTCCTTTCCTTTCCTTTCCTTTCCTTCCTTCTCCCTGGCTTTACTCCTGCTTGGAAGGGAGGCCCCATGTGAGGAAAAAAAGGGATGACAAAGAGAATTTTCTGGCAGCACAATAATTTATGTTTATCCACACGATGTCTATCCAGTATTCCCATTCCATCCTTTCCCCCGCCTTTCCTGCAGCTCGGAAGGGAGGCCCCAGGTGGGAACAGAGGGATGCTGGGGGGAATGTTGATTTTCCTGGCTGCCAGGGAGGCCCCGGCCGGGCAGCACACACCCACCTTTGTGGTTGAAGTCGTAGATGTACTCGGGGCACGGCATGGCCACCACCTTGCCGGGCACGCCCTCGGGCCAGCACACGATGCCGTCCCACTCCGGCAGGCAGAAGCCATCTGTGGGAGAGAGCAGGGACACAGGGGGGTCACTGCACCTGCCAGGGGACACCTGTGCCCACCTGGCTGGAGAGGAACAGGCCAGCCCTGCGTTCCCTTGGACAAACCCATCCTAGGGATCGTTGCCAATCCCTTCGTAGCGAGCGGCTCCAGAAGGTGCCGATTATCCCAAAGTTTTGTTGCACAAGGACAAACTGTGCCCGGCTCTGGGATCCCCAGGGTCAGTGGCACTGCTGGAGAGAGTCCAGAGGAGGCAACTCCAGAGAAGTTTCTCCCAGAGCTGGAGCCCCTCTGCTCTGGAGCCAGGCTGGGAGAGCTGGGAATGTTCCCCTGGAGAGGAGAAGGATCCAGGGAGAGCTCAGAGCCCCTGGCAGGGCCTGAAGGGGCTCCAGGAGAGCTGGAGAGGGACTGGGGACAAGGCAGGGAGGGACAGCACACAGGGAATGGCTTTGAGCTGGAAGAAGTGGATTTAGATGGGATATTGGGAAGGAATTCCTGGCTGGGCTGGAATTCCCAGAGCAGCTGTGGCTGCCCCTGGATCCCTGGAATGTCCAAGGCCAGGCTGGATGGGACACTTGGAGCAGCCTGGGACGGTGGGAGGTGTCCCTGCCCATGGCAGGGGTGGAATGGGATGATCTTCCCAGATCCAGGACCTGCTCTTGCCCTTGCTGGATTCCAGAAGTTTCCTCCCTGCCCATCTCCCCAGCCTGTCCAGGTCCCTCTGAAGGGCTCCACAATTCCTCGAGGCATCTCTTGCTCCCAGCTCTGTGTCCTCAGGGAACTGCTCTGCTTTGGGCTGCATAACTGCACCCATCCACGAAATTCCAGCTGCAGTGGAATATTGAGAAGGAAATGCCCAAAGCTGCAGATCTGCCCCAAATCTGCTCCCAGAGCTGTGTCTGCCCTCAGCCATGAGCTTATTTAGGGCAGGACACAGGAGCTACCTGGGAATCAAAAGGAACAGGAGCCACCTGCTCTCATCCACAAAAAAAAAACTCCTCTAGGAACGAAATCCAAACAGGGCCGAGATCTCAGAGCGTTCCCTGGATATCAAAGCTTCCAAGCACCCGGGAACTCATCCTCCCTCCCCAGTGTGATCTCCCGAGATGAAAGGAAAACCAGGATTGCTTCAAAGCAAGGGCTAGGGCCAGAGCCGACACGGATTAATTCAGTTTGGTGGTTTTTTAGGACATGAAAACCACCAAAAGTCTCCTCATTTAGCAGCTGATTTCCTATCTCTAATTGGGTGTGGATGAAAAGGACCAGACAAATTCCAGCCTTTCTTCTAAAGCATCAGCTGGGAGGGAGGGTCAGGAGCTGAAATTTCTCAACATCCGCGTGATAAAAAATGAGGGAAATAATTTATTGTATTTTCTCTGCTTAAAATCCCGCTAGGAGGAGAAAAATAATTTCTTATTCATGAGAACAGGGAATATCCTTCCCTCTGGCTCGTTACTTGCAGGATAACTTACACTGGGGAAAAAAGAGTTTATTTATTTCTTAGTTCTCTGGAAGGTACAAAAGACAAAGGAGAAAAAAAAAAAAACCAGAAACCAACACAGGGCCCCACAAAGTTTGGCTCAGGACAAAATGTTGATGTCCTTGTGGTCTTTTCCGCAGACAAGAAAGTAAATAAAGATTTAATGGAGCCCTCAAAGTGCTCTTGCTTAAAATAAAATCAGTCCTTATGACAAAATAAATCAATTGGAGTAAACATTGAAAGGAGCACAGTGGAGAAACAACTCTGAGAGAAAAATATTCTTCCAAAAGTGCTCTGAAATGAGAGGGGAAAAATCTCCCACTTTTCCAAAACCTTCACAGATTGCAAAGGGCAATTTCACTTTTAAGAGGTTTCATTTCACATCCCACCGAAATATGTGGCCAGAAAAGAAGAAAGTGCTAAATTCTGTGGTGGAAACATGGAAAAACCGATAACAAACCACACAATTATTGATTTTTGGGTACTTTGAGCCCCCAAAATCCTCCCCAAAAGCTGAAGGGAACAGTGGTGGAACACCTCTGGAATGCTGCTTTAGGGGGGAAAATCTTAGGGGGCCAAGAGCTGCCTTAGAAATATTTTAAAAAGATGATTTTTTGCATTTTTAAAATGTTGACCTCTGCATGGAAATGATTCCTTAAATGTTTTAATCCTGGAACTGAGTCATTAAAGCTGATAAGAATCCAAAGGGACTCAAAATTCGGGAAGTGTCTGAGCTTCCCAACAAAAGGATCCATGGCTGCTCCCAAGGCCTGAACCACCCCAGGGAAATCTCTTCCCCCTCCTCTCCATCACCTCGGGCCTCTCTCCCCCCATTCCTGGCTTGGAAAAAGCCATTCCAGGAAAACTTGGAGGAGGGATAAAACATCTCAGGGATCGTTTCCTGCCTGGAATTCCCCGGGGATGGATGAAGGGCAGGTGGATATTTGGGAGCTGCCACCTGGATATTCGGGATAACGCAGCTGTTTCCTGAAAATCCCGGGAGTTATGGGGGGAAAAGAGAGGATTTGGGTCAGGAGCAGGGATTGCAGGCAGGGAAACCCGGGGAGGAACATCCACAGGTCAAGCCAGGTGCCTCTGGAGCTCCTGGAATGATTTGAGGAGCTCCTACCTTGACTGAAACTCTTGGAAAACGTTTTTGAAATGGAAATAGGGACTGATATCAGGAACAGCCACACTTTGGGATTGTTGGATCCACGTTCCCGGGGTTTAACAAAGCTGTTTGTCCCCTCTGTGTCCTGGAGAGGAGCCTCACCATCCTCATCTCCCATCCCAAATCCCTCCAAGCCTCCCATCCAAGGAGATCTGGGAGCACAGGGTTTAAACCAAAGGAGGTCGGGTTCATTCCCACTAATTACAAGGAAGAAATTTATTGTAATGAGGGTGGTGGAACAGCTTTTCCAGAGATTTTGTGGGTGCCTCATCTCTGGAAGTGTCCAAGGCCAGGTTGGACACTGGGGCTTGGAGCAGCCTGGAATGGTGGGAGCTGTCCCTGCTCATGGCACGGGTGGATCAGGATAATTTTTAAGGCCTATCCAAACCCAAATCACTCCATGAATCTCTGATGAAACAGGAAAGGAAAATCCCATATTTCCCATCGTTCTGGAATCCAAACAAGCCATTCCCTTCTGTTTGTTTGCCCAAAGAGCTCCTCCAAACATATTTTTTTCTCCTGAATTTATAAAAACATTTGCAGTATCGACAACTTGGCTTCTCCCTTTGTTTTCCTTTTTCTCCCGGTCATTTCTCCAAGGAGATCCAGGCTGAATTCCAAGAAGAATGCAAAAAATTGGGGAAGTTTGGCCTGTTAAAAATGAGTCAGTCCCTCCTGAGACACTGGCAACAATACTCCAAAGCACTGAGAATTCCAAAGGATCCAGTTGGAAAAGTTGAAAAACCCTTGGAATTTTGGTGGGAATGAGTTCCACCGTGCTGTTTGGATCGATATCCATGTAGGTCAGGACATGGAAGCAGAAAAGTCAAACATTTCTTTCCTTGGAAGAAATAGTAGGATTCACGGGTGATGGAAGTCCAAAGGAATTCAGAAGCTATTTAGAAAACAAGGAAATCTCACACATATCCCAAAGTGTTTTGGCAATCCCGAAGGGATGATTTATCACCTTTATCCCTCAGGGATCTCCCTGTGGGTGAAGCTCCCCTGAACCCAGAGCTGTGTCTCTCATGGATGGGGACACAGAAGGTGGGAATGGCACTGGAATTCCTGGTGATTTGAGGACATCACCGACCACTTCAGTGCTGGAGAAATGAAACATGGGATCCCTCCAGGATCCCACTGGCTCTTGTCCACCAGGACAGCTCTTGGATCTCTCCTTCCCCCTTGAAGCACATGGAAGTTGCAGTCGTTCCAAGATGGGAACAAGCAACAACTCTCTTGGATGCCATTCCTGAAGGGAAACATGGGATCCCTCCAGGATCCCACGGGCTCAGGGACAGCTCCTATCCACCGGGACATCTCTTGGATCAATCCTTTCCCACTGAAAGCTGGAATCTCAGGGCGTGGAAGGTGAAGTCATTCCAAGATGGGAACATGTGAAAACACTCTGGGATGTCATGGCTGCAGGATTTCCCTTTGGAAGGCAGGAAGGCCAATCCCAGAATATTTTGGGAAGGGGCTGTTCCCAAATGCACCCTTGATTTGGCTTCCCCATCTAACCTAAGTCAGAATCCCAGAGGTTTTTTTGGTAGAAGAGAGAAAAGCAGGAGCAGATTGGGGCCACCCTGCTCAGGGTGCACAGAGAATTATTCCCTCCTTCCTGCTCCTATCCCATCCCCCTTTTCCTTTCCCTGTTCCTTTTCCTTTCCCTTTTCCTTTCCCTTTCCCTTTCCTTTCCCTTTTCCTTTCCCTTTCCCTTTTCCTTTCCCTTTTCCTTTCCCTTTTCCTTTCCCTTTTCCTTTCCCTTTCCCTTCCCACTCCTTTCCCTTTCCCTTTCCCTTTCCCTTTTCCTTTCCTTTTCCTTTCCCTTTTCCTTTCCCTTTTCCTTTCCCTTTCCCTTTTCCTTTCCCTTTTCCTTTCCCTTTCCTTTCCTTTCCCTTTCCTTTCCCTTTCCCTTTTCCTTTCCCTTTCCCTTCCCACTCCTTTCTCTTTCCCTTTCCCTTTTCCTTTTCTTTTCCTTTCCCTTTCCCTTTTCCTTTCCCTTTCCTTTTCCTTTTCCCTTTCCCTTTCCTTTCCCTTTCCCTTTTCCTTTCCCTTTTCCTTTTCCTTTCCCTTCCTTTCCCTTTCCCTTTCCTTTCCTTTCCCTTTCCTTTCCTTTCCCTTTCCTTTCCTTTCCCTTTCCCTTTCCTTTCCCTTTCCCTTTCCCTTTCCCTTCCCGCTCCTTTCCTTCCCCCCAGCCGGAACGGGACACTTGGCATGTGGAGAACACGTTGGAACCATCGGCGAGGCTCCCTGGCAGCTGCACAAATGCAAACACGGGCTCGAGGTGTTTATCCAGGGGCACGGAATATAAACCAGGCTCATTCCGGCACCCGGGAGACCACAGCTGGAAGACGCTGTGCGATTGTGGTCACTCCATTACGGGAAGGACATTTGGGGCATTGGAAAGGGAGGAGAGACCAAAAAAAATGAGGTTTTGGGATGGGAAGGGGGAGGAATCATTTGGGGATTGGAAGAGGGAAAAATCATTTGGGGATAAGAAGGGGGAGAAATCAGTTTGGGGATAGGAAGAAGGAAAAATAATTTGGGGATAGGAAGGGGCAGGAATTGTTTTGGGGTAGGAAGGGGGAAAAATAATTTTGGGATGGGAAGGGGAAGGAATTGTTTTGGGATTGGAAGAGGGAAACGTCATTTGGGGATAAGAAGGGGGGAAAATCATTTTGGGGATAGGAAGAGGGGAAGGATTGTTTTGGGATAGGAAGAGGGGAGGAATCGTTTTGGGATAGGAAGGGTAAGAAATAATTTTTGGGATTGGAAGAGGGAAAAATAATTTGGGGATAGGAAGGGGCAGGAATTGTTTTGGGGTAGGAAGGGGGAAAAATAATTTTGGGATGGGAAGGGGAAGGAATTGTTTTGTGAGAGGAAGGGGGAAACGTCATTTGGGGATAAGAAGGGGAAGAAATCATTTTGGGATAGGAAGGAGGAGGAATTGTTTTGGGATGGGAAGGGGGAGGAATTGTTTGGGGTTGGGAACGGGGAAAAATAATTTTGAGATAGGAAGGGAGAGGAATAGTTTTGGAATAGGAAGGGGGGATAAATAATTTTGGGATGTGAAGGAGGAGGAATTGTTTTGGGATAGGAAGAGGGGAGGAAACGTTTTGGGATAGGAAGGGGGGATAAAAAATTTTGGGATGTGAAGGAGGAGGAATTGTTTTGGGATAGGAAGAGGGAGGAATGGGGGCTTGGGGGGGCAGGAATTCAGTCTGGGGGTTTGCAGATGGGTTTCAAACCTGGCTGTGAGGGCGGGGGGGATGAGGGGCTGTGGATACACACAGGGGTGGTTTGGATGGAGGGGAGGAGTGGGATCCTCACCGATCCAACAGAATCAGGCTGGAAGGGACCAGAATGGATCAGCTGCTCCAGCAGGGCCATCCCAGAGCACAGGGCTCAGGGTGACATCCAGGTAATTCTGGAGGATCCCCAGGGAGGAGACTCCAGCCCCTCTCAGGTCTCTGTTCCAGCTCGGTCCCTGCCCAGGGCAGAAGTTCTGCCTCCTGTGCAGGGGCAATTCCTGAAATCAGTCCCTGCCCGTGGCTCTGGTGCCATTGCTGGGCCCTGGAGCAGAGCCTGGCCCTGCTCTGACCCTCCCTGCACTCAGCGACACCCAGGGATACTCAGGGACAGACAGAGACACTCAGGGACACCCAGGGATACTCAGGGACAGACAGAGACACTCAGGGACACCCAGGGATACTCAGGGACAGACAGAGACACTCGGGGACACCCAGGACTGAGGGTCCCTCTCAGCTGGGGCTCCTCTTCAGGCAGAACAGCCTCAGCTCCCTCAGCTTTTCCTGGGTATGGAGATGCTCAGGCCCCTCCTCATCCCCACTGGATCCACTCCAGAAGTTCCATGGCCATGGATGGAGGCAGTTTCTGTCTGTCATTGCTCAAAGGCCTTTTCTGACCTTCCCCCCAGTGGATCATGGCCAGGACATCCCTTCCACGCTCAGCCCTGCAGGGAATGGGCATGGGAGGGGATGGACCAGTCACAACACGTCCTGGCTCACCCCAGTCCCAAGTACCACCAGACAATTCCATGTCCCAGCTCCAGAGACACCTTCCTGACCTGACCAGGCAGTTCTGGACCCTGCCCATCCACCCCCAACCTCCCGACCCCGGGGCAGAACCACAACCTCCAACATCCCCTCGGAAACTCCCGACCTGCCACGGCTGGCACACCCCATTCCTTCCTCATTCCAGCACAATCCAGTCCTTCCAATCCCCTCCAGCCTCCCTCTGGTGATGCCTTTAGTTTGGAGTGTTCCTGTTCTCCTTGGATGTGCTTTTCTGATGGGCTGGGCTGATGAAGACAGAACAGTTCCTATTCCAGTTCACAACTCAAGGACAGTTTCTCCAAACTTCAGGCCCTGAGCACAAACTCCGTGGGAAGGTGGAGAGAACCCCTAAAAGTGTGAGATTTTGTGACCAACCCCTCCTTTCCTTCCACCTTGGAGCCATCCAGGCAGGGCCACCGCTGTGGCACTGACATTGCTGGGCTGTGGCTTTTGCCTCTCAATAAATTCCCATTTTATTCCCCTTAACTCCGTGTGCAGCCTCTGCTCCAGCTCCTCAAGGCATCGCTGGGAGGGAAAAATATCGCTCATATCAACCATGAAAATAAGGCTGATAATTAGAATCAGAGCTCAGGCACCCTTTGGAATGTTTCCCTCCCTTTCTCCGTGTTCCTTTGCAAATCTGAACCACAGACCACTCGTGCCTCTCACAATTCCCAAGATCCTTTCCTCCCGTGTGTTCCAAGCCCTGTCCAGCTGCTCTGTGGACATTCCTCAACAGCACTGGGAGCCCCTGGCCCATCGAACTTTGCAGGCACAGGCCCCATCCCGGTTTCAGCTCCTTCAAGTCCAGCGTGGTTCATATCCGTGACTCGGAGCTCCCTCATGCTCCAGAAGAACAGCCCGGTCTGTGATTCCATCCTCAAAGGTCTCCTGGTCCACAATTCCATCCTCAAAGGTCTCCTGGTCCACAATTCCATCCTCAAAGGTCTCCTGGTCCACAATTCCATCCTAAAAAAGTCTCCTGGTCCATAATTCCATCCTAAAAAGTTTCCTGGTCCACAATTCCATCCTCAAAGGTCTCCTGGTCCATAATTCCATCCTAGACACTCTCCTGGTCCACAATTCCATCCTAAAACTCTCCTGGTCCACAATTCCATCCTAGACACTCTCCTGGTCCATAATTCCATCCTAAAAAGTCTCCTGGTCCACAATTCCATCCTCAAAGGTCTCCTGGTCCATAATTCCATCCTAAAAAGTCTCCTGGTCCATAATTCCATCCTAAAAAGTCTCCTGGTCCACAATTCCATCCTAAAAAGTTTCCTGGTCCACAATTCCATCCTCAAAGGTCTCCTGGTCCACAATTCCATCCTAAAAATCTCCTGGTCCATAATTCCATCCTCAAAGGTCTCCTGGTCCATAATTCCATCCTAGACACTCTCCTGGTCCACAATTCCATCCTAAAAAGTCTCCTGGTCCACGTTGACCCCCCCAGTTGGTGTCCACTGGGGCAGTGACAGCTTTTCCAAGCCAAATCCGTGCTGGGAATATGGTCACAAGGGAATTTTGTGGAGTTTGGGCCACATCTGCAAGGATGGAGAGCAGGAACTGGGAGGAGATGGAAATAGCTGGAGAAATTATGGATTTCCAGAGGGCTGAGGTGTTTAGGGCTCAGGATGTCTCTGCCTCCCTAAATTCCTGAGGTACCTGAGGCTCCTCCCGACCTCTGGGAGCTCCTGGCATCAGGGAATGGTGCTGGACCCTCTGGAGAGGAAACCAGGAGCAGATTTTGGGGTTCCTCATGCCCAGTGAGAGCCTGGAATCAGTTCTAGGTCCTTTAGGGACAGTGAAGCCAAACTGGGATGCACAACCCAGGTAAACAGCCCCAGATTCCCAACTAAAAATAACACCTTCCCTGGGAAAATAGGTTTATTTATTAAAAAAACAACCCAGTTTGGAGCTGCAACACCTCAGGCTCAGAGAAAGGGTTGGCCATGGCCTCTGCTAATGACAGGGTTGTGCAAAAATCCCTCTTCTTTCCCCACAAAATGTCCCATCTCCTTTTCCAAACCAGGCAAAGACAAGCTTTTAATTCATGGATTAAAAAAAAAAAAAAAAGAGAAAAAAAGTCAGGTCTGATGGCTCAGGGCTGGGAATTTCACTTCATCCCCTTCCAGGTTTAACTTTGGGGTGGCATCAGCTGCCCACCAGGGCTGGGATGGAATATTTGTGTCGGGAGAAGAGAAATTTTTGGGTTTCCTGTTCTTTCCCGAAAGCTTTCATCTGGAGACTAAATTTAAGGAAAAAAAAGGGGAGGGGGGGGTGTGGGGGGAAGAGAAAGAGAAAAGGAGGAAACCAAATGCCTGTGGGGGAAGGGTTTTGGGGTTTTTTTGGTTTGGTATTTTGGGTGTCCAGCCCTCAGCCGAAGGTGGGGATGACGCACGGATCCCGCTGGGGCTTTTTGGGAGCTCCTGGAGCAGCTCAGCCTCGGCTCCCCAGGGCACAGATCCACGTGGGAGCCACAGGGATCCGGAGCCAGGGCTCAGACACACCTGGGAGGTGGCCAAGGGCCAGAGGATCCCTGTGAGCCATCCAGGGGGACAGCAGCCACCTCATCCTCCCAGAAAACTGAATTTTAACCTTTTTAGGGGGGAAAAAAAAAGGGAAATTTGGAGCAGCTGAAGAAAATCTGAAATTTTAGGGCTTTTTAGCCTTTTTATCCCCTGAGATTTTTCTTTGGAATATCAACCCTGCCTGCCAGGACACGCTCCCACTTTCTGGAATGGGGTCAAAGACTCTTTTCCTACGACCCCTGTGGTGAGGATTTTCCCAGGAGAGATCCCCCTCAAGTCCTCAAGTCGTTGCCCCGGGGTCAGGAATTTTAAGTAGAGATTTTCTCCTTTCCCAAACATCCGACACCACAGGGCTGGCCCTGGGTTGGAGTTGCTCCAGGATGATCCCAGAGGGATTCTGCCTCTCCAGGCTGATCCCTTCCAGCAGAGCTGAACGTGGATCTTTTCCCTCACCACAAACAATTCCCTAAGAAAGGCTGGAGAAATCCCATCCTTGGATCACTGTGGAATGGGTTTTCCTGAGGATCTCCCCAAAAGTTCTGCTTCATTGTAGGCCTATCCTTTCCCCTTCTTTGGAATAACAAATCCAGCAGGGATTTGGAACTGGAAACCAGATCCAGGATTTATTTTGCTCCAAGCCAACCCTACTTTTCCTCATCAAATTTTCCTTTTAAATCCTATCTGCAAATAGGAGCTGGAGCATCATGGTTGTAGATTGTTGCCCTTCCCAGATTTTTCTTTGGGATCTGCAGTGAGGGAAGAGGTGACAGGATGAGATTCTCCCTGTGGATGAGGAGGGCACAAGTCTGGATATCCCTGATCACCAAAACAGACACCACATCCCAAATTCTGCATCATCCCAGAAGGAAAGCACTGGACCCAACCACTTTCCCTGCATCCAAGGGCGCCTGAAATCCCAAAACCCGTGGATGGCAGCTCCTTGGAAAAGTGGGAAGAACTTTTCCAAATTGGAAAACTCTTTGCTGGCACCACAAACCCCTTAAACCATCTCGGGGGCAGTCTGGCAAATCCCTGCCTTGTTTGGGAAGTCCTAAAGGGAATTTCTGGGGTATGAAATCCTAAAAAACATTCCTTGTGAAAGGCTGAGTGGGAATTGCTCCTGCCTTTGGATTAGTGCAGATTAATTGGATCTAATTCTCCTCTGCTAATGAGTGAAGTCTCCAAAGCCTTGAGATCCTCTCAGGATTGCTCCTCTTGGACAATTTGGGATTGGATTTGCTGTAGAGGATGGAGCAGGGAGCCTGAGGAGCTCAGAGCAGCTTTTTCCAGAGGCAGGATTCACATCCATGGGATTGAACCACCCACACATTGGAAATTTTCTCTTCCAGCCCCAGATCCAGGGGATCCAAATCCTTGGGATCCGCTTCCTTTGCTCCCCCTCTGGGGAAAGGGCCCCAAAATCCAGCTGTCAATCCCATCCCTATCCCTGCCCACAATGCAGGGGGATCCATCCCAAAAGCTGGAGAAGGGGCAGGGCAGCAGGGCCGGGTGGGCAGGGAGACACCAGCAGGAAATGCCTTGGCCCACGTGCTCATTAACGACGTGTTAATTGGGCACGGGGGGAGGGGACAAAGGAGCAGCACAGGATGTGGCTTGAGGTTTCCTGATGGAAAACAGGAGGCTTGGAATCAAAGGAAAGCCGAGATTTTATGGCCCCTCGCTGGTGTTTCCAAAAGCACCGGGAGGGCAGGTGGCAAAGCTGGGCTTGGCAAAGCCGGGCTTGGCAAAGCCGGGCTTGGGGGCTTTTCCCACAGCACTCCCCAAGAGAACAGAGAGCCGAGCTGCAGGAACATCGTGGCTTGTCCCATTTTCCCTGGAAACAGAGGGAAGTGCGACAGGACACTCACCCAGGGGACTGCAGGGTCCCTCAGCTCGCCGGGAATGAACACTTGGGAATGTGGGGAAAGGAACCAGCGGGGGGTGAGGATTTGCTCCCCACATGAGAGAGTTCTGCCCTTCCTCCTCCCCCCAGCCCCACAGCTGGGAGCGATTTTCCAGCCCAAAATAGAAAGGAAGAGGAAGGAAGAGGCTCAGCAGAGCTCGGCCCTTCCAAGGAGAGAGAGTGAGGAAGGAGAAAGGTCTTGGAGAGAGGTTTTGTTTTCCTTATCGCTGTTTGCAAAGGATTTTTGGGATTTGGAATAGTGCCCAGGGCTGGAGCCAGGCTGGGAGAGCTGGGAATGTTCCCCTGGAGAGGAGAAGGCTCCAGGGAGAGCTCAGAGCCCCTGGCAGGGCCTGAAGGGGCTCCAGGAGAGCTGGAGAGGGACTGGGGACAAGGCATGGAGGGACAGCACACAGGGAATGGCTTCCACTGCCAGAGGGCAGGGATGGATGGGATATTGGGATGGGATTCCTGGCTGGGATGGAATTCCCAGATTTGTTGTGGCTGCCCCTGGATCCCTGGAAGTGTCCCAGGCCAGGTTGGATCCCCCTGGGACAGTGGGAGGTGTCCCTGTCCATTCCAGAGGGGTGGATGGATCTTTAAGGTCTCTCCCAACCCATTCTGGAATTCTGAGATCCCAGAGCTGCTGGTTGCTGCTCTCCATTGGCATTGCTTAGAATAATCAGGGCCATAATCCCACAACTCCCACATCCTCCTGGACCCTCAGCATTTGGAATTCTGCAGCAGAACAAGCCTGGGACAACTTTCCTTTCCAACACCTCGTGCTGAAACCTCCTCCTGATGGAGCTATCCTGAAAATCCAATTCCCTGGGATGCTCCAACTGCCTCCTGCCCTCCCAGCTCTGCATGTGGGGCTGAGGGGAAGGGTTGGGAGCATTGGGGACGGATCCAGCTGCGGCCCCGGGATTTGGGGAGGAGCGGGGACGGATCCAGCTGCGGCCCCGGGATTTGGGAGCAGGGGGGACGGATCCAGCTGCGGCCCCGGGATTTGGGAGCATTGGGGACGGATCCAGCTGCGGCCCCGGGATTTGGGAGCATTGGGGACGGATCCAGCTGCGGCCCCGGGATTTGGGAGCATTGGGGACGGATCCAGCTGCACCCCCGGGATTTGGGAGCATTGGGGACGGATCCAGCTGCGGGATTTGGGAGCATTGGGGACGGATCCAGCTGCGGCCCCGGGATTTGGGAGCATTGGGGACGGATCCAGCTGCGGGATTTGGGAGCATTGGGGACGGATCCAGCTGCGGCCCCGGGATTTGGGGAGCATTGGGGACGGATCCAGCTGCGGGATTTGGGAGCATTGGGGACGGATCCAGCTGCGGCCCCGGGATTTGGGGAGCATTGGGGACGGATCCAGCTGCGGCCCCGGGATTTGGGGAGCATTGGGGACGGATCCAGCTGCGGCCCCGGGATTTGGGGAGCATTGGGGACGGATCCAGCTGCGGCCCCGGGATTTGGGGAGCATTGGGGACGGATCCAGCTGCGGCCCCGGGATTTGGGAGCATTGGGGACGGATCCAGCTGCGGCCCCGGGATTTGGGGAGCATTGGGGACGGATCCAGCTGCGGCCCCGGGATTTGGGGAGCATTGGGGACGGATCCAGCTGCGGCCCCGGGATTTGGGGAGGAGCGGGGACGGATCCAGCTGCGGCCCCGGGATTTGGGGAGCAGCGGGGACGGATCCAGCTGCAGTCCCGGGATTTGGGAGCAGGGGGGACGGATCCAGCTGCGGCCCCGGGATTTGGGAGCATTGGGGACGGATCCAGCTGCGGGATTTGGGAGCATTGGGGACGGATCCAGCTGCGGCCCCGGGATTTGGGAGCATTGGGGACGGATCCAGCTGCGGCCCCGGGATTTGGGGAGGAGCGGGGACGGATCCAGCTGCGGCCCCGGGATTTGGGAGCATTGGGGACGGATCCAGCTGCGGCCCCGGGATTTGGGAGCAGGGGGGACGGATCCAGCTGCGGCCCCGGGATTTGGGAGCATTGGGGACGGATCCAGCTGCGGCCCCGGGATTTGGGAGCATTGGGGACGGATCCAGCTGCGGCCCCGGGATTTGGGGAGCATTGGGGACGGATCCAGCTGCGGCCCCGGGATTTGGGGAGCATTGGGGACGGATCCAGCTGCGGCCCCGGGATTTGGGAGCATTGGGGACGGATCCAGCTGCGGCCCCGGGATTTGGGAGCATTGGGGACGGATCCAGCTGCGGCCCCGGGATTTGGGAGCATTGGGGACGGATCCAGCTGCGGCCCCGGGATTTGGGAGCATTGGGGACGGATCCAGCTGCGGCCCCGGGATTTGGGGAGCATTGGGGACGGATCCAGCTGCGGCCCCGGGATTTGGGAGCATTGGGGACGGATCCAGCTGCGGCCCCGGGATTTGGGGAGCATTGGGGACGGATCCAGCTGCGGCCCCGGGATTTGGGAGCATTGGGGACGGATCCAGCTGCGGCCCCGGGATTTGGGGAGCATTGGGGACGGATCCAGCTGCGGCCCCGGGATTTGGGAGCATTGGGGACGGATCCAGCTGCGGCCCCGGGATTTGGGGAGCATTGGGGACGGATCCAGCTGCGGCCCCGGGATTTGGGAGCATTGGGGACGGATCCAGCTGCGGCCCCGGGATTTGGGGAGCATTGGGGACGGATCCAGCTGCGGCCCCGGGATTTGGGAGCACTCACCGTGCACCTTGGGCACCTTGGCTTTCAGGTGGCGCTCGCACTTGGCCTTGGCCTTCAGCAGGAGGAAGATCTGCTCCTCCTTGGTGATGACATCGTCGGCATCCACCTGCAGGGAAGGGACACGGAGGTCAAACTCCAACTCCAAACCCTCCTCTGCATCCATAAATTCCTCAGCCTCCCCCAGAGAATCCCGGCTTGCTCTGCAGTTGTGTCCCAAGGAGCAGCTCCGCTGTGGAATTATTATCCCTGGATATGGCAGAGGAAACACAGGCTGGGAATGATCCCATTGTGCACATTCCCACATGGAAGCAGCAATTTTGGGATGGAGCATCCCGGCTTGCAGGGATCAGGCTGCTGTCCAGGAGGAAAACGTTCCTAGTAAATAATTTAATGCCAAGGACTCATCTCCTCTTAGGAATGACAACTTCCCGTGCTGCTCTTCCTCTGCACGGAGATTTCACCACAGGCATCAGGCTCCAGAAAATCCTGCCTGAATCCCAGGAATGTGTGGAGGGATCTGACAGCATCTCCCCACCCTCTGCTCCAGGGAGAGCTCAGAGCCCCTGGCAGGGCCTGAAGGGGCTCCAGGAGAGCTGGAGAGGGACTGGGGACAAGGGATGGAGGGACAGGACACAGGGAATGGCTTTGAGCTGGAAGAAGTGGATTTAGATGGGATATTGGGATGGGATTCCCAGAGAAGCTGTGGCTGCCCCTGGATCCCTGGCAGTGCCCAAGGCCAGGTTGGATCCCCCTGGGATAGTGGAAAATCCCTGCCCATGGAATGGGATCATCCTTAGGATCCCTTCCAACCAACCCATTCCATGATTTCCCTGCACTCCCCGAGCCACCCCTATCCCAAATCCAGGTTCCTTCCCTCCTTTCCAGTTCATTCCCTTTGCCAAGCCAGTAACAGGAACCAGCTGAGGGCCAATTAACTCCCGACAAAAACTCCCTCCAAATGACATAACGAGGGTTAATGAATCCCAGCTCCCAAATAACCCGGGATTCGATTTCCCAGCGGGCTCCCAGGGACAGGAACGGGGGCAAGGGACTCGCAGCTGTGGAGT
The DNA here is from genome assembly GCA_037013685.1 of Acridotheres tristis. Classification (NCBI taxonomy): domain Eukaryota; kingdom Metazoa; phylum Chordata; class Aves; order Passeriformes; family Sturnidae; genus Acridotheres; species Acridotheres tristis. The sequence goes on from CM072895.1 coordinate 1,261,505, forward strand.
TAAATCTGATAAAGGGCCGGGAGTAAAACAGGAGTTGGGTTTTCATGTCCTTGGAACAAATCCAGCCTGAAAAACCCTTCAACAAGCGGGAGCCGCTCCCAAACCGCGTCCACGTTAATGGGAACAATTCCAGCCTTTCCCAGATGTTTGGCCTGTCCACATTTAAGGCACCATCCCTCATTTCAGCTTGGATTGGGAACAGAAAGCGCGGGGTCAGCTCCCTCTGGCACACGGATCCGCACAAAGCCGGAGGAGTTAGGCTGGATTTAGGGGGACGGGACCTCAGGAATTCCAAGGGATTCATCCCAAGCACGCTCAGCCCTCAACTCCTCTGGCTGCGCTGGGAGGGATGCACAGAAAACACATTTTGATTCCCAGAAATAAAAGGGGAAAAAAAACTCCAAGGGCTGGGCAGAGGCTGAGCTCCGAGCTCAGCTCAGGTTTAATTTCCTAAACCTGCCTGATCCTTAAAAAAATCCACTAAAACCGACCCCACATTCCCTCTTCTCCTCCCAAAAAATTGTTTAAATGATTAAAAAACCCCCTATTTTGGACCTGACTTTGTGGGTTTCCCCTTGGTCAAAGAGGTTGAAATGTGAATGTAAATAAATTTATGGATTAAAACAGAGATTTTTCACTGAATCCTGGTGTTTGAAGACATCAGCTCTCAAAAGCTTTTGGGAAAACTATGGAATGGTGCTGGAAAAATCCCATAAAACATCCAGGGGAAACCAGGCTGGGAGTTTGGAATTTGGCATTCCCTCTGTCCCAACCCCCTGTGGGGACATTTCAGAGCCTCCATGGGGCTAAAAGATCCCTGGGGATTGAGGATTATCCAACCCTGGAATCCTCAGATTTGGAATCAAGGGACAGCAGCTGGCACAGCACAAACACCTGGAGCACCTCTGGATCTTCCAGCTGCTGGAGGAATTTCAGCTCCCTAATTGCACATTTCCCTGATTTTCCTTGGATTTTCCTGCCCTGGATCTCCTGATTTCAAGGCAGAGTTTCTCTGCTTCTCTTCCCAGCCTGGCTGTCCAAGGTTAAAGGAATCCATGGGAATATTTTCCTCGTGAAAACTTCCTGATGTAAGGCTGGACGAAGCTTTCCCTTGGAAAAACAATCCCAACACCTGATCCAAAAAAAAAAAAAATTCTGGGGGAATGGCCTTGCTAAAACCATTAGGTTTTGTGCCAATTTTTGGGAATCTGGAGATTCCCAGGCAGCAAAAGAAGCAGCTCCACTTCCAGGAGTGCCCAGGTGGGATTTGGGAAATTCAGGATTTGGGAATGGCTGGGAATGAAGCAGCTGCTGCTTTGGAGAGGATTTGGATCCTTTTGGATGGAGAAAACCAGGGATGGGGATCTGTAGGATGTGGGGAAAGGAAGGAAATGAATCCCTAACTTGCAGGATTTGAGACTCAGATGAAGAGAACAAGGACACAAAAAATCCCAACAAATCCCAACCAGAAATGGACAAAGCCCAAATCCAGCAGGAGATGGAAAATCCAGAGCCTGGATGCAGATTCTGGGGGCAGGAATGTCCTAAACTGCTGCTGCCCCGAAGCTGGGAGGTGACAGCCCTCAAGTGTCACCCCTTTTCCTAAACTGGCCCCTCCTGGAATTAGGCTAGGATGGAGAATTGGCCAAAAGAGGGATATTTCCATCAATATCCATGGATTTCTTCTCTTTGTAAGGCCACCTGTGCCAGGCTGAGAATCCCAAAATCCACATTAATATCCAGAATTTGCTCCAAGTCCAGCACCATTTATTCCATGAACTCTCTTCTGCACAGGACAATGAAAAAGGAGATGAAAGGCACTGGGAATTTTTCATCCCAGTGAATTCCAGAGCCAAAAACCTCCTCAGGATTCTCATATTCAATATTTCCCTCCTCTTTTATCAAATTCCCACGTGCCTTCACCTTTTTAACCCGCCCCCAAAAAAAATCTCTCATCCTGCCAAAACCATTTAACCAACAGAAAGGAATAAATACAGGATCTATTTTTCCCAGTAATCCCTGCCCTGATGAAAAACTGGGAATATCCAGGACGGGTTTTACCAACCTGAGCTATTCCCTCAGAGTATTTACCTTCCCACAGCAGCTGGAATTTATTCCATCCTCAAACCAGCACCTGAAATAAATTGGATCAGCCTTTTTTGGGATTTTTTCCCACCCCACTCCCTTTTTTTTCCCATTAATTGGCCACTCAGGAGCACTGAGAAAGTTTTTTGAGGAGGAATTGCTGCTGATGGGAATTCTGGGAGAAAGAAGAACATCCAAGGGAAGGTAGAAATTGTCCTAGAGCTCCCAAATCCAGCTGTTTTGGAGGAAGAGGTCGAGGTTATCCTGTCCCTGCAGACTTAATCCCTCTAAAATCCCTCTAAAAGCTGCCAGCAAATCCCTTTAAATCACATTTCCCTCAAGTTCCTCAGCAGAAAGTCGTGCACTGAGTTTCTTGGAATTCAGTTGATCCAAGGAATTGTTTTATCCCGAGGGATGCAGGGCCCTGGGTGCTCTGCTGGTGCAACTTTTCCCTGAATTCCTGCAATCCCACCCCAGGAGCACCTGGAAGGGATGGAGGCTCCTCCCTGGCCTTCCCAGTTTTCCCATCAAATCCCACCTTGCTCCATCATCCCCTCCTCTCCTCCCAGTGCTGGAAAAGAAAAGTTCCTCGTGGGGAGAAGATGTGGGAATGTCGCTTTTCCCTCCTTATCCAGAGAAAACAGAAATGCCGAAGGGAAGGGGGGACACAACAACTTTATCCCCAGGCTGTAAAATCCACTTGGATCCCTTTCCTTGCCCCCCAGCTGAGCCCGTGGGGATGGATGAGGATGTCCAGGGAATGGAAATTCCCTGGCTGATGTCCCAGCCGTGAAAGCAAACCCCAAATGTCCCTGGGGAGATCCCGCTCATCCTCGTTTCTGGGCCTCATTTTTGGGAATAACGGGGTGCTTTCTGTGCCACTTCCCTGGGGCACCTCAAAAAGCAGCTCCAGGAAAACAGATTTGTTGGGATTGAGGGTGAGGAATTCTGGGATCGGCTGGGAGAGCACCAGGAAATCGCTGAGAAAGGGAAAAGGGGGAGAAAGAAGGGAAAAGGGAAAATATTGCAATTCTGGAATGGTTTGGGTTGGAAGGGACCTTAAGGATTATCCCATTCCAACCCCGGGATGTTTTCCACAATCCCAACCTGGCCTTGGACACTTCCAGGGATTGGGAATCCACAGTTTGCAGTCAGCACATGCCATTTATCCAGGAGAACTGGGATTCATGGTGCCTTTCCAGGAACAGCAATTTAGGGACAACATTTTTAAATCCCAAAGGATTTCCTGTTTTCCACCTCTGGAGCAAACGAGGTGGGACCCAAGTGGCTGAGCTATGGAAAAATCAACTTCCAAGAAAGGAGAAAATTCCCATAATTTCCTATCAGGCTGCCTGAGCAGGGATGTCCTTCCCAGAGATCAGAGCATGGAGCTGCTGCAGAGGGATCAGCGAGGGCTGGAATTTTATTCCTGGATCATAAACAATCCCCACGGCACTCTGCACTTCAGGAATGATTCATGCCATCCACAATGGCTCAGCTATTCCCAGGAATCCCATCCTGGGCTTCCTCCTGGTCTGGAGAAGGCCTGGCCTAACTGGAGCCATCCCCATTTCTCCATAGCTCCCATGCGATGAGCCAAGCCTCACTCAGCTAAACTCGAGATCAAGGACTAGGCCTAGACCAAGGCAGGATCAAAGCAGATCTGTGAGAAATTCTGGATTTCTCCCACTGCTTCCAGAGCAGCTGAAGGTGATTCCCAGCTCCCATGGCTTGGAGATTCCCAAAGTGCTGCTCCTGGGTCCCTGTGTCTGGCTGGGAGGAGCAGAAAGGAATGTTGGGAAAACCGGGATTGTTCTGGCAGGGGTTGGGTTTGGTTTGGCTCACACCCACCCCTCCCTTCCTCTCTTCTCCAAGGGATGATCCCAAGAAATGTGACCTGGAAGAGTCCCAGGAGGATCATCCAAGTGCAGCCCCTGTGATCCTGAAATCTTTTAAGGGAATCTGTCCCGGATATGTGACGGATGCCCTTGGACACAGCACCAGAAGAAATGGATTTTCCTGGACTCTCCATGGGAAAATCCCAGTCCTTCCTTCCCTCTCTCCAGCCCAATTCCCTTTTTCCACACACAGAAACTTCCAAGCAGCTGGGATGAACCAGAATTCCTTAATTCCATCCTGATGTATTCCCTGGATTTCCTCCCACCAAGAGCCAGTGCAGGACAAAAATCTCGATTCAATTGTGAGATCAAATCTTTTAAAAAAACCCAACTTCGGATTTTTATTCCTCAGCCCAGCAGCAGAAGAGCTGTGGGATATAAAGCAGAATATTCCCAGTGGGAATGTGCTCAGGAAGAAGATTCCAGCTCTTCCCAACTCCCAGGAAATGGGATTCTCTCCATTTCCCTCTGAATTAAAGAAGAACGAAGGATTCCATGGAGGTGTTAATTGAAAGTTAATTAAGGCAGCAATTAAAGGGAAGGGCTGGGAGTCAACACCTGAAATTAAGCAGGAAGAATGAATTCCTTATTATTTTATAGGAATTGCAGTGAATTCTGCTGATTCTAGTCCATTAATATCAATAATTAATGCACCACTGTCCCACCTCAGATGCTCAAAATGAGGCAAAATTCGGATTATCCATAAAAATCACCAATATGGGATCTGTTTTCCAAGGCCACGCTTCCAAATCCCTTCAGTTTGCTTCCAAACCCTGCCAATCCAAGCTTTTCCTGCAGTGCTTGGGAAGAGTCGTTAAAATGCTGATTCCAACATCACTGAATTCCAGGAAATCCCAATTTTCCTGTTATCGGCCACAAAAGTGAGAGGAATCCCAATTTTTGGTGGAAATGGATGGTCCTTAAGGTTCCTTCCCACCCCAACCATTCTGGGATTCTGGGATTTAGGTTCCACTGATTGATTGGGATTGGTTTCCTATGAAGATGCTCCACTGAGGACATTCCCACTTTATCCTCAGGATCCTCTTCCATCCCACTGGCACTCATGGAATTCTTCTTATTCATGGAATATTTCCTATTCATGGAATATTTGCTATTCATGGAATATTTCCTATTCATGGAATTCCTCCCACTCATGGAATTCTTCCCACTCATGGAATTTTTCCTATTCATGGAATTTTTCCCACTCATGGAATTCTTCCTATTAATGGAATATTTCCCACTCATGGAATATTTCCCACTCATGGAATTCTTCCTATTCATGGAAATTTTCCCACTCATGGAATATTTCCTATTAATGGAATTCTTCCTATTCATGGAACTTTTCCCACTCATGGAATTTTTCCCACTCATGGAATTTTCCCACTCATGGAATTCTTCCTATTCATGGAATTTTTCCTACTCATGGAATTCTTCCTATTCATGGAATTTTTCCCACTCATGGAATTCTTCCTACTCATGGAATTTTTCCCACTCATGGAATTCTTCCCACTCATGGAATTCTTCCTATTCATGGAATTCTTCCTATTAATGGATTTTTTCCCACTCATGGAATATTTCCCACTCATGGAATTCTTCCTATTCATGGAATATTTCCCACTCATGGAAATTTTCCCACTCATGGAATTTTCCCACTCATGGAATTCTTCCCACTCATGGAATTTTTCCCACTCATGGAATTCTTCCTATTCATGGAATTTTTCCCACTCATGGAATTTTTCCCACTCATGGAATTTTCCCACTCATGGAATTTTTCCCACTCATGGAATTTTTCCCACTCATGGAATTTTCCCAATCATGGAATTTTTCCCACTCATGGAATTTTTCCCACTCATGGAATTTTCCTCACTCATGGAATTCTTCCCACTCATGGAATTTTTCCCACTCATGGAATTCTTCCCCCTGGGAAAGTTCTTGTCCTCCTCAAGCCCAACTTTTCAAGCCAAAAGGGACCTGTGGAGGTGACACCAATTCTCCTAAGGAAGCAGAGCCAGGATTTGGGATCACCTGTGGCCCCTCCATTGTCCTGCACCTCCCTGCTCTGGGTAAAAAAAAAAACAGGAATATCCCTCAAGAGGCAGAACACCCTCAGGATTCACCTGGGAATTCTGAGTGATCTTGTCTTACTCAACTCCAGACTTTCAGATCCTGCACACCTTGGTGACTCCAAGCTCCCTATGGAATTCCATCTGGGAATGTGAAAAGCAGATCCAGCCTTCCTGCCTCAGTTTCCCACACTCCCAGCAAAGCTTCTCCCCTTTCCCTGCTTTAACCCTTTGGATTATCCTGGAATTTTTGGTCTGTCTGCCTCAGGAGGAGGAAAAGATGGATTTGGGAGCAATGAGCTGGAGAACCAGGAATGGGAAAAGAGCTCCTGCTCCCAAATTCCAGCCTTCCCATGGCCAAATTATCCAAAGGTTTGACTAAAATCCCAATGCAGACTCTCCAGGACATGCTGGGATTGATTCCTTTTCCCCCCCTTCTTTCCCCCCCCCCCTTTTCCTGGTTTTTCCTCCTTCCAAAGCACCAACCCCTCACCTTCCAGCAGCCCTGACCAGGAATCAACTCAGGATCACTCCATGGCCTCAGGCAGCCCAGGAATTTTGGGAGAGAGGCAAAATCTTGGCATGACTTCCCCGCTGCAGCTTGGAAAGCTGGGATAGCACAAATCCTTCAGGTCAGGATAACCCGGAGCATTCCTTTCCCCTGGAGCATTTGTTCAGACAAACTAATCCCAGCAATTCCCTTTTCCACGGGCACAGACCTGGAGCAGCCCTCCCATGTGGAGAAACTGAGCTGGAAGCAAAACTCATCCCAAAGGGGCTCGGGGGATGTTCCCGAGGTATTTCTGCTGGAAATGGTCAATCCCACATCCCTCCCCGCTGCCCCGGCTGGGATTTGGGATTGACTCCTGCCAGGTCACGTCTGCTGGTGGCACCGGGAGAGGCGGGATCCGTGCCCTGGGAATGCTGTGCCAAGGCCGTGGGGCAGCTGTGGGCTCCGGGCCACGTTCCTGCTGCTCCGAGTGTGCCAGGAGCCACAGCCAAGAGCTGGGAAACCTCGGAGAGCTCCCGGTGCCAACAGCTGCTCCCTCGGGATCATCCACGGATCATCCGCGTGGGACACGCTGGGCAGCACGAGCAGGACTCGGGGCACGTCCCAGGAGACACCAGGGACATGTTCCAGCATGGACTGGGCAGGGAATTATCCCTTGGGATGGGAGCAGGAGGGAAATATTCCAGCCTGGATAGGGCAGGGAATTGTCCTTCAGGAAGGGACTGGGGGGGAAATATTCCAGCCTGGATTGGGCAGGGAATTGTCCCTCGGGATGGGAGCAGGAGGGAAATATTCCAGCATGGATTGGGCAGGGAATTGTCCTTCAGGAAGGGACTGGGAGGGAAATATTCCAGCCTGAATTGGGCAGGGAATTGTCCTTCAGGATGGGACTGGGAGGGAAATATTCCAGCCTGGATTGGGAATTGTCCCTCAGGATGGGAGCAGGAGGGAAATATTCCAGCCTGGACTGGGCAGGGAATTGTCCCTCAGGATGGGAGCAGGAGGGAAATATTCCAGCCTGGATTGGGAATTGTCCCTGAGGATGGGAGCAGGAGGGAAATATTCCAGCCTGGATTGGGCAGGGAATTGTCCTTTGGGATGGGAGCAGCAGGGACATGTTCCAGCCTGGATTGGGAATTGTCCCTGAGGATGGGAGCAGGAGGGAAATATTCCAGCATGGATTGGGCAGGGAATTGTCTCTGAGGATGGGAGCAGCAGGGACACGTTTCAGAATGGATTGGGCAGGGAATTGTCCTTTGGGATGGGACTAGGAGGGAAATATTCCAGCCTGGACTGGGAATTGTCCCTGAGGATGGGAGTAGGAGGGAAATATTCCAGCCTGGATTGGGCAGGGAATTGTCCCTTGGGATGGGAGCAGGAGGGAAATATTCCAGCCTGGATTGGGCAGGGAATTGTCCCTTGGGATGAGAGCTACTGTGGTGGGGCCGTGCCCATCCATTCACACCAAGGAGCTCCATATCCTGGAAATGTGGAGGTCAGGGCAGGAAAAGAAGGATTTCCAGAGTGGGAGGGGGCACCTCCCGGCCTGGATGTCACCGTGACAAGGCTGAGGTCACAGAGGATGTTCCCTGGATGAGGTTGGAGCATCACCACAGCCATGGGAAGGATCCTGGTTCTGGATCTTACCCAGGGCAGGAATCCCAGCCACATGCAGGGAATCAGCTTTGGGAAAGGGGCTGTGGGTTTGCATTGGAGAATTCCAAACATCTGGAACCAGCATGGAATGGTTTGGGTTGGAAGGGACCTCAGGGATCATCCAGTTCCATCCCTGCCGTGGACAGGGACAATTCCCACTCTCCCAGGATGCTCCAAGCCCTGTCCAACCTGGCCTGGGACACTTCCTGTCTCTTCAAATTCCCCCTCTGACTCCAGCTCCTGGTTTCCATCCCTGTCTTGGAATAACAAATTCCTCAGTCTGGTCAATCCCTGAAGGTTTCTTATTTTTGCCTCCCTGTTGGATTTGCTTGGAAAAATCCCCTGGATGTTTCCCTGTGGGACACGAGGCTGCAGGTGGTGATGCCTTTGCTCCATGAGTCAGCGCTTTCCCCATCCATCAGGGACCCAAAAATTCCAGGGGACACTGCTGTCCCAGACTATCCACAAACACAGGGAAAGCCAGGCTTAGACAGGTCTCCATGAAAAGCATGGAATAATCGAGTGGGGGGAGAGGGAGATTATCAGAGGAAATAACACATCCTACTGCTTAATCATGGAATCAGGGAATGGTTTGGGTTGGAAAGGACCTTAGGGATGATCCCATTCCACCCCCTGCCATGGCAGGGACACCTCCCACTGTCCCAGGCTGCTCCAAGTGTCCAGCCTGGCCTTGGACACTTCCAGGGATCCAGGGGCAGCCACAGCTGCTCTGGGAATTCCATCCCAGCTCCTTCCCAGCCAGGAATTCCTTCCCAATATCCCACCTAACCCTTCCTCTCTTCCCTGCACACTTGTCTTCCCAGTTGTAACTGTGTTGGGAACCATATCAAATAGACCAGACGAGTCCAAATAGCCCAAAACCTTTTTAAAATCCCATTTTGGGAGGATCCCACTGGAACCTGTCACCTCGGGCTGTGTCCGTGCCAGCCCAGATCTGCTAAAATTATCTGGGATTTATATTCCCCAGGGGATGAGTTATGGCTGGGGAACCCCTCTGGCTCGGGAGCAGCACCCAGCCCCGTGGGCTGCCCCATTCCTTCATCCCAAATTATTCCTGGGCACGGCACAAACCCCATCCCTGCTGTGCTGCTGGGCCGGGGCCGGAGGATTTTGATCCCGGGTGAAATCCCGAGCGGATCCAGGCAGTGTTTGGTTTGTTGGAGCCGGCGGTGCCTGCAGTGATTTATCTCCTCCTAACCCAGACACGTAAACAGGGCCATGAATCATTCCTTAAATCATTCCCTAAAAGTGCCTCTTTTCCCTGGGAGGCCGTAAAGGGAGCCTGGGATGAGCTCACAGGGAGCGGCTCGGCCACCCCAAGGGGCTCCTCGCTCGCCTTCCTCCCGCTCCTCTCCACGGGCCTTTCCCAGAACTGCTCTTCCCAATGCCAGTCCCCGGCTTTCCCCCTGCTCACTCGGGCTTTATAAAGTTAACAGCCCGGCTTAGGCAGGGGACAGATGTTCCTGATAAGCCACAGCCTCCTTAAAAGTGTTGCAACCCAGTTTTCCTTCCAAGTGCTCCCTGCCGGAGCCAGAGCTTTGTGGTGGGGAATCATGGATCACCTGGCTGGAGCCGGGATTTATTTCCTGCTGCTGCTGCTGCTTTCCCTAAAAAAGCCACTTATTAATCACCAGCTTCTCCTGCAAACGATGGGGACCCCCCACTTGAGGTTCCATCACCTTTTCCAGGATGAAGGATGTGCTGATCCCTCCAGCACAGCCAAAATTCCCGGCTACCCGTGACCTTTTCAGCACGGACAAAGGCAGATCCTCATGATTTATGGGAAGGAAAAAAAAAAAAAAACCAACCCAACAACCCCACACTAAAAATATCTCCCTGTGTTTCACCGTCCCAGCTGGAAGTTTTTTCCAGAAATTCCCTTTGGATTCCAAAACAAGGCTGGTGCCCATCCACAAGCCCGTAAAACAAGTAATGACTTTTTGTCTGGATGAAAACAGACTTTTTTGGGATGAGGTTGGTGCAGGGATTCCAACCAACAGTGCTCACATCCTGCTTTGGAGGCTCCACCTGGCTGTCAACAAGAAACAGAGGGGGGAAAAAAAATTCCATTGGAATCACGGGGATGGTGGAGAGCTGTGAGAAGGTGAGACTGGAGCAGGACTCTTGGGATTCCCCATCCCTGGAAATGTCCAGGGATAAGGCTTGGATCAACTTGGGATAGTGGATTCCCTGCCCATGGGGTTGGAGATGGTGTTCAAGGTCCCTTCTGACTCAAACCAGTCTGGAATTCTGTGACTTTGGCATCAGGATGACATGGAAATGCTGGGAAAAGAAACCTGAGGCAGGCAGGTGCCTCCTGCGCTTGTCCCCTGCAGGTGATTTGGGATTTTCCATCAGAAAACAAGAGAAGGAAAACTCTGGAGATCAGAGGCGAAAGGAATAATTTTTTTATGGCTCTGGAAATCTCCCAGTTCTGCCAGCAGGGAATAATCTTAATTGTGACTATTCCTGATTGGGATTTTTGGACACAGCTGTAAAGATGCTGCCAGGAGCTCTGGGTGTGTGCTGGAAAAGGCCATTCCCAGTTTTTTTTTTGGTTTTTTTTGGGAAACAAGATGCATTTCAGTTGTCATCACCAGCCTAAGACCTTGTTCTCCTGAGTCTGGCTTAAAATTCCCTGAGCTGAGCCTTCCCAGCTCACATCTTCCCACAATTTTGGGGTCACCTTGTTCCTTAGGAGCCCCTCCTGATGTGATCCCAGCTTTCCACCTCTGTCCGTGTTTGTTTGGACTTTAGGCCGGACTATCCCAGCTCTGACACCAAAGCTGAGGCCACCTGGTCCTGCTGGGCTTTCCTGGCCACTGCTGAGCTTGGTTTATCCCATCATTTTCAGACATCAGGGATACCCTGACAATGGGATTTCTGCCCAGGGTCATTCCATCCCTGGGAGGAGAATCCTTCCAGCCACTTCCCACTGCAGATCCGGAGGTGTCCCTCAATCCACTGCTCATTCCCAGAACAAGCTGACCCTGATTTATTCACCTTAGGCCTGGCTGAAGTTGGACTGGCTGTCCCACATCAGGGAATTATGGGATGGTTTGGGATGGAAGGGAACTTAAGGATCATCCCAATCCACCCCTGCCATGGGCACAGACATCCCCCACTATCCCAGGCTGTGTCCAACCTGGCCTTGGGCACTGCCAGGGATCCAGGGGCAGCCACAGCTGCTCTGGGAATTCCATCCCAGCCCCTCCCCACCCTCCCAGCCAGGAATTCCCTCCCCAAATCCAATCTCAATGCACTCTCCTTCATCCTAAAACCAAGGAAAGACGGATAAATAAACCTCACATTCCCAGGCCTGATTTGGAATTATCCGAACCCAAGCAAGCCTGGAGCTCGTAAAAACCCAACACCCATTGACATCTTCCCTTTGTGCTCCTCATCCCCGAGCTGGGAAATGCAGGGCTGCGTTTTTCCAATCCCCGGCACAGCGGGAACGACGCAAATTCCCCCCCAGCATTCCCGGCCCCTCCGAGACACGGCAAAAAAGAGCTGGAATTTGGGCCGCTGGAAATCGAGCCGGCCCGCTGACGTCAGCTGGGGGAAGGATCCCTTACCGAGAGCCCACCCGAGAATCCCAAAGCCACAATCCGGGGTTTGTGTCCAGGAATATCCCGGCGGATCCGGCTCTCGGCACGTGCCGATATCGCGTTACCGGCGCCGCCGTTAGAAACGCTCGGAGCAGCACCGGGAATTTTCGGGGCACGCCCAGGCCCGTGACTTTGGGGTGATGGATTTACTCCTGTCTGGGCCTTAAATTTAGCACAGACTCCTCTCCATCCGAAAAAGAAATAGATTGGATGCCTCCCGAAAAAGAGATGGGGATTTCACCCGTGAGAAATGGGCTTTGCTCCGGAATAACGGCGGGAATTCCGTCTGGAGTTTTGTATCTTGGAATAGTTCATGCCAAGGGATCCGTGAGCGGACAATGGATGCAGGGAATTCCAGTTTATCCCAGCCTGGACTCTGGATGCCTCACTGGGTAATAAAACCAGTTTGCACTTGAAGCTCTCAAGGTTCCATTTCTCTCCCCTCGCTCCTGCGGGATTTTCCAGACTCGGAGCAGCTTTAATACCTCAGCTGAAAACCAGGCTGATTCCAAGTGTTCCAATATATTCCAAGCTTTTGGAAAGTTAGAGTTGCAAGGGAAGATCATGGCATGGTCAGGGTTGGGAGGGATCTTGAGGATGATCCATCTCCAGCCCTGGATGTGCAAAATTAAACAAATCCAATTTCTTTAGGGAATTAAAGTTTTAAAATTTCAATTTTGGATTAATTAAAGACTCCTCAGGATCCTGGTTTTTATTCAGGAGTGGGAGGTTGGAAAATAAACACGGATGGAGGAGAGGGAGGGATGTTACACTGCACATTTTTACCACTGAGTTTCTTCCCCATCTCCTAAAATGTGGGGTTTGGCCCCTTTGGAGCCAGGAATGGGATGGACAAAGCCCAGCTGGGTTCAGCTGAGCCAGGGCCTCTTTTCCTTGGGAGAATTCCCAGAGGGAACACAGATGCCCCATGTCACCACCATGGGACTCCCACAGCAGCTGCTCCCAGTGGGTGACAAATCCTGGCTGGAATAATGAGCATGGAAAGGGGGATTGGGAAAGAGAATGGGAAATGGAATCCTGGCTGGAATAATGAGCATGGAAAGGGGGATTGGAAAAGAGAATGGGAAATGGAATACTGGCTGGAATAATGAGCATGGAAAGAGGGATTGGAAAAGAGAATGGGAAATGGAATCCTGGCTGGAATAATGAGCATGGAAAGGGGGATTGGGAAAGAGAATGGGAAATGGAATCCTGGCTGGAATAACAAACATGGAAAGGGGGATTGGAAAAGAGAATGGGAAATGGAATCCTGGCTGGAATAACAAACATGGAAAGAGGGATTGGGAAAGAGAATGGGAAATGGAATCCTGGCTGGAATAACAAACATGGAAAGGGGGATTGGAAAAGAGAATGGGAAAGGGAATCCTGGCTGGAATAATGAGCATGGAAAGAGGGATTGGAAAAGAGAATGGGAAATGGAATCCTGGCTGGAATAATGAGCATGGAAAGAGGGATTGGAAAAGAGAATGGGAAATGGAATCCTGGCTGGAATAATGAGCATGGAAAGGGGGATTGGAAAAGAGAATGGGAAATGGAATCCTGGCTGGAATAACAAACATGGAAAAGGGGACTGGAAAAGAGAATGGGAAATGTGGTCTCTGGCACCTGGAGCTGGTGACCCCGAAACAAAGGCCTGCAATGGGAAAGCACTTGTGTTAACACAGCCCCAGGCAGCATCCAAAGGGCTTTAGTCCTGAGCCTTCCTCTAAGCCAGGCTTAGGCCAGCAGGTGGAGGAGGGAGGAAAGGAAAAGGCAGGAGAGCTCAGGTTTCCTGGCTCAGCATCCTGGGGGGCTCAGGGCAGAGCTGAGGGAAGTCCCCCCACCCCTGGGCACAGAGGGATCCTAAACAATGGGAATTCAGATGGAAAACTGATAGCAGCATTCCTTGAAGGAAAACTGATCTCAGCATTCCCTCTAGGCACGGATCCAAGAGCACTTTGCTCCCCCACACCAAATGTGACGGGATTCAATCCATGCTGATGGATTTGGGATTTTCTTGGAGGTTCACAGCCAGGAGATCACGGCTCCTCATGGCTTCAGCCCATCTGGAGGGAATTCCCACAGCTCAGGAGCGGCTCCCTGTGCCAGGAGAAATCCTGAGGCACCGGGGAAGAGTTTCTGGACAACTGGAAATGGCAGCAAAGCCATCCTGGAGTTCTGAATGCGGGGGGAATTTTGGGTCATGGCGTGCAGCACATCCACACGAGGTGGAGAAATGTGATCCAACACCCTGAGCGACCAGGCAGGATTTCCTGGTGGGGAACACAATATTCCGGAAAAAAAAAAAAAAAAAAAAAAATTTAAAAAATTGGGATTTGGGCTTTAATTCCAAGCCCTGCAGATGCAGGGGTTTGGTTTCCTTGGCAAAACACCACGGCCACAGCTCTGACTGCTCTGAGCTCAGCTCCCGCAGCACCGACACGGGCAGCAGAGCTTGTGGCAGCCCCTGCTCCCCACCAAGGGCAGGGATGGGCTCCGGGGGATGAGTCAGCCCATCCCAAGCCACGACTCCTCTTGGAAAAAGCCCCCACCGGCTGCTGGGAAAAGCTGGATTTGAGCTAGACTGGAGAAGTTGTGGCTGTCTCATCGCTGGGATTGATCAAAGCCAGGCTGGACAGGGTTTGGAGCAGCCTGGGATACTGGAAGGTGTCCCTGCCCTTGGAATGGGGTGGAATTCCTGAATAAAACCCAGAATTCTGGGGAGTCTTTAATCAGTCCAAAATCGGCGTTTTTAAATTTCATTCCCTGAAGAAACTGGATTTATTTCATTAAGGTCCCTTCCAACCCAAATCATTCTGGGATTCTGCAAATCCTGATGGATTTCTCCCTCAGGGCAGGTGTGAACTTCCCTCTTCATCTCTCTGCTGGAATTTAGGGTCAAAATCCAGAATTTCTACAAAAACACTGACAAAATCATCCCTGGCCAGTCCAGCCCCTCCCCACTGGAGCGAGGCAAGGCAGCCTGGAATCCCTGCCTGGATTAGGGAGGAATCCTCAAGGACACTCCAGAGGCATCCACGCGTTTTGGGTTTGGCTTTTCTCGTGACAGGAAGAAACCAAAACAACTTCCCAGCCTCCTTTGTGTCCCAAATAAACCCGACTGCTCCCTCTGCACCTCTGCCAGGCCCAGATCCTGCTTTTTCCAAACTTTTTTTCCGGAGGTTTCTGGAGGAGAGGATTCCCAGTGCCATCCCCACGGGCTGTTTGGAATGGCAGCCCTTCCCTGTCCCCCCACGGCGTCTCCTGGGGAGCACCAAAGGTTCAGAGAACTTGGAATGTTGGAGCTGGCAGGGATTTGGAGTTTGGAACAAGAGGATTGAGCTGCCCTGGTGGGATTTTATTCCAAAGGCTGCCTTTGGTTCCCCTGGGCCAGGACAGAACAGCCAGGGTCTGGCTGGATTCTGGGAATATTTCCTGTGGAGCCAGAGGAATTCCAGCCCAAAGCTGATCCCTGAGCTGTAAAGGACAGGAGCTGCAGAACCTCGGAGCTTTGTCCAAGGCTTGGGCAGCACAGGGGGCTGGAGCTGCCCTGGAGCAAAAAATCCAAGGCTGAGACAACCTTGGAGTGGTTTTGTTGGGAAAGAGAGGGAACCAACGTTTGGGAACCACAATTCCATCCCCAGACAGTGATCCCATCCCATCCCATCCCATCCCATCCCATCCCATCCCATCCCATCCCAGAGCTGAGCAGTCCCAGGAAGTGAAAGGGATTGTCCCTGAGATTGGACACAGGAAAAAGGCTGGGAAGGACAATTCTGGTGGGAGAGGAGAGCAGGGGGTGAGGAAAACTGGGAGAAGGGAGCATAAAGCTGGGAAAGGGATGAATTCCAAGTTCAGTGCATCCTTTGCAGCTTGGGAGAACATTTGGGAACCAGAACCTCTCCTCTGACACAGATTCATGGGATCAATGTGAGCATTTTCCAACTGCAAAATCTCTGGAATAAAACCAGCCCTGTGGCTGGAATGGAGGAGCATTTTGGGAATCCAAATCAGGATGAGGTGTGGAACAGGGAAAGAGGGAAATAAAGAAAGGGAGCAGCCAAACACACCAGGGAAATTTGGGGCTGGGTTTGACCCCACAGCCTCACTCTGGAGTATCCCAAAATCCCAGGAAGGCAAAGGATCTGTCACAGCTGCAGCCTGAACTCTGCACTTTTCCCAATTGGAAACAAATGGCCACTGTCCCTTTTCCGTTCCCTGGTTTTACAACACTTTGGAATTAGGCTGATGAGGAGTTTCCTTGCCAGCTCCGTCTATCTTGGGCTAATTACAGAGGCTCTGCTAATTGTGGGACAAAACCTATGGAACCACAGCATTCCTGCTCTGGGCTAATTACAGGGACCTTGCTAATTGTGGGACAAAACCTGTGGAACCACAGCATTCCTGCTCTGAAATCCCAGAGGGAATTGTTTGGGGGAATCCACGCTCCTGCTCATCCCATCTCTCCCCTCCCTGGGTGGTTCTGCTCCCCACAGGATAATTAAAGGAGAATTGAAGGGACCAGGCAGGAATCAGCATTCCAGGCTCTGGAGAAGAGCCACGGGGCTGAGCCTGGCAAAGGGAATGCACAACAAAGAGCTGGAGAGGGAGAATCCAGGGATTTGGGAAAGTGAGGAACAGCAGGGCTGGGTCTCCTGGGTGGGGAAGGTGTTGGATTCTCTGCCTGGATGGGGTTTGGAGCAACCCGGGATAGTGGGAGCTGTCCCTGCCCACGGCACGGGGTTGGAATGGGATGGGTTTTAAAGTCCTTCCATCCCAAACCATCCCAGGATTTCATGGAACTCTGGAAATGGGATACAGGGAGCTCCTGTTAAATAATCACACAGAGGGATGGCTGGGAAACACTGGGAGCCTTCCCGAAATCCCTGGAGATGGGATCCTAAAATGACAGCAGGGGCAGGAGAAGGGGAAGGAGCACTCCCAACAATTCCATTATTCCTTTTCCCAAACACTTGGGAATATCCTCAATGGAATCAGGGCCTCGGGCTGGACAGACTTTTCATGGGATCACAGAGTCTGAGACTGATTTGGGTTGGAAGAGACCTTAAAGCTCATCCTGTTCCAGGGACATTTCCACTGTCCCAGGCTGCTCCAAACCCATCCAACCCGGCCTTGGACATTCCAGGGATCCAGGGACAGCCACAGCTTCTCTGGGAATTCCATCCCAGCCAGGAATTCCTCCCTAAAATCCCATGTAAATCTCCCCTTTCCCAGTTTGAAGCTGCTGCTCCCTGCCCTGTCCCTGCGGGGTGATCCCTCCTGGGGATCCATTCCCAAGGATCCCCCCCGGTTCATCCCAGGATCCAGGATGAGGAGCCTGGAGCTGCTGCCAGAGCTGCTCCTCCAGAGATCCCGGGATGGGAGCAGCTGTGATGCCACCTGTGCTCCCTCTCCCTTTGGAGAGGAGACCATTCCGGCACAGCACAGGGATGCAGCAATTTTCCGGGATGCAGCAATTTTCCGGGATGCAGCAATTTTCCGGGATGCAGGAATTTTCCCGGCTGCAGCCAACTCAGCGGGAAGCTCCGAGACATTTGCTGCCATCTACGGCCAATCCCAAATAGTGCAAAAGCCGGGACGGACCCGGCTCTGGCTCCACGCTGGATTTTCCTGGGCACTGGGATGCTTGGAGAAAGCTGGGAATAGGGAATGGGGAAACAGGGAGGAGCTGTCTGCAAAGAACTTCCTAGGAATCCTTTTCCATGGAAAACTTCTGTCCCAGGATCCACTCAGAGCCCACCAGGAACGGGTTTAAAGTGAAGAGATGAGAGCGGAATTTCCCGGGATAATCTGGGATTGGGAATGACGCTGCACAGCTGCTCCAGAGGGGACAGTTTTGAAAACGCTTTGGGAAAAATTCCTGCCCTTTTCCTTCCTTCTCGTTTCCCTTTTCCCTGTTTCTCCAGAGCAGATGTCTGGAAAACTTCCAGTCCTGATGCTGTTTCACCAGCATTCCTTGGGAATTTGCATCCCCCCATCCTGACCCCAATTCCGGGAGCAAGCACGGCGTGAGCACCGGGGATTTGGGATGGGAACACCGGGGATTCGGGATGTGAGCACCAGGGATTTGGGATGGGAACACCCGGGATTTGGGATGGAAACACCCGGGATTTGGGATGGAAACGCCCGGGATTTGGGATGGAAACACCCGGGATTTGGGATGGAAACACCCGGGATTTGGGATGGAAACGCCCGGGATTTGGGATGGGAACACCGGGGATTTGGGATGGGAACACCGGGGATTTGGGATGGAAACACCGGGGATCTGGGAGATGAGCACCAGGGATTAGGGATGGGAACACCGGGGATTTGGGATGTGAGCACCGGGGATTTGGGATGGAAACACCCGGGATCTGGGATGGAAACACCCGGGATTCGGGATGGGAACACCGGGGATTTGGGATGGGAACACCCGAGATTTGGGATGTGAGCACCAGGGATTTGGTATGGGAACACTCGGGATTTGGGATGGGAACACCGGGGATTTGGGATGGGAACACCGGGGATTTGGGATGGGAACACCCGGGATTCGGGATGGGAACACCGGGGATTTGGGATGGGAACACCCGGGATTCGGGATGGGAACACCGGGGATTTGGGATGGGAACACCCGGGATTCGGGATGGGAACACCGGGGATTTGGTATGGGAACACTCGGGATTTGGGATGGGAACACTCGGGATTTGGGATGGGAACGCCCGGGATTTGGTATGGGAACACTCGGGATTTGGGATGGGAACACTCGGGATTTGGGATGGGAACACCGGGGATTCGGGAGCTGCGCAGGGAGCGGGCCGTGATTCCCTCTCTCCCTCCCTCTCTCCCGGCCAGGCAGGAGCGCATTCCCGGTGGGAACGGCTCGGGAATCCCGAGCGCCGCTGTTTGTCCTGGCAGGATCCCGAGGCCGGGGAGCCACGGCCGCTTCCCTGCCAGGCTCCGCTTCCCGAGCTCGGGATCTCGGGGATCCCGCTCTGCCTCCTTTCCAGGGAAACCTGAACCTTTCCAGGAGAAAGCCAGGAAAGGGGATTTGTGTTCCTGGGAATGCCCAGCATTCCTGGGACACCGCTTTGGGGACAGCAAGGGAACCCGGGCCAGCCCCTTTCAGTCCCTTTTCCCTCTCCAAATCCAGGTCCCGGAGAGCCGCTGATATTTGGGAGAATCCCGTGGGAAACACAGAACGGAGCTCCAGCTCCGGCTGGGACAGGCTGGTGTGGGATTGCTCTGTTTAATCCCAAAAATCCGGGAAATTGGAATGGGATTGGGTGGCAGGATGAGCTCCGTATGGGAAATATCCCATCCCTCCAACTTCCATGGAAAAAGCTGCATCAAGGATCAGCTGTAGGGAGAGACCACGGCTGATCCCTGAGCCCGATTCCCATGGAAAATTCCCACGTATTCCCACTCCTGCTCTGGTAATTTTGGCATGCCCAGACTCCAACCATCGCTGGGATGTTTCCCTTTTCTACAAATCCTAGAGGAAACAAAGGAAGGTTTGTGGATTCCCTCTCCCTGCTCCCGAGTTATCCCGATTTTAAACTCGGCTCAGTTCTTTATTCCAAGGGAAAAGGATTTGGGATGTTAAGTCTAGGAAGTCAAACAGAGTTTAGGCACAGCAGGGAAAAGCCACAGCTCCAAAGGATTATCCCTGATCCACCAGGATGTTTCTGGATCCCCCATGGAATTCTGAACACCACAATTCCTCTGGGGAAAGGAATGGATGGCCAAGACTCCCCTGGTAAATCCAGGAATCAGGAATTGCCCCCATCTCATCCCACCAGCCTGCCTTGATAATTCCAGCGTGGCAGGAATTCTGGGAAAGCTGGAAAACTTCTGGATGCTAAAATTTGATGGGAACAGATTCAGAAAAAAAACAAAAAAATCCCACTCAGCTCCTGAATTCCGTGGGAAAAGAAAGCTCTGGTCAGGAAATCCCCGAACTTTGCTTTGGATTTGGAAAGGAAGTTTTCCATTATCCTTGACCTGGGATTTGTTTCCAAAGCTCTTGGCCACCTACAGAGAGGAGTTTCTCCTCTCTGGAGACATGGAGCAGAAATATTTGGAATATTTCGTGGAGCAGGGCTGGAAATTGTGGCATTTTCTGGGTCTTTTGGGGGCTGCTGCTCTGAAAACTGTGGGATTTGTTTCCTCCCTGAAAGAGCAAAGCATTGGAAAAGCTGCCCAGGGAAATGATGGAATGACTGTCTCTGGAAGTGCTCAGCAAAGCTGGGTATTCATGGAATCATGGAATGGTTGGGGTGGGAAAGGAGCTTAAGGATCATTTAATTCCAGCAGGGACACCTTCCACTGTGCCAGGGTGCTCCAGCCTTTCCCAGCATTTGGATCCCAAGGATTTGGGATCCAGGGATTTGGCCTCTGGATGTGTGGGATGAGGCTCCTGTGGGAAGGTTCCTGTTCAAGGAAAACGTTGGGATGGGGATTTCAGCAGGGAACTGGAGCAGCCTCCTGGAATTGTGGCATTCCCTCCATTTCCCTCTCCTCCCTGTCCTTGGAAAACCCATGGAGCCTCATAAATATCTCACAAATTCCCTGAAAATAAATATCTCCTAAATTCCCTAAAAACTAAAACAACAACAACAAAAACCTCCTAATTCCCCAAAAAGAAATGTCTCATAATTCCCCAAGAAGAAATATCTCACAAATTCCCCCAAAATACGTATCTCCTAAAATCCTTAAAAAAAAAATCTCCTAATTCCCTAAAAAGAAATGTCTCCTAATTCCCTAAGAAGAAATATCTCACAAATTCCCTAAAAATCGATATCACCTAAATTCCCTAAAAAAAAATAATCTCCTAATTCCCTAAAAAGAAATGTCTCCTAATTCCCCCAAAAAGAAATATCTCACCAGTTCCTGCCATTCCTGATCCCTGGGAGCCAGAGTGGATCCCCCAGCAGGATAAATGATGGATTTCCCACCAGTCCAATCCCCAGAGCCTCTCTCAGCCTCCATTCCAGCCTTTCCAAACCCATTTGGGGCCAGCCCTGGGATGAGGAGGAGCAGAATCCCAGCAGACCGAGCCCAGCACAAAATGTCTGGATCCTGCAGGAATTGAAGACTGGAATATTCGATGTTTGTGAGGGATTGAATTCCCTGCTCCCTCTGGAATTCCAGCTGAGGAGCTGGTGTAGATCTGGAATTTAAAAATTTTCCCTTTTCCCGCTTCCCACCCTTGTACAAGAAAAGAATCCTCTTTTCCCCCCACAATTTAGCAGGAATCTACAGTTCAGCCTTCCTTGATTCCCACAATTCTGGGAATTCGAATTCCCACCTGCCTCATTCCAATATTTTGACTCCCTTTTAAAAGCTTTGCACTACGAGAGAAATCTGCCGGAGAAGGGAAGGAAATGGAATTAAAAATTGATCAGCTCTGGCTCCTGGCAATCCCAGGAAAAGCAGCATCCCAACATTTCCTGGATAGAATGGCAGGAAGGAGAAATAATATCCATTAAAAAGAGGGAAAGAGGAGTGGGAGCCTGAATTGGGTTTGAAAAATCCTTTGGTTGAGCTTTCCATGTGTTTATTTTGGAGAGATGGAGCACAGGATTATCCTGATCCATAACTGGGGATATTCCCAAAAAATGCTGGTGATCCAGGGAGCAGAACTGGCACCACTTTAGGCAGGCTTGGTTCTCCCTCTGGAGATTCCAATTCGGGAGATTCCAGATTTATTCCAGTGGGAACGGCCCAGAGTTATCAGGAAATCCTGACTTTGAGGAATCTGGAATCACAGAACCCTCAGAGGGCCTGCACATCCATGGAGATGTCTGGAAAATATGGATCAACCACCTGGGAATCAGCTCCAGAGTCAGAGGACACAGAATTGCTCTTGGAAGTTCCAGAATTCCTCGTGGAATTTCCAGAATTCCTCGTGGAAGTTCCAGAATTCCTCGTGGAAGTTCCAGAATTCCTCGTGGAATTTTCAGAATTCCTCGTGGAAGTTCCAGAATTCCTCGTGGAATTTCCAGAATTCCTCGTGGAATTTTCAGAATTCCTCGTGGAATTTCCAGAATTCCTCGTGGAAAATGAGCACAACCAAAGGCTGAGTCAGGCCCCCCGGCTCTGTCCGTGCTCCCAATTCCCACATTCCTGCTGGGACATTGTGGAATCCAGTCTGCACATCCATGTGGATGTCTGGAAAATATGGATCGACCACCTGGAAATCAGCTCTAGACTCAGAGAACAGCGATTTCCTCGTGGAAATCCCAGATTTCCTCATGGAAATCCCAGATTCCCTCATGGAAAAGGAGGGGACAGGGGCAGAGCCAGGTCCCTGCTGTGTCCCCACATTCCTGTGCTCTCTGGGACATTATGGAACTCCAGGATCGTTTCTCTTTAGGATCGTGGAGTCCAGCACCCCGTGTCCCCAAATCCCACATCCACACTTTGAAATCCTGCTGGGATCAGGATTCCTGTGCCGGGCCTGGACATTCCTTTTGGGAAAAACTTTTCCCTGTTATCCAATCTCAACCTGTCCTGGCACCATTTGAGGATGTTCCCGATTATCCTTCCCCCATTCCTTGGGAGCAGAGCCTGACTGTTCCCACCTGGAAAACCAGAAGGTGAAGCAGATCTGAACATCCTTAAAATCCCAGAAACAGGGAAAAGCCCGGGAATATTCCAGGGAAAGCTTTGCCTGGCCTGCATTAAGAGCTTTGCAGGGCTCTGCTGATGCAAAGCAGCTGGAGCTCGGTCATTCCCATGAAAAATCCTCTGGGATGAGCCAAACCTCACACGTGGGGCTGGGAATATTGGGAATGTGCTCCAGGGATTGCACCCTCCTCGGGTCACTGAGGGGTGTCCCCAGGATCTTTGGAATGCTGGAAGGGCCTGGCAAACTCCAGGCTGGGAATTTGCAATCCCACGGAGCAGAGGCAGCTCTGGAGAGTGCAATTCCATGGTTCAAAGTCTGCCAGTTACAAAACAAAGGAAAAGCAGCCTGGCTGCAGGGGAAGAGCTTTTGTTCCGCTTGGGAAAAGGGAGGATTTGTTGACAGCCTCGGGATCTCCTTCCAGCCAGGAACGCTCAGAGAATCCCACAGAATGTCTCGTTCCAGGGGATCCTTCATCCCCTGGCCTCGAGGGTTGTCCTTCTGGGATGGAGACATCAGCTCATCCCAGCCTCTGGAAAACATCCCGTGCTTTATCCAGGATTGTTTGTGCTCTGCTCTCCCTCCTCAGGGCACAGGGAATTGTCTGGGAGATCCTGCCTGGTTTTTTTTAGAATCCCAGAATTATTTAGGTGGGAAAATCCCCCTGGTGGAGTCCAGCTCTGCCAAGGCCACCCCTGTCCCCAAGTGCCACATCCACAGCTTTGAAATCCCTCCAGGAATGGGGAATTTAAATCCCTGGGCAGCTGGGCCAGGGCTGGACAACCAATTCCAGGAAGGGATTTTCCCAATATCCCACCTGAACCTTTCCCTGGGGCTGTTCCCTCTTCTCCTGATCCTATTCCCTGGCAGCAGATCCTGATTCCTTCCAGCTGCCCCCTCCTGCCAGGGAGTTTGGAGATCCAGAAGGTCCTTCCCGAGCTCCTTTTCTCCAGGAATATCCCTCATCCTCATCCTCATCCTCCTTTTCTGGGAAGTTTCCTTCAGGCAGGAGGCAAAACTGGGCTGGGGGAGGTTTTGGGATAATCCTGGCACTGCTGAGCTGTTGGAAACATGGATCCGTGAGAAGCACTGAGTTAATTTTCCTGATTAAACCCAGGATCAGCTCTGCTTTAATTTAATTACTTTGATGAGGTTCTGGAGCTGATAACCAATCCCTCCCTTCCCAATATCCCAGCCTCACCATCCTCCCGGGAATCTTCTGACTTCTAACCCAATTTCCTCCCCGGCAATCTGAGGTCACGCCAGCCAATCCCTGAGGGACCGAGGAAGAGTTTTCCCCTCTCCTTTCATGTGTTGGGAATTGGGATCATGTGTCCCCTTGAACTCCTCCAGCCCCGATGTCTCCCTGTCTCCCAGATCATGGATCACGAGATCCTGATGCTCCAGGGCCGCCTCAGGACACAGCCGGGTGACCTTGGCCACAGGGATTTGAAGAATCCCGGGATTCTCCAAGTCTGCACCAACGGGGAGAAGGGAAGGATCAAGGTCGCACCGAAATCGGGGATTTTCCCACCTCGGATGCCTCCGTGTTCTCTGGGAGGTTGAAAGGCAACTCCTGCAGGGGTTTCTCCAACAATTCCTCTGGTCATAAAAGGATTTATGGGAAAGAAATCCAGGCATGGGAAACGTATCTGAGTGTTAAACCACGGCCTGAGAGAGGGATGTTGGATCCAAAGGGAACCAGGACCTGCCTTTCCTGACTATTCCCCAGGTTTTCCCATGGGAGATAAGGAGAACCAGGAGAGAATTTGGGATAAAACGAACCCAAATCCATCTTTTCCTGCTCAGCCTGAACCAACATCCATTAGCACTGTGGTGCAGGGGAAAGGGAAAATGGGAATTTTCAGGAGGGATGTTGGATCCAAAGGGAACTGGGAGCTGCCTCTCCTAAATATTCCCCAGGTTTCTCCACGGGAAATAAAGAGAACCACGAAAAAAGTTTGGGAAAACCCAAACCCAGCTTTTCCTGCTCAGCCTGAATCAATATCCATGAGCACTGTGGTGCAGGGGCAGAGGGAAAATGGGAATTTTCAGGAGGGATGTTGGATGCAAAGGGAACCAGGATCTGCCTTTCCTGACTATTCCCCAGGTTTTTCCATGGGAAATAAATAGAACCACGAAAAAATTTGGGATAAAAGAAACCCAAACCCAGCTTTTCCTGCTCAGCTGGGGAGTGTGAAACAATATCCAGGAGCACTCTGGTGCAGGGGGAAAGGGAAAATGGGAATTTTCAGGAGGGATATTGGGTGCAAAGGGAACTGGGAGCTGCTTCTCCTAAATATTCCCCAGGTTTTTCCATGGGAAATAAAGAGAACCACGAAAAAAACTGGGAGAAAACGAACCCAAACCCAGTTTTTCCTGCTCAGCCTGAATCAATATCCATGAGCACTGTGGTGCAGGGGAAAGGGAAAATGGAATTTTCAGGAGGGATGTTGGATGCAAAGGGAACTGGGAGCTGCCTTTCCTGAATATTCCCCAGGTTTTTCCATGGGAAATAAACAGAACCACGAAAAAATTTGGGATAAAACGAACCCAAATCCATCTTTTCCTGCTCAGCCTGAACCAACATCCAGGAGCACTGTGGTGCAGGGGAAAGGGAAAATGGGAATTTTCAGGAGGGATGTTGGATGCAAAGGGAACTGGGAGCTGCCTCTCCTAAATATTCCCCAGGTTTCTCCATGGGAAATAAAGAGAACCACGAAAAAAATTTGGGAAAACCCAAACCCAGCTTTTCCTACTCAGCCTGAATCAATATCCAGGAGCACTGTGGTGCAGGGGCAGAGGGAAAATGGGAATTTTCAGGAGGGATGTTGGATGCAAAGGGAACTAGAAACTGCTTCTCCTAAATATTCCCCAGGTTTTTCCATGGGAAATAAAGAGAACCACGAAAAAAACTGGGAGAAAACGAACCCAAACGCAGCTTTTCCTGCTCAGCCTGAACCAACATCCATGAGCACTGTGGTGCAGGGGAAAGGGAAAATGGGAATTTTCAGGAGGGATGTTGGATGCAAAGGGAACCAGGATCTGCCTTTCCTGACTATTCCCCAGGTTTCTCCATGGGACATAAATAGAACCACGAAAAAATTTGGGATAAAAGAAACCCAAACCCAGCTTTTCCTGCTCAGCCTGAACCAACATCCATGAGCACTGTGGTGCAGGGGAAAGGGAAAATGGGAATTTTCAGGAGGGATATTGGGTGCAAAGGGAATTGGGAGCTGCTTCTCCTAAATATTCCCCAGGCTCACAGGTTTTTCCATGGGAGATAAGGAGAACCAGGAGAGAATTTGGGATAAAATGAACCCAAACGCAGCTTTTCCTGCTCAGCCTGAACCAACATCCATGAGCACTGTGGTGCAGGGGAAAGGGAAAATGGGAATTTTCGAGCGGCTGCAGAAGCCACGGCGCTGCCGGGCCCGGTTCCTGTCCTAATGATCCCTCAAACCCATTAACTGGGATTCCTTTCTCCCCCTCCGTCCTTCCCTCCCATCCTGGCTCATTTGGAGGGAGCAGAAAGCTTCCCTGGCCAGGCTCCATCCAGTCCAAGGACGGGGAGTTGTCCCGAGGGAATTCCAGCCCTATCCTTGTTTTTCCCTCCCATTCCTGCTGTGTCTCTGCTGCATTCCCAAGTGCCACATCCACGTGGATGTTAAATCTCTCCCCTGTGCCAGGGCTGGAGAAGCCTTTCCATGAGGAATATTCCCAATGTCCACCCTGAGCCTCCCCCGGCACCACGGATTTCATGGAAGAAAGGACCAAGCCCCACCTGATTGTAGGGAATTGTAGGAAGTCAGGAAGATTTGGCAGCTGGATCTCAGAGTGTCCCTGAATTCCACACCTCTTTCCCAACTGGAAATCATTGCTGCCCTGCCCTGAGCCACTCAATCCCCACAAATCCCCACAAAACTGGCTCGGGGCCCCAACAATTTCCTGGGAAAGTTGTTTTGGGGAGAATTCCCTCAGACTTCAGGGAGAACCTGGATGTTTCCAAAGCCAGGCTTTGGAAAGAAGGAAGTTGGAGGAAGGAGGGAAGAGCCAAAAAAAAAGAAAAAAAGAAAAGAAAAAAAAGGGAAAGGAGATTCTCAAAGTCACCCCAGGGCCCGAAATGAGGAGCAGGGATGGAGCCATCCAAAGGTTGAACATCCAGCTGGAGAAAAGCAGGAATGAGCAGCAGGACACACAGAATTCCATGGGATGAGAACTCTGAAACGCCATGGGAAAAACCTCCATGATTTATAAAACTTGGATAAAGTGAGATGAAATCTTCTCATCCCTGTTCTCCTGCAGGTCAGCTCCTGCTGATCCCAAATTTCCCTCCAGAACTGGAGCAATCGCTGGGATTTGGAGCTGAAGGTTGGAGGTTTCAGATCCTGGTGGCCTGAAGGGAATATTTGGGATTAACTGTGGACTGAGGGGAGGCTTTCAGCCTTTATCCATATTTTTTTTTTGGGTTTTTTTGGGAGATGTGGACCTTGTCTCATAAGCAGTGTCTGTTAATGATGGATTTGGGAATTTGGGGAATTTTTCTCCAATCTCTCCGTGGAGAGCTGAGCTCAAACCCAGGGAGGCACAACCTGAGGCAGGAGATTTTATTTGTGCTTCCAGATATTTCTGAGAATATTCCTGCAGTTCACTCTGGGGTTGGACCAACCACTCTCCAGCATTCCATAAAAGTGCAAGGGGATGGACAGGGATGTGCCATGATTTTCCCATAAATCCCTGCTCTGCTGCGTGTTTTCCCTCTGGTCTTTGAATTTCACTCACAACCAGACAAATCCCGGAATTCCTGATGTTTTTTTCCTCCCCCCCCATCCAAAACATTTTGGATATTTGATCTCACGGAATCACCGAGGTTGGGAAAGACCCCGTTAAATCTGGATCCTGTGCTAGGAGAGAAAACAAGGACACGCAATTCCCACCCTCGCTGCGATCTCCAGGAGGGATTTTAATCGGCATGGAAACGGAATTACTGCCCATTTTGGAGCAAACCCCAAAAATCCGGAGCCGTCCCCGCTCAGTGAACAGAGAGAGACAAACCCCGCTTGTGAGGGCGCTGCTCCCTTTCCAGGGGCTGTCGGGAAAATCCCGATTCCTGCTTTTCCAGAGGCTGGGGCAAGGCAGGTGTCGAGTGCTACTTGATGCTCCACGGCTCCCTGCTGGTCCCGAGCCAGCCCTGCCTTCCCCGGGAAGGTTTCTGGGACACCCTGGGTGCCTCTGGATGACTCCAAGCAATGAATGGGAGCCTTCAGTGCCTCCAATGGAAAGTTCTGGATCCCTCCCCCGGGAAGCTCCATGGAGAAATTCCCATCACAGAGCCCTGGGAGACACCTGGATATCCCAGGATGAAGCATGAGGGGTTTTCTGCCTGGAAAAAAATTCCAGCTTAAGAGGAACCAGGAGCACCTGGAGGAGAAAGCAGCTTCCTCATTATCCTAATTAATTATCCTCATTAATAATTGTCCTGCTGGGAGATGCTCACTCAGCTCCCTTAGCCCAGGGTGGTCTCTGCAATCCCTAAAAAGCTCTGAGAGACAACGAGGAGAGATTTGGGATATTGGGAAGGGATTCCTGGCTGGGATGGAATTCCCAGGGAAGCTGTGGCTGCCCCTGGATCCCTGGAATGTCCAAGGCCAGGCTGGATGGGGATTGGAAAAGTCTGGGAGAGTGGGAGGTGTCCCTGCCCATGGAATGGGATGAGCTCCCAGATCCTCCCAGGCCAAACCATTCCAGGGTTTTCTGATTCCTTTCGGCTCTGGGGTTCTGACTGGGACCTTCCCCCTTGATCCCCTTCAGGACCCATCTTTGGAATCTTTGGAAATTTAATTCCCGCCCAAACTGCAGCTCTTGCTCTTTCCAAAGGTGCATTTCCCAAATCCGACCACAAAAACTCTGACATCCAAATCTTCCCTCTGTGGGCGCCACAAATGCAACAAAAACCCCAAACAACACCCAACACATCCCACTCGCTCCCTGCCCCGGCATTTCCAGGAGAATCCCTATTCCTGCACTCACAAATCCCCACAGGAATTAAAATGTGGATTTTTGGGAATCTTTCTAATTTGCCCTGGCACTTCCCTCTACCCCACAGTGACCAACTGGATAAGGTGGAAAAAAAAAAAAAAAAAAAAAAAAGCAAACCAGCAAAAGAGCTTTTAATTCCAAGAATTCCCCCCAAATCTTTGGATATCTCCTTTGTGAACTGCTTGCAGAGGGGGAATTGCTGAAGGGAGGAGATAAGAGGATTTCCTCGCTCCTTTTCCCCTTTAAGGACATGGGGAATGTCAGGATTGTGGCTTCTCATTCATTTCTCTGGCTGGTTTTCCTTGAGCCTTGACTCCCAGAGTTATTTATGGAGAGACACGAAATTCCCAACTAAAATTCACCTGCCCTGGTGACAGGAAGAAGGTGGAGATGAATTCCAGCGTGCCAGAATGAGGGGGCAAAAAGGAAAATAAATCAAGGTAAAGGCTCAACACGCAGTTTGAAAAACAGGGAGTGTTATCCTCCCGGAATCCTGGAGCAGAGCTGGGAAATCCAGGGAATGGTTTTGTCCTTTCCTTTTTCTTTCCTTTTTCTTTCCTTTTTCTTTCCTTTTTCTTTGTCCTTTCCTTTCCTTTCCTTTCCTTTCCTTTCCTTTCCTTTCCTTTCCTTTCCTTTCCTTTCCTTTCCTTTCCTTTCCTTTCCTTTCCTTTCCTTTCCTTTCCTTTCCTTTCCTTTCCTTTCCTTTCCTTTCCTTTCCTTTCCTTTCCTTTCCTTTCCTTTCCTTTCCTTTCCTTTCCTTTCCTTTCCTTTCCTTTCCTTTCCTTTCCTTTCCTTTCCTTTCCTTTCCCTTCCCTTTTTTCCTTTTCCCTTTCCCTTTTCCTCTTTTCCTTTCCCCCCCTCCCTCTCTTTTGTTTTTTCCCCCCTCTTTAACCCTTTCCTTCCCCTTCCCGCCTCCATCCCTGCTGGAAATCCGCCTCTCCCAACCCCGGAGCCGAGTGTGGCGTTCTGGCTCCAGCCGTGCCTCAAACCACAGGTATCCAACCCCATCCCGATCCCTGGAATGCTGCTTAATGTCGCGATTCAGAGCCCCACGGCGGAGCCCCCTCCCCTGTGCTGGGCTCCTGCAGACCCCGCGCTCTCCCTTTTCCCGGGAAGGGCGGTTCTGTTCCCAAAAAAAACCCCCAAAAAACAGGCGGGAGCTGCCAGGGGTGGCCGGGAGCTGAGCCTGGGATGGGATTGGGATGGGATTGGGATGGGATTGGGATGGGATTGGGATGGGATTGGGATGGGATTGGGACGGGATTGGGATGGGATTGGGATGGGATTGGGATGGGATTGGGACGGGATTGGGATGGGATTGGGATGGGATTGGGATGCTGGGACAACAAGGGCGGCTCTGTGTGGGGCACGGGAGCCCGCAGGGAGCGCTCCACGGGCTCCTGCAGGAACTTCCAGGACTTCCCTCGCATCCCGGCACTTCCAGGATATCCTGCAATATCCCGGCACATCCAGGACATTCCTCATATCCCAGCTCCAGACAATCAGCTCCAGGATCTCCCTCCTCTCCTGAATCCAGCCAGGCAGCTCCAGCATTCCCTCATCCCACAAATCCACTGATCGGCTCTGGAATTCCCTCATCCCCCAAATCCACTGATCAGCTCTGGAATTCCCTCATCCCCCAAATCCACTGATCAGCTCTGGAATTCCCTCATCCCCTAAATCCAACTGATCGGCTCTGGAATTCCCTCATCCCCCAAATCCAACTGATAAACTCTGGAATTCCCTCATCCCCCAGATCCAACTGATCAGCTCTGGAATTCCCTCATCCCCCAGATCCAACTGATCAGCTCTGGAATTCCATCATCCCCTAAATCCAACTGATCAGCTCTGGAATTCCCTCATCCCCCAAATCCACTGATCAGCTCTGGAATTCTCTCATCCCCTAAATCCAACTGATCAGCTCTGGAATTCCCTCATCCCACAAATCCAGCTGATCGGCTCTGGAATTCCCTCATCCCCCAAATCCAGCTGATCAGTTCTGGAATTCCCTCATCCCCCAAATCCAGCTGATCAGCTCTGAATTCCCTCATCCCCTAAATCCAACTGATCAGCTCTGAATTCCCTCATCCCCTAAATCCAACTGATCAGCTCTGGAATTCCCTCATCCCCCAAATCCAACTGATCGGCTCTGAATTCCCTCATCCCCTAAATCCAGCTGATCAGCTCTGGAATTCCCTCATCCCCTAAATCCAGCTGATCAGCTCTGGAATTCCCTCATCCCCTAAATCCACTGATCAGCTCTGGAATTCCCTCATCCCCCAAATCCAGCTGATCAGCTCTGGAATTCTCTCATCTCCCAAATCCACTGATTAGATCTGGAATTCCTCAAATCCAACTGATCAACTCTGGAATTCCCCCATCTCCTCAATCCAACCACTCAGCTCCCGCATTCCCTGCTCTCCTCACTCCAGCCGGTCAGTTCCAGCATTCCCTCATCTCCTCCCGCCTCCAGGCAGCTCTGGAATTCCCTCCTCTCCTCCTTTTTCTGGGAAAGAAGCGGAGATGCTGGAGGGGCCGCTGCTCCTGGAGCTGAGAGGAGAAAAGCTGGATTGGCTTTTCCACAGGAGATTATGGGAAGGAGAAGGAAAATCCATGGAGAGAAAAAAAAATCCCTGCTGTGGAGAAGCCAAAGCATCCAAATAAATCCAACCCTGGAGCACTCTGCAATGGGATATCCATGCGGGAATATCGACATTCCCGCGCTCCAGGGATCCAGGGGGTGGTGGCCAAGCCTTGGGATCCTCACCGTGGATGTTCCCCCAGTCCCAAAGGGCTCTCCTGCAGGTTTGGCTCGGGCAAATCCAGCCTCAAAGGGAATTCCCAGATCCAGCAATCCCGGCCTTTCCGGGCGGAGCAGAGCCACAGCAATTCCAGCCTCCCCTCCTTCTCCTCGGAGCTAAGAAATATCCCATCCCATCTCTGCTCCCAGCCCCATTCCCATCTCTGCTCCCAGCCCCATTCCCATCTCTGCTCCCAGCCCCATCCCATCTCTGCTCCCAGCCCCATCCCATCTCTGCTCCCAGCCCCATTCCCATCTCTGCTCCCAGCCCCATTCCATCTCTGCTCCCAGCCCCATCCCAGCTCTGCTCCCAGCCCCATCCCATCTCTGCTCCCAGCCCCATTCCCATCTCTGCTCCCAGCCCCATTCCCATCTCTGCTCCCAGCCCCATTCCATCTCTGCTCCCAGCCCCATTCCCTCTCTCCCCCCCCCCCCTCCCCCCCCCGCCCCATCCCTCTCTGCTCCCAGCCCCATTCCCATCTCTGCTCCCAGCCCCATTCCCATCTCTGCTCCCAGCCCCATCCCATCTCTGCTCCCAGCCCCATTCCCAGCTCTGCTCCCAGCCCCATCCCATCTCTGCTCCCAGCCCCATTCCATCTCTGCTCCCAGCCCCATCCCATCTCTGCTCCCAGCCCCATTCCCATCTCTGCTCCCAGCCCCATTCCATCTCTGCTCCCAGCCCCATTCCCATCTCTGCTCCCAGCCCCATTCCCATCTCTGCTCCCAGCCCCATCCCATCTCTGCTCCCAGCCCCATTCCCATCTCTGCTCCCAGCCCCATTCCATCTCTGCTCCCAGCCCCATCCCATCTCTGCTCCCAGCCCCATTCCATCTCTGCTCCCAGCCCCATCCCATCTCTGCTCCCAGCCCCATTCCCATCTCTGCTCCCAGCCCCATTCCCATCTCTGCTCCCAGCCCCATTCCCATCTCTGCTCCCAGCCCCATTCCATCTCTGCTCCCAGCCCCATTCCATCTCTGCTCCCAGCCCCATTCCCATCTCTGCTCCCAGCCCCATTCCCATCTCTGCTCCCAGCCCCATCCCATCTCTGCTCCCAGCCCCATTCCATCTCTGCTCCCAGCCCCATTCCATCTCTGCTCCCAGCCCCATTCCCATCTCTGCTCCCAGCCCCATCCCATCTCTGCTCCCATCCCATCTCTGCTCCCAGCCCCATCCCATCTCTGCTCCCAGCCCCATTCCCATCTCTGCTCCCAGCCCCATTCCATCTCTGCTCCCAGCCCCATCCCATCTCTGCTCCCAGCCCCATTCCATCTCTGCTCCCAGCCCCATCCCATCTCTGCTCCCAGCCCCATCCCATCTCTGCTCCCAGCCCCATTCCCAGCTTCACTGCAGGGGATGATCCAAGGGATGCTGCGATCCCGGGAATCCTCCCAGCCAGGAGGATAAATCCAGGCAATAAAGCGATGAAATCGTGGAATTGTGGAATAATCTGGCTTGGAAGGGACATTCAAAGGCCACTTTATCCATCCCCTTTGGAATGAGCAGGATAATCTTCCTAAGTGCCAGAGATTCCCCCAAAATCCCACAAATCGCAATTCACTGACCCTTTGTCCCCTTCTCGGCGGGAATTCCCAACACCTGCTGGAATTTCAGGGGGTGGAACTGGGAGATTCACGTGGAGTGGGAGCAGGAATGGGAGCACTGGGGATGTCCCTGCTGTGTCCCCCTGGGGCTGTGCCGTCCCTGCCGGCCCCGGTCAGCCCGGCAAGCGCTGCTGAGTCAGGGCGGCTGGCACAGCCTGCGCCTCCCCCGGGGACATTGTCCCTGCCATCCCATTCCCTGGCACTCGCCCAGCTCCTCCCCTGCATCCCAGCCACGGCAACTCTGCTGCTTTTCCACCACCTGGGGGAAAAAACAAAACAAACAAACCCCCCCAAAAAAAAAAGCTCCGGTCCCTCCCCTTTTCCAGGCAGCCTGAGTCACCTCTGCCTGGTGGCACAGAAATTTGGGAATACACAGCACAGGGCGCTGATTTCCTGCTTCCAGACCTCCGAAATCCACGGAGAGGCCGTTAAAATTCGATTTATTGATCACAGGGACTTTGCCAATGACACCGAGGCAAAATCAGGAAAAAATTTGGGAGGCAGAGAAGAAAAAAAAAAAAATTTCCTGACCAATCTGCTTTAAATACTGAAACTCAATTTGCCCCAAAATCAGAGGTGATTTGGCAGCTCCAAATCCACACCAGAATCCAGCCCTGTCCTGTGGTTTGGAAAATCCATCCAGTGTGTCCATCCTTGGCAGGAGCAGGGGGGACATTCTCAGCTCGCTGAGTCCCCTCATTGCTCTGCTCGAAATATTCCAGGGAGGTTTCATTGCCCGGGGCAGGGAAACACCACAGGATTTGCTGGAGATCAGCAGGGCTTGGAGATGCAGCTGGAAAACCGGGATCCATCTCCAAGGGAGAATCCTCTCCCTTCCCAACCAACTGGGATCTCTCCAGTGGGAAAATCATCTCCCTCCCGTTCAGTTTGGATCTCTGCATTGGGAGAATCCTCTCCCTTCCCATCCAGCTTGGATCACTGGGAGAATCCTTTCCCTTCCATCCAGCTGGGATCTCCCCATCTGGAGAATCATTTCCTTTCCCATAACTCTCTCTCCACTGGGAGAATCCTCTCCCTTCCCATCCAACTGGGATCTCTCAACTGGGAGAATCCTCTCCCTTTTCATCCAGCCTGGATCACTGGGAGAATTCTTTCCCTTCCATCCAGCTTGGATCTCTCCATCTGGAGAATTCTTTCCCTTCCATCCAGCTTGGATCTCTCCATCTGGAGAATTCTTTCCCTTCCATCCAGCTTGGATCTCTCCATCTGGAGAATCATCTCCCTCCCATTCAATTTGGATCTTCCAGTGGGAGAATCCTCTTCCATCCCACCATTCTCTCTCCATCTGGAGAATCCTTTCCCTTCCCATCCAACTGGGTTTTCTCCACTGGGAGAATCCTCTCCCTTTTCATCCAACAAGGATCTCTCTATCTGGAGAATCCTCTCCCTTCTCATCCAACTGGGATCACTGGGAGAATCCTTTCCCTTCCCATCCAGTTTGGATCTCTCCAGTGGTAAAATCCTCTCCCTTTCCATCCAACTGAGATCTCTCCACTGGGAGAATCCTCTCCCTTCTCATCCAACTGGGATCACTGGGAGAATCCTCTCCCTTCCCACCCAGCTGGGATCTCTCCACTGGGAGAATCCTCTTCCTTCCCACCATCCTCTCTCCATCTGGAGAATCCTTTCCCTCCCCATCATCCTCTCCTCTCCTCTCCTCTCCTCTCCTCTCCTCTCCTCTCCTCTCCTCTCCTCTCCTCTCCTCTCCTCTCCTCTCCTCTCCTCTCCTCTCCTCTCCTCTCCTCTCCTCTCCTCTCCTCTCCTCTCCTCTCCTCTCCTCTCCTCTCTTCTCCTCTCCTCTCCCACCTCTCTCCATTTGGGGCATTCTCTCCCTTCCCATCCAGCCTGGATCTCTCCAGCTGGACAATCCCTTTCCTTCCCATCCCGAGCCCCTCAGGGACACCCTTGCACCCCCCTGGATACACAAACACATCCCAGTTTTGTACCAAATTCCCTGGGTTTGTACAGCCAAGGGGAAAACAGCCCGAGCCCCACCCAGTCCTGGCCCCATCCTGCCTTATCCCAATCCAGGGATATCCTGGATAGACAGTCCTGGGAGAATCAGCACTGGGAAAATCAGCCATGGCTGTGTTAGCCTGGAATGGTTTGGGCTGGAAGGGACCTGAAGATTGGATTTATTTTATGGGATAACCCCATTCCATGGGCAGGGACAGCTCCCACTGTCCCAGGCTGCTCCAAACCCAATGTCCAGCCTGGCCTTGGACACTTCCAGGGATCCAGGAGCAGCCACAGCTGCTCTGGGAATTCCATCCCAGCCAGGAATCCCTTCCCAATATCCCATCCATCCCTCACCTTTTTCCAGTTTAAAGCCATTACAGATCCATATATAAACAGCCTGGAAGTCCCACCTCTATCAGCTCCCTCCCACTTTTATTTTAGGGATCATTTTCCTGTATTTTTACCGAGCGGAGTCGAATTGCAACCCACAAAATAAAAGCTCCTTGTAATGGATATTGATCCGAGTCTCGGAATAAACCTGGGACAAGGAGGTCGTGTCCTTGCTCAGAGTCCCAAAGCCACTCAGATTCCTCCGTGTCCAGGAGGAAACATGGATTGGGATGCAGGAGCAGAGAGGGAAGTCGAGGCTGAGGCCAGCCAGGGGTTCAGGCAATTCAAGTGGGACCAATGGAAAGAACATGGAAATCAGGCTGGAATTTTCAGTGGATTTTGGAATTGGATTTGTGTCTTTGAACAATGAAAGACACCTGAATAGTGGGATGAATTTAAGGTCCCTTCCAAGCCACTCCATCCCAGAATTCTGGGATTCTATGAAAGGAAATTAATCCTCAGCTCTTTGATAAGGTGCTTTAATTCAGA
Organism: Acridotheres tristis; assembly: GCA_037013685.1. Classification (NCBI taxonomy): domain Eukaryota; kingdom Metazoa; phylum Chordata; class Aves; order Passeriformes; family Sturnidae; genus Acridotheres; species Acridotheres tristis. The sequence continues at coordinate 1,297,276 of CM072895.1, forward strand.
AATCAATTAATTAATTAATCCCTCCATGATTTCCTACAGCTGAGCATTCCCTGGAGTCCCAGATCCCACTGGATCCCAAAGTTAAGCGTGTTCCAGACCATCCCCAGGTTTTGGGGTTATGGAAGGTGAGGTACCATGGGCTGGCTGGCAGCTTTTCCTTTGGGGTGATTCCCTGTGCCCACACGGATCGGGATTCAGCTCCCTGGCAAAAACGTCGATTCTCTGTCCCCAGAATTGTGACAAAAATTCAAAGCCAGGGAAAAAAAAAAAAAAGATGGAGCAGGGTCTGATCCCGATTGGGAGATGGAGCATGGGAATGGTGAAGGGAATGGAACAAACCCAGGCTCAGAGGGAATTCCCAGATCCAGCAATCCCAGCATTTCTGGGGGGATCTAAGGAATATCCCACTCCAGCTCTGCCCCATTCCCAGCTCTGCTCCCAGCCCCATTCCCAGCTTCACTGCAGGGGATGATCCCAGGGATGCTGCAATCCCAGGAATCCTCCCAGCCAGGAGGATAAATCCAGGCAATAAAGTGATGAAATCGTGGAATTGTGGAATAATCTGGCTTGGAAGGGACATTTAAAGGCCACTTTATCCATCCCCTTTGGAATGAGCAGGGACATCACCTAAAAGTGCCAGAAATTCCCCAAATCCCACAAATCACAATCCATTGATCATTTGTCCTCCTCCAGGTGGGAATTCCCCACAAAGCGCTCATCCCTAAATCCATGAGAAGCATGAGCTGAATTTCGGGTCTTTTGTTAAACCACAGGAAAAAAAATTAAATGAAACCCCCCCAAAACCCTAAATCCCATTTCAGTCCCAAGCCAAAATTCAGGGAAGGGAAGGGAAGGGAAGGTTTGGGAAGGTTTGGGAAGGGAAGGTTTGGGAAGGGAAGGTTTGGGAAGGGAGGGGAAGGGGGAAGGTTTGGGAAGGTTTGGGAAGGTTTGGGAAGGTTTGGGAAGGTGGGAAGGGAAGGGAAGGGAAGGGAAGGGAAGGGAAGGGAAGGGAAGGGAAGGGAAGGGAAGGGAAGGGAAGGGAAGGGAAGGGAAGGGAAGGGAAGGGAAGGGAAGGGAAGGTTTGGGAAGGGAAGGGAAGGGAAGGTTTGGGAAGGGAAGGTTTGGGAAGGGAAGGTTTGGGAAGGGAAGGGAAGGTTTGGGAAGGGAAGGTTTGGGAAGGGAAGGGAAGGGAAGGGAAGGGAAGGGAAGGGAAGGGAAGGGAAGGGAAGGGAAGGGAAGGGAAGGGAAGGGAAGGGAAGGGAAGGGAAGGGAAGGGAAGGGAAGGTTTTTTAAGGACATTCCAACATCCAACCCTGCCCTTCCAGATCCAAGTGGGGCTGCCTCTCCAGAGAGAGCCCCGGGAATTCTCGGAGAGAGGGAAGGGAGGCGGGAGCCGCGATAACATCGGGAGCCCGGATCGGCGCCGGGGCAGCCGTGTGGAAAAGCAGATAAGGAGCCTGAGCTGCTGAGTCAGCAATTCCTGAGCCCTTCCCTGCCCCAGACACGGATCCAGGGATCGTTTGACAGAGGCCAAGATTCCTCTGGATGTGTTTTTCTGGGAGAAGTTTGAACTTCCGGGACTGTTAGGGTGGAAAGGCTCCGAACTTTGGGATTTGGGGGAACGTTTGGAGAGGGTCAGGGAGGTGGGATGGGATAATGGGATGGGATGGGATAATGGGATGGGATAATGGGATGGGATGGGATAATGGGAAGGGATAATGGGATGGGATGGGATGGGATAATGGGAAGGGATAATGGGATGGGATGAAACAGGAATGGAATAGGGATGGAATAGGGATGGGGTGGGATGGGATGGGATAATGGGATGGGATAATGGGATAATGAGATGGGATGAAATAGGGATGGAATAGGGATGGGGTGGGATGGGATGAAATAGGAATGGAATAGGGATGGAATAGGGATGGGGTGGTATGGAATAATGGAATGGGATAATGGAATGGGATGGGATGGGATTGGGATGGGATAATGGGAAGGGATAATGGGATGGGATGAAACAGGAATGGAATAGAGATGGAATAGGGATGGGGTGGGATGTGGTTTCCAGTGCCAGGACAGGTTTCCCCCTCACCCCACAGCCATAAAATCTGGGATTTCAGGGTGACAGAAGCGACCTTTGTGTCCCAAATCCATCTGCAAACAGCTCCTGATTCCAGCTGGATTGGCTGGAGGGAATTCTCCAAAGGATGGGAATCCTCCAGCGGGACAATCCCGGGAAGAGCTCCCAGGGACAGGGGGTGGCCCCGGTGGCTCCAGCTGTCCCTGTCTGGGGGATCCCTGCAGACACAGCCACGCTCCAGCCGGGATAATCCCCCTGATCCCAAAAACCCGCCCGGGGCTATTTCTGGGAGGACACAAACCAAACAACAACTGCTGGTCCCGGGGCCACCCCGGGGCCCATCCCCGACCCCTCCGTGGGCTCAGCTGGGCTCCTGCTCCGCCCCTTCCCAAGGCTCCCACTAACCCAGCGCGGATTTGCCGGAATTTTCTTGGCCCGTGTGGGCTTTGTCGGTTTTCCCCTTGGAAAACCCTTGGAGAGGGTTTTCCCTGCTGGAGAGCTTCAGATGCAGGGATTTGGGCTGATCCCAGGTGCAATAACAGCAGGAGGATCCCTCAGAAATGTGGGAGCAGGGATGGGCTCCTTCCCAGGAATGTGCCTGGGAATGGACATTTCCCATTGATTGGGGCCTGGCTTGGTTTAATGAAGTTGGGATTTGTGGGATTTCCATACAGGACTATTTATTATTGTTATTTTTGTTATTTTTGTTATTATTATAATCATTTTTTATTATTTTTATTAATTATATTTATATTTAATTTTTATTTTTATTTTTATTCTCATTTCAATTTTCATTTTTAATTTTTATTACAGGTTGTACTCCAAGGATGAACATTATCATTCCTCCCTTCCATTCCACTTCAAACCATTCCCTTTTCCCGTTTCATGGAGATTTTTGGGATTGATCCGAGCAACCAGGAACGAGTCCAAGAGGAAAATCCCATCCAGCCCCTCCTTAATCCAAACCTTCCTCAGAATTCCAGAGTGCTTTTCCTTGGGAAGGACCTTTAGGATCATCCCATTCCAACTATCCCAGGCTGCTCCAAGCCCCATCCAACCTTTCCTCGGCCACTTCAGGAATCCAGGGGTGGATGCAGCTCCCTGGGGAATTTTCTCCAGGTCCCCGTGTGCCAGAAAAGATTCCCAATCCCCCAAAGGTGGGGATTCAGCATCACCCAAACACCCCGAGCAGGGCCAGGGCTGGGATTGCAGCCAATAAAAAGTGGGAATGGTTCCTTTTCCCACCCATTCCCTTCCCAAAATTGGGATATTCTGGTCCCAAAACCTGCAGGAGGCTGCTGTGTTATTATTATTATTATTATTAATAATAATTAATTGATTGATTGATTAATCAGGTTATCTCCTCCAATGACAACAGGGCTGAGCAAGAGGAGGAAATCAAAGGGAAAATAAAAAGGGTTGGAAGAGCAAACCTTGGAGATTTTGGCTCCATGAATCCCAGGATTAGGTTGGAAAAATCTTTCAGATCCTAAAATCCAACCATTTATGACACGGGGAGATTTTCCCTCTGCCAGCACCTCCCAGATAAAAATCATTCCCGCATTTTCCCTTCTCCCGAGCCCTGCTGGTGTCAGACCCGACTTTTACAGCTCCTTTCGCCACGAATTCTCCTCTCTGCAGCGCTCCCCGCCTTAGGCCGGTCTTAATTCCTTAATCCTGGGACTAAAGAGCAGAATGATCCCGGATTTCCAGCCTCACCCTCAGCCGGATTTCAGGGAATTCCACCCGTTTGTCCGGGCAGCTCTTAGCGGGCTATTCCAGGGAAATGTTGGGAAGATTTCCCTGGATTGTCAGGAGAGCTGGAACGAAGCCGAGCTGAGCCCAAGTTTTTCCCTCACCTCAAATATCCCAAAAATCCCAGAAGTGGGATTTGAGCCGCAGGGAAGAGGGCCCTGATTTCCCACACTTTTCCCTCCTTCCCAGACATTTTTCCCGGTGCTGGATTTCCCTCCCCGGTTGGAATGCGGGGACACCCCGGATCCAGCTCCCAATCCTGGGATATCCCAGCCATGGCAAAGGATTTCCCATCCCGTTATTCCCACGGGAATATCGGGAATGACAGCGCGGGGTTGGGGACGCTCTGCCCCATCCCAGCATGGAGGAGCTGCAGAGATCCCGGGAAGGAGAATTCCAAGATTCCCGGTTCAGCCAGGAATTGTGTCCTGGAATCCTGGAATTTCCTGATCCAAGCCCTCAGCTGAGCCTGGCTCTGCTCTGCCCGGAGGGGAGCGCTTTAAGCTCAGCTCAGAGCCGGAATTAAATCCCTGCATCCCCGTCCTGCTGTTTTCCCCGTGGATTTTTCCTTGTTGCTCCCAGGAAAGGGGAAAATTTATGGCAGCAGCTCCCTCAGAGCCACTGAGCAAATATCAAATTATTTACAGCCCCTTTATAAACGACAACAACAAATCCTCTAACAAATAACAGCGACAACAAAATCTATAACAAACATTAATGCACATTTTATAATAAACACAAATAATAACAGATTTTATAATAAATCCATAAAATCTCTCCCTGCTGACCACTCTGCCCCATTCCCTCCTTCCAAAGTCTGCTTAAAAATCCGATTAGCTGGAAAAAGAAGCGGCAGCTCCAAGAGAAACCAGGACAGGGGGGTGACAAGGGGTGACATTTTCCTGCCTGAGGGGGGACACTCGGGATCTCTGCAATTCCCAGAATGTCAGGAGGGATTTAGGAACCCTCTGCGAATTCCTTCTGCTGTCAAGAGCGGTTAGAAAAGTGCCTGGAATGGGAATTTAAGCCTGGCCTAACTAAACCGAGCAGGGTTTGGAGCAGCAGGACCTGAACTCAGTAAAAAATCCGAAGGGATTTTTTTTTTTGGGGGAAGGACTCGTGGGATTAGCAAATCCAGCTCCAGGAGGGGCTTTAGGAAAACTTCTGTGTTTTCCCAGCAATTCCAAGGATTTCTCAGCCCTCTGGGATTCTGGAATTGCTGTTCCCAATTTTTGCCCAGGTCCAGCTTATCCTGAGCCGGTGCTGGGGACACGGGGACACCTCCCAGCTCATCCCTCGGAATGGAGAGGATCTCTTGGAATGGGATATCCCAAAAAAATCCCACTGTGGGTTTGAGGCAGCTGACACTGGGTGTACTGGGAGAGAGGAGTGAGCCAGGAATGGGAATGGGAATGAGGAATGGGAATGGGAATGGGAATGGGAATGGGAATGGGAATGGGGATGGGAATGGGGATGGGAATGGGAATGGGAATATGGGAATGGGGAATGGGAATGGGAATGGGAATGGGAATGGGAATGGGAATGGGAATGGGGAATGGGGATGGGAATGGGAATGGGAATATGGGAATGGGGAATGGGAATGGGAATGGGAATGGGAATGGGAATGGGAATGGGAATATGGGAATGGGGAATGGGAATGGGGATGGGGATGGGAATGGGAATGAGGAATGGGAATGGGGATGGGAATGGGGAATGGGAATGGGAATGGGAATGAGGAATGGGAATGGGGATGGGAATGGGAATGGGAATGGGATGGGGATGGGAATGGGGATGGGGATGGGAATGGGGATGGGAATGGGCATGGGAATGGGCATGGGGATGGGAATGGGAATGGGAATGGGAATGGGAATGGGAATGGGAATGGGAATGGGGAATGGGAATGGGAATGGGAATGGGGAATGGGGATGGGAGTGGAGATGGGAATGGGATGGGAATGGGGATGGGAATGGGAATGGGAATGGGATGGGAACGGAATGGGAATGGGAATGGGGATGGGAATGGGAGTGGGAATGGGGAATGGGGATGGGAATGGGGATGGGAATGGGGATGGGAATGGGGAATGGGGATGGGAATGGGAATGGGAATGGGAATATGGGAATGGGAATGGGAATGGGAATGGGAGATGCAGCCTTGCCCGTTTTTTTTGCATCCTGAAATTTCCCCATCTCCAGCCTGGCTGCTTCCCAATCCTGATTTTCCCAGTCCCAGGAATTGCAGGAATTCTGGAGCAGGGAGCAGCAGGTGCTGCAGGACCTGGATACGGCCCCAAAGTCAGGAGATGCCGATCCAGCCCTGGAATGTGGGAAAAACCTCATCCATCCCTGAAATCCCAACGAATCTCCAAGTGGTGCTCCCGATTTCCCCAATTTTCTCTGGATTTTGGAAGGTTTCTGCACACATTTAGCAGGGATGGACTCGGACAGGGATTGTTTTCCAAGGGGCTGATCCTTCTCATTTATTGAGGAGAAGTTTCCTGCTGAAAAAGTTGGAAATCCCCCCCTGTCAGCTCTGCACAAGATTCCAAACTATCAAATCCAGGGATAAGGCCCAGGCTGGTGGATCCTGGAGGGTCGGGAAGGACCTGGCTGGAGCCAGAATGATCCCAATTCCAATCCCAATCCCAATCCCAATCCCATTTCCATCCCTCCTGGAGAGCAGATCCCACTTTCCATGGTTGTCCTGCTCCTTCCTGGACTGGAAAACTCTGGGAAATGGGAGCAGGAGTGAGAATCCCAGGGTTGGGGAAAGCCAGGAGAGCTCCTGTCACAGCAGAATTCCAGCACTGGCTCCATATCCAGGGGCTGATTCCCGAAGAAATGTCCCTTCTCTGCTTCCTGAAAGTTTTGGAGCTGCAGGTTTTAAATAAATTCCCAGTCTGGATGGATTTATCCCGGTTTTCCAGCCTTGGAAAGCCTGGTGTGTGCAGGAGGGGGTGGAAAGTGCCAAGGAGCAAAGGGTTCCTACAACTTCCCTGTTTTCCCTGAATTTAATTCCAAAGGAAAGGCTCTGTTTCATTGGGAATAAGGAGATTTTCAGGGAAATGAGATGGATTGGGAATGAAATTGTCTTGGAGGGGGTGGAGAAGAAGGAAAGGGAGAGGGAAGGAGAAGGGAAGAAGGGAAAGGTAGAGGAAAAGGGAAGGGAAAGGGGAAGGGAAAGGGAGGAGAAAAAGTGAAGGGAAAGGAAAGGAAGAAATGAAAAGGAAAAAAAAAACAAAAGGAAAAGGAACAGGAGGGGAAAAAAAAGAGAAGAAAAAGAGGGAAAAAACGAAAGAGAAATTAAAAAACATTAAGAGCAGGATAAAAATCTTAAAAGGGGAAAAAAAAATTAAAAAATATAAAAAAAGAAGCAAAGTTGTCCCTTCTCCATAGGCAGATCCCGAAATCCTGCCCCAGCCGCTGTCCCGGATCCCTGTCAAACCTCGCACGTCCTGCCCGCAGCTTTCCGAGCGATCCCAACTCCGGGGAAGCACAGACCAGACATTTTCACCGCAGCCCCCGGAGCCCGCCCGCACTCCGGATCCTCCAGCGGATCCCCAAAACCCGGGACAATCTCTTTTTAATCCTTCATCCGCTCATTTATCAGCAGAAAAAAAAATATATAAAAATAATAATAATAATTAAAAAAAACCCCTAAAACCGGGACTCACCAGCGCGTAGACGGAGCTGAGCACGGAGCAGCAGAGGATCAAACCCAGGCTGGGATACACCAGATATGATCCCATATCCAAGGGGCTGCTTCCAGCATCCAGCCCCGCGCAGGGAAGCAGGAGGAGGCGAGCTCGGAATTCCAGCGGCGCGGATTTCTCGCCGTCCTCGCCGTTCCCCAGCCCTGCGGGGATCCGCGGGATTTACGCTGCTTTTTTGGGGGGGGGGGGAAAACTCCCGCAGTTTTCAACCAGAAAAGCACATGACGAGAGATCCCGGGTTTTTTCCTCGTTTTCTCATGGCTGGAGTGGCGGGCAGCTCCCAAAATCCCGACAACGCGGAGCCCATGGGGAAGAGGCAGCGGAGCCGCTTCAGCTCCGCAGCCGCCGGAGCCGCGGGATCATCTGCGGAGGAGCCGCGGAAATCGCATCCATATGGGCCCGGCTGAGCCTCGGGATCCCGATTTTCCTGCGGCTCCGGGAAGTTCAAATCATTTCTTTGTCAAACGCAAACACGGAGAAGGCAGCGGGAGAGGGGAGGGAGGGAAGGAGGGAGGGAAGGAGGGAGGGAAGGAGGGAGGGAAGGAGGGAGGGAGCAGGGAGAGGGCTGGAAGGGGTGGGAGATGGCAGCGCAGGGAGGGAGGGGGAACCTTTAACCACCGCTTTATTTTTAGCCGCAGTAATTTTATCTTTTCGCTCGCCGTGGGGACAAAAAAACCCCAAAAAACTCCCCCCGCCTCCTCCACGCCGCTCTCCCAACCTTTTATTTTTGGGTTTTGCCTTTTTTTTTTTTTTTTTTCGCCTCTCCTCCCTCTCTCTGCCGCACGCAAACAAATCCCAAATTTCCAAGAAGCCCCCGAAAGTTGGGAATATTTTGCCTTTGGGCCAGCGCTGGCACGGAGGGGAGGAGGGTTCGCTTGGCTCTCCCAAGAAGTTGGTTCTGCCTGCCAGGGAATTCTCTGGTTTTAGGGAGAAATCGGGAATTTTTGGCTTCTCTCTCTCCCTCTCTCTGCCTCCAAGGAGCTGCAGTTTGGAAAAGCCGATTGCAAACGTGGGGCTGAACATTCCCTGCCTCTCCTTCCACCCCTTTCCCGTCCTTTATTTTAGGGCTTTTGGGGGTTTTTATTTAATTTATTCCTGCGTATCAAAAGCGCATTACCCTCACTCCGAAATTCCCTGAAATCCTCGGGATGTGGGGTTATTTTGATTTTAGGAATTAAATTTTTTTTTTTTTTTTTTTTTTTTAACCCATCCACATGGGCGCAGAGTTCTCCGGCAGATCCCAGGATCCCTGAAAAACCGGGAAAATTGGGATTTTGGAGCTGCCCAATCTGAGCCTCCCCCCCCCACCCCCAGAGCCCACCCCGCTGCTCCCAGCCTGAATTTCTCCAGCATTCCCAACTCCCAGAGTTGGAATATCACTCCCAGCTCAGCAGGAACTTTCATTCATAAAACTCCGCTGCGAGAAAAAAAAAAAAAAAAAAAAAATAAAAAAAAAAAAAAAATTAAAAATATCCCAACCCACCCTCTTCCCCCCTCCCCAAAATCGAGCTGCGGGGGGAGGGATTATTTGGATCCAGCATTCCCTGCCGGTTTTTCCATGCTGGGAGGAGAAGCGGGGCTGGGCAAAGGTTGCCAGGGATGCACCGGGCGGGCAAAGGCTCCGGGCTCGGGGCTGGCTCACTCCGCTTTGCAAATCAAACTCGCAGCGAGTTTTTTCCTCCTTTTTTCCCCCCCTTTTATTTCCCGCTTTTCTCGCGGATATTTGGGAGCTGCGCGGCGGCGAGGAGCGAAAAATTCCAGTCTCTCCTCTGCCGGGGAGCAGACGGTAAAAACATCAAATTTTCGCTGCGAGCATTTCTGTGTTGTTAAAAAAAAGGGGAAAAAAAAAAAAGAAAGGAAGAACGAGAGGGAGAAAAAAAAAATAAATAAAGAAAGAAACCCCGAACTCTCTCCGCTTGCTCGGGTTGGTGTTTTTTTCTTTTTTTTTTTTTTTAATTCTCGTTTTTTTTATTTTTTTTTTCCCCCAGCTCCATGGCCGTGAATGGGAGCCTTGAGCTGGGTTTATGAAAGGCTCTTTCCAGGCGAAGGTAGAGCTGGGCTTCCTGTGAGAGCCTGAGAGGGGAAGGGATAAAAAAAGGGCGATCGCTGCCTCCTCCTCTTCCTCCGCCTCCTTCTCCGCCTTTCCCTGGAATCCCGAAGGATTCCCCGCCTGCGGGGGGATCCCACAGGGATGAACCCCCTGCCCCACTCCCGACTGGGATTGCAGCGGATCCAGGGCGGATGGGGTGGGACTGAAGGGGTGGGTCTGGAATTCATCTCATCCATTATCCCATTATCCCATTATCCCATTATCCCATCCATTATCCCATCCCATTATCCCATCACATCCCATCTCTAGGGAGTGGGATTGGAGCATGCTGAGGGATTTCAGAGCAGTGACCCCACACTCCTTCCACCCGATCCCCATCCCCACCCCATTCCCATTCCCATCCCCCATTCCCGTTCCCATTCCCATTCCCATTCCCATTCCCATATTCCCATCCCCGTTCCCATCCCCATTCCCATTCCCATTCCCATCCCCGTTCCCATCCCCATTCCCATTCCCATTCCCATTCCCCATTCCCATTCCCATTCCCATCCCCCATTCCCATCCCCACCCCCATTCCCATTCCCATTCCCCATTCCCATTCCCACTCCCATATTCCCATTCCCATTCCCATTCCCATTCCCCATTCCCCATTCCCATTCCCATTCCCATTCCCATTCCCATTCCCATATTCCCCATTCCCATCCCCATTCCCATTCCCCATTCCCATTCCCATTCCCATTCCCATTCCCATTCCCATTCCCCATTCCCCATTCCCATTCCCATTCCCATCTCCATTCCCATTCCCATTCCCATCCCCATTCCCATCCCCATTCCCATCCCCATTCCCATTCCCATTCCCATCCCCATTCCCATTCCCACTCCCATCTCCCATCCCCATTCCCATTCCCCATTCCCCATCCCCATTCCCACTCCCATCCCCATTCCCATCCCCATTCCCATCCCCATTCCCATTCCCATTCCCATCCCCATTCCCATTCCCACTCCCATCTCCCATCCCCATTCCCATTCCCATCCCCATTCCCATTCCCACTCCCATCTCCCATCCCCATTCCCATTCCCATATTCCCATATTCCCATATTCCCATATTCCCATATTCCCATATTCCCATATTCCCATATTCCCATATTCCCATCCCCATTCCCATTCCCACTCCCATCCCCATTCCCATCCCCATCCCCATTCCCATATTCCCATCCCCATTCCCCATTCCCATTCCCATTCCCATTCCCATTCCCATTCCCATTCCCATATTCCCATTCCCATATTCCCATTCCCATATTCCCATTCCCATTCCATCTGGATCCCAAATCTGCTTTTCCAGCATTTATTCCAAAGTTATTCATTAAGGAGTGTGAGGAAGGTTGAGGGGGCTCCTTTGACAATTTCTGGCCAGTTATTCCCAGAAATATTATTCCCACAAAACCTCAGCTGGGGATTTTTGTGGGATCTGGCTGCTTTTCCCACTCTGGGGGGTTTGGGGAAATCCTTCCCAAGGATTCCCAGGATCTCTGTGCGTTTAGGGCTGCAACAAATCCCAACTCAGGGATCCACAAGCCTTGGGAAAAATTCCACTGCAGCATTCCAGGGGCTCCATGGTGGAGATTTCCTTGGAGAGAGGGGCAAGCAGGGAAAAAATCTCATTTCTAGGTTTATAGATATTAAAAAAAAAAAAAAAAAAAAAAAAGGAATAATCCATTCCAACTGCTGCAGTTCGGGCCAGGAATGGTCACTTTTGGGAATCAGCTCCATATTGGAAGGAATTTTTATGCAGTTTTTAGGATCAAAATTTTTAAAATTTATTTCCAGCTGGGGAACATTTCTCTCCTGTGGGAATTGGAATTCCCATTGTGGATAAAAGTATCTTCTGTCCTCTCCCTCCTGGTCACTAAGTGGGATATTGGGAAGGAATTCCTGGCTGGGAAGGTGGAGATTTGGGATTTTCCTGCCAGAGAGTTGGGACACGGCACTGAGAACTCCAGGAGGGGAAAAGCAAAAAAAAATTAAAAAATAAAAAAAAAAAAAAAAAAAAAAAACACACACACAAAAAAAAAAAAAAAAGAGGAGGCTCTTCCCAGGTGGATGCTGGAGCTGAGGAATTCCTTGTGCACGATTTTGTTTGTGTGGATTCCAGCCGGGGTTAGATAAGGAAAAAAAAACCATTCCAGGCTTTTAAAACCCCGGTGAAACGTCTGTGCCCGGGAGGGCCCCGGGTCTGGAGTCGTTGGGGGCTGGGGAATTTTGTGGAAAACCATGGGATGTTCCCAGTGTTGTCAGGAGGAATTCCACTGCCAGCAGTTATCAGCCTCTTGTTCCCTTGTTATCCATTCCAGAGGGTGGGATTTCTATCTGAGATGGATCAGGACTTCTGGGGTAAAACCAAAAAATAAAATAAAATTAGGAAAAAGGGATTTGCCAGGTGGAAAATTCCCCCCTGGCCAAGCTCACTCCGCTCTGAAATTCCAGAAGGGAGAGCAGGGAATGCTCCTGGTTTCCCAATTCTCCTCTCTGTTCCACCCAGAGTCCCCCCGGGACTGCTTTCCTGGGAATTCAGCGCTCCCAGGGGTGGAATATCCTGGAAATATGAAAATATCAGGGCTCATCCCACTGTTTTCTTTCCCAGATCAATCTCAACCTGGCTCAGGGAATCTCAGCATTGAATTCTCCCACAAATCCTTGGGAAGCTTTTTTTTTTTCTGGGATTCATGGAGCCAGAGGATTCCCTGATTATCCCAGATTTCCCTCTTGGGGTGGGACAGAAAAATTTGAAAATCATCGAATCCAACCCCTCTGGAATGGGCAGGGACACCTCCCACCATCCCAGATTTCTCCAAGCCCCAATGTCCAGCCTGGCCTTGGAAATTCCCAGGGATCCAGGGGCAGCCACAGCTGCTCTGGGAATTCCATCCCAGCCAGGAATCCCATCCCAATATCCCATCCTTCATCCCATTCTGCTTCCCTTTTCCCAAATAACTCCGTGGGAATACCCAGGTGTGTGTCCATGGGGGGGAATCTCATTTCCCGTGGACAGAACCTGTGCAGAGCTGAGGATGAGCTGGGAAAAATCAAGGAAAACTCCATTCCCACCAGAAATTCCAGTCATGCCTTCAATCCAGGATTTTTCCTTTACTAGAGGTTTGAACCTGAGCATCCCACGATTCATTTCCTCAGGGATAAAATCCACGATTCCAGTTGAAATGTCCTCTCCACCCAACCTCCAGCTCCTCCCAACTGATTGCTTCGAACACGATTCTCCCATTTATCCCTTAAAATTCTATTTTTCATCAAGAAACCCCAAAAAAAACTTTTAGGAAAGCTCCAAACCAGCTCCTATCATGGATTTGCAGAAATCCAGGAGCCTCAGGAGGCTCCAAGGATCCGTCACTTTCCAAGTTTTCCAAGTCAAGAGTAGGGGGAGAAAAGATTTATTTTATGATATCCTATTAAAATGGAATTAAATTATTCAGCATTCCCTGCTGTTCCTATATTCCCATTTTTACATTTCCCATTATTTTAAGGACTTGTATTAAAACGAAGCTGCAATTCCTAAATTTTTTGGGGGATGAAAACCAACTACAATAGAAAATCATGGATTTTTTCCCCTTCTTTTTAAATGGAAATATTTAAAAATAATTTTAAATGGCCCCGATATTTCCTTTTAAATGTATTTTTAGATTCCCCCTTTTTTTTTTTCACAGCTGGCAGCTGAAAATTTGGAGTTTTATTAAAGTCCAGATGGAATTTAGAGGGATCCCTGTGCTTCCACACTTCCCTGAACTCCATTAAATTCTCCAGGATCTGGATCCATAAAATTTTTTGCTGCCTAAGGAAAAGCTGGAAGTTGGCTCCTACACGTTCCAACAACTCAGCCAAGCATAAGGATAAAGGAGCAACATGGGAATAAAAAACAGGAGAAAGGAAGAAAAAAAAAATCCACCCCAGCCTTTGGAACATTTGCTTTTTGCCAGGATTTCAGGAATTTTCACTGCAGGAACATTTTCCAACTTGTCCAGTAAAATCCTTAATTTTAAATGGTGCTGCTTAGCAGGAACGGGTGATGAAGGAAATTTGGGATGTTAATCAAATTCCCAGCTCAGGAAGTTTTATTTCAGCATCCAAGTAGTGAGGAATGAGCTCTTATCTATGGAAAAATTCGGATTTTTGCATCCAAAATGTCCTTTTAGGGATGATTTTGGGATTCCTCAGTCCATATAGGACTGGGAAAAGAATAAATCCATGGATTAAATGGGATCGATGTTGATGCTGAGGATTAGGAGAGACGCCTGTGGAGCTGCAGTTACAGAATTCCAGGATCACTGAGGTTGGGAATGATCTCCGGGATCATCAAATCCAAGCTGTGCCTGATCCCTGAGTGCCACACCCAGGAATTCCTGGGACACCTGCAGGGATGGGGATCCAAACCTCCCTGGGAAATTCCAACACCTCACCACCCTTTCCACGAGGAAATTCCTGCTGGTGCCAGAACTGGGAGTTCATTGCATCCCAAAAATCCTGAGGGGTTTGGGATGAAACCGCAGGAAAATCCTCCTCTGGAGTTTCTCAACCCAGCCGGAGAGTTTGGGCAGGGCTGAGGGAGGGGCTGGGGGCTGTGCAGGAGGAATGGAGCTGGGAAAAGCAGCTTTGGCATCCAGGGAATCCTGAAATCCCCGAGGCTGCCAAAGATCTCCGGGATCATCGAGTCCAAGCTGTGCCTGATCCCTGAGTGCCACACCCAGGAATTCCCTGGGCACCTCCAGGGATGGGAACTCCAAACATCCCTGGGAAATTCCAACACCTCACCACGGTTTCCATGAGGAAATTCCTGCTGCTGTCCAACCCGGCCCAGCCTGTCCCTGTTCCCTGGGAGCGGATCCTGATTCTCCTCTGGCTGCTGGAAGATCCTCCCAGAGATTTCTTTTCTCCAGGATCAACATTCCCAGCTCCCTCGTCGACACCATCAAGTTCATCCCAGTTATTTTTAATATTCCATGGAATTATTTTATTCCACGTGTTCCTGGGATTCCCAGTCCTCACAGTCCCTGTCCCAGGAACTCTCGACCCCGTTGCTCAATTTGAAATAAATTTCCCAGAAGGATGAAAGTCCCGCAAATATTTTGTGCAAATTCTGTCAAAATCGATTGTGAGAGTGGAGGGAAAATTCCAGGAAGAAAACCCCAACAATTCCTAAACAAGAGGCTCCAATGGAAAACCAGTCACCAAAATTATGGGATGGAGATGCAGGGATTCAGAGGTTTGTAAATTCTGGGAAAGGAAAGGAAAGTGCAGGAAAGTGCAGGAAAGTGCAGGAAAGTGCAGGAAAGTGCAGGAAAGTGCAGGAAAGTGCAGGAAAGTGCAGGAAAGTGCAGGAAAGTGCAAGGAAAGTGCAGGAAAGGCAAGGAAAGTGCAGGAAAGGAAAGGAAAGGAAAGGAAAGGAAAGGAAAGGAAAGGAAAGGAAAGGAAAGGAAAGGAAAGGAAAGGAAAGGAAAGGAAAGGAAAGGAAAGGAAAGGAAAGGAAAGGAAAGGAAAGGAAAGGAAAGGAAAGGAAAGGAAAAGAAAAGAAAGGAAAGGAAAGGAAAAGAAAAGAAAATAAAGAAGGATGAAAAGGAGAATTCCCAAAGGGTAGAGAAAATCCCAGGAAAGCTGAGCAGGAATCCCAGCCCTCCCCAGGCAGGACAGTGTGTTTGGCTCAGTGCTGCATTTATGGGAAAATTTGTGGCTCCTGCTCCAAGAATTGAATGGATGAGCCAAGGACAAATGTCTCGTTCCACACGGTGACCAGAGTCACCATGAATGGAGTGACGGGATGGGACCATAAAAACCGGGATTCCAGAGCTGGGAGTTGATCCCAAATCCCATAAATCCTTGCCTGGTGACTTCCACCAAGGCTGTCCATGATTTTGCTCCTGATGGAAGGGCAGTGTCCAGGTGAAATCCATGAGCTGGATTCCTTTTCCCCAAATCAAGGAGCAGCTGCAGCTCCAGATGTTTTGTTTCAGTTCCACCCTCAGGTGGGAATTCCCAGCTTGGGGTGATCCCTCTCCAGTGACTCTAAACAAGGATCTGGACAATGGGAAAAGCAAAAGGAACATGGAAAAAATTTCCTCCCCCAGCAGGAGCCCTCCTTATAAATAAGACAAATTTCCAATTTAAACCCTGTGGAACCCCGTGAAGCTGAATTATTAATTTCCTAATAGATATCCAAAGGGTGAGGTTCCTCATAATTAATATATCTTCATTAAATAAATAGAAATTATTTGAATCGATGCATTATAAATGAGGAAATCGATATTAAATAAATACATATGGGAAAATAGATAATGAATACATATTAAGTATATAAATACATATATAAATAAATAAAATATATAAATTGATAAATATATCTTTAAATAGATTAACGATATCAAATTAATAAATATGTGTGGAATATGCCCTTATTTTATATATTCCTCATTCCCACATATTAATAAATATATGTTGAATATTAATTCTGAATTCCTGCCCCTTCCAATCCATGCTTGGGCCACCCCAATCCTACTGGACCAGCAGGAAAACTCATCCAGAATAAAACGAATTCCATTGATTTGGGGTTGGTTTCAACTCCACAAGTTCCTTCTCCAGCCAGTGTGGGGGAAATTTTTATGGGAATTCAGGAATGAGCAGGAAGTTGAGGAGAAATTCCCACTTTTATTTGCCAATAAAATCTCCGTGCCCTTGATCCAGCTGGGAGAGGAGATTCAGCCTCGTGTTGGACCCCAGTGCAAATATTTGGATCGTGTGGAAATGTTTAACCCAAGAACAAACAAACAAACAAAAAAAAAATCCTGGGAAAAGGAATTTTCTTCCTTCATCCCCCTCTCCTCCCTGTGAGTATCCAGGAATCAGGAAAGGAAAAGCTCCCATTCTTTTCCTGGAGCTGCAGGGCTGGGTCTGCCCCAATTATTTCCTAAATCCAGTTATTCCTGAGATCATTAGTCCAAAGTCAACATTCCTGAATTGGAAGGAAATATTTGGATTCTTTGCCCTGTGGGAAGTTCTCTCCTGTAGGATTTTTCCAGGCTTAGGCCAATCATGGAATCATGAAGGTGGGAAAAGATCTCCAGGAGCATCAATTCCAAATTCCCACTAAACCATATCCCAAAGTGCTGCATCCACCTTTTTTTAAAAAAAAAATAAAAAATCCAAGGATGGTGATTTCACCACTTTGTCCCAAATATCTTCCCAGGGGAAGGATTTCCCTTTGGAATTTTTGATTTTTCTCCGTTCATGGGGATTTTAATTTTACCAACGTAAGGCATTTCTGCTGACTTAGAGGCAGTGCAGATGAATGGTTTGGTGACTTTCCAGATGGAAAAAAAAATCCCAAGAAACCTGGGGAAAACACCAAAACCTCATCCATGATGGCTGGAAAGAGAGGAAAGGGGGAGAAAGGGTTGGAATATTCCTGGAATATCTCAACACGGGGCTGGTTTTGACCTTCCAGCGTGATTTTCCTCACGATTTGTTTTGTTCTTTTTTTTTTTTTTTTTTTTTTTTCCTGCAGGAGCAGAATTCCCACGTGATTTTATTGCAGTCGCCCTTGGCCCTTCTCACCCTGCAATTGGGATGGAATTCCAGGAGTTAGGCAGGACAAACACGGGGAGGTGACAAAAAGCAAAGTGCTCCTCCAACCTCCCGGTTCACTCGGTTCAGGGCTGGGAGACGTTCCAGACAAACCCCGTCTGGAGCTGCATTTCCAGGAATCTTCACTGGGAAGGTCACCTGAGCACAGATCCCAGAGTCTCGTGGGTTGGAAGGGGACAGGCAGCACCAGCCAGGAGAATTCCCAGCATTTGTCAGGCCGGGATAATTTGGGAATCTCTGAGTGCTCAGAGACATCGAGGCCCAAAATATCAGAGCCCTGGATGTCAAAGGAAATCCCGGATTTCCTTGGAGTGAGAGGAAGGACAGGCTTGTACAAAATATTTTGGGATGTTGAAAGGCTGGGAGAGTTGGGAATGCTCAGCTTGGAGAAGAGAAGCTTTGGGGTGACCTCACCGTGGATCATCCCAATCCCACCCCATTCCATGGGCAGGGACACCTCCCACCATCCCAGATTGCTCCAAGCCCCAATGTCCAACCTGGCCTTGGAAATTTCCAGGGATCCAGGGGCAGCCACAGCTGCTCTGGGAATTCCATCCCAGCCAGGAATCCCTTCCCAATATCCCATCCTTCATCCCATTCTGCTTCCCTTTTCCCAAATAACTCCGTGGGAATACCCAGGTGTGTGTCCATGGGGGGGAATCTCATTTCCCGTGGACAGAACCTGTGCAGAGCTGAGGATGAGCTGGGAAAAATCAAGGAAAACTCCATTCCCACCAGAAATTCCAGTCATGCCTTCAATCCAGGATTTTTCCTTTACTAGAAGTTTGAACCTGAGCATCCCACGATTCATTTCCTCAGGGATAAAATCCACGATTCCAGTTGAAATGTCCTCTCCACCCAACCTCCAGCTCCTCCCAACTGACTGGTTTTATTTATTTTATATTCCTAATTCCCAATATCCCATCTAACCCCCCCTGTGGCAGTGGGAGCCATTCCCTGTGTCCTGTCCCTCCATCCCTTGTCCAAAGTCTCTCTCTGTGTTTCCTGCAGCTCCTGCAGCTCCTGGAAGGTCACACTGAGCTCACTCCAGAGCTTCTCCTCTCCAGCTGAACATTCCCAGCTCTCCCAGCCTTTCCTGCTCCATCCCTGGCATCATCCTGGTGCCTCCTCTGGATTCTCTGCAGCAGCTCCAGCTCCTTCCCGTGCTGGATCCAGGGCTGGCCCAGCTCCACCTCAGTAGCCCAGACCAGCTCTAAGTAGCCCAAAACATTTAAATGCATCGTGGAATGTTGGGTTTGCCTTTTGGTTTGCAAAAAAATGGGAATAAAAGAAGAATTCCAAACATTTAAATTCATTCTGGAATGCTGGATTTGCCTTTTTGGTTTGTAGGAAATGGGAATAAAAAAGAATTTCAAACCCATTCTGGAGCGTTGGGTTTGCCTTTTGGTTTGCAAAAAAAAAGGGAATAAAGAAGAATTCCAAACGTGTAAATTCATTCTGGAATACTGAGTTTGCCTTTTGATTTGGAGGAAATGGGAATAAAAGAAGAATTCCAAACATTTAAATACATGCTGGAACATTGGGTTTGCCTTTTGATTAGCAGAAAAAATGGGAATAAAGAATTCCAAGCACTTGGAAACATTCAAGCTTTTACAGGAATGAGGAAAACGCATGGAAAGGAACTGAAATTGGGGAATTTGCCTTTAAATGATCCTGGATTGGACTGAAACTCCATTTTGGCAAGGAAAAGCTCCAGGAAAACCTTCTCAGGTGAAGATTTCCACCCGGGAGCCACAAATCCAGGAATGTGCAGTGGACACATTTAACAGGACTGGGAAACAGAGGGAACATCAGGGAATGTTGTCCCTAGAGAATCTCAAACCTGGATATTTCCATTTCAAACCAAAAGAAAATCCATGGAAAATGAAACAGACGATGATTATTTTTTTTGTTATTTTTTTTTTTTTAGTCAAGGAGGAAAATTCCCAGTACTTGGAAAAATCGGGTGGGACTGAGATGAGCACAAAGTTCGTGGATAACGGGGTGCTGGACATTCCATTCGGACAGGAAGGTACAACAAATCCCACCTTTATCCCCTCTGGATAAGGAGAAAAATCAGGATTTTCCAGCTCACCACCAGTGACTTTTCCCAAGAACAAGGCTTGGCTTAAAGGGAATTTACAATCCCATATCCGTGTCCTCATCCCAGAATTCTGGGAAGTGCTTTAAGATCCTTTGAGTCAAATCCCTGGAAATATTTGTTGGAATGGGAGTGTTTGCATCACCAGGGAAGGGCAGGGAGGTTGTGGAGGTCCAGGTGATCCTGGGTGTGATCCATGGCCTCAGTCTTGGGGACAAAATTCCTGCAGCTGGATATTCAAAAACCTCAGGAAAAGACACTTTTCCAAAATCAGGGAATTCTGGCATAAAAATGGATCAAATCCCTCTAAACCACCCGATGAAATCCCAATAAAATTCTCTGGGAATTACCTGATCTCAGCTGAAAATCCAGTTTAAAAAAAAAGGAATTTATTGCCCGAGTTTAATTTTAGGCCTGGCTTTTCACAGCTGAGCTGGGCTCAGTTCTGTTGCCCTGCTCAAGTTTAACTCTCCTTGCGGGTTTCGAAATAAAAATCTCGTTGGAAAGGATTGGGCAGAGTGGGAAGCAGCTAAAAATTAATTAAAAAAAAAAAAAAAAATTGAACTCTAAATGGTCTTTTAAGGGATATCCAGGAAAGGGAAATGCCAGTCAGGAATTCCTATGGAAGGCTGGGAAGCAGCCACAGCATCCCAATCCAGCCCATTCCCAGCAGGAATATGAAATTCATCCCAAAATCCTGTGAGTTGGGAGGGTTCATAAAGTTCATAAAGTTCTGCCCTTCCTCCAATCCCTCATTCCTCACACTTTACAATTCCATGATTTTGGAATGGATTACTGAGGAGGGAATTTTCCAAGCAGAACATTCCCAATGTTTGCCCCTTTTCCCAGCTGTTTTTTGGGAATGACACCATCCCCCCCACGAGTCCTGCCAGGGTATGAAGATGTTTCATTTCTGTGTTTTTTATCCCATAAATTAGATTAAAAGTGTGGAATTAGGGAATTTTTAAGGAGATTTTTAAGGAAAAACCCTCTAGGACTGAATCCAGCCATAAACCAGCACTTCCAGGTCCACCAGATTTTGATATTTTTTTTGGGACAATTCCCACCCTGACAGTGAAATATGGGAGAGGGATCCAGAGCTGATCCTCCTGGAAATGAAATGTGAGGAATTACAGCTGGAAAAGCAGGGAGGGACTGGGAAAATCCCGTCCTGCTGGGGCAGGGAGCTTGGATCAGAGGGTGGAATTCCCTTCCAGCCACAGCCACGGGGGAGTCTGTGACTCTGGAATTGTTGGTTTCTGGGATTCTGGAATTGTGGGATTCTAGGATTGCAAGAACCCTGAAGTCTGTGGTTCTGTGATTTTGGGATTCTGGAATTCTGTGATTTTAGGATTCTGAGATTCTAGGAGTCTGTGGTTCTGGGATTCTGGAATTCTGGGATTGCAGGACTCTGGAATTCTGTGATTCTAGGATTCTGGAATTGTGGGATTCTAGGATTCCAAGATTTTGGAATTCTGTAGTTCTGTGACTCTGGGATATTGGGATATTGGGATTCTGGGATTCCAGGACTCTGGAATTCCGTAGTTCTGTGATTCTGGGATATTGGGATTCTGAGATTTCCAGGACTCTGGAATTCTGTGATTCTGTGAGTCTGTGGCTCTATAAAATTCAGTGGTTCTGTGATTATGGGATTCTGGAATTCCAGAATTCTGGGATTCTGTGATTTTAGGATTCCAAGATTCTGGGATTCTAGAATTCTGTGATTCCAGGATTTTGAGATTCTGGGATTCTGTGATTTTGTGATTCTGGGATATTGGGATTCTGAGATTCCAGGATTCTGGAATACTGTGATTCGAGGATTTCGAGATTCTGGAAGTCTGTGTGGTTCTGTGATTCTGGAATTCTGTGATTCTGAAATTCCAGGATTCCAAGATTCTGGGATCCTGTGGTTCTGTGATCCTGGGATTGTAGGACTGTGGGATTCTGGGATGCTGGGACTCTGGAATTCTCTGGTTCTGGGTTTCTGAGATTCTGTGGTTCTGTCATTCTGGGATATTTGGGTTCTGGGATTCTGTGACTCTGGGATTCTGGGATTCCAAGATTCTGGGATTTTGTGGTTCTGTGATTCTGGGATATTGGGATTCTGAGATTCCAGGATTCTGGAATACTGTGATTCTAGGATTGTGAGATTCTGGGAATCTGTGTGGTTCTGTAATTATGGGATTCTGGAATTCCAGAATTCTGGGATTTTAGGATTCCAAGATTCTGAGATTCTGTGGTTCTGTGATTCCGGGATATTGGGATTCTGGGACTCTGGGATTCTGGGATTCTGTGACTCTGGGATTCTGTGACTCTGGGATTCTGTGACTCTGGGATTCTGGGAATCTGGGATTCTGGGATTCTGGGAATCTGGGATTCTGGGATATTGGGGTTCTGGGATTCTGGGATTCTGGGATTCTGGGACTCTGGGAATCTGGGATTCTGGGATTCTGGGACTCTGGGAATCTGGGATTCTGGGATTCTGGGAATCTGGGAATCTGGGATTCTGGGATATTGGGGTTCTGGGATTCTGGGACTCCGGGATTCTGGGATTCTGGGATTCTGGGACTCTGGGATTCTGGGATTCTGGGATTCCAGATTCCCCAGGGAGCTGCAGGCTGGCTGCTGCTCTCTGGATTCTCTGGGAACGCCTGTCCCTGCTCCAGGTGTTATCCCAGTGCTCCCAGGACCCTGCTGAAAGTGCAGGAAGTGATTCCTGTGATTTGGGATGTGCTCGCCTGGGATCAGACTCCAATCCCGGATTCCCCTCCCATTTTCCAGCCTCAGCTCGGGCTGGGTCAATCTTTAACTCCTCTTCCAGCTCCAACAACGACCTTCAGGATAAATGAGTAACTCCTTTCCCGCTGGGAATTCTTCCATGGATTTCTCCACGCAGGTTTTGTTGGATCTGTTGGCACAAGTTTTGTTTTGCCCTCCTGTCCTTGGCCCATTTTTTGGGATTAACCCCTTTTTTTTTGGGGGGGGGCTGGGAACTCAATCCCAAGGTTCAATCCGTGCCCCTCGGAATGGAAAGGGCGGGAAGTTAATTAATGCACTGGGAGATAATTTATTCATGGCGTTAATCACCCCTGACAAACG
Organism: Acridotheres tristis; assembly: GCA_037013685.1. Classification (NCBI taxonomy): domain Eukaryota; kingdom Metazoa; phylum Chordata; class Aves; order Passeriformes; family Sturnidae; genus Acridotheres; species Acridotheres tristis. The sequence goes on from CM072895.1 coordinate 1,319,709, forward strand.
AGGCCATCCCCGCCCACGGAGCTTTTCCATGGAGTTATTTTTATCTCCTTCCATGGAAATTGGGAAGGCTCAGAGGGCAGGAGGTTCAGGCCTGGGAGTGTCCGAGTTGTTCATCCACATCCAAAGGGAGAAAAATTCCTTCCAAGTCCCCGTGGGGCCAAGGTGCCCCCCAAGGATATTTTGTAGTTGGGCTCAATGATCCTAAAAGGCTTTTCCAGCCTTAATCCCCATCCCTGGAATTGTCCAAGGACCCTGGGAGAGTGGAAGGTGTCCCTGCCGTGGGAAAGGGTTGAATGTGAAATCTTTTAAAAATTCCTCCCCATCCAAAGCATTCCGGGATTCCACGATCAAGAGAATCCCAGGTGTGATTCCCAATGGGATCCCAGAGGCCCTGGGAGGCAGGAGGTGAACTGCACAACCAACAGGGAGAAATCCCATGGGATTTATTCTTCCTCATTTATTGCTTCCCTTTTCTGATGGCCATGGGGATTTCCAGCTGGATATTGGGATAAAGGGAATAAAAATCCCAATTTTCATCAGGATATTGGGATAAAGGGAATGAAACACTTGGATTTTCAGATGGATATTGGGATAAAGATAATAAAAACCCCAATTTCCAGCTGGATATTGGGATAAAGGGAATAAAAATCCCAATTTTTCACCTGGATATTGGGATAAAAGGAATAAAACATTTGGATTTCCAGCTGGATATTGGGATAAAGAGAATAAAACATTTGGATTTTCAGACAGATATTGGGATAAAGGGAATAAAAATCCCATTTTTCACCTGGATATTGGAATAAAGGGAATAAAACATTTGGATTTTCAGACAGATATTGGGATAAAGGGAATAAAAATCCCAATTTCCAGCTGGATATTGGGATAAAGGGAATAGAAATCCCAATTTCCAGCTGGATATTGGGATAAAGAGAATAAAACATTTGGATTTTCAGCTGGATATTGGGATAAAAGGAATAAAAATCCCAATTTTCAGCTGGATATTGGGATAAAAGGAATAAAACATTTGGATTTTCAGATGGATATTGGGATAAAGGGAATAAAAATCCCAATTTTCAGCTGGATATTGGGATAAAGGGAATGAAACATTTGGATTTTCAGATGAATATTGGGATAAAGGGAATAAAAATCCCAATTTCCAGCTGGATATTGGGATAAAGGGAATAAAAATCCCAATTTTCAGCTGGATATTGGGATAAAGGGAATGAAACATTTGGATTTTTAGATGAATATTGGGATAAAGGGAATAAAAATCCCAATTTTCAGCTGGATATTGGGATAAAGGGAATAAAAATCCCAATTTTCAGATGGATATTGGGATAAAGGGAATAAAACATTTGGATTTTCAGATGGATATTGGGATAAAGGGAATAAAAATCCCAATTTTCAGCTGGATATTGGGATAAAGGGAATAAAACATTTGGATTTTCAGATGAATATTGGGATAAAGGGAATAAAAATCCCAATTTCCAGCTGGATATTGGGATAAAGGGAATAAAAATCCCAATTTCCAGCTGGATATTGGGATAAAGGGAATAAAAATCCCAATTTCCAGCTGGATATTGGGATAAAGGGAATAAAAATCCCAATTTCCAGCTGGATATTGGGATAAAGGGAATAAAAATCCCAATTTCCAGCTGGATATTGGGATAAAGGGAATGAAACATTTGGATTTTCAGATGAATATTGGGACAAAGGGAATATTTGGATAAAAATGGATATTGGGATAAAATGCTTGATCCAGTTGAAGCAGGATCCTGGAATCCCTGTTCCAAGCAATGGATCCCAGGGATTGATTTATTCCTTCATTTCTTTGGAGGAGGAGAATTCCATAGGGATATTCTTGGGAATGTCAGCCTCAGATGTGACAGAGGTGCCTCAGATCCAGATGTTTTTATCTCCAGAAGGAATTTCACACTTCCAATGAAGCAGCTGGAAAGCCAAATTCCAATGGAATGCAGAACTGGGGGTTTTCCCCCTTTTTTTCCCTCCTTTCCCCCCCATTCCCGGATTCCCTGTGTCTCCAGGATGCCGAAATCAAGGCGGGTCTCTACGAAAGAGGGAAAAAAAAATTTAAAAAAATGAAAAATTCTCTATAAAATTTATGGGATGGCAGCAGGGTCAATCCAAAGGCTGACATTCCAGGAATTTCAATCCACGATCCTGCTGAATTCCATGGATTTTGTCCCATTTTCGGAGGGCAGTGCAACAGGAGCCCTTCACAAAGCGTCGCCTTCCCCGCCACGTTCCACAGGGAGTTGGGAAAACCTCAATCCTTTAAAAAAAATTCCCAAATTTTTCCTCACTGGAGTTTTGATAAGCCCCTCCCCCAGTCCCGTTATCCACTTTATAAGGGATGGAAGCGTTTCCTTCCCGGATTTCTTATGGATTTCAATGTGGAAATTCGGAATTTTATCCATTGGACTCCACCTGCCTTGGGTGGCTTTGGGGTTTATTTTCCCAGGACTGTCAGTTTTGGGAATCTCTGGAGCCCCAGATCAGATGGAATTTTGGGAATCTCTGGAGCCCCAGATCAGATGGAATTTTGGGAATCTCCGGAGCCCCAGATCAGACGGAATTTTGGGAATCTCTGGAGCTCCAGATCAGGTGAAATTTTGGGAATCTCTGGAGCTCCTGTCAGCCCAATCAACTGAAATTTTGGGAATCTCTGGAGCCCCAGATCAGATGGAATTTTGGGAATCTCTGGAGCTCCTGATCAGCTGAAATTTTGGGAATCTCTGGAGCCCCAGATCAGATGGAATTTTGGGAATCTCTGGAGCTCCCGTCAGCCCACTCAGCTGAAATTTTGGGAATTTCTGGATTTCCTGATTGGATGAAATTTTGGGAATCCCTGGAGCTCCTGTCAGCCCAATCAACTGAAATTTTGGGAATATCTGGAACTCCAGTCACCTGGGATTTTGGGAATCTCTGGAGCCTCTGTTTGTTGAAATTTTAGGAATATCCGGAGCTCCAGATCAGATGGAATTTTGGGAATCTCTGGAGCTCCAGATCAGATGGAATTTTGGGAATCTCTGGAGCTCCTGAACAGATGGAATTTTGGGAATCTCTGGAGCCCTCAGGTCAGCTGAAATTTTGGGAATCTCTCGATCTTCTGTCAGCCCAATCAACTGAGATTTTAGGAATCCCTGGACTTCCTGATTGGCTGAAATTTTGGGAATCTCTGGAGCTCCCCATCAGCTGAAACTTTGGGAAACTCTGGAGCTCCTGTCACCCCAATCAACTGAAATTTTGGGAATTTCTGGAGCTCCAGTCAGCTGAAATTTTGGGAATCTCTGGAGCCTCTGTTTGTTGAAATTTTAGGAATATCCGGAGCCCCAGATCAGATGGATTTTTGGGAATCTCTGGAGCTCCAGATCAGGTGAAACTTTGGGAAACTCTGGAGCTCCTGTCAGCCCAATCAACTGAAATTTTGGGAATTTCTGGATTTCCTGATCAGCTGGAATTTTAGGAATCCCTGGAGCTCCTGTCAGCCCAATCAACTGAAATTTTAGGAATCCCTGGACTTCCTGATTGGCTGAAATTTTGGGAATCTCTGGAGCTCCCGATCAGCTGAAATTTTGGGAATTTCTGCACTTCCTGATTGGCTGAAATTTTAGGAATCCCCGGAGCCCCAGATCAGCTGAAAAGCCTCATTTATTTCCAGCCTCCACTTTTTTTTTTAAAGCTCTTTTTTTTCCCCCGGGAGCATTTCTGGGATGAGTTTTCCTCCTGGCAGCCGGAGCTGAGTTATCACTTCCAGCCAGGAATGCTGACAGTGCTCAGCTCCGTCCCTTGCCAGAATTTTGGGAGAAAATAAAACTTTTGTGTAACTCCTGGAGAGGCCCGTTCCAAGTGACTCATCCTGAGGGAAGGACTGCACAGGATGATCTAAAAATAAGGAGCAGGAGAAGCTCCAGCAGATCCGTCACGGCCATCCTGGAGCCTGGAATCCTTGGCTGGAGGTGGAAAACTGATCCCTGCTCATCCCAAATCATTCCTAAGGCTGGAATTCCAATGGAAAATCTCTCCAGTGCCACTGTCCCCTCTCAGATGGTTTTGAGGGGGGTTTGGACGTTTTTTGGTTCATTTTCTTCTGTCTCTTCACAGCTGCACGGGAGGGAAGAGATGCCCTCTGGAATTCCTGATTCCCTTGGCTGGGAATTTTGGCACATGGTGGATTTTATCCCATCACCTGCTGGGAATCTGGGATTCCATCTCAGGTCCATCCCCCTCAGAATTTTTAGGAGATCTCCCTGCTGGGCCAAAATATCCCAGGTGTATTCCTTGAATATTTTGGGCTGGGTGGACACCTTTCCATAATCCTACAGGATCTGAATTCCCTGTATTCCCAACTTTTCCTGGATCCTGCTGCAGTGGGAAGAGCATGGAAGTGGGGAAAGGAGGCTCTGCTATTTTGGGGTCTCATCCCATGGTTTTGGTGGAAAACATTCCATGACCCTACAGGATGTGAATTCCCTGTTCTGGATCCAGCTGCTGTGGAAAAGGGGGAAGGAGGCTCTGCCATTTGGGGATCCCATTCCTGTGATTTTGGTGGACATGATCCCATCACCCTACAGGATCTGAATTCCCTGTATTCCCGACTTTTCCTGGATCCTGCTGCAGTGGGAAGAGCATGGAAAAGGATGAAGGAGGCTCTGCTATTTGGGGATCTCATCCCTGTGATTTTGGTGGATGTAATTCCATGATCCTACAGGATGTGAATTCCCTGTTCTGCTGGATTTCCCTGGTTCCAACTGCAGTGGGGAGAGCATGAAAGTGGGGAAAGGAAACTCTGCCATTTGGGGTCTCATCCCCGTGATTTTTGTGGACAGGATCTGAATTCCCTGTGTTCCTGCTTTTTCCTGGATCCTGCTGCAGTGGGAAGAGCATGGAAGTGGGGAAAGGAAACTCTGCCATTTGGGGATCCCATTCCTGTGATTTTGGTGGATGTAATTCCATGACCCTACAGGATGTGAATTCCCTGTTCTGCTGGATTTCCCTGGTTCCAACTGCAGTGGGGAGAGCATGGAAAAGGGGGAAGGAGGCTCTGCTATTTGGGGATCTCATCCCTGTGATTTTGGTGGATGTAACTCCATGACCCTACAGGATGTGAATTCCCTGTTCTGGATCCAGCTGCTGTGGAAGTGGGGAAAGGAAACTCTGCCATTTGGGGTCTCATCCCCGTGATTTTGTGGGATGTTATTCCATGATCCTACAGGATGTGAATTCCCTGTTCTGCTGGATTTCCCTGGATCCAGCTGCTGTGGAAGAGGAGGAAGGAGGCTCTGCCATTTGGGGATCTCATCCCTGTGATTTTTGTGGACAGGACCTGAATTCCCTGTGTTCCTGATTTTTCCTGGATCCTGCTGCAGTGGGAAGAGCATGGAAGTGGGGAAAGGAAACTCTGCCATTTGGGGATCTCATCCCCGTGATTTTTGTGGACAGGATCTGAATTCCCTGTGTTCCTGCTTTTTCCTGGATCCTGCTGCAGTGGGAAGAGCATGGAAAAAGGGGGAGGAGGCTCTGCTATTTTGGGGGTCTCATTCCTGTGATTTTTGTGGACATGATCCCATCACCCTACAGGATCTGAATTCCCTGTGTTCCCGACTTTTCCTGGATCCTGCTGCAGTGGGAAGAGCATGGAAGTGGGGAAAGGAAACTCTGCCATTTGGGGATCTCATCCCTGTGATTTTGGTGGATGTAATTCCATGATCCTACAGGATGTGAATTCCCCGTTCTGCTGGATTTCCCTGGATCCTGCTGCAGTGGGAAGAGCACGGAAAAGGGGGAAGGAGGCTCTGCTATTTGGGGGGTCTGATCCCTGTGGTTTTGTGGGATAAGGACTCAGCAGGTGACGGAATTGATGGAACAACTCCACACCCACCCACAGGGAGGGAAAATCCTTTGTGTCCAGGCAAAGTTGCCTTTTAAACAACACCAGGACTATCCCAAATTCCCCACCCTCCCGTTCCATCATTTCCCTCCCACAGGGGCTGGGAATTGTGGCCCAAATTCCTCCTCCAGTGTTCCTAAGGCCATTGTTTTAATAGATTGCTGAATTGGGGATTTATTATCCCGGACGTCTGGCCAATGTAAATGTTTTCTTCCCTTAAAGCCAGCGAGGATTTGTAATATTCCTACGGATAATCCTCCCCTTTAACCACATCAAGGAGAGGGCAGCGAATTCCAGGGAGGAACAGACAATTCCCACCCTGGGAGAAGCTGTGGTGAGTAATTCAGCGTTGCTCCTCTCCCTCAGATTCCAGCTTTTATCCCAGCCTTGAAATGGCCGTGACATCCCAGAACTTTCAATGATAAATGTCAATCCTTGTGACTCCTAATCCTGCAATTCCTACAACTCCCAGGAATGATCTCATCCGGGAGCAAAAGGTTTTTTTGGCGTGGGGAACAGGAAGTTTCCATTCTGGGAATCTCGGATTTGACATCTCTCCAAGGTTAAATCTTCACTGCTCCCTTCTAAAGCTGGTTCATATCCCGGGAAATCTTTTTTTTTTTTTTTTTTTTTTTTTTAATGGAATTTCTTGCTCCCTGATGGTCCCTCAGTGTTTTCTGGGATGCTGATCCCACAGAAATCCTGTTTAATTCTGGGGAGAAAAAGGTCAAACTCAACAGTGATTTCAGTGACTTTTATTCCAAGGCAACACATGATGGAAAGTCCAAAAATAAAATCAAATGGATGAATCCCATTTTTCTGGGCCCTGGAATTAAGTGAGCCCATATCCACTTTATCCTTCCCTTTCTGTTTTTTTGTTTGTTTTTTTTTTTTTCCCAGCTGTTTTTAGCTAAAAGGATCTTTCACCTTGAAGGATTTAAGGAAAACACCTGGAACTGGGTCGTGGTAGCCTTGGAAAAACACCTGGAAAACCCCCAAACGACCTCAACTTTGCCCCACAAATACAAAATGAATCCTTTTTTACGTCCAGTTCAAACCAGTTTCGTGTCTGGGCGATTGATTTGGGTCACCAGTGGGAGCCTCCACTTTCTCCAGGTTCCTCTGGAGCTGGGGATGGATTCTCCCAATCAAGGAGGATGATTTAATTGGAGTCTCCACAAATCTTCCTCCGTGAGATCTCGCTGATCCTTATAAAGTTGGAATTCTCCCAATTTTTTTCCTCAGGAGCAAGGGTTGAGTGCCACAGCCTCCTGCAGGGTGCTGGGAATTCTGGATTTTATGCCCATAATATTGGAATTCTGGTCCCAAATTCAAATTAAATTAAATTCTGAGCGCTTTAGTGACCTCCAAGTAAAATTATCCATCTTTTTTTTAGACCTGGATTTATAATCCAGGCTGGAATCTCAGCACAGAACTCAGTCCTGCTTCTCTTCCTCTTTCCAGATGGAAATCTGGAATCTCTGCATGGAATTCCCTTTGAATTGTCATTCCCTTTAAATCAGCTTTCCCTTAAATCAGCATTCCCATTCAATCAGAATTCCCTTAAAAGTCAGTATTACCTTTAAATCAGCATTCCTATTAAATCAGCATTCCCATTAAATCGTATTCCCTTTAAATCAGAACTCCTTTAAAATCAGCATTCCCATTGAATCAGCATTCCTATTAAATCAGCATTCCCATTAAATCAGAATTCCTTTAAAATGAACATTCCTTTGAAAACAGCATTCCCATTGAACCAGCATTCCCTTTAAATCAGAATTCCTTCAAAATTAACATTCCCTTTAAAACAGCATTCCCTCAAATTAGCATTCCTATTAAATAATCATTCCTATTAAATAATCATTCCCTTTAAATCAGAATTCCTTTAAAATGAACATTCCCTTTAAATCAGCATTCCCTCAAAATCAGCATTCCCTCAAAGTCATCATTCCTATTCAATAATCATTCCCATTAAATAATCATTCCCATTAAATCAGAATTCCCTTAAATCAGCATTCCCTTTAAATCAGAATTCCTTTAAAATGAACATTCCCTTCAAATCAGCATTCCCTCAAAATCAGCATTCCTTTAAAATCAGCATTCCCATTAAATAATCATTCCTATTAAATAATCATTCCCATTAATTAATATCATTCCCATAAAATCAGCATTCCTGGGCTCTGGGAGCTGGCAGAATGAAAATCCCTGGAATATTTTCCCCCAGCCTGGGGCACCCACCCTGTGCTTTGGGCAGAAGTTTAAGGGCAGGACTGCAGCTCGAGTTTCCTGGGATTTAACCCACCTTTGGGATGAACCACAGCCCTCATTCTCCTTTTTTTTTTTTTTTTTTCCCTTACTCTGCATTTGCACAGCCCATAATTCCCATAATTTTTATAATTTCCATAATTAGAAGCCGGAGGGATCTGTGTGGGACATTGGGACGTGGGGTTTGGAGCTGGGAATTTGAGGAAACTCCTCCCCAAATGACATGGAATGAGTTTAAATGAGCAGGTTAGTTTAAATTAGAGAGCAGGTTAGTTTAAATTAGCAGTTTAGTTCAAATTAGCAGCTCAGGTTAAATTACCAGTTGAGTTTAAACTGGACAGATGTTTAGTGTTAAACTAAGAGCTTAGCTTAAATTAGCAGTTTATTTTAAATTACCAGTTCAGTTTAAATTGGACACCAGTTTAGTGTTAAACCAACAGTTCAGTTTAAATCAACAGTTCAGTTTAAATTAGCAGTTCAGTTTAAAGTGGACAGCAGTTTAGTGTTAAACTAACAGTTTAGTTTAAATCAGCAGTTCAGTTTAAATTAGCAGTTTAGGTTAGTCTAAATAAGTAGTTTAGTTTAAATAAGCCAAAAAAAGCCACCTCTATTTTAGGTCCCTGTAAACCCAGGCACAACCCCAGCCCAGTCTGGGTGGGAATGTGCTGGAAAATCCAATCTTGTGTCCCAGACTGGAATCTGAGGCTCTCCCGAGGGATATTCAGGAGGTTGGAAGTGAAACCCAATTCCTCTTCATCTCCTCTGAGCTTCTCTGTGTGGGTTAAACCTTGATCCTTTCCTTTCTTTACTATTCCTTTATTTCCTTTCCTTTCCTTTCCTTTCCTTTCCTTTCCTTTCCTTTCCTTTCCTTTCCTTTCCTTTCCTTTCCTTTCCTTTCCTTTCCTTTCCTTTCCTTTCCTTTCCTTTCCTTTCCTTTCCTTTCCTTTCCTTTCCTTTCCTTTCCTTTCCTTTCCTTTCCTTTCCTTTCCTTTCCTTTCCTTTCCTTTCCTTTCCTTTCCTTTCCTTTCCTTTCCTTTCCTTTCCTTTCCTTTCCTTTCCTTTCCTTTCCTTTCCTTTCCTTTCCTTTCCTTTCCTTTCCTTTCCTTTCCTTTCCTTTCCTTTCCTTTCCTTTCCTTTCCTCTCTCCAAAGGGATTTTCTTCCAAGGGTCATGGATGGGGCCTGGGTGAACATTTGTATTGTTTAGTTTGGGTTTTCAAGGATATTTTGGGATTTCAGGGTCATCTGAGGAAGCCAGGGCTGTGATCCCAGAGGAAACACAGACCTGTAGGGAAAGGAGACTCAGGGAATCCTGGAATGGTTTGGAAAGGAACTTAAGGATCATCCCATGGCAGGGACACCTCCCACTGTCCCAGGGGGCTCCAGCCTGGCCTTGGGCACTGCCAGGGATCCAGGGGCAGCCACAGCTGCTCTGGGAATTCCATCCCAGCCAGGAATTCCCAATTCCCAATATCCCATCCATCCCTGCCCTCTGGCAGTGGGAGCCATTCCCTGTGTGCTGTCCCTCCATGCCTTGTCCCCAGTCCCTCTCCAGCTCTCCTGGAGCCCCTTCAGGCCCTGCCAGGGGCTCTGAGCTCTCCCTGGATCCTTCTCCTCTCCAGGGGAACATTCCCAGCTCTCCCAGGGCAGTATCCAGGCTGGGCTCTGCCTGCTTTGGGTGCCATCCCTGTGCTTTGGGATGGAGTTTTGGACAGAGAAGGAAAAGAGGGATCCAGACCTGGATGAAGCTGGAGCTGGATGCAGTTCCCAGCCCTGGCCAGGCCCAGGTGAGCTCTGCTGCTGATGCTCCTGGAGCAGGGAATGATGTTTATTCCCAGCTTCCCTGCATCCCACACTGATCCCAAAGCTGCCATTTCCCTCCCGTTGTCTCCCTGGAGTCTGGGAATGTCCTGTGCCAGCTTTTCCCGGCCATTCCTGCACCAGGACATGCTCCAAACACCAGGATTTCTTTGCAGCTGCACTTCCACAAAAGGATCGTGAGGAAAATCATTGGAATATTTCCCCAAAATCTGGAATTCCCTCCTTTTTTTTTTTTTCCCCTTCCCATTTTAGCTGTTCCCCTCTTCCCTTGGCACCTGACCTGGCTCCGGGCTCTGCCCACACGGCGGATTTGGAATCCTGGCATCACCCAGACAATGAATTCTTCACTCAGCTTGGCCCCAATCCCCACCAGCTCCCCAAATCCAAGGATAAAGTTGCTGGGGAACACGGCCAGAAGAGGAGGGAAACCAGAAAAACAAAACAGAATCCGAGCCTGATCCATTCCAGAGGAACTGCAGCCACCCAAAAATGCAGGAGCAGCACAAAAAGGAGCCACGCTGTGCCCTCACCAACTCCCACTCCGTAATTTAAGGAAAATGCTGAAGGTTTGGGATTTTTAAAAACCCTTCTCTGGTTTCCTCGGGGCAAGAAAAAAAACAAAAAAAAAAAAAGGAAGAGAGAGAGAGAGAGGGAAAAAAAAAGTCCTTGTGTTCTTTCCCTGAGCAAACAGCAGAATTCAGGGATTAATTCGGGGCTGGAGGATCCTTGCCCTCGGCTGGTTTTTCTCCCTGGTTTTTCTAATTTTGTTCTTTGGGAGAGCAGGAATTCCTCGTGGCACAGGAAAGGGATATTTGAGCTGATCCAGGGGAAAATTCCTTGGGGTTTTTTGGATGAGAAACGGGTGAAATTGAAGTGGTGGGGAGGGAAGGGTTGTCCTTTAATTATTCCTTTAATTATTCCTTTAATTATTCCTTTAATTATTCCTTTAATTATTCCTTTAATTATTCCAGAGACGATGCCTGTGCTGAGGACTTTTCCTATTCCCTGGGAGAGGAGGGAGGGGAAAAAAAAGGAAATTTCTGTGCTGAGTTATTGAGGATGAACAACAAGCAATGAGCTTTTCCTCAGGAAAACGGGATTAGGAATAAAATTTGGATCCCATCAAGAATCCCAGTGTAGCTGTGGAGCCTGAGGGACTCCAAAATTCTGATGTTCCCATTTTTCTCCATGGGACAGATGGAATTTCCCATCATTCCCCACAGTTTAATAGGTAAATAAACCCCAGAGAATCCTGGGAAATGTAGTTAACTTCGGGAATTTTCCAGTGCTGGAAGTGATTCCATCAATTTTTCTCAAAATAAAGATATTTTGGTGCTCGTCCTGAACATTTTTTTTAAAATAAATTTCAAGTCTGGGAGGCAAAAATTCCATATTTTTTGTTAAAGGTCGCAGAACTCCTAAAACCTGATATGGATAAATTAACTTTCTTTTCAAAAAACATTGGAAAAGCCCGAGGAGATGCTCATGCCATTCCTAATTATTTTAAGGATGATTTTTTCCCCTTCTTTTTGACCCACCTATTGTGATTATTCTTTAAAAATGAAATTGAAAATTGAAATGAAATTGAAATTAAAAAGAAAAATTCTTTTTAAAATACAAAGACCGGGACAGGCTGCTCAAATTGGGAATGTGAAGGGAATTTTGGTTGTCTGTAGAAGATGAAAAAAAAAAAAAAAGTTTTGGGATATGAGAAGAAAATCTCCATCCCAAATCCATTGTGAGCTGCTGCTGGGCACTGATGATTTAATTGGAAAATCATAGGAAGGATTTAATTGAGGAGATGCAAAATATCCAGGAAAAAGTAAAACACAGGGAAGCCATGGGCTGATTCCAAGTTTTTTTCCATGCTGGGATTTGATGCCCAGCAATTCCTTCAGGATAAAAGCTGAGCTCTGTTCCCAGTCTGAGAGGGAATTGTTGGAATTTGCTCCCAGGGAACAGGGACAGGAGGAGAGGGAATGGCCAGGGAAGGGTTAAATTGGATATTTGGGATCATTTCTCCATGGAAAGGCCTTGGAATTTCCCAGGAGGTGTCCAAGGAATTCCTGGATGTGACACTCGGGGCTCTGGTGGGGATTGGGCATGGCTTGGACTCGGTGATCCCAGAGATCTTTCCCAGCTTTAATAATCCTGGGATTGTCTCTGCTAGAATTCCATAACCACACATTTCCACACAAATACAAAGATTTCCTTGCCCTGATCTCTGCAGGGATTTTTTTCCATCAGTCTCCTTAAATCCCAAGCCCTGCTGTGCATGGGAATCCTTCTGTGTTGGCACTGGGATTTTTAGGGATGTGGATATCCCAGGACTGCAATTCCCAGTGCCTTTCCCATTTTTTCCATCTGGGTGAACCTCCCAAGAGCAACACACAGGGATTGTTTTTTTAGGGAAAAAATGCCAAATTTATTGTATGGACATTCTGGATTTAAAGTGTGTTAGTGCAGCCAGGACAGGACAGGAGCTCATGGGACAATTGGGAAAAAAATTGGGACAGCACCTCAGGATGTGTCCCACGGGAAAGACACCAGGGGTTAATCTTTATTATGAATAATAATAATAATAATAGTAATAATAATAATAATAATAATAATAATAATAATAATAATAATAATAATAATAATAATAATAATAATAATCATCTGTTTTTTGCTATATTATCATCCTGGGAGATTTCCTCCCTAACTGAAGCTGCAGTCAGGCTGGGAATGGAGCTGAGAGTCAGGAGAAATCCAGGCCTGGAAAAGAATTCCCAAGCTGGAATTCCCCAGCTCTGTGGATGTGTGTGCCTGTGGTCACTGTGCTGCAAAGAGACAGAAAGGACAGCAAAAAAGAGGGAAAAAACCAATTTATTGTACAGCCATTCCGGGTTTAAAGCTTGTTATTTGGAGCTTGGAAAGGACAGGAGCTCATTGGACAATTGGGAAAAAATTGGGACAGCACCTCAGGATGTGTCCCACGGCAAAGACACCAGGGGTTAATCTTTATTATGAATAATAATAATAATAACAATAACAATAATAATAGTGATGATGATAATAATAATAATCATCATCATCATCATCATCATCTGTTTTTTGCTATATTATCATCCTGGGAGATTTCCTCCCTAACTGAAGCTGCAGTCAGCCTGGGAATGGAGCTGAGAGTCAGGACAAATCCAGAATTCCCAAGCTGGAATTGCCCAGCTCTGTGGATGTGTGTGTCCACACTGGGGTGTGACAACGAGCCTGGAATTCTCCTGGATGAGGAGACCCCAACACAGCAGTGCAGAGGGTGGAAGGAGCACCCCATGGAAACCGGGAATTCTCCTCTCTCCTGAACAATCCCAGCTCCAGCTGCTCCATCCCAGGATGGAGAAAAGGCTCCCAAGGCTGGGCTGAACTCCGTGGCCTTTTTAAGGAGAGGCCACTGCTTTATTTACAGCTCTTGGAGCTGCGGCTCCCGGCCAAAATCCAGCGGGAATAACGACTCCAAAGAGCAACTTGAACTTGGAGGAGCCTCCTCAGTCCCATCTTTCTCCTTTCCCGGAGCTGAGCGGAGCCGGAATCCGTCGGAATCCGCTGGCACGGATCCTTATCTCCGCCATCGGCATCCCGGCCTTTTCTCGCTGACAAAAGGGGAATATTTACGCCAGGAGGTTGTGGGAACACACAGCAAACCCCCCCACCCCGGCACAAATAAATCACGGCACAAACGTTATCTGAGTCCGCAGGGAACGGACAAATCCATAAAATTTCCTGGGTGGAGAGGGGTCAGAGCCTGGGCTGCCACTCTTGAACAGCAGGGTTTATTCCAAGAAACTCCTGATGCTCCCTGTCCTGCTGCTGAGTAAATATTAGGATTGTTGGCGTTAATTGATAGAGAATTAATGGCTGCAATTCTTGTGGATCAGCTGTGATTGCAGCACGGCTTAACACCGAGTTTATTCCCCTCCCAGCCGGAATTTTTAACCCCTAAACATCCTATTAAATCATCTCATTAGCAATTATTAATTCCACCATTATTAGACTTTTAGGAATGCAAGCAAAATATCATGTAAAGGTGTCGAATGCGATTCGCACTTGAAAAATTCCAAGCCTTTCAAGCGCTGCCAATCCCAGAAATTAAAAAAAAAAAAAAAAAAAAAAAAAAGAGGGAATCAAGGCTGGCTTCGGGAATGTGTGTGAAGCCATTGTTGTGCTGCTGTCAATCAGCAGCCTGTGGTTGCTGACAATGGAGTTGTTTTCCAAAGTTTCCCAAAGTTTACTCTGCAGAGTCATCGCAGCCTCGTGAAATCCGACTCCCGCTGTTGTTGTGGTCGGGAAATAAACCGGGGAGAATTCTCCTTCTTTTCCTCACGGCTGCAGCTCCAGGATTTGCCCTCGCTGAGTGCCTGGGGATGCAGCTTTAAAAATCCCAGATCCTGCTTTTTGTGGAAGGAATCACCTGATTGTTCGTTCCAATATCCTTAATTTTTTAAAAAGTTATTTAAACTTCTCGTGCCCAACTTTTCCAACAAGAGGGGGTTTAGTTCAGGAGCATCCCACTACTGGAACGTGAAGGAGAGCTTGGATTGGGAATGAAATGGAATTTGGGATCATCACAGTCCATGATTCCTGTCATAGGATCCCAGAAGGGTTTGGGTGGGAGGGGACCTTAAGGATCATCCCAATCCCATCCCATTCCATGGGCAGGGACATGTCCCACTGTCCCAGGCTGCTCCAAGTGTCCCATCCAACCTGGCCTTGGGCACTGCCAGGGATCCAGGGGCAGCCACAGCTGCTCTGGGAATTCCATCCCAGCCAGGAATCCCATCCCAATATCCCATCCATCCCTGCCCTCTGGCAGTGGAAGCCATTCCCTGTGTCCTGTCCCTCCATCCTTGTCCCCAGTCCCTCTCCAGCTCTCCTGGAGCCCCTTCAGGCCCTGCCAGGGGCTCTGAGCTCTCCCTGGAGCCTTCTCCTCTCCAGGGGAACATTCCCAGCTCTCCCAGCCTGGCTCCAGCCCTGCAGCAGCTCCATGGGATCCTCTGGATTCACTTCCAGCAGTTCCAGTTCAAGTCTGGTGGGCAAAAATTCCACATTTGTTTGTCAAAGGCAGGAAAACTAAGAACAGTATGAATAAATTAATTTTCTTTTCAAAAACACTGGAGAAGCCTGAGGAGAGGCCCATGCCACTCCTAATTATTTTCAATTTAATGGGGGTCCTGTACTGGGACCCCCAGAGGGAGTTGCCCCACAATTATTTATTTTTATTTTTACCAACCCTGACTTATGGAAACCAAAATTTTTAGTGACTCCACAACACTTTTCCCAAACTTTCCATGGGATGGAGTGGGAATTTTCTCAGTTTGGGCTGGAATTCTCAGATGGGATGAACATTTGGAGCCAGCAGCTGATCATCCAGGAACCCACAGAGAGCTCGGAGCCTTTGGATGAGCTCTGCCCACCTTTTATATCCTTTGGGATTGTCCAGCCCAGATTCCAAACACTCCTGACCCTCCCCTGCTGGGAAACTTCATCTGTGGAGAAAAATCCAACATTTCACAGGATCACAGAACCAATTCTGCTGGTTCTGGAATCTCTGAGATCCCGGAATCCGAGCTGGGAACTCCATTTGCTGCACGTGGGAGTTGTGGAAATGCAGGGAAATTTCTGGGATCTGCCTGGGCTTGGTTGTGATTATTTTCCTGAACTCTGCATCCATCCCAAACATCTCAGGAATAATTCCATTTTCCAAAGGCGATTCAGGATGGGAACGTGCTTGAGAGCAAATTTTGTTGTCCCAGCAAAAGGGAGCAGTGACAGGAATTGCAGGGAAAGCTGGCACTGCATTCCAACACTTAAATATTTATGGAAAGGTGACACGGGGTCTCTGAAAACACCTTTGGCTTTCCCTTCACCTCATTAAGCCCTTGGCATTCCCTGGATTCAGCCCAAGGAGCTGCCAGAAGCCTGGAATAGGGGGACAGATGGGTCAGAACACAACAACCTCACTGACCTGAGGCTCCATCCTCAGCCTCGGGAACGATTGGGAAATCTCCACGGATTCTTCTTGGCCAAAGTCCGGGAAAGTGGAGCAGAACGAGGCAGGAAAGGTCTGGCCCGGTGTCACTTCCTTGGTTTAGTGTCCCCTCTCAGGTGGAAGGAGGAATGCCAGGATCTCCTTTCCAGCTGCACCAGAGGATTTGGGATGGAAGAAGCCCTTGAAGGGCACCAAAAGGACAAAATCAAAGATTTTCCCTCCAGTCTGACCTGGAAGTGTCCAAGGCCAGGATGGACTGGGAGCAGCCTGGGATAGTGGGAGGTGTCCCTGCCCATCCAGGGGTGGAATGGGACGATCTTGAAGTCCCTTCCAACCCAAACCACCAGGAATTCTGGGATCCTCATGGCCCTGCAGCCGTGGATTTGATGGAGCATCACAGTGACCCCAAAATGCAAAGCTTAGAACAGTCAGAAGGGTTTGGAATCTGAGGTGTTTGAGCTCTCTCCTATCCCAGGCCATTCCAGGATTACCTGGATATCTTGGGAACCGCCCAGGACAAGGATTCAGTGTGGCAGGACTTTTTCTTATCCCTGAGACTTCATTAATGATTCCTTAGGGACAGCAAAACGCTCCCTAAAAATTCCACTCTGAACTGCAGCCCGGTCCTGGGGTTTAACATTGCCAGAGGTCGATGCTCTCCAACTCCACAGGATCAGAGCTTGGAATAAATGGAAAACCAGAAGGGGAGTGGAGAGGAAATCCAGTCCTGAATAAATGAGGAGGTTTTTGCTGTTCCATCCACGCAATCCCCTTTGGGGTGGTTAAACAATCCCTTTGTCCCACACTTCTCTGCTTGGGGCAGGAATTTTTAATCAGGCACGGAGTTAATGTGTAAAGCAGGGAAAAATAACTTCCAGAGACAGGGGGACAGCAGGGAGAGGGCTCCAGGCCTGGCTTACCTGATCCCAGTCACAGGGGCAGGATTTGATAAAACACGGGCAAATATGAAAGGAGAAAAATCAGGAATAAGCCGTGCCTGAAGCACTCCTTGGCTGTTGTGCACCTGGAATTGGAACTCAGGGTTTGGAGAAGGAATTTTTCCACCTCTTGGTCTCCTCTGCCTGATACAGGCAGGGAAAATGTTCAGATTCCTAAGGAGTCTGGGGCAAGGACAAAAATCAGGATGTGAAAGGCGCTGGTGATCCAGGTGGATTCCAGAATCATGGAATGGTTTGGGTTGGATGGGACTTTAAGGATGATCCAGTGCCACCCCTGCCATGGCAGGGACACCTCCCACCACCATCCCAGGCTGCTCCCAGCCCCATCCAGCCTGGCCTTGGACACTGCCAGGGATCCAGGGGTAGCCACAGCTTCTTTGGGAATCCCATCCCAGCCACGAATTCCTTCCCAATATCCCATCTAAACCTCCTCTCTCTCAGTCTCAGCTCATCCCTCAGTCCTATCCCTCCAGTTCCTGAGGAAAATTCCCTCTCCAGCTTCCCTGGAGCCCCTTCAAGCCCTGGGAGTTGCTCTGAGCTCTCCCTGGATCCTTCTCCTCTCCAGGTGAACATTCCCAGCTCTCCCAGCCCGGCTCCATAGGGAAGATGCTCCAGTCCCTTTTTCAACTCTGTAGCTTTCTCTGGACATTCCTCCACCATTCCCATGTCCTTCTTAAACTGGGATCCTTTACTGGGAGGCAGCTGCACACCAGCCCCTCCCAGCAGAGGGGGAACAGCTGGGAATGGCCCCATATCCACACGTTCCCATTGGATCCAAATCCAGCCCTGCCGAAAATCCCATTGGGAAGCACTGCCAGGATCACCTGAACTCAATTCTTCTCCAGGAGGGGCTTTGTTGTGTTAAACTTGAGTGCTGTGAGCCAGGTTTAATTAGTCTGAGCTTAATTACGCCCTGCTCCAGAATAATTTCAATCAGCTGTTTCATGAACATCCCAGAATTCCAATCTGGGTCCTTGATCAGCTCCACGGGTCAGGATGGATAAATTTCAAATCAAAGCTGGGATTAAAGGTAAAGCTCCCAGGGTTCCCAAGGGCGGATGTGCAGATTTGGGACATTGAGATGTTTTTTGGGATCACTGGGGATGGCTTTGGGCTGCAACAAGGAATTTCAAGTCGGATTTAGTGTGGGAAAAGCAGGATAGGACGTGGATAATGGGGACAAGAGGAGAGTCCAGGTGTCTCCTTTTCCTGGCAGGGATCCTCTCCAACCTGAGTCCAGCTGCTGGATGTGTGGAAAGGGTCAGAACAAATTGGGATTCCTGGGAATAAATTTCCAACCTGACCATTTGCTCCTCAGGACACATGAAATTCCCTGGTTTTTCTCCTTCCCTATTTAATATTCCATGACAAAACCAGTCCCGAATGTCACTAAAGGAAAATTCTAATAAAAACACGGATTTTTTTTTTTTTCTTGGAGGAGGGAGGAGAAACCTGGATTTGGTTTGGGTTTTCCACACAGGATGAGACTCCTGTTATCTCCCTAAAGCAGCAGTGATTTCAGGGAAAATCCTATGGGATGGGATTTTCCTGGATTTTTTTGCATCCTTTAGGATCTGATCCTGTTCAAGTTCTTCACACATCAGTCATGGATGAACTCCCTGGCCTGGATTTGGGAATGGAACAGGCACAGCCACGTGGGAAAGGGAAGCTCAGGGATGAATCCTAAATTTCCAACCTTTTTCTGCCAGGTCTGATCCTCCCCAGGTTCCTGAGCAAAAGTCAAGCCAAAGGGAAGATCGGGAATAAAATGAGGAGCTGGAATACCAATCCTGGTAAAATCCATATTTTGTGAATCTGACCCATCCACGCACTTCCAAGGGATTTTTCCACCAGCAGCAGGAGGGATGAGATCAGAGCCTGACTGGAGGCTGAGACAAGCGGGAATAGCAGGAAGTTTTTAGGGAATAATGAAAACATTTTGGGATCAGATGAAAATTCTGTGACAGGGAGGGAGGGAGGGAGGGGTATCCATGAGAAATGGAGAGGGAAGATCCTGCAGGAAGGCGGAGTGAAATCCGGAGTCACACAAGGTGGCAGTGCAGATTGTCAGCAGGGCCTTGGGGACATCGGGAAAAGGCTAAAAATATTCCAGATGCCACAGGAGAGTGCAGGCATTGGCTGCTGGTGTCATTCCAGACAGGAATTCTGCTTGGGGGACTCTGCTGTGCTCAGAGTCCACAGGACAACACCCGGGTTAATTCCTAATTATTCCCGTGGATTAATGAGCACCATTTCCTCATCCAATGGGGCTCCATCCTGGATTTATCCCACTTTTCCATCGTATTTTTTTGGACACCAGAACTCGGATGAGGTTGAAGGCAGCTGAGACCTCAAGAAACACAAATTCCAAATTCTTGGATCCACTGCTTGGATCTGATGGCCAGGGGAGCATGGAATGAGCTCCATGCAGAAGGGGAACATCCAGGCAATTCCTAGAAAATCTGGATGCCATGGAATCCCAGAATGGTTTGGGTTGGAAGGGATCATCTCATTCCAGCTCCTGGATATTCTGATTGTGTTGGGTTGTGAGGAGTTTGGAGCTCAGCTGGGAATGTTGATCCTGGAGAAAAGGAACTCCAGGGGGACCTTCTGGGATAGGAGGGGACAGCCAGAGTGAATTGGGATCTGCTCCCAGGGAATTGGGACAGGAGGAGAGGGAACGGCCTGAAGTTGTTCCTGGGAAGGGTTAAATTGGATATTTGGGATCGTTTCTCCATGGAAACCGTGGTGAGGTGTTGGAATTTCCCAGGGAGGTTTGGAGTTCCCATCCCTGGAGGTGCCCAGGGAATTCCTGGGTGTGGCACTCAGGGATCAGGCACAGCTTGGACTCGATGATCCCGGAGATCTTTGGCAGCCTCGGTGATTTCAGGATTCCCTGGATGCCAAAGCTGCTTTTCCCAGCTCCATTCCTCCTGCACAGCCCCCAGCCCCTCCCTCAGCCCTGCCCAAACTCTCCGGGTGGGTTGAGAAACTCCAGAGGAGGATTTTCCTGCGGTTTCATCCCAAACCCCTCAGGATTTTTGGGAAGCAATGAACTCCCAGTTCTGGCACATCTGAGAGTGGAGCAACTTCTGTGGGAAGAAGGAGGAAGGAATTGTGGGAAGCTGGGGAAGGATTGGTGGGAATGACATGAGGAGCTACCCAAGTGGAGATAATATGAAAATCCACTGGAAAACACTTGGAAAGTCCGACCCAGGAAAGGTTTCCATGATCTTGGTAATTCTAATATTTATAATTTTAAGGCTCAGCTCCTACAGAAGGACCTAAAGGAAGATTTCTCCCTAAATGAAGGATCTTCCCACCGAATTCTCCAAAATTTTGGAATGCTAAGGAGGGACTGGATGACGACCAAGCAATGGGAATGATCCCTGTCAGGAGTGTGTCACCAATGCCATCACGGTGTCATCCCGTGGGAATGGGATGCAGGAGAGCAGGGAAAGGTTTCTCCTCTTGGAATTAACAGCAGAACCTTCAGTGCTTCATACACAGCTCCAGAAATCCAGGAAAGACATTCAAGAGGGAATAAAAAACAGGAAAGAGAATCCAGAAAAAAACACCTTTATTTCTTCTCCGCTTTTTATTTCTTCTCACCTTTGTCCCAGCTTTGGAATTCAACCCTCAGGAATTATTTCAGCGCTGTTTTCCTCACATTCCCATTCCTGGCTCAGGATAATTCCCTAATTTGTTGAAAGCTGGATGGATAAACTGCAGCAGCAGCAGCACACAAGTCAAGAGTTTTTGGGAGGAGCTTGGGAAAGCTCCAGCGGCCCTGAGAGATTCCAACGCTTCTGGAAGCGGAGCTTCGCCTTTGGTTGCTCGCTCCGGATCTCGCTGCCAAAAAACCACAAGGAAAATAAGAAAGGAGGCAAAACAACTCCTCGGGCTCGGGTTTCTGGGCGGTGACGGGGCCAATTTGCGTAAAACGTTTTTGATCCCGCGCCGTTCCTTGGGCCTGGGCCACGGTTTGTGCTCCGAGGCAGCTCCGAGAGCTGCTCCAGGAGTGTCCCCGCAAGGGCCGAGGTGGAGACAGCCCAGCACACAGAGGGAAGGGAATTGATCAGCAGAGGCGGCTGCTGGAAAGGAGGGAAAGAGAATTTCAGGGAATTCCGAGGTGCTGCCAGGAAAAAGGGAGGTGAAGAGCAGGAAAACCGGGCTTAGGCATTTCTTTTCTGGCTGATGTTGGACTAGAATAGGAAAAAAAATGGGGTTGATTGGAATGAAATGAGAATTAATGGGATTTTTATCAGGGAATCAGCTCCAAGTGCTAAAATAGGATCGGGGTTTGTGGAGGAAGCTGCTCCTTCCAGTGGGATGCAGCAGTGCGAAATGGGAGGGAGGGATGATGGATCCATGGATTGTTGGATGGATCCATGGATTGTTGGATGGATCCATGGATGGATGATGGATCCATGGATGGATGATGGATCCATGGATGATGGATGGATGATGGATCCATGGATGATGGATGGAGGATGGATCCATGGATGGATTGATGGATCCATGGATGATGGATGGAGGATGGATCCATGGATGGGTGGATGGAGCAGCAGGGGTTTCTTTAAACAGGAATGGGAGTTTTTCCCAGTGGTAGCTGAGCTGTCACATCCCAGGGCTGGGGACCTGCCAGGATCTCCAGGCACCCCCTGGATAAAACCTCCTTGTGGTCAGGACACCTCCCACCATCCCAGGCTGCTCCAACCTGGCCTTGGACATTCCAGCAATCCAGGGGCAGCCACAGCTTCTCTGGGAATTCCATCCCAGCCCTCTCCCCCTCCCAGGGAAGGATTTTTCCTGATATAAAATTTCCTTGTTGAAGTTTTATTTTGCTGGATTTGCCCTGTTTATTCTCCTTTTCCTCCTGTTTCCTTTTTTTTCATTCCATGGCCATCCAAAAAAGAATCCCCTCACCCTGAGCCTGGAGAGCCCCACAAATGGATTTATATCCAAGATGCTCAAACATCCGAGTTTTTCCAGTTCCTTAAATTAAAAATAAAGAGTGGCAGACAGCTCAGAGGATATTCTGGGAGTTTTATGGCATTATCCAGTTCTCTCCAGGCAGGAAGAACATTCCCTTCTGCTGGCTCCATGTCCATTTTCCAATTCCCTGTTTAATTGCTGGGGAGCCCAGATAAGATCAGGTGAAACTGGGAGGGTTTGATTTTATGGGAATTTCCAAACCAGGACAGTTCTGCTTTCCAGCTTTGGCAGATCATGGATATTTCCAGGCATTTCATTCCAATCCCTGGCATTCCTGGATAGCAGCACATGGATTGGGAGATGCTCTGCACACACTGGAAGGATTTATCTGAGCATGGGAAAATTCAGGAATATTTTCCTCTGGCATCACTTTGGAGGAGACATTCCCAGAGCTCCCAAGTCACTTTTCCCCTTGTTTAATCCTTTTCCCGTGGATCCCATCAGTGGTTGGGATTTTGGCAGCTTAGTTATGATCTGGGAACAAAATATTTGGACCACAAAGCTTCCAAAAAGAAAAATTCCCGGTGTTCTTCATCATTCCCTGCTGCCATCCCAGGCTGAATTGTCCCATTCCTGAGTTCCGAGAGGAACAAAGAATTTCCCAGGGATTTGGAGTTTGGGAAATTCTGACCATTATCCTCAAAGTTGTTTATGGTAAGTGGAGATTTAATATTTCCAAGGGATGATCCCTTCGCTTTGTATCCATTCCCTATTTTTGATAAAAGAAAAACAGGGAAAAACTAAATTAACTGGAATTACTGGGGGGGAAATGGGGATGAGGGCAAAGGATTCGGGATCCAATCCCTCAGTTCCTAAAATTGGTTTAAAAGTGCCTTTGAATTCCCTAAATGTGGCATTTAGGCAAAATGTGCCATTAAAAAAGCTATTTCCAAACATTCCTGTATTTATTCCATATATTTCCACACATTTTTCTTTTCCCTGCTCTGTAGCTCCATGGTGCCACTTGTCATCCGTGAGTCCTGCAGCCTCAGGATTTGTGGCTGGAAAAAAAAAAAAAAATAAAACCAAACCAGGATTCAAACCAGGATTTAGGCAGGGAGGGAGGAAAAACAACTCTTCAATGAAATCTGGGATCTTGCAGAAGGAAAGGGAACTTCAGGATACGTGGACAAAGAAGAGGAGGGAAACCTTATTTTAAGCCCAGGTAAAAAATTACAATATTTTCCCCCTCTGGAATTTCTTGGAAGGAACAATGTCTGGGCATGTTCCTGATTGCTGGGTTTTATCGGGATTGGGATATTCTTTAGCCCTGTGGATCATGGAGGGACAGGGAATGAATGGGAGGGGACTGCTCTGATCTCCTCAGGATTAGTGGGATCTCTAGGGATCCAAATCCAAGGAGAAATGTCCTCATAAAAACCCAGGTAGAAATGTCCCCATCCCGATCCAAATGGAAATGTCCCCATTCCAATCCAAATGGAAATGTCCCCATCCCAATCCAAACGGAAATGTCCCCATTCCAATCCAAACGGAAATGTCCCCATTCCAATCCAAACGGAAATGTCCCCATTCCAATCCAAACGGAAATGTCCCCATCCCAATCCAAACGGAAATGTCCCCATCCCGATCCAAACGGAAATGTCCCCATCCCGATCCAAACGGAAATGTCCCCATCCCGATCCAAACGGAAATGTCCCCGTCCCGATCCAAATGGAAATGTCCCCATCCCGATCCAAACGGAAATGTCCCAGTCCCAATCCAAACGGAAATGTCCCAGTCCCAATCCAAATGGAAATGTCCCCCTTCCAATCCAAACGGAAATGTCCCCGTCCCGATCCAAACGGAAATGTCCCCATTCCAATCCAAACGGAAATGTCCCCATTCCAATCCAAACGGAAATGTCCCCATTCCAATCCAAACGGAAATGTCCCCATCCCAATCCAAACGGAAATGTTCCCATCCCGATCCAAACGGAAATGTCCCCATCCCGATCCAAACGGAAATGTCCCCGTCCCGATCCAAACGGAAATGTCCCCATCCCGATCCAAACGGAAATGTCCCCGTCCCGATCCAAACGGAAATGTCCCCATCCCGATCCAAACGGAAATGTCCCCATCCCGATCCAAACGGAAATGTCCCCATCCCGATCCAAACGGAAATGTCCCCATCCCAATCCAAATGGAAATGTCCCCATCCCAATCCAAATGGAAATGTCCCCGTCCCGATCCAAATGGAAATGTCCTCATAAAAACCCAGGTAAAAAGGTCTCGATCCAGATCCAGGTAAAAACGTCCCCATCCCAATCCAAACGGAAATGTCCCCATCCCGATCCAGGCAGAACTGTCTCCATCCCGATCCAGGTAGAAATGTGCTCATCCAAATCCAGGTAGAGGTGTCCAGATCGAAATCCAAACAGAACTGTCCCCATCCCGATCCAGGAAGAAATGTCCCCATCCCAATCCAAATGGAAATGTCCAGGGATTGGGAGAGCAGGAACATCTCCAAGCTTTGGTGTGATCCAGGTGAGAAGGTTTTGGAAATATCCATCATTTTCTCCCTGGTTCCTCCACAACTTCTCACTCCTTCAATCCTGCTCTGCTTGGAAAGAAATTCCTCGGGATTCCATAGGGGAATCCATAAAGCCCCCAAACCCTGAGAGCTGGGAGATCAGGGATCAGAGATGGGAGAGAAGAGCGGCTGGTGTGGCCGTGGATGGGCTCAGCTTTGTGGAATGCAAGGAAAGGTTCCTGGAATCCTCACTCCGCTCTCCCCGAGCAGCACGGATTTGGATGAGGAAACTTTTACCTGGATTGGGATGGGGACATTTTTATCTGGATTTGGATGGGGACATTTTTACCTGGATTGGGATGGGAACATTTCCATCTGGATATGGAGGGGGACATTTCCATCTGGATATGGAGGGGGACATTTTTATCTGGATATGGAGGGGGACATTTTTATCTGGATATGGAGGGGGACATTTCTACCTGGATTTGGATGGGGACATTTTGATCTGGATATGGAGGGGGACATTTCCATCTGGATTTGGATGGGGACATTTTTATCTGGATATGGAGGGGGACATTTCCATCTGGATATGGAGGGGGACATTTCCATCTGGATTTGGATGGAGAAACTTCTACCTGAATTTGGATGGGGACATTTTCATCTGGATTTGGATGAGGATTTGGATGATGGGGACGTTTCCACTTGGATTTGGATGGGGACGTTTCCACTTGGATTTGGATTGGGACATTTTTGTCTGATTTTGGATGGAGATATTTCCATTTGGATTTGGATGGGGACATTTCCACTTGGATTTGGATGGGGACATTTCTACCTGGATTTGGATGGGGACGTTTCCACTTGGATTTGGATGAGGATATTTCTTATCTGGATTTGGATTGGGACACTTTTTGTCTGATTTTGGATGGGGACATTTTTATCTGGATTTGGATGGGGACATTTTTATCTGGATTTGGATGAGGACATTTTATCTGGATTTGGATGAGGATTTGGACGATGGGGACATTTCCACTTGGATTTGGATGGAGATATTTCCATCTGGATTTGGATTGGGACATTTTTGTCTACTTTTGGATGGAGATCTTTCCATCTGGATTTGGATGAGGACATTTCCATTTGAATTTGGATCAGGACACCTCTATCTGGTTTTGAATGGGGACATTTTTATCTGGACTTGGACGAGGATGTTTCCATTTGAATTTTTATGAGGACATCTTTACATGGATTTGGACAAGGATATTTCCTTTTTTATATTTTTTTCTTTTTATTTTTTTGTGGGGGGATTTGGATGAGGAGATTTTTCTTTGGAGCTTGGTCCAGGCCAGGTAAAAACCCTTTGAACTCCCCTTTTTGTGATGGAATTTTTGAGATCCCTGGGCTGGGAATGACTCTGAAATAAGGAGAGATTTTATCCAACCTGGCTGGCTCTGGGGAGCAGCTTCTGTTCCTTCCCACTGCTTTTTCTGGGATGTCTTGGAAGGACCCTGGCTTGGGCCAAAAAAAAAAAGGTGTGAGCCTCAACTTCCCTGAGGTTGGGAGAGGGGCTTGGGGGAGGCTGGAGAAAGGCAGGAAAATCCAAGAAAATCATCCTTGGAAAAAAATCATCATGAGCAGATTTGTGCATTTGGAGCAATAAAAAAATGTAAATTTAACAAATTTTAAAAAACCACATTAAATAATAAAAATATAAATTGTAGAAATGTAAATAAAACCAAAAATAATAGAAAATAAAAATAAATTTTAAAAAATAAATCACATTTAAGGGGTTTTTAGCTGTCACTCCAAAGAATGTCCCTGCTTTATTTATGGCTTTCCAGCTGCTGGGACGCAGAGCAGAGGATTTATCTGCTCTAAATTTAGCCCCCGAAACGTTGGCCAGCCGGAATGCCAGCTATTCCAGGGATTAGCCTGGATAAATCGTGTTTGATATGTGCTTGAGATAAGCAAAATATTCCCAGAGATAATTCCTAATCATAATGGAGGATCTGGAGGCTCAGACTTGAATTCAGAAGAGCAAAGGGAGGAAATAAATCCTTATTTACACGAAGTTCCTTAGCCCTGGATTCCCACCCAGTGGTCTGGGCAAGGAGTTTGTTCCATGCCCGGGCTCATTTCCCAACCAAAAAATCTCCTGGTTTTCCACACCAAACCAAAGGAGAAAACTTCCTGCTCTTTCCACACAGGAGCAGGACAGGAAAGAAATCCCTGGATCAAAATCCAAAGCCTGAGGAGCTGAACTTGTGCAAAAGCCTTTGGTCGACGTCTGTTGGAAAGGGGCTGGAAAATCCAGCTCCAACTGGGAATGGTGGCTGGTTAAACTGGGATGTGCCCCTGGCGAGGGCAGGGAATTAACAGGGATCTGTTTTCCTGTCCTGCACCCACATTGGGACAATCCCTGGAATCAGCATAAACGGGGGATAAAGGGATTGGGAACAACCCCTGGAGAAGAGCTGGGAGCTGCTGGATGAGGAATGAGCACGCCCTGACCTGGTGCT
Source organism: Acridotheres tristis (assembly GCA_037013685.1). Taxonomy (NCBI): domain Eukaryota; kingdom Metazoa; phylum Chordata; class Aves; order Passeriformes; family Sturnidae; genus Acridotheres; species Acridotheres tristis. The sequence goes on from CM072895.1 coordinate 1,346,668, forward strand.
CCCCCAGCCCCGAAATCTGGAGGTGCCCTGGCTCGATCCCACATTTTGGGAAGCAGAAAAAGGGGAATTCTGCCCCTTTAACCCCTCAGGTGAGACCTCACCTGCAGAGCTGCCCTGGATCCAACTGCACAAGGACCTGGAGCTGCTGCAGGGCTGGAGCCAGGCTGGGAGAGCTGGGAATGTTCCCCTGGAGAGGAGAAGGATCCAGGGAGAGCTCAGAGCCCCTGGCAGGGCCTGGAGGGGCTCCAGGAGAGCTGGAGAGGGACTGGGGACAAGGCATGGAGGGACAGCACACAGGGAATGGCTCCCACTGCCAGAGGGCAGGGATGGATGGGATATTGGGATATTGGGATTCCATTGGAATGGGGGAAATTCAGGGGGAATTCAGGGATGGGAAGATGGGGGAATTTGGAGAAGGGAATTCAGGAAGGATCCAGGGAAGGGAAAATGGGGAAAATTCAGAGAAGGGAAGATGAGGGAATTCAGGGTAATTAAGGGATGGGAATTCAGGGATGGGAAGATGGGAGAATTCAGGGAAGGGAAGACAATGGGGATCCAGGGATGGGAATTCAGGGGGGATCCAGGGAAAGGAAGATGGGGGAAATTTAGGGAAGATGGGAGAAATTCAGGGATTGAAATTCAGGGAAAGGAAGACAGGAGGGATTCAGGGAAGGGAATATGCAGGAATCCAGGGAAGGGAAGACAGGGGGAAATGCAGGGATGGGAAGATGGGGGAATTCAGGGAAGGGAAGACAATGGGGATCAAGGGATGGGAATTCAGGGGGGATCCAGGGAAAGGAAGATGGGGGAAATTCAGGGAAGGGAAGACATGGGGAAATACAGGGATGGGAAGATGGGGGAATTCAGGGATGGGAATTCAGGGGAGATCCAGGGAAAGGAAGATGGGGGAAATTCAGGGATTGAAAGTCAGGGATTGAAATTCAGGGGGGAATTCAGGGAAGGGAAGATGGGGGAATTCAGGGATAGGAAGATGAGAGAAATTCAGGGACTGGAATTTGGAGAGAATTCAGGGAAGGGAAGACAGGAGGGATTCAGGGAAGGGAATATGATGGAATTCAGGGAAGGGAAAATGGGTAAAATTCAGGGAAGGGCAGGGGCTGATCCCTCTGTTTCACACTTCCATTTCCCATCCCAAGGGCTTTATCCCGAGTTTTGTGGATTATCAGGAGCCAATCCCGGGAAGATCCATCGGCTTCTCCCCTTGAGGCGAGGCAGGGCTCAGCTTCGTTCCTTGAAAGCTCAGCCTGGATTAAGGAGCCGTTAATCCTGAGGGGGGGATTTGTGAGCAGAGCCCCAGGACGTGATCCCTTGTAAACAGCTCATTAAGGACTTTACATCTCCCAGGATTTTTCCCTCTGGCTTTTCCCTCCCACACTCCCGGCCCGGGGCATTCTCTCCATCCCGGGCGTTGTAAAAAGATCCCGAGGCCATCCCCGGGATATTTTTAAGCCTCAGCAGCTGCCAGCCCGTTTCAAAGCCCTGTTTTAAGGCTGGTTCATCCTTGGCCTTCATAACTTTGCATAACCTGGGCCTGGAATTCTCTGCCGTTCCCTCTGGGATACGGAACTGACCCAAAGGATGGAGCCAGGCTGGGAAAATTGGGAATTGGAGAAGGGGAAGGATCCAGGGAGAGCTCAGAGCCCCTGGCAGGGCCTGGAGGGGACAAGGACACAGGGAATGGCTTCAAAGTGAAAGAGAGAATGTTTAGATGGGATATTGGGATGGAATTCCTGGCTGGGATGGAATTCCCAGAGCAGCTGTGGCTGCCCCTGGATCCCTGGAAGTGCCCAAGGCCCGGCTGGATCACCCTGGGATAGTGGAAGGTGTCCCTGTTTTTTCTGATCCATGGCTGGAACTCGTTGACTTCCAACCTTCCAAGCCAAAGCATTCCCTGATTCCACAAAAAAATGGATAATCCAGCAATTTTCACTCATTCCTGCACCACCCTGGTGTCACATCAGGGCTGGGGATTTTGTCCTTGCCCTGCTGGAGCTGCCTGGACTTTTCCATCCTTGGATTTTCCTCTCTTGGAAGGAGCTGCTGAGATTTTTTTTAGGCACAACCAGGCTGGCTGCAGTGGGAATAATGTGTTTTATGGAAGTTAACTGCCTTAAATAAACACTCCCTGGGATCCAGGAGCTCCCAGCAGGGCCTCATTCCCAAAATCCGCTAAAAAAACCACCGAGGGAAAAAAAGAGAGCAGGAAACACTCTGGAAAAAAATGGGATAAACACGGTGAAAGTTGATTTTTCTCCCATTTCAATGAGGGAATAGGGGGGGATATTGCCCAGCTCAAATTGCTTCCCATTCCCACCCTTCCATTTTTTCCTCTGCTGGGATTTCCTTCCATTGGATTCTGGGGAATTCCTGCTATGCTAAGTGCTCTCCTGGCATGGAAAAGAGGAATCCCCAGGGATTTTTGTTTGCAAACATTTCCCTGGCTGTTGGAATAACGTTTCAATGATGGATTTCTGCCAGGTGGGAAAAAGGCCTGGAATTCCACGTGCAATTCCATGTGTTTCTCTGTGCTTTGGATTATTCCAGCACAAGCTGAAAGGATGATTTTTTATTTTTTTTTTTCCCCCAGGAATATCCTATGGAATAAAAATCCAGGAAATTTAATGGCTTGGAATGCCAACATTATCCCATCTGGGATGCAGGAATATGAACTTTTCAAACTGGGAATTGAAACAGCTGGAGGCACTTTTATCCAGAAGAACAAGGCTGGGAAGGAATTCCAGTTCCAGACTGGACAGCCAAACTCTCCCAGGACGTGGTGACTCTCCAGAGCTTCCTCTCAATTTACAGGGATCTTTTCCAGCTCTTTGGGTGATGGGATACAAGAGCTGAGTTGTGGGAGGAACAATTCCCAGCATAGGAGGGGCCATGGGGAAATGGGATCTGCCAGAACCTTTGGAATATGGAGATATCCCAAATGCCAGCTGGAAAAACTCTGACACATGGTTTAGTATCAATCCGTGGTCTGTGCTTGATTTCCAGAGAAAATTCCAACTTCAGCAGGTCTTGGATTGGCCCATTTGGAATTCCCAGGAGGAAAACCCAGCTCGAGCTGGGGAAAAAAAAAAAAAAACCATGGATAAATCAAATCAGTAAAATCAGGAGGAGCTGGGATGGCTCCAAGGCATTCCAAGAGGGACCAGTGGAGTTTATGGAAGATCATTCCCTACCTCTCATCTCTCCCTGGGGGTGGAAGAAGTTGAGCTGGAATATTCCTAAACCTGGGAATAAAAATCGCTCCTGATCTGCCTGGATGGGCCTGATTTGGTCTCCTTTCCTTCCTCTGGGAAATCAGGGAAAAATCCCCACTCTGGGCTCACCTGGCTCATCCCAGTCCCCTCTGCTCCTGCAGGAAGCTGAGTGCCTCATGGAGGGAATTCAGAGTTATCCCACTCTGGAATGCTGTTCCATGAGCAAACCTGGATCCCATGGATGAAAACTTCCCAGGGAAGCTGGACCAGTGGCAGCCCACCTGGCTGTACTGGTACCAGTCCCTGCCCCACTGGGCCCAGTCCCCGTGGCTCGTGCAGTTTGGCATGTGGAATTCAGAATTCTGGAATGCTGTTCCATGAGAAAACCTGGATCCCATGGATGAAAACTTCCCAGGGAAGCCAGACCCACCTGGCTGCAGAGCTGGTGACAGTCCCTGCCCCACTGCCCCACGCCTGGGGTGGCCAAGAAATGGAAAATCCTGGAATAAGCTCAGGATTGGTTCCATGGATCTCATGGAAAACTCCTTCCATGAGCTCACCCCAATTCCTGAGCCCAGCCTGGTTTCAGGATCACCAGATCCCTGGGATCAGATGACAGGAATTTCTCCCACTGCATCCCAAACTCTGCCTCTCGTGGGACAAAACTGTCTGGAATGTCCCATCCTTGTGTTCCACAGGGATGGGATGGTGCTGCAGGGATCCAATAAACCCGGGTGGATTTTGGCAGCTCCTGCCACAAATCCCTGCTCCCATTGCTTTTGGGATGGCAGCCTTGGGACAACCCTAATGAAACCCAGCTGGCCCTGACTATATTTAGGGATATTTATTTGGGGTTTGATGCTTTTTTTTGGGTTTTTTTTGTTTTTTTTTTTTCCATCTGTTTCATCCATATGGCTGTAAGGGATTTCCAACCAAGCAGCAACGGGGATCAGGGAATGGGAACTGGATAAAGGGATGGAAAATCAATGGAAGAGCCTGAAATCCCAAAAAAAAAAGAAAACAAACTGACCAGGGGCAATGGAGCTGTGGGGATTTACTTGTTCTTGGGCTGTGAGTGGAAAGGAAAACCCCAGATTTCCACAGCTGTGGGAATGACAGGTGGGATTAGTTCTGATTCCTGGTGGGAATTTCAACATCCTGAGCGACCATCCAATCCCAAGGCAGGAACGACGACATCCCTGCTTCTCCTGACAGAGCTTTATGTAAACTCAGCTTAAAGCTTCCCAGCAGGCCCAAGATTTCCATCAGACAGATTCCAGCACCCGGGATTCATCCAGACACGGAGTTTTTCCAAACATTTCAGCAGGAAGATGAAGGGCAGGTTAAGGTTTTCTCACAAGGGCTGGGAACGGGGTTTTGTGAGTTTTGAGCCATGGATTCAGCACCAATCCATGGCCTGGGCTTCATTCCCGGGGAGAATTTCAACTTCAGCAGGGCTTGGATTGGCCCATTTGGAATTTTTATAAGGATTGGCAGTGATGGGATGAGTGGGAATGGGTTTAAAGGGAAGGAGAGTGGGCTTGGATGGATATTGGGAAGGAATTCCTCATTCTGAGGGTGGTGAGGCTCCAGCACAGTTTTCCAGAGAAGCTCTGATGCTCTTTCCCAGCCATCCACACTCTGCCAAATGATGGCAGTTCAGAGGGGCAGGACTGGAGGATCCATTGGAAAGGAGCCCCAGGGATCCTCGACTCCAGGTCAATCAACAAACTCCATCCTCCATCCGGGAATAACAGAGAGGATTGTGGGGATGAGGGAGGAGTCCTGGGGATGAAGGGAACCCGGCCCTGTCCCTGCTGTCCTCGGGCCAAGGAAAAGCTTTAAATGATCCCTGGAGAGGGCAGCGATCCTCACTGGCTTCCCTGGGGAATAATTCCCATGAAGACTCAGAGAATTCCAGGATGGCTTGGATGGGTTGGAAAAGACCTTAAGGATCATCCCAATCCCACCCCTGCCATGGCAGGGACACCTCCCACTGTCCCAGGGTGATCCAACCTGGCCTTGGACATTCCAGGGATCCAGGGGCAGCCACAGCTGCTCTGGGAATTCCATCCCAGCCAGGAATTCCATCCCAATATCCCATCTAAATCCACTTCTTCCAGCTCACAGCCATTCCCTGTGTGCTGTCCCTCCATCCTTGTCCCCGGTCCCTCTCCAGCTCTCCTGGAGCCCCTCCAGGCCCTGCCAGGGGCTCTGAGCTCTCCCTGGAGCCTTCTCCTCTCCAGGGGAACATTCCCAATTTTCCCAGCCTTTCCTCACAGGAAAGCTGCTCCATCCCTTGGATCACCCTGCTCAAACACAACTGGCTCACGACAGGCAACTTTCCAGCTCCCCAAAAATCTTTGCCCTTCTTTTCCCCAATGAAATTCCAGGGATGTTGTCCCAGACCTCATGCAATCCTTGGATATGGATCCAAGTCTTATTCCAGCTTCTGGAGTCTGGATGTGGGAAATCTCTCCTGGAAGAAAGGGGATAGAGATGGGAAAATATATTTATAAAGGGGAAAAGGATGGATCTTGAAGGACAATGGAATTTTAACTGGATGTCAAGACTAAAATGCTGTTTGGTGAATGCCTTATTTAAAAAAAAAAAAATCCCCAAATCCTTCAGAAATGAGGGAAAGAAAAGGGATAAGAGGATAAGGTGAGAAGTGAGGCAGAGGAGTAAAAGCAACTGGAAATCCAGCCTGGGGCAAATGCTGGGTGTGAATTCCCGAGCACGGGATCCCATTCCCAGCTCACCCCAGCCACATCCAGGGGCACCTTTGGGTGCTCCCAGCGATGCCTTGAGGAGCTGGAGCAGAGGCTGCACACGGAGTTAAGGGGAATAAAATGGGAATTTATTGAGAGGCAAAAGCCACAGCCCAGCAATGTCAGTGCCACAGCGGTGGCCCTGCCTGGATGGCTCCAAGGTGGAAGGAAAGGAGGGGTTGCTCACAAAATCTCACACTTTTAGGGGTTCTCTCCACCTTCCCACGGAGTTTGTGCTCAGGGCCTGAAGTTTGGAGAAACTGTCCTTGAGTTGTGAACTGGAATAGGAACTGTTCTGTCTTCATCAGCCCAGCCCATCAGAAAAGCACATCCAAGGAGAACAGGAACACTCCAAACTAAAGGCGTCACCTCGGAGCCCTGATCGTGTTCCAGAGCTCGGCTCTCCCAGGGCTGAGCATTCCCGGGATTTCAGTCCCCGATCCCGGGACATTCCGGCCCTTCCTGCGGGTCCATTGTTGCCCGGGGGGCTCCGGTGGGGTTACAGCCCCCCGGCCATGGCACAGCCCCGATCCCGCTCGGTGGAAAAGGCAGGAGAGTTCTTTTGGGATGTGACATCCATGTTCCCACCCGTGGCATCCCCAAAAAAAAGGCTCCGAGTTCCCTTTTGGATCTCCCCGTTCAAACACGGGGCAGCGTCAGCGCCCAGGAAATGAAGGAAATTTCAAATATTCCCCTGCAACTTTTCCCCATTCCCTTTTCCTCCTCTTCCCGCTTATATTTTAGGCTTCATTTTGATGTTTTATTCCTTTTTTTCCCCCCATTATTTTAAAATTCCCTTTCCCCCCGGTAATCTAATTGTGATAAAAGCTGGAATTGTGGTTCCTGCTGCAACCTCAAGGGAATTCCAGGATTCCAATCACAATAAAAAATGACGGCAAGGTGCAAATTCCTTCTCATCACTGCAAAGGGATCCGTGTTTATTGATATGGCTGGGATTTTAAATATTTTTAATATTTTTAAATATCCAGGATCGGGAGGAGGACCTGGATAATTTTCTGAAGAGAATAAAAGTCTGTAATTAACAGGTACAGATTATCATGAAGTCTGCAAAAAATTTTGTTAATCAATAATTTTAATGATTAATCATTTATATATTAGTACTATATTATTTATTATTATTTATACATTATATAAAGAATAATACATTGTTTATTATTATTTATATATTATATAAATACTTGTAATATAGTCTTTATTATTATTTATATCTTATTAATAATGAATCATTTTATTGGTTTAATTAATCCTTTTTTCCTTTCCCAGAACCCCTGAAGGATCCCATTGATTTTTGTGGGGGTTTTTTTTTTTTTTTTTTTTGTTTTTTTTTTTTTTTTGCAGGCTTTTGGAATTTTTTACATCCAGAAACTCATTTTCCATTAAATCCCACGTTGGCTCTTCACGAGGACGAGCACATTTTTCCTTGGATTTTTTTTTTTTTTGGGTATCTTTAATATTACATTTTCTATAGAAAAGCCGTTTTGGAGTGGAATTTTGGATCCTTTTTTTTTTTCTTATCCCAGGGAGGAGCTGATTTGTGTTGTCCTGATCCCAGAATTTGGCAAGGAATGGGTGGATTGTGCTGGAAAATCTCTGCTCCTGCTCCGTATCCACAGCTGGGATAAATCAACATTTTCCCCTTGAACTTTTGGAAGTGGCTGATCCAGAGCAGCTGAAGAGTTGGGGCAAAGGCAGGAATTGGGATTTTTTTCGGGAGCTGAAATTCCTGTAGGAAACAGGGATAACGTTGGGTAAGAACCAAATTGGAATTTGGGAGCAGGAGTTTTCATCCAGGTGGAAATTCCCTTTTTCCCTTTATTTCTGTGACTTCCTTTTCCTTTTCCTTTTCCTTTTCCTTTCTCCTTTTCCTTTTCCTTTTCCTTTCCCTTTTCCTTTTCCTTTTCCTTTTCCTTTTCCTTTTCCTTTCTCCTTTTCCTTTTCCTTTTCCTTTCTCCTTTTCCTTTTCCTTTCTCCTTTTCCTTTTCCTTTTCCTTTCTCCTTTCTCCTTTTCCTTTTCCTTTCTCCTTTTCCTTTTCCTTTTCCTTTCCTCCCCACTCTGGGGTTGAGGCAGGGATGGAAGATCTGGCAAAAAATTGGGAGAGAAATTGAAATTTCTTCTAAATTCCCTGACTGTTTTTTCTTTCTTTTTCTTTTTTTTTTTCTTTTTTTTTTTTTTTAATTATTTTTTAAAAAATCATTTCCCTTTTATTTCTAAACGATTTTGATTTCCTTTTCCATAATTGTCTTGGAAACGCCGAAGCCTTTTGGAAAGCTTGGAATTTCTGTTTTTAACTGGGTTCACCAAAGGGTGAGGAGCAGATGTGGCTGGGAGCTGCTTTTCCTCATCCAACATCTGTCAGGAACATCTGGGCCTGGAGAAGCCCGAAAAAAAAAAAAAAAAAAAATCCTCATTTTTGGGTCGCAAATCTTCTAAAAAACCACTTTTTTTTTTTTTTTTTTATTTTTTTTTTTTTTAATGCCCTCTGGGGAAGGCCTCGAGCTGTGGCCGTTTCCCAATTCCAAGGGCAGAATTCCTCGGTGGGAAAAGTTGCACAACAATTTTTGGTTGGAATGGGAACATCATTGATGTCTGGAGACCTTCCAGGGATGTTTTGGAAGGGAGAATTGGAGTTAAAAATCCCAAATAATTGGATTTTATTTTTATTTTTTATTTTGAACATAAATCCCCAAACATTCCAGAGTGGGAGAAATCCAGAATCTGGAAACTGTTTGGTTTTTTGGGTTTTTTTTTTTGCTTTTTTTTTGTTGTTGGTTTTTTGTTTGTTTGTTTTTGGTTTGGTTTGGTTTTTTTTTTTGCTTTTTTTTTTTTTTTGTTTTTGTTTGTTTTGTTTGTTTTGTTTGGTTTTTGTTTGTTTGGTTTTGTTTTGTTTCGTTTTTGTTTGTTTTTGTGGGGTTTTTTTTTTTTTTTTTGCCCCAAATAATTGAATTTTAATAGCCCACAACAATCTTCCACAGGAATTGGTCACTTCTCCCAGCTCTTGGTTTTCCTTGGAAAAAAGGGGGGGTCACATTCCCTCTCCATCTCCTTCATCTGAGGGAGATCCTGGCAAAATGCAGGAAAAGGAGGGAAATTGGGAGATGATCTCATCCAGGTCCTTTTTCCATGGAATTTGGCTCCAGATGTTTTGGAGGTTCCAGAATTCCATCCCAAGTGACAGCCAGACTTATCAAGGCTCATTCCCAAATTTCAGTGATCGGGATTTTGCCTGGAATGTTTTGTTTTCATGTCAATCCTCATTTTCTGGTCCTTCAAGCCCGTTGGGTTTTGGGTTGATTTTGGAGTTTTGTGGCAAAATTCTTGTTTAATCCTGGAGAAACTCATCCTACCCTGAGGATCCAGGGAATTTTAGGGAATTCCCGGAGATCCCAGCTTCTCCTGTGGGACTCTGGAAAAACTTTTTGGCACAGAGAAGTTGAGGAGGAATCTCCACTCCAATTCCATCTGTAGGAAAAGGGATTTTTGGGCAGGTTTGGGGTTGTTTTTGGTTTTTTGTTTGTTTTTTTTGGAGCTGCTGGGATTCCAGGGATATTCCTGGAAGAGCTGGATGAGGGATGTGGGAAAAGATTTGGCTGGCATTGGATTATTGGAAAGGATTTGCAAGGCATTGGAATATCCTGGATTTTTAATCCATGGAATTGGTTCCAGCAGGAGTTTGGTGCCTGCAGGGATTAAAAATCCATCAGGTGCTTCCCTGGTTTGGGTGGATTTTGGATATTTAAATCAAGAAGAATTTAGGAATTCTTGGATCCACTTCCAATCCGTGGGCTCCAAGCCTTATCCAGCCTTGGATATTTCCAGGGATCCAGGGACAAGCATTTCCAGGGAAGGATTTGGGATTTGTTCCCAGGGAAGGATTTGGGATTTGTTCCCAGGGAAGGATTTGGGATTTGTTCCCAGGGAAGGATTTGGGATTTATTCCCAGAGAAAGATTTGGGATTTGTTCCCAGGGAAGGATTTGGGATTTGTTCCCAGGGGAGGATTTGGGATTTGTTCCCAGGGAAGGATTTGGGATTTGTTCCCAGGGAAGGATTTGGGATTTATTCCCAGAGAAGGATTTGGGATTTGTTCCCAGGGAAGGATTTGGGATTTATTCCCAGAGAAAGGATTTGGGATTTGTTCCCAGGGAAGGATTTGGGATTTATTCCCAGAGAAGGATTTGGGATTTATTCCCAGGGAAGGTGGGATATTCAGGGGGGGGAGGATTTGGGATTTATTCCCAGGGAAGGATTTGGGATTTGTTCCCAGGGGAGGATTTGGGATTTATTCCCAGGGACGGATTTGGGATTTATTCCCAGGGAAGGATCTGGGATTTGTTCCCAGAGAAAGGTTTGGGATTTGTTCCCAGGGAAGGATTTGGGATTTGTTCCCAGGGGAGGATTTGGGATTTATTCCCAGGGAAGGATTTGGGATTTGTTCCCAGGGAAGGATTTGGGATTTGTTCCCAGGGAAGGATTTGGGATTTGTTCCCAGAGAAGGATTTGGGATTTGTTCCCAGGGGAGGATTTGGGATTTGTTCCCAGAGAAGGATTTGGGATTTGTTCCCAGGGAAGGATTTGGGATTTGTTCCCAGGGAAGAATTTGGGATTTGTTCCCAGGGAAGAATTTGGGATTTATTCCCAGAGAAGGATTTGGGATTTGTTCCCAGAGAAGGATTTGGGATTTGTTCCCAGGGAAGGATTTGGGATTTGTTCCCAGAGAAGGATTTGGGATTTGTTCCCAGGGAAGGATTTGGGATTTGTTCCCAGGGAAGGATTTGGGATTTGTTCCCAGAGAAGGATTTGGGATTTGTTCCCAGGGAAGGATTTGGGATTTGTTCCCAGGGAAGGATTTGGGATTTGTTCCCAGGGAAGGATTTGGGATTTGTTCCCAGGGGAGGATTTGGGATTTGTTCCCAGAGAAGGATTTGGGATTTGTTCCCAGAGAAGGATTTGGGATTTGTTCCCAGGGAAGGATTTGGGATTTATTCCCAGGGAAGGATTTGGGATTTATTCCCAGAGAAGGATTTGGGATTTATTCCCAGAGAAGGATTTGGGATTTGTTCCCAGGGGAGGATTTGGGATTTATTCCCAGGGAAGGATTTGGGATTTGTTCCCAGGGAAGGATTTGGGATTTATTCCCAGAGAAGGATTTGGGATTTGTTCCCAGGGAAGGATTTGGGATTTGTTCCCAGGGGAGGATTTGGGATTTATTCCCAGGGAAGGATTTGGGATTTGTTCCCAGGGAAGGATTTGGGATTTGTTCCCAGGGAAGGATTTGGGATTTGTTCCCAGGGGAGGATTTGGGATTTATTCCCAGGGAAGGATTTGGGATTTGTTCCCAGAGAAGGATTTGGGATTTGTTCCCAGGGAAGGATTTGGGATTTATTCCCAGAGAAGGATTTGGGATTTATTCCCAGAGAAGGATTTGGGATTTGTTCCCAGGGGAGGATTTGGGATTTGTTCCCAGAGAAGGATTTGGGATTTATTCCCAGAGAAGGATTTGGGATTTGTTCCCAGAGAAGGATTTGGGATTTATTCCCAGAGAAGGATTTGGGATTTGTTCCCAGGGAAGGATTTGGGATTTGTTCCCAGGGAAGGATTTGGGATTTGTTCCCAGGGAAGGATTTGGGATTTGTTCCCAGGGGAGGATTTGGGATTTGTTCCCAGAGAAGGATTTGGGATTTGTTCCCAGAGAAGGATTTGGGATTTGTTCCCAGGGAAGGATTTGGGATTTGTTCCCAGGGAAGGATTTGGGATTTGTTCCCAGGGAAGGATTTGGGATTTGTTCCCAGAGAAGGATTTGGGATTTGTTCCCAGGGAAGGATTTGGGATTTGTTCCCAGGGAAGGATTTGGGATTTGTTCCCAGGGAAGGATTTGGGATTTGTTCCCAGGGAAGGATTTGGGATTTGTTCCCAGGGAAGGATTTGGGATTTGTTCCCAGGGAAGGATTTGGGATTTGTTCCCAGGGAAGGATTTGGGATTTGTTCCCAGGGGAGGATTTGGGATTTGTTCCCAGGGAAGGATTTGGGATTTATTCCCAGGGAAGGATTTGGGATTTGTTCCCAGAGAAGGATTTGGGATTTGTTCCCAGGGAAGGATTTGGGATTTATTCCCAGGGAAGGATTTGGGATTTATTCCCAGGGGAGGATTTGGGATTTGTTCCCAGGGAAGGATTTGGGATTTGTTCCCAGGGAAGGATTTGGGATTTGTTCCCAGAGAAGGATTTGGGATTTGTTCCCAGGGGAGGATTTGGGATTTGTTCCCAGGGGAGGATTTGGGATTTATTCCCAGGGAAGGATTTGGGATTTATTCCCAAATCCCATCTATCCCTGGCCTCCTGTTTCCTGTGAAATCCACCTGCTCTGCTCAGGGATCTTGGCCATCCACACCAAAGAACTCCCCAAAAATCCATGGAATCACCCTGGCTTTAGAAGAGGAACAGACAGGAAACTGAATCAAATCCCAAAGGATTTATTTGGGATTTTTATCCAGAGTTTTCCAATCCAAGCAGAAGTGACTTCCCATAAAATGTCTGGATACAAAAACTTTTTGATGTTGACAAAAGTGCACAGGATCTTTCCTGAATATTCTTTACCATAAATATATAAAAATATTATGGAGAAAATCTTGGATAATCCAGAATTTTGCCTGAAAATCCGACTGAGGTGGTTTCCAGCCTTTTTTCCCGACCATCTTTCCTATTATTTCTTTTTAGCAGGAAAAAGCTGAAGGGGGGGAAAAAAAAAATCCCAAACCAACCCATTGAACCTCCCAAGTGTGGCTGATCTGTGGGATTTGGGAGAGAAGGGAATTCTGATTTGTGGGATTTGGGAGAAAAGGGAAATCTGATTTGTGGGATTTGGGAGAGAAGGGAAATCTGATTTGTGGGATTTGGGGGAGAAGGGAATTCTGATTTGTGGGATTTGGGAGAAAAGGGAATTCTGATTTGTGGGATTTGGGAGAGAAGGGAAATCTGATTTGTGGGATTTGGGGGAGAAGGGAATTCTGATTTGTGGGATTTGGGAGAAAAGGGAAATCTGATTTGTGGGATTTGGGGGAGAAGGGAAATCTGATTTGTGGGATTTGGGGGAGAAGGGAATTCTGATTTGTGGGATTTGGGGAGAAGGGAATTCTGATTTGTGGGATTTGGGAGAAAAGGGAATTCTGATTTGTGGGATTTGGGAGAAAAGGGAATTCTGATTTGTGGGATTTGGGAGAGAAGGGAATTCTGATTTGTGGGATTTGGGGGAGAAGGGAAATCTGATTTGTGGGATTTGGGGGAGAAGGGAATTCTGATTTGTGGGATTTGGGGGAGAAGGGAAATCTGATTTGTGGGATTTGGGAGAAAAGGGAATTCTGATTTGTGGGATTTGGGAGAGAAGGGAATTCTGATTTGTGGGATTTGGGAGAGAAGGGAATTCTGATTTGTGGGATTTGGGAGAGAAGGGAATTCTGATTTGTGGGATTTGGGGGAGAAGGGAATTCTGATTTGTGGGATTTGGGAGAAAAGGGAAATCCGTTTTTCCTGGTTTTTCTGGGCTCTTCTTACCTGGCAGAGGTGACAATCCCGAGGTGCTGCTGAGGTCCTGCTGCCACCCTAATGACCTGATATTTTCCAGGGACGTTTTCCATTTGGGAATGTGGCCTGCTGGTTTTTTTTTTTTTTTTTTTTTACCTGTCCCAGATCCCAAATTAATTTTCTTTCACTGGAATTTTGCTGCTCTAAACGAGCAGAATCCCAAATTCCCTGGATCTGAGCTGATCCCAGAAATGTGGATTGAGGAGTTTATAGTGAACATGGGGAAATAAATCCCTGGGATTTCTTGGGATCTGTAAAAATTCCCCTGATTCTCCAGCCACGACTCATTCCAAAGCAGGAATTAAAGAGGAAAAACTTCTCCAGGACATGAAAACAGGGAATTATTTCTGTTATTTCCAAACAATGAATTATTCCTGTTATTTCTGATATTTTCTCCCAATCCCCAGGAGTTTTCCCAGTATTTATCCCAATATTCCTGGCTGGAATATTCTGGTCTAATGGAAGGTGTCCATTGGGATGGGATAAATGATCTTCCAGGTCCCTTCCAACCCAAATTATTCCATGAATTCTGTGGTTCTGTTTCTTCCCAGGGATATCTGCAGAATTTGCAGGGACAGAAAATGGGACATGAAATGGGAAAATGGGAAAGGAAATGGGAAAATGGGAAAGGAAATGGGAAAATGGGACAGAAAATGAAACATTAAATGGGAAAATGGGAAAGGAAATGGGAAAATGGGAAAGAAAATGGGAAAGGAAATGGGAAAATGGGACATGAAATGGGAAAATGGGAAAGGAAATGGGAAAATGGGAAAGGAAATGGGAAAGGAAATGGGACATGCAATGGGAAAGGAAATGGGAAAATGGAAAAGGAAATGGGAAAATGGGAAAGGAAATGAGAAAATGGGAGAGGAAATGGGAAAGGAAATGGGAAAATGGGAAAGGAAATGGGAAAGGAAATGGGAAAATGGGAAAGGAAATGGGAAAATGGGAAAGGAAATGAGAAAATGGGAGAGGAAATGGGAAAGGAAATGGGAAAATGGGAAAGGAAATGGGAAAGGAAATGGGAAAATGGGAAAGGAAATGGGAAAATGGGAAAGGAAATGGGACATGAAATGGGAAAATGGGAAAGGAAATGGGGAAATGGGAAAGGAAATGGGGAAATGGGACAGAAAATGGGAAAATGGGAACGAGAAACCTGCAGGAAAACCTTTCTGGCCAGGCTTTGCCATCTGAAAGAAAAAATTTGGGAAGAGGGGGGATCCAGCCAGCAGCAGAGGCAGGAAAAGCAGCTTCAAGGGGTTTGGATTGTGGATATCCAGGATGAAATCAAAAGGAACTCCAAGAGATTTATGATTCCACCGATATTTTTTTGGAATTCCAGCCTGGATCTCCTCACAAATACACTGTGGTTTGGTGGGTGGCTGCTTTGTTCCAGGTTTTTTTGGGAAAATAAAAAATAATCCCGGGAATGTGCACGTGCTCCCATGTCATAGGACAGAAAAATGAGCTGGAAATGGAAAACGTGCTGGAAAAACGGCATCGACCTGGGAATTCTTCCCTGCATTTTGCTTCGAGGGGAAGCCTCATCCAATGCAAGTGAGGCTGGGATTGGGAAAGCTCAGAGTGGACGCTCTTATCTCAGTCCTCGGGACAGGAATTTGGCCCTCGAGTCCCTAAAAAGGTCTGGAAAATCCCACCCTGGGGATGCCCTCCCAGCGCTGCCCCTTCCCTGTGTTTTCCCTGCCCTGGGCTGCATTTTCCTCCAGGCAATCCTGGTTTTTGGGCCCCTTTCCCAGGACAAGGGCAGCGTGTGATCCCGGGAATTCTGCCTGGGCCAGCTGACACCGTGGGGATGCCTGAGCTGCCCTAAAGCCGCATCCTGGGCTCTAAATATAAACCCGGGCTTATCTTTGCATGACAAAGGCCAGGGGCGCCATCCAGCCTGGGAAAGGGAGCTGGGAATGTCACCCAGGAGCTGGGAATGTCACTTAGGAATCGGGAAAGTCACCCAGGAGCTGGGAAAGTTACCCAGGAGCTGGGAATGACACCCAGGAGTTGGGAAAGTCACTCAGGAGCTGGGAATGTCACTTAGGAATTGGGAATGTCACTCAGGAGCTGGGAATGTCACTTAGGAATTGGGAAAGTCACCCAGGAGCTGGGAATGTCACCCAGGAGCTGGGAATGTCACCCAGGAGCTGGGAATGTCACTCAGGAGCTGGGAATGTCACCCAGGAGCTGGGAATGTCACTCAGGAGCTGGGAAAGTTATCCAGGAGCTGGAAATGTCACTTAGGAATTGGGAATGTCACTCAGGAGCTGGGAATGTCACTTAGGAATTGGGAATGTCACTCAGGAGCTGGGAATGTCACTTAGGAATCGGGAAAGTCACCCAGGAGCTGGGAATGTCACTCAGGAGCTGGGAATGTCACCCAGGAGCTGGGAATGTCACTTAGGAATCGGGAAAGTCACCCAGGAGCTGGGAATGTCACTCAGGATCTGGGAAAGTTATCCAGGAGCTGGGAATGTCACCCAGGAGCTGGGAATGTCACTCAGGATCTGGGAAAGTTATCCAGGAGCTGGGAATGTCACCCAGGAGTTGGGAATGTCACCCAGGAGCTGGGAATGTCACTCAGGAGCTGGGAATGTCACCCAGGAGCTGGGAATGTCACTCAGGAGTTGGGAATGTCACCCAGGAGCTGGGAATGTCACCCAGGAGCTGGGAATGTCACTTAGGAATTGGGAATGTCACTCAGGAGTTGGGAAAGTTACCCAGGAGCTGGGAATGTCACTCAGGAATTGGGAATGTCACTTAGGAATTGGGAATGTCACCCAGGAGCTGGGAATGTCACTCAGGAGCTGGGAATGTCACTTAGGAGTTGGGAATGTCACTTAGGAATTGGGAAAGTCACTCAGGAGCTGGGAATGTCACCCAGGAGCTGGGAAAGTCACTCAGGAGCTGGGAATGTCACTTAGGAATTGGGAATGTCACTCAGGAGCTGGGAAAGTTACCCAGGAGTTGGGAATGTCACCCAGGAGCTGGGAATGTCACCCAGGAGCTGGGAATGTCACTCAGGAGCTGGGAAAGTTACCCAGGAGTTGGGAATGTCACTCAGGAGCTGGGAATGTCACTCAGGAGCTGGGAATGTCACTTAGGAATTGGGAATGTCACTCAGGAGTTGGGAAAGTTACCCAGGAGTTGGGAATGTCACCCAGGAGCTGGGAATGTCACCCAGGAGCTGGGAATGTCACTTAGGAATCGGGAAAGTCACCCAGGAGCTGGGAATGTCACTCAGGATCTGGGAAAGTTGTACAGGAGCTGGGAATGTCACCCAGGAGCTCTGAAAGTTACCCAGGAGCTGGGAATGTCACTTAGGAATTGGGAAAGTCACTCGGGAGCTGGGAATGTCACTCGGGAGTTGGGAATGTCACCCAGGAGCTCTGAAAGTTACCCAGGAGCTGGGAATGTCACTCAGGAGTTGGGAAAGTCACCCAGGAGCTGGGAATGTCACTCAGGAGCTGGGAATGTCACTTAGGAGCTGGGAATGTCACTCAGGAGCTGGGAATGTCACTCAGGAGCTGGGAATGTCACCCTGGCATGGCTCAAACCCCTCGCAGCACCTGGATCATAACCCGGCCTCCCCCTCGTCCCTGCACGGCAAAAATGTTTGAGCCGGCGCCAGGCTCAGCCTAAACCCCCCCCCCCCCCTCCAAAATCTCTTTTCCATGGAAGTGTTAATCGGGAACAATGCGGGATCCAAGGGCAGGATCCAAAATAGCCGGGGCCAGTCTTGTCCTTTTATAGGCCTGGCCCATTGTGTGACAGCTCTGGGAGGGACAATGTGCCACTTCCCCAGGGGATAAAGACCCACCCGAGCCCGGCATTCCTCCTGCACCAGCTCCTCTGCCCTGCCTTCCCCACCCTCTCCTTCTCTCCTTCCCAAACCAGCCATGGCTCCCAAGAAGCCCGAGCCTAAGAAGGCCGAGCCTAAGAAGGAGGAACCCAAACCAGCGCCTAAACCGGCGGAACCGGAGCCCAAGAAAGAAGTGGAGTTTAACCCGGCCTCGGTCAAGGTAGGTGGATGGATCAGTGGTGGCCTTGGAGCTGCTGGATCCTGGGAATTGGGATCCTCAAAAATTAGCTGGGAATTGGGTTTGTGCCGAAAAGAAACGTGCCATGAGGGATAAACACTGAGGGTTCCTTTGTCCTTTGGGAATTGGCCTTTGGGAAAGGGCATTGCCTTTGGGAAACAACGAGGAGCTTTGCAGGATCTCTTTTTTTAATAGGAATTGGGAGCAGAAAATCCCAGAATCAGGGGATCCCAAAATCCTGGAATGGTTTGGGTTAGGACAGACCTTAAATCCCATCCCATGGGCAGGGACACCTTCCATTATCCCAGCTCCAAACCCCAGTGTCCAACCTGGCCTTGGACATTCCAGGGATCCAGGGGGAGCCACAGCAAATCTGGGAATTCCATCCCAGCTGGGAATTCCATCCCAATATTCCATCTAAATCCACTTCTTCCAACTCAAAGCCATTCCCTGTGTGCTGTCCCTCCATCCTTGTCCCCTTCAGGCCCTGCCAGGGGCTCTGAGCTCTCCCTGGATCTTTCCCTTCTCCAACATTCCCAACTTATAAACAGCTCTGGATCCTCAAAAAGCAGTTTTCCCTCAGGAAAATATGGGAATTTTGTGAGAAATGGAATAAGTGGCTTTGTCTCCTCAGTGATTAAATCCTTCTCCTCTTCCTCACGGGACCGAGTCCTGCAGCTCAGGATTTGGGACAAAGGAAACACTGGGAGGGCGTTTTCCTGCCTGGAATCCCAAATTCCCTGTAAATCTTTATATATTGCTGAAAAAACCCCAAGGATTTGTAGCATGTCAAAGAAATCAATTCCTGAGGAATTCAGTTTTGGGGAAGTTTTGAAGGGAATGATTCCAGAGTTGGTGCCGTGCTCCCAGAACAATTCCATGACCTTGGGAAGAGGTTTGGGATGGGATCCAGCTCTGTCCAACACCTCTGTGCTCAACATTCCAGCACTAAAAAAGAACAGGGACAAAGGGAATTATTTCCCTTGGGATTCTGGGACATTGTAGGATCAAGGGAAGCAGGGATGAGCTGTCATTAAAAAAAAACCCCTCAAATCCAAATTGGCATCACTCAAAAAACAAAAAAACAAAAAAACCAAAAAAACCAAAAAAACAAAAAAAAAACACAAACAAACCCCCCCCCCTTTTTTTTTAATCAAAATAATTCCATGCTCCACAAATTTATCTTGAAAAAAAACCGAGTTCTTACTCTGCACAACTATTTGGGAAAATTCACGTTTTTCATGGAAATTTTTATTTTCCCCCTTCGGCACAATTTGGAATTATGAAGGTCACGTACATTACAAATGTTACAGAAATTTTAGAGTTCTTTTCCCATTTTTAAGGTGCTAAAAGCTTATCTGGAATTCCTAAATAATTAACAAATCCCAGTCCAGTGCTGCTGTGAGAACATCCCTTCCACTCTGCAGGGAAGATCCCATTCCCAAATATTGAACCAGGGAAATTGGAAAATTTGCCATTTTTTTCCCCAACCTCACAGAAAGGGGAGGGGATATTTCCTGGACAAATTTTCCTGGGAATTCTTTAATTTGATCAGGAATGTCCTTGTCTGTTTATGCAAATTCCTGCTCCATAAATCCAGCTCTGCTGGAGCTCAGAATCCCTTCCCAATATTTGGAAAAAAATATTTTAATGAGGCCTGGAATTCTCCAAATATCCCAATTTCTGAAGTGCAGGATGAAATCCATTCTTATTTCCATAATCTATGGATTTAAAAAAAAAAAAAAGTTGGAAAAACAACCATGGATCCAAACAAAATGTTCCAAATGCAACTTTTAATGGGAATGTCTCAAATTATTTCTATCCCCAAATTATTTCTATCCTCAAATTATTTCTATCCTCAAATTATTTCTATCCTCAAATTATTTCTATTTCTTCCCAGATTTTATTGTTTGTGTTTGGAATTTTGAGACTTTTTTTTTTTTTTTAACCACTAAAAAGTTTCCAAATCTAAATATTCCTGTGGTAGGGAAAGGTGCTCCTTGTTGGAATTTTCCTACTTCTCCCAATCCTGATAATGATCCCAGGATTTTATTTTGCACCTGGAATTAGATCAGATTTTCCCTTTTTTTTTTTTCTCTCACCTTTGGATGCTCCCAGTCTGGTTTTTTTTTTGTTGTTGTTGTTTTTTGATTTTTTTTTTTTTTTTGGTGTTTCTCACACGCTCATTCCCATTGGATTTGAAATTTTCAACATTCCAAAGATTCCCCAAATTTCCAAGAGTCAGTGCAATTGGATGTTGTTTGCAACTCATCCAAAAGAGATTTGGGGGGATTTTTTTCTGCTTTTCCCAGAAGAGTTGGGCTCATTCCTTGGAAAGTATTTTTTTTTAAGGAAGTGTTTTTCCAGGATGATCCCTGAATTTTTTATTTTGAGGAATAAATTGTCCTGAAAAGATTTGATAGGAAAAAAAATTTGTCTTTTCCATACATTTCATTCATTCCCACCTGGAAGCTCTTTTATGGGGAGGCACATTTTCCCAGGAATATATTTTGCTTCCATGAAAAAAAAAAGAATCTGAAAAATGGGATTAACTGATGATTTTTGAGGACACAGAAAGTGAGAATAACTCCTCGAGCTTTAACCACGGGAAAATGGATCATTGGATTGAAATCCTCAATAATGAACAGGGAGAAAAATCTCTGGAAGTTCATCCCTTGCCAAAATTCTATATCAGGGTGGGCTGAGTCACCCTTGGGTGACGCTGAGCTGGGATAAAGGGAGATGAGCTGGGAATTTGGGAATTTGGGAATCTGGGTGCCAGCATTTTGGTGGCTAAAGTTAAATAAATAAAAATCCACGTGGAGACAGCTGGAAGGGCCATGGTTTTCCACAGACACATTTCCCACTCTTTTCCTGGGGAAAAAAAAGCAGCCAGGAATTCTTTTTGGGGAGCAGCAGGATGTCAGTGGAAACCTCAGTGAAACGTGTCTGCACTAAAGATTGTGGAGCAGCTCTGATTCCTCTGGAAAAACATTCCAATGGACAAACGAGGCAAATTTCACTGGGACTGGGAAAACTGAACGGAGGTGGAGAATGGGTGGTGCATGGTACTTTTAAATTTTTTAATTTTATTTTTTTTTTTTTTTAGAAGGATGTTGAGAGGCTTGAGTGCATCCAGAGGGGCTTGGAACACAAACCCTGTGAGGGAGCTGGGGGTGTTTATCCCGGAGAAAAGGAGACTCAGGGATGATTTTATCACTCCCCACAGCTCCTGAAAGGTGCCTGTGTCACCTGGGGCTGGGCTCTGTCTCCAGGCAGCTCTGACAGAACCAGGGGACACAGCCTGAACCTGCACCGAGGGAAATATGGGTGGGATTTTAGGAGAAAGTTTTTCACAGAAAGAATAATAAAGAATTGGAATGCTTTCCCTGGGGAGGTGGTGGAGTCACCATCCCTGGATGTGTTTAATAAAAGGCTGGATGTGGCACTGGGTGCCATGGGTTAGTTGAGGTGTCAGGGCTGGGTTGGACTCGATGATCTTGGAGGTTTCTTCCAACCCTGTGATCCTGGGAATCCTGGGAATTCTGTGAGTCTGTGATCCTGTGAGTTCTGGGAATTCTGTGAATCTGTGATCCTGTGAGTCTGTGATCCTGTGAATCCTGGGAATCTGTGACCTGTGAGTTCTGTGAGTCTGTGATCCTGTGAATTCTGGGAATTCTGTGACTCTGTGACCTGTGAGTCTGTGATCCTGTGAATTCTGGGATCCTGTGAATTCTGTGAATCTGTGAATTCTGTGGATCTGTGACTCTGTGACCTATGAATTCTGTGATCCCATGATTCTGTGATCCTGTGAATTCTGTGGATCTGTGACTCTGTGACCTGTGGATCTGTGATCCTGTGATCCTGTGAATTCTGTGATCCCATGATTCTGTGATCCTGTGAATCTGTGACCTGTGAATCTCTGAATTCTGTGGATCTGTGATCCCGTGAATTCTGTGAATCTGGGATTCTGTGAAACTGTGAATTCTGTGATCCCATGATCCTGTGAATCTGGGATTCTGTGATCCCGTGATTCTATGAATCTGGGATCCTGTGAATTCTGTGAATGTATGATTCTGTGATCCTGTGATTCCATGATCCTGTGAATCTGTGATCCCATGAATTCTGTGATCCCATGATCCTGTGATCCCATGATCCTGTGATCCCATGATCCTGTGAATCTGGGATCCTGTGATCCCATGATCCTGTGAATCTGGGATCCCATGAATTCTGTGATCCCATGATCCTGTGAACCTGGGATCCTGTGATCCCATGATCCTGTGAATCTGGGATCCCATGAATTCTGTGATCCCATGAATTCTGTGATCCCATGAATTCTGTGATCCCATGATCCTGTGAATCTGGGATCCCATGAATTCTATGATCCCATGAATTCTGTGATCCCATGAATTCTGTGATCCCATGATCCTGTGAATCTGGGATCCTGTGATCCCGTGATTCTGTTGTCCCTGGAAAGCCCTGCAGGGATACTGGGAAGGAAAATCTTCTTCCCTTTTTTCTTCATGGAAAAATGGAAAAGCACCCAGGGTGGGAGTGGCACCAGGAATGGTGGATCCTGCTGGATTTGCCTGCTCAGCTCCAGAGCTTGGAGCATTCCCCAGGTGGAAGGGCTGCAGGTGAGGCTGGGAAAAGGGAGGCTTCCCTTGGGATGAAGGGGTTGATTTTGGGGAGGTTTTCTTGGGAGACATGGATTGGATTGTTCAGTTCAATCCCATCCCAGGGATGGAATCATCCCAACTTCCAGGCCCCTCCATCCTCAGGCACTTCCAACTCCTGGAAAATCCAGCCCCAGGAGCTGGAGCTCTCTGAAATGTCCCGGCCTTTGCCCTGGAACTGTCCTGAAAAATCGACAGGAATGATCTGTCCCAGAGGATAATGGGATAAAGGTGGTGACAGGAGAGCTCTGCTTTTGTTTCCCAACGCTGGCAGGCACAGCATTCCCAAAATTATCCCTCTCCAACCCAGTCCCGCTCCCAAAGGGGCCAAAACTTTGGAACTCTGGAAAATGATAGAATCCCAGAAGTTTTGGGTTAAAAGGGACCTTAAGGATGATCCCAATCCACTCCCACTGTCCCAGGCTGCTCCAAGACCCATCCAAACTTTCCTTGGACACTTCCAGGGATCCAGGGGCAGCCACAGCTTCTCTGGGAATTCCATCCCTTCCCAATATCCCATCCATCCCTGCCCTCTGGAATTTTAAGAGCAGACAGAACATAAGGAATAATTCTGTGGGGTTTTTATGCATGACCTTGACAAGGATTCAGCTTCATTTTCCTATTCCTGAAATATTTTGCTTTGGAATTCAAGCTGGGATTAAGGGTTGATTTCTGTTTTTTTACTTCCCTTTCCTTCAGAGGGCTGGATCAATGTTCATCCCTGGATTGGAGGAGTTTTTATATCCATCATAATTACTGTGGGACGTGATGGGCGAGGGCAGGATGGGGATGTTGTGTATTAATAGGATTAAAAAGGTTTTAGTGGAAGAAAAAAAAAAAAAAAACCCACGGGATGGTGAAATCCAAATGTAACCTCAGCCCCAGGATCCTGATGGTTTTCCTGGCCTCTTTCCAGCTCCTGCATTTCTGTCTCCTGGATCAGCGTCCCAAGGGAACAGTAAAAAAACCCCAAAACAACAACAACAACAAAACCCCAACCAAACAACCCCCCTCAAAAAAACCCAACAAAATAAAGAAATACATGAAAAAAAAAAAACTAAAATCCAACCTCCTCTTCCTCCCAAACTATCCCTGCCATGGCCAAGAGAAAAATCCTGCTGTTCATCCCCGGATTCCTCGGTGTCCTATGAAAAACCAGGAATGTTGTTCCACTCTTGGAACGGCTCCATTGTCTGACTGCTGGGTGACAACAGATTTATTAATAGGACTGATGTCAGGCTTAGCCATGCCTGGCTTAGTGACGGGCTTCGATAAAAATTCCAGGAGTTTGGAAGTTGTGAATGACGTCAGCGGGGCCGAGGGTGGAGTTAATCCCTCCTGGAGCCTCCAGGACAAAAGCAGGGAAAGAATCCGGTGGCAGCAGGATGCAGCTGATCCATCAGGGGATGAATCCCTAAATCCAGGATGGCTGGGGATGAGGAAAGCTGGAGTCAGGCTGATGGAAAGGTTTGGATTTGGATGGGTCATGTCCTCTGGGATGTGGAGCGTTGTCTCTACATCAGGGCAGGACAAAAACGGGAATTTCTCTGTTTTCCAAATGGATTTGGGCCAAACCCCGCCACTGAGAGCCTTGGGTGGGAACGTCCTGGCTTTAAAACCTCCATTCCCAATG
This sequence comes from Acridotheres tristis, assembly GCA_037013685.1. Taxonomy (NCBI): domain Eukaryota; kingdom Metazoa; phylum Chordata; class Aves; order Passeriformes; family Sturnidae; genus Acridotheres; species Acridotheres tristis. The sequence goes on from CM072895.1 coordinate 1,370,625, forward strand.
GAAAAAAACAAAACAAAACGAAAAAAACAAAACAAACCAAAAAAAACAACAGGGAAAACTCAGTTCTTCTGAAGAAAATCTTTTTGCTGGGATATTTCCCACAATAAAAATCCCAAGGGAGGGAAGCCACCCAAATGTCCTCCCAAGGAAAAGGGGAATGTAGAGCCAGGGACTCATTTAGGGTGGAAAAGTCCTTAAAAAACCATCAGATCCAACAATTAATCCAGCCCTGCCCGGGCCAGCATTGTCCCCAAGTGCCACATCCCCGTGGATCTCAAATCCCCCCAGGAATGGAGGCTCCACCTCTGTCCTGGGCAGCCTTTTCTGGGAAGATTTTTGGGTTTTTTTCCCCCAATATCCAACCTGAAGCTCCCCCGTGTGCCCCAGTGTGCAAGGCCAGGTTGGGCAGGGCTTGGAGGTGAATCCTCCACGGACCTGGGATCATAAAACTGAGACTAAACCGATTTCTTCTTATCTGATTCTTTTTTTTTTTTTCCCTCTTCTTATCGGTTTTCTTGTCTTGTTTTTGTCTCTTCCAGGTGGAATTCACCCCTGACCAGATCGAAGGTGAGGAAGATTTTTTCTCTTCTGGCCTCAGTAAATCCATCCCTGGGGAGTGCTGGGATATTGGAACAGCTTTGGGAAGGCTGAGCTTAAATTCCTGGCTTTTCTCCTGCTCCTCCTCCAAATCCTTCCCTTCAAAAAAAAAAAAAAAAAGGAATTCACGTCCCATTTCCAAGAGTTACACCCCCAAAGCAGCCCAAATACAGGTTTTTCCTTAAGGGGAAAAAACCCACAAATATCAATATATTCAAAGGAAAGCCCTCAGCCTTCCTTCAGAGAATTTTTCCTGCCTTCCATCAGAACTTAATGTGTTCCAGCTCTCCCAAATCCAGGCATGGAATTTCTTTATCCTTTCAAAGCCAAACATCAGCATCCATTTCCAAACCCTTTGTCCCAGCTCAAGAAACTGATCCCAAAACCTCCTGCCCGAAATCCTGGGAACCCTGGGACTGCAGCTGTCCCCTTTTCCCTCAAAATCCAGCCTGGGCTTTATGGGAGAATTGATGGATGGAATCAAACATCTGGCAGGGTTTGCCTTTGTTCCTGGAACCCTTGGGAGAGCCCCTAAAAGATGGGATTGGGGAAGGGGTTAATTAAAACGGGGAGAAATCAATCAGGGAGGAGAGATGTTTAATTATCCCCTCCCTCTGTCTTTGCCTGCTGATCCGAGGAGGATCCAGGTGTGTCAGGAAGGTTGGATTTATCAATGACCAATTTGCCAGCTGGAATTCCATCCTCAGGGCCGGATATTCCTGCCCTGTCTCCGTTAATTTGGGTCCTGGCAGCCGATTCCAAATCGAGGTGGTGGAGGAGAAACAGAAGCTGCAGCACCTCAAGGGCTGTTAAAACTCCCCCCAAATTCCTTCTTTTCGCCAAGGAAAAGGTTGTGTGGAGCAAAGGATTCCCTGAAAGGATTCGGGGGGGATGTTTTGATGCCCAAAAATGTTGTTCCAGGAGGAGAACCGATGGCCTGGGGCGAAGCTTTGTGGAATAATCCCATTTTTATGTGTCCTGCTCCAACCCACCCCTCGTGGCAGCGTCTGGGTTTGGGTCTCTGCAGCTCCCGGAGCTGCTGGAGAGGGGGAGGAACAGGAGCTGTTCCACATGGGCAGCAATTGGGAATCTGAAAATGTCCTTTGCTCCCGGCCTGAGCGAGGGCAAAGCACGCCGAGGTGGTTTTGGAGCTTGGAGGGGAATTTCGTGGGGTCAGCAAATGCAAATGAAGAGATTAAAATAGTAGAGAAGAAAAAAAAAAACCAAAAAAAACCAACAAACCACAAAAAAAGGCGCTAAACCCTTGGAAATCGGAGCTGTCGGGAATTTTGGTGGATTGGGAATTTTCAGGAGATGGTGCTCAGGGAGCTGGAGAAGAGGTGGGAATATTTCCCGTTAATTTCCCATTATTCCTCAGCCACCTCGGCCGTGAGATTCCCCCAGGGAAGGAGGTGGGAAGGGGACTCTGCCCCCATTGCGCTGTCAGCGAGGAGCCAGGAAAATCCACGATTGCCCTCTGCTGGAATGAGGGGCTGGAAAGGGATCAGCGACACGAGGGAAAATCCTCCAGGAAGGGCAGAGAGGCAGGGAGAAGGGGAAAGAGGAAAACGAGGGAATGTTAATCAGTCCCCAATGAGAGGGTTCAGCGCTGTCTGGAAGTGTTGGATGAAGAAGGAAATGAGGAAAATTGGAGAGGAACGATCAAAATGGAAAGGGCTGGAGAATGGAGGAGAGGGAAATCCAGCAAAAGTCGAATAAGGAAGGACAGAGGGAAAGGAGCAAAGGGAAAGAAAGGAAAAAAGAGGGAGATGGGATGAAGAGAAGGAATTGGGGAAATGCAGAAAATCTGGGGGGCAGAGTGTGTGGCTGAATGCTCGAATGAATCAGAATTTCGGGAAAAGAGGAAAATCTCCCAGAGTTTGGAAAAAATGGGAGGGAAATAAAGGTAGAAAAACAACGCAGCACAAGGGGCTGAACCAGGGAATTCAAGCCAAGGGGATTTTTGTGATCAGTTGTGGATGGTGCAACCGGGAAGTCAAGGATAACAGAGGAGTTAAAGGATTAAGAATGAAGTTAAAGGATAAAGGAAAAAAATGAAAGGATGGAGTTAAAGGGTAAAGGATGAAGTTGAAGGATAAAGGATGAGGTTAAAGGAAGAAGGACGAAGTTAAAGGATAACAATAAAGGATAACAATAAAGGATAACAATAAAGGATAACAATAAAGGATAACAATAAAGGATAACAATAAAGGATAACAATAAAGGATAACAGGATCCTCCTCTAACCCTGCAATTCCAGAGGGAAAGGAGAGCCTGAGGAGCTGGAGTGTCTGGGCAAGTCTGTGCTGGGTCCTGCCCTGACTCCATGAGAACCATGGGATCATTCCATTGGGAAAAGATCCCTAAGAGCACGGATCCCAACCTTTACCCCAAGTCCAGCGTCCACTGTCCTCCAGCACCACATCCACAGGAAATGAGTGGTGGAAAGGAGAACCTCTCCCATGGGAATGGTGCTACCAGGACCCTGCTCCTCCTGCAGTGAGGGACTCACTTGAGGGGGATGGGAAACCTCTGAAGGGAATGTCCCTGGGTGTCCCTGGGTGTCCCTGGGTGTCCCTGGGTGTCCCTGAGTATCCTTGGGTGTTCCTGGGCATCCCTGAGTATCCCTGTCTATCCCTGGCTACCTCTGACTGTTCCTGGGTGTCCTTGTCTGAGTGTCCCTGTCTGTCCCTGAGTGTCCCTGATTGTCCCTAGGTGTCCTTGGGTGTCCCTGGGTGTCCCTGAGTATCCCTGTCTATCCCTGGGTGCCTCTGACTGTCCCTGGGTGTCCCTGTGTGTCCCTGGGTGTCCCTGGGTGCCCCTGAGTGTCCCCATATGTCCCTGTGTGTACCTGTGTGTTCCTGCCTGTCCCTGGGTGTCCCTGCGTGTCCTTGAGTGTCCCTGTCTGTCCCTGAGTGTTCCTGGGTGCCCCTGAGTGTCCCCATGTGTCCCTGCCTGTCCTTGTCTGTCCCTGGGAGTCCCCGAGTGTCCCTGGGTGTCCTTGTCTATCCCTGAGTGTCCCATATGTTCCTGTGTGTACCTGTGTGTTCCTGTCTGTCCCTGGGTGTTCCTGTCTGTCCCTGAGTGTCCCTGTCTGTCCCTGGGTGTCCCTGTCTGTCCCTGAGTGTCCCTGTCTGTCCCTGGGTGTCCCTGGGTGTCCCTGGGTGTCCCTGGGTGTCCCTGTCTGTCCCTGTCTGTCCCTGGGTGTCCCTGGGTGTCCCTGTGTGTCCCTGAGTGTCCCTGGGTGTCCCTGTCTGTCCCTGGGTGTCCCTGGGTGTCCCTGGGTGTCCCTGGGTGTCCCTGTCTGTCCCTGTCTGTCCCTGTGTGTCCCTGTGTGTCCCTGTCTGTCCCTGGGTGTCCCTGAGTGTCCCTGGGTGTCCCTGGGTGTCCCTGAGTGTCCCTGTCTGTCCCTGGGTGTCCCTGGGTGTCCCTGGGTGTCCCTGAGTGTCCCTGGGTGTCCCTGGGTGTCCCTGTCTGTCCCTGGGTGTCCCTGTGTGTCCCTGTCTGTCCCTGGGTGTCCCTGTCTGTCCCTGGGTGTCCCTGGGTGTCCCTGGGTGTCCCTGTCTGTCCCTGGGTGTCCCTGTGTGTCCTGGTCCCAGGAATTGCCCCTGGAATTGCACAGGAGGCAGAACTTCTGCCCTGGGCAGGGACCGAGCTGGAACAGAGACCTGAGCGGGGCTGGAGTCTCCTCCCTGGGGATCCTCCAGAATTACCGGGATGTCACCCTGAGCCCTGTGCTCTGGGATGGCCCTGCTGGAGCAGGGAGGTGCCACCAACTGCCCCACTCTGGTCCCTGCCAGCCTGACCCGCTCTGGAATTCTGGGATAATGTTTTCCATGCAGCTTCCCCCTCTTGTACACTGCTTGTTGGGTGATTTTTTTTCCTGGAATATCTCATCTCCAGCTCCTAGAGGTGCTCCTGGAGCTCTGGCTGCTGGGTCAGGGCTCTCAAAGTCTCCAAGGCTTCATCCAGGATCCGGTTCTGCCGTGAGCAATCCTGGGCCTTCCTGAGTGCTCCTGAGGAGCTGGAAAACTCCCAAGGCCAACGATTCCTCCTGCTTTCCACACTTTCCGAGGTTAAGTGAGACGGAAATACCACGGGAGAAGCATTTTGACCTCTCCAATCCCATTCCCAGGTGGAAGCAGAAAACGCAGGCAAGGAGGAAACACAAACATCGCAGACAAAAAAGCTCATCCAAATTTTTTTTTCCCAAACCACAAAACGCAACAGTCGGGCTCTTAGAGAGGGAAAGGTTTAAACTGGATTTATTTGATCCGAGGGGAGCACGGAATTAATTCCTCCCGACTTTTTTCCCCCCCTCCTTGCAGAATTTAAGGAAGCGTTTTCCCTTTTCGACCGGACCCCCAAGTCGGAGATGAAAATCACCTACGCCCAATGTGGAGACGTCCTGAGGGCTCTGGGGCAGAACCCGACCCAGGCTGAGGTCATGAAACTGCTTGGCAGACCCAAACCTGAAGGTTGGTGACCTCCTCTGTTCGTTTTGGGAAAGGGAATTCCCGGAATTATTCCTGGACAAGGGGACGTCTCCGTTTTCTAAGTGTGGAGTAAGTCGGGATATGGAGCCAGCAGGAAGGGGAGAAAAATCGGTCTGGCAATCAAGATAATTGTCCCAAATTGAGGGGAATTAATTAATTTAGCAGCCCAGGGTATCAATGTGTTTTAAAATGACACATTTTTGCCTTTTGAAATTGCATTTATGGAGGAATTTAGTGGTTTTTATAAATATTGCATATTTCTAACACATCCAGGGAAACAAAGGGATAACCTGGATGTAAGGACAGGGATTGTTCCACAAAAGATGGGTGGGAAGGCCTGTAATGATTGCAGTGATGTCCTTCTGTGTTCCATATTCCCAGGCTCTTCTCTCCCTTTATCCAAAGTTTATCCTCACAGTTCTGTTCTCACAGTGGATATCCCATGGTTAATTCCCAAACCTCCCAGAATTCCCCCAAACTCCATTTCCATGCTCCCCTCTCCCTTTATCCAACATTTATCCCCACATTTCTGTTCTCGTGCCAGACATCCCACAGTTAATTCCCAGTTCTCCCCAAATCCTCTCAAACTTCCATTCCCAGGCTCTTCTCTCTGTTTATCCAAAGTTTATCCCCACAGTTCTACGCCTCACAGTGGATATCCCGTGGTTAATTCCCAACTCCCTCAGAATCCCCCAAATTTCCATTCCCAGGCTCTTTTCTCCTTTTATCCAACATTTATCACCACAGATCTTCTACCCCATGTTGGATATCCCATGGTTATTCCCAGCTCTCCCAGAATCCCCCAAATTTCCATTCCCAGGCTTTTCTCTCCTTTTATCCAACGTTTATCCCCACATTTCTGTGCTCATGCTGGATATCCCATGATTAATAACCAACTCTTCCAGAATTCCCCCAAACTTCCATTTCCAGGCTTTTCTCTCCCTTTACCCAACGTTTATCACCACAGATTTTCTACTCCATGCTGGATATCCCATGGTTATTCCCAACTCTTCCAGAATCCAACAAATTTTCCATTTCCACACTCTTTTCTCCCTTAACCTGGAATTCTTCACCACAGTTCTCCCCCTCACAGTGGATATCCCATGGTTATTCCCAGCTCTCCCAGAATCCCCCAAACTTCCATTCCCAGGCTCTTCTCTCCTTTTACCCAACATTTATCCCCACATTTCTGTGCTCATGCTGGATATCCTGCAGTTAATTCCCAGTTCTCCCAAAATCCTCTCAAATTTCCATTCCCAGGCTCTTCTCTCCTTTTATTCAACATTTATCCCCACAGCTCTCACAGTGGATATCCCATGGTTAATTCCCAACTCTCCCAGAATCTCCCCAAACCTCCATTCCCAGGCTTTTCTCTCCTTTTACCCAACATTTATCACCACAGATTTTCTACCCCATGCTGGATATCCCATGGTTATTCCCAGCTCTTCCAGAATTCCCCCAAATTTCCATTCCCGGGCTTTTCTCTCCTTTTACCCAACGTTTATCCCCACATTTCTGTGCTCATGCTGGATATCCCATGATTAATACCCAGCTCTTCCAGAATTCCCCCAAACTTCCATTCCCAGGCTCTTCTCTCCTTTTATCCAACGTTTATCACCACAGATCTTCTACCCCATGCTGGATATCCCATGGTTATTCCCAGCTCTCCCAGAATCCCCCAAACTTCCATTCCCAGGCTCTTCTCTCCTTTTACCCAACATTTATCACCACAGATTTTCTACCCCATGCTGGATATCCCATGGTTATTCCCAGCTCTTCCAGAATCCCCCCAGTCTTCCATTTCCAGGCTCTTTTCTCCTTTTATCCAACGTTTATCACCACAGATTTTCTACCCCATGTTCGATATCCCATGGTTATTCCCAGCTCTTCCAGAATCCCCCAAACTTCCATTCCCAGGCTCTTCTCTCCCTTTACCCAACGTTTATCCCCACATTTCTGTGCTCATGCTGGATATCCCATGATTAATACCCAACTCTTCCAGAATTCCCCCAGTCTTCCATTCCCAGGCTCTTTTCTCCTTTTATCCAACGTTTATCACCACAGATCTTCTACCCCATGCTGGATATCCCATGGTTATTACCAGCTCTTTCAGAATCCAACAAATTTTCCATTTCCACACTCTTTTCTCCCTTAACCTGGAATTCTTCACCACAGTTCTCCCCCTCACAGTGGATATCCCATGGTTATTCCCAGCTCTTCCAGAATCCCCCTGAACTTCCTTTCTAGGTTCTTCTCTCCTTTTACCCAACATTTATCCCCACAGTTCTGCCCTCACAGTGGATATGCCATGGTTAATTCCCAACTCTCCCAGAATCTCCCCAAATTTCCATTCCCTGGCTCTTCTCTCCCTTTACCCAACATTTATCACCACAGATTTTCTACCCCATGCTGGATATCCCATGGTTATTCCCAACTCTTCCAAAATCCCCCAAATTTCCATTCCCAGGCTCTTCTCTCCTTTTATCCAACATTTATCCTCACAGTTCTGTCCTCACAGTGGATATCCCATGGTTATTCCCAGCTCTCCCAGAATCCCCCCAAATTTCCATTCCCAGGCTTTTCTCTCCTTTAACCCAACGTTTATCCTCACATTTCTGTTCTCATGCTGGACATCCCACAGTTAATTCCCAGTTCTCCCAAAATTCTCTCAAACTTCCATTCCCAGGCTCTTCTCTCCCTTTATCCAAAGTTTATCCTCACGGTTCTACCCCTCACAGTGGATATCCCATGGTTAATTCCCAACTCTTCCAGAATCCCCCCAGTCTTCCATTTCCAGGCTCTTTTCTCCCTTTACCCAACATTTATCACCACAGATTTTCTACCCCATGTTGGATATCCCATGGTTATTCCCAACTCTTTCAGAATCCCCCAAATTTCCATTCCCAGGCTTTTCTCTCCTTTAACCCAACATTTATCCCCACATTTCTGTGCTCACGCTGGACATGGGTTAATTCCCATTTCTCCCAATCTCCCGTTTCCCCCTCTGTTTTTCCAGAGATGAATTCCAAGATGATCGACTTTGAGACCTTCCTGCCCATGCTCCAGCACATTGCCAAGACCAAGGACACGGGCACCTACGAGGATTTCGTGGAAGGGCTGCGGGTGTTCGACAAGGAGGGCAACGGGACCGTCATGGGAGCCGAGCTCCGCCACGTCCTGGCCACGCTGGGTGAGGAAAACTTCCCCTTGGGAATTTCCATCCCTGCTTTTTTTTCCCTTCTCTCTTTCCCCCTCGTGGTTTATTTCTCCTGTAAATGTCTCGTTAGCGCGTCACCGTGAGATTATCCCGAAATTTCCGGCCCCAGCCGTTCCCTTGGTTTGTCCCCATCCCTCCCTTCTCCCCTCCCTCCCTCCTTCCTGCTGGGTTTTGATTTCTCCCATAAATATTAAATTCCCGTCGCTATAAATCATCCCAACGTTCCCAATCCCAACCATTGGTTTGTCTTCGTTCTTCTTCACCAAAACAAAGACTAACAAACCAATAGGCACCAAATATTTAAAGAATGAAATTTAATTTCATTAAATCCATCGCTGATCCTTACCAAAGATGCCAAACTTGACTTTGGAATCTTCTGGAACCTCAAACTCAGAGGGGAACTGAGTTTTCCCTGAGAGTTTTTTCCTCAGGACTTGGTTAAAACCGACCCAGACCTTCAAGATTTGGCATTTAAGACCAAGTTTATTCTTAGGAAAACGAGTTGTGCCCATAATCTCCTGTGGGTTTCCATATTTTTCCTGTCTTTCTGGATTTTGGATCAAATTTACTCTCAAATTGGGATCCAAAATGAGTTTTTCCCACGGTCAGCACCCCCAAATTCCCCCAGGAAAATCCTTCCCCTCCTCTCTCTCACTATTGTTTGGGTTCTTCAGGAGCTTCCTGAATTCCAAAATCGGGGATTTTGATCCAGGGGTTTTGTTTTCCGTGCAGGGGAGAGGCTGACTGAGGAGGAGGTGGATAAATTGATGGCTGGGCAGGAAGATGCCAACGGCTGCATCAACTACGAAGGTGGGTGCGACCCCTGAAGGCTTCCTTAAAATATTCCCAAGAAAGTTTAAATCCATGGAAAATCTGGAGGAAAAATTTCCAATTTAGCCCAATTCTGGGTCTATAATTGTGCTGATAAACCCCATTTATTAAAGTTAATTATGTTCTTTAATAACATAATTATTTATTTATAATTATGATAATTATTTATTAACCAATCCTTCTTTCCCTCTTTTTTTTCCCCAGCTTTTGTGAAACACATCATGGCTAACTGAGCCCAGGTGAGTCTCCTCTGCCCTTCCCCTGCATTTCCACGTCCTCATTCCTTTAGGACTGACTGGAAACTTCCAAGAATAAATATTTCCCACGTGCATTTACAAATCCCTGCTCCCAAACTCCTAAAAAAGCGATGGAGCTAACGACAGAAGGGGAAAAAAAATAGAAGGAAAAGAGATAAGGAATGTTTACAGCACCAGGAGTATAATTAGTGGTTTTCTATAAATCCAGCTCCCACCATCTCCTGACAATGGATTGGTTTTTCCAGGAAAAGGCCCCAGCTTTGTCCCACACATCCAAACCACGGCACCACTGAGAGCACCTCAAACGAGCTGGGCTTTGTTTCCAGGATTTCCTGGGCTGGCTTTATCCCAGTTTTACTGGAAAAGGTGCCCAGTGCCTTTGTCTGGCTTTTCTCCCTGCTCAGCTCTTGGGGAAGGAGCTGCCCAATCCATCTCCTCTGATATCCTGGGAAAAGCTGCCCTCAGGTTTGGGCTGGATGCTTTGGGTTTCCTTTGTTTGTTTTTAGGCTTTTCCCTTGGCTCTGGTTTATTTTTAGGCCCGGCTTTGGTTTGGTTTTGGAGCTGACCTGGCTGTGCTGTGGTGACTTTTGTGCCTGGGTTAAGTAAGAGTCAAAACCAGGTTTTCCGGGAATTTTTTTCCAAGATACAACTTAACAAAATATAAACAGGCAAAAAAAAACCCCCCAGATTTGGTTTGTTTTTTTTTTCTTTATTTCTATTCTTTTCCTATCAGAATCCATTTTTTTTTTTTTTCCTTAAGGTATTTACATTTGAACTTAGACTTTTCCAACTGGTTCCCAGTTTTGGAGAGCAGAGATCAGGAGCTTTGGTGTCATCCCAATCCATGGTCCCTGCCTGTTTAGGGATATTTCCAACCCTCAATCCAAACCCACTGCCACGAGAAATTCCCATTCCAATGGGAACCAACACCAGCCACCAGAGAAGACGAAACGAGGGTGGAAATGTGGGAAGCTGGAAAACTGGAAACGGGATTGGGAAGCAATTTTGCTTCTGATGGGTTTGGAAAAGGGGGGCTGGGAGCTTGTGATTCCCAGGAAATGAACATTCCTGGGATTTCCCTCGGTGCTGTCATCCACTGGTGGCCCTTCCACCCCGGCCAAGGGGCTCTTGGAATGTTCAGGGAAGGACAAATGGAATGTCCAGCCTGCAAGGAGTGAAGCTCCTTCATTCCCAGGATCTCAACTCGGTGGGAATCCTGGAGCTGAGCCCAAAAATTCAGGAATGGCTCCGGCTCTTGGCCATTGCCATGGGATGGAGGGAAAATAAAGCTGCGACTCCGGATCGGGATGAGAGGGATTCCTGTTCTCCTGATCTCCTGTTCTCCTGGTTTCCTGATCTCCTGATTTCCTGATTTCCTGTTTTCCTGATTTCCTGATCTCCTGGTTTCCTGTTCTCCTGTTCTCCTGATCTCCTGTTCTCCTGGTTTCCTGTTCTCCTGATTTCCTGTTCTCCTGGTTTCCTGATCTCCTGATTTCCTGTTCTCCTGATTTCCTGATTTCCTGTTCTCCTGATTTCCTGATCTCCTGATTTCCTGTTCTCCTGATTTCCTGATTTCCTGATTTCCTGATCTCCTGGTTTCCTGATCTCCTGGTTTCCTGTTCTCCTGATTTCCTGTTCTCCTGGTTTCCTGATCTCCTGATTTCCTGTTCTCCTGGTTTCCTGATCTCCTGATTTCCTGATCTCCTGATTTCCTGATCTCCTGGTTTCCTGATCTCCTGGTTTCCTGTTCTCCTGATTTCCTGATCTCCTGATTTCCTGTTCTCCTGGTTTCCTGTTCTCCTGATCTCCTGGTTTCCTGTTCTCCTGATTTCCTGTTCTCTTGTTCTCCTGATTTCCTGTTCTCCTGATTTCCCGATTTCCTGTTCTCCTGATTTCCTGTTCTCTTGTTCTCCTGATTTCCTGATCTCCTGATTTCCCAATTTCCTGTTCTCCTGATTTCCTATTCTCCTGTTCTCCTGATTTCCTGATTTCCTGATCTCCTGTTCTCCTGGTTTCCTGATCTCCTGATTTCCTGTTCTCCTGATTTCCTGTTCTCCTGATTTCCTGATTTCCTGTTCTGATTTCCTGATTTCCTGATCTCCTGATTTCCTGTTCTCCTGATTTCCTGTTCTCCTGGTTTCCTGATTTCCTGATCTCCTGATTTCCTGATTTCCTGTTCTCCCAATTTCCTGTTCTCCTGTTCTCCTGGTTTCCTGATCTCCTGATTTCCTGTTCTGATTTCCTGTTCTCCTGATTTCCTGATTTCCTGATTTCCTGATCTCCTGATTTCCTGGTTTCCTGATTTCCTGTTCTCCTGTTCTCCTGATCTCCTGTTCTCCTGATTTCCTCTTCTCCTGGTTTCCTGTTCTCCTGATTTCCTCTTCTCCTGATTTCCTGTTCTCTTGATCTCCTGTTCTCCTGGTTTCCTGAGGGAATTGGGATGATTTTATATTTTATATGGAATTTTCCTGCCAGGTGTTAGGCATTGTTTCCCACGTTTTCTCCATCACTGAGCACGGAATTGTGGGATTGGGATGATTCCATGTTCTGGCAGCTCTCGTTGATGAGGATGATTCCTGGTGGAATTCTTGGTTCCTTTGTTTTCCCTCTAATTCTTAAAAAATATCTTTCTCTTTCAGGACAAGATAAGCACCAAAGAATTCTGGATATTGGCCTTGGATTTCCATGTGCTGGAATTTCTCCTTGAAATTCCCATTCCAGAGCTCCAAAACGTGCCTAAATCCCTAAAGATATTTGGATTTGTTTTTGTTTTGTTTTGTTTATTTTGCCTTGTTCCTCCATGGGAAGAGGGTGGATCCTTTGGAGATCCAACAAAAAAAACTGGAATGTGAACTATGAATGCCTGGGAATTTCTTTAGGATGAAGGATATAAACAGAAACACAAAATTGGGGAAAAGGGAGGATGAAGAAATAAATAATAAAAAAAATTTACTCATTTTTCCATCCCAAACTCCTCCTTTTCCCTCTGTTTATGGGACACCAGTATAAATCTCAGGAATATCCTTCATCCTTAGGGAAAAAAAGTGGAATTCCCAGGAATTAGCAACAAACAAGACCTTGCTGAAAATTTTTTCTCTGCTTTGGATGATGGAAAATTAAGGATATAAAAGTAAAAAAAAAAAAAATCCCAAATTGAATAAAAATTTTCTAAAATCCATCTTTTCTCCATGAGGATTCTTTCCCATTCCAATAATTTCCTTAGGAAACAAGGAAAAGTCTTCCCCAAAGGAAAATTGGAAGTCGTTCTAATAAACACATCCTGGTCCTGGAGTTTTTGCAGTAAAAAAAAAAAAAAAAAAGGGATTTTCCTCATCTTTGTTTCCTGGTTGTTTCTGTGTCCGTGTGAGGGAAGGGGAAAAGGGGAAGAAATCCTGAGGAAAACCTCAGCAGAGGCCAAGGAAAGTCGAGAAGGGTGGAAAAATCACACGGATTTTCTGGGGAATAATAATGGTAGAAAAATAATAATTGAAAAAGTAAAGAAAAAAAAATTTAAATCCTCTGGGGCTGGAAAAAGGAGAGGCCAGGAGCTGGTAGAGGTTTTTTAGGGAATTTCAAAGAACCTGGATGCAACAATCCAGGAGCAGAAGGGGTTGTTAAAACAGGGAAATTCCGAGTTTAGGGGAGGAAAAATCCGTGGAATATTGGAATTCTGGGATACAAATGGATGGGAATGGCTGAGCATGGTCATGGAAATTCCATGGATACACAAACTGTGCCAGGGAATAACCAGAAAGGAAAATCAGCAGGGACAGCAAATAGAATAAATAGGAATAAATCAGAATAAATAAGGAATATTTCCTTTCCTTTCCTTTCCTTTCCTTTCCTTTCCTTTCCTTTCCTTTCCTTTCCTTTCCTTTCCTTTCCTTTCCTTTCTTTCCTTTCCTTTCCTTTCCTTTCCTTTCCTTTCCTTTCCTTTCCTTCCTTTCCTTTCCTTTCCTTTCCTTTCCTTTCCTTTCCTTTCCTTTCCTTTCCTTTCCTTTCCTTTCCTTTCCTTTCCTTTCCTTTCCTTTCCTTTCCTTTCCTTTCCTTTCCTTTCTCCCTTAAGAAGCTCTTTTAAATTAATTAATTAATTAATTAACCCATTTGCATCTCCCAGAAATGAAATATTTTTTATCTTTCCAACAGCTTCCTCTGACAGCAGATTTTTTTTTTTTTTAATTTGTTGCCAAAAATCCCCCTGATTTTAAACCCGAATTTCCTCCTGAAGAACCTGCAGGTTATTTTCCCAGAGCTGATCCTGGGATTTATTTTTCTCAGTTGATTTATTCCATTTTCCATGTTTTCTGTTGTTTTTGTTTGTTTGTTTGTTTGTTTGTTTTTTAACTCAGGGATTAATTCCCTTTAAAATCCCTTTTTTTTTCCCCTCCACTGTAGATAAAACAACTCCAAACAATTTCTTCAGGAATCGGCGATTTGAGCTCAATTCCCGCTTTTATTGACCACAGAAATTCCTGCAATTCCCTGAAATTCTTTACTCACCTCTGTCCATCCCCCCTGCTTTAAAACAAAAATTTTGCCCGTATTCCCTAAAATCCGCCCTCACCCAGGGGCTGCTCTGGGATAACGGGGTGCTGGAATTTTCCACGCAGCTGGATCGTGGAGCAGGGACCCCCAGGCTGGTTTTTTCCTCCCATTCCCTGACTCCAGCAAGCCCCAAATTCCCTGGGGGAGCCTCAATTCCCACCCGGATAATCCAACAATGACCAAACCCTCGGGAACGGAGCAGCGCAGCCAACGAAAACAACTCCCAAAAAAAAAAAAAATAAATTTATAAAATCCCCAAACTGCTTTTCCAGCCTGTGCCCGGTGCCAGCAGCAGGGAATTGTTGCCAGAGGGGAACGTGCTCAGCCCATCCCAACTTTCCCTGGATAAACACAGGGCAGATCCTTTTTCCCTGTGGCTTCCCACAAATCCCTCCAGGAGCAGAAGGGGCTAAAAAAAGGAGCAGCCCGTGGGGATGTGGCCAGAGGGACGAGCACGGAGTGTCCCCGAGGATGGAGAAATATTCCAGAATTTTTGCAATCTCGTTTTATCTCTGGGCTATCAAAAAATGCCCCCCCAAAAAAATCCTCTGGAAGCCCCTCCTGGGCAGGGCTCCGGTGGGATGAACACAAACAGGAATTCCTGGTTTTGTTTTTGGCTCCTCTGGCCAATTCCTTATTCCTGGTTTCCCGAACAAATATCCAGGTGTGACAGTCCCAGCCACAGAATCCCAAAAATCCCGAAAAGCAGGTTCAGCTCCCGCTTTTCCCACCTTTAGGACCTCATTCCATGTCCATGGAATCCAAGGATCAGCTCCTGGGCTGGAGGAGCTCCGAGGTTTCCAAGGATCCATTTCCATGGTGGGTTCCATCTCCAGGAGCCAGAGATTCCCAGAACTGTTTGGGTTGGAAAGGAATTTAAAGATCATGGAATTCCAGCAGGTGAGGGACACCTGCCACAATCCCAGGCTGCTCCTGGACACTTCCAGGGATAAGGATTGATAAAGCTGGGAATGACACCAGGACAATAAAACTCGAGTTGGAATCTGCAGACTGAGTCCTGCACAATTCAATCAATCCTTCCTGGATTTACAATTCCCAGAAAATCCTGCAGCATCCCTTTTCCACAGGAAAAAAAAAATCATTCGTGTTCCTGCAGGAGATGCTTTTCCACTCTAACTCCCAGAATCTGGGACAATTCCCAGCCCTGACAGAGCCCCCAGCCCAGCAGCTCTGGTGACTTTATTTATTTTTATTTTTATTTTTATTTTTTTTGGGATTCTGCATTTCCTTCCCACGGATCAGCTGCAGAATGGAACTGGATTCCAATCGTGGATATTTGCAAACCCCTGGATGTGCTGAGGATTCTTTTCCTGCATCATTTGGATCCCCTCAGAGTAAATTCCCCCCAAATCCAGCCCCCGTTTTTCGGGATTCAGTGGAGCCACCTCGATTCCCCCTTCACAGCTCAGGGAGTTTTATGTCCTCTCCCGCCGTTTTTTTCCACATTTCCCTCCCCCTATTTATTTTCCTAGTGGAAAAATCGCTCTCCAAGTGCCCTGAGAGTAAAAACCATCAATTTAAAACCCCCTCATTTACCAAGGGTGGAACTCCACGGCCTGCAGTTTGCAGCTGGAGAGGAGAAAAAAAAAAAAAAAAAAAAAAAAAAAAAGGGGGATTTTTGAATTCCTTGTTTTTGAAATTCCAGAACCATCCAAGTTGCTCCATCCTTACCAGGCTGTTCAAAGCAATGTTCAAATCCAAAGGACATCACCCCGTCAGGAAAATTTAATGGAGCAGAACGCTCAGCTCCGAGTTTTCCTCGTGTCTGCTCCGGGAATGTTTGTTTGGAGAGGATTTAATGGACAACAGGTGCTGGAGGCAGAAATTCGGGAATAAATGGAGCGGAAAAAGGGCCAGAATAGAGCAGGGAAAGAGAGAGACAGAGAGAGAGCAGGTTGCAAACAACAATTCCCGGGAATATTAATGCCACTGCTGGGGATTTGAGGGAGAAATTGTATTTTTTGGTGATTTCCTGAGGTTTTCAACCTCTTGGGATTAGGTTGGGATTGGGCACGAGCATCGTTCCCTGGAATCAATGTGGGTTTATTCCTTCCAAACAGCTCAAAAAAAAAAATGAAAATGTTCTTTCCAAAGGGAGCATTGCAGTGTTTTCTGGTCATATCCTTGTTTCTCCCTTTGGTCTCGAGAACAAATGGAATTTTATTTTCTCCCCCCCCCCAGTTTTTTTCTCCTTTCCCCACTTGTTTCTCCACCAGCGCCGGCAAAAGAAATCAGGAAAAGCTGGAAAAAGGCAAAAGGGGGAATATTTTTTTTTTAATCTGTTATCAAATTAATTGGAACTGAGAGGGAGACATCAGGAATAATTAAGGAATTAGGAACAATCTGATTTATTCCGGGAAAATCATCCATAGGATGAACTTGTGGGTAGAGCTGGAGGAAAACCAAGGACAGCAAAGCAAAAAAAGCTGCAGATTTTGGCCCCCAAAAATCCCCCCGTGTTACAAAAGCATCACCAGAGGATCCAGACAGGTTTATTCCCGAAATTTGAGGAGCAAAGATCCTGGGATATCCTTTTTTCCCAACTCACTGAGAGTTTGCAAAGGAATTTGGGATGGTGGGAGGGCAGGGAAGAGAAATTATGGCACAGCAAAGCCTTGTGGATTATCTGGGAACTCTTTGGAACTTGGCTTTTCCCCTGGAATATTATTAAGGATCAAATTATTTGGCATTTAAACAACAAAAAAAATAAAGAAGAGAATTAGAAATAATTTTCATTTTTTCCGAATTTTTGCCTTTTCTACCTCCAGGAAAGAAAGTTTGGGATGCACATTCTGCCTTCTCCCAGAAAACATTTTTATTTTGGAGAAGAATAAAAAAACAATTCCCAAATCCAACCCAAAGTCGGGAGCCAACACCGATTTTCCTTTGGAAGGAGGAGCTGGGAGCAGAAGCTCTGGCCCAGCCTCACAAATCCCAGCCTGGGAAGGGAGCACAGCTCATTCCCTGAGCTCATTCCCTGAGCTCATCCCAAATTCTGAGTGTCCGTGTGCTCCCATCCAGTTTGGCTCCTGGAGCTGCCCCTTGGCTCCTTTGGGAATTTTCACACTTCCATGCACTTGACCTTTGCATTGCAACACTTGGCCCCCAATTCTTTTTTTATTCTTTTTTTTATTTTTTTTTTTTATTAAGGATTTCGCTCATTGAAGGAAAAAAAAAAAAACCCAAATGCCAGAAAGCTGCCAGGGGAAAAAAAATAAAATTAATATTAAAAAATACTTGGGATGAGTTGTTGGCATTCCTGGGAACTCCAGAGGTTTCTGGAACAGATGTTTCCCAACAGAAGACACCAGGATGCCCAAATCCCTGGAAAAGAAGGGGAGGGTGCAGGAACAAGGAAAGAGGAGTAGGAAAAGCAAATTCCAGGTGCAATTCTCTGTTCTCCAAACTGACACAAATTCCAGGTGCAATTCCCTGTTCTCCAAACTGACACAAATTCCAGGCACAATTCCCTGTTCTCCAAACTGACACAAATTCCAGGTACAATTCCCTGTTCTCCAAACTGACACAAATTCCAGGCACAATTCCCTGTTCTCCAAACTGACACAAATTCCAGGTACAATTCTCTGTTCTCCAAACTGACACAAATTCCAGGTACAATTCCCTGTTCTCCAAACTGACACAAATTCCAGGTGCAATTCCCTGTTCTCCAAACTGACACAAATTCCAGGCACAATTCCCAGCTGCCACCACAATTCCATGTGGAATTCCCAGCTGACGCTGCAATTCCAGGTGCAATTCCCTGCTCTCCCTGCTTCCCCTGCAGTTCCAGGTAATTCCAGCAATTCCTTGCTCTCCCTGATGCCACCTCAATTCCAGGTGCAATTCCCTGTTCTCCAAACTGACACCTCAATTCCAGGTACAATTCTCTGTTCTCCAAACTGACACAAATTCCAGGTACAATTCCCAGCTGCCACCACAATTCCATGTGGAATTCCCTGTTCTCCAAACTGACACCTCAATTCCAGGTGCAATTCTCTGTTCTCCAAACTGACACAACAATTCCAGGTGCAATTCCCTGTTCTCCAAACTGACACCTCAATTCCAGGTGCAATTCCCAGCTGGTTGTTCCTTCCCTCAGACATCGAGCTCAGCTAAAAATTCCTACAGGGATCAGCCAAAGGAAAATGGCCTCGAACCACTCCAGGATGCCAAAGGTGCAGTTTTGGTTTCTTTTTTTTTTTTTTTCCTATTTTTTTCCACCCCCCCTCCTGAATTGACAGCAATGGATTTTCTTCCCATTTCCTGGATGATCCTAATGAGTAATTCCTGCTTCCAAAAGCCCAGAGTGGGGATAATTGTCCCTCTTCCCTCCCTTCATTCCCAAAAACACACACACACACAAAACTGGGGGTTTGCTTTGAGCTTGCTTGGGTTTTTTTTTTTCCCAATTAAAAAAGTTTGGAATGGACTTTTCTGTTATTCCCAGTGGCATCGACATCAGGAAATCAGAGCAGAAATGAAGAATCCATTGGGAGAAGCTTGGAATATGGAGAGGAAAATATTCCTTTGTGCAGCACCCAGGGTGGGGGTGGTGACATCAAAACCCTTTGGAAATGGGTCCTGGGGTTTGAGGTAAAATTCCATCTCTTCTGGGAATCCTGGAATGGTTTGGGTGGGAAAAATCCAGTCCCTGGCCATGGGCAGGGACACCTCCCACCATCCCAGGCTGCTCCAACCTGGCCTTGGACATTCCAGGGATCCAGGGGCAGCTCTGGGAATTCCATCCCAGCCCCTCCCAGGGAAGAATTTCTTCCCAATATCCCATCGAAACCTCCCCTCTTTCCATGTAAATCCATTCCCCTTGTCCTCTCCTTCTCTTCCCATATCAAAACCCACTTTCTCTCCTTAAATCCTGGAACTGGGAATGTTTTCCATCTCCCGAAGCCTCCCTGCCTGCAGTGACTGTTTGGATGGCAAAATTCCCCAAAATTGGGAATCTGGGACTGGCAGAGCATCAGTGGCTCCTTCAAAAAAATCCTTTTGGGAACGCTGAGGGGGACAGGGATAAACCCGAACTCTTCCATCATGAACAAGAACTGGCTCCCTTTAATCTCTCCTGTCTCCAGTTCTTGGCTTAAAAATAAAAAAAATTGACTTCCCATAAAAAATAAATAAATATTTAAATAATAAATATTTAAATTTAAATATTAAATAATAAATAAATAAAATTTAAATAATAAATAAATAAAAATTGAGTGCCATAAAAAACGTCCTTCCCAAAGCACCGTGGAAAAGCACCGAGGTTTTTTATTCCTCACCAACATTCCTGCAGTTCTCCCGTTCCTGGGGAAGAATGATGGGGAATTCAAGATTTAACACCAGAAGGTTTAAAGTTGGGTGGGATATTCCAAATATTCCCTGGGGTGCTGAAAATATTTTGGGATGTGGGGTTTGTTTAAAAAAAAAAAAAATAAAAAAAAAGGGATCGTGGAATATTCCAAGTTTGGGACTTTTCCACTTCAAACCAATTTTCCTAAATCCGGGAGGAGTCTGATCCAGAATGTGCTGCCAAAAAGAAAATTCTTGATTGATCTTAAATGGTCTCTGGGGTCAAATTTTGGTTCCTACAGAAAAAGTGATTTAAATTAATTTATTTACATCAGATAGGAATGGGATCTCACAATTTCCAGGGAATAAAGATCCCCTCCACTAGAAGAAGAAGAAAAAAATCTCATTTCTGTCCTGCCTATGAAATATTTTAAGGAATATAATTAAAGAAATTAAATAGAGTGAAATAAATTGTAAATATTTGTATGTGTAGAAAGAATTAATTAAATAAATAGTAAATACTTGAATGGATAGAAATAATTAAATCTAAATAGAGAAAAAATAAATATTTTAATGAATCGAAGTAATAAATTAAATTGAATGAAAGAAATATTAATTATTTTAATGAGCATCATCTAACCAGGCAAATTTCCAGCTTGGAGCAATTCGAATTATCCAGAGGGAGGGAAGAATTCCTTACCCTGGTGGGAAATGATGGAAAAGGAGAGGAAATTTCCCAGGGGCTGGGGCACTTCTGATGGTCTCCAAACACGGGGTCTGTGTTTGGGAGCTGCCAGGAAATTCCTGTTTTCCCTCTAAAAGTCTGGGAAATTGGGATTTCCTGGAACTCCAGGCTGGTGCCACAGCTCCTGACTGCTGCCTGGGATTCTGCCCAAGTCTTGGGGTGGGAAAGTCTCCACAGGAGGGCAGTTCTGGAAGCTTCTCCTGTGGGAATTCAGGCAGGAGTGAATTCCCACATCCCGATTTTCAGCTGGAACCACAGCCTGGTGGGCTGAGACTGGGACTGAGATTGGGATTGAGATTGGGATTGAGATTGGGACTGAGATTGGGACTGAGATTGGGACTGAGATTGGGACTGAGATTGGGATTGAGATTGGGACTGAGATTGGGATTGAGATTGGGATTGAGATTGGGACTGAGATTGGGATTGAGATTGGGACTGAGATTGGGACTGAGATTGGGACTGAGATTGGGACTGAGATTGGGATTGAGATTGGGACTGAGATTGGGACTGAGACTGGGATTGAGATTGGGACTGAGATTGGGACTGAGATTGGGACTGAGATTGGGACTGAGATTGGGATTGAGATTGGGACTGAGATTGGGACTGAGACTGGGATTGAGATTGGGACTGAGATTGGGATTGAGATTGGGACTGAGATTGGGACTGAGATTGGGACTGAGACTGGGATTGAGATTGGGACTGAGATTGGGACTGAGATTGGGATTGAGATTGGGACTGAGATTGGGATTGAGATTGGGATTGAGATTGGGATTGAGATTGGGACTGAGACTGGGATTGAGATTGGGATTGAGATTGGGATTGAGATTGGGATTGAGATTGGGACTGAGATTGGGACTGAGATTGGGACTGAGATTGGGATTGAGATTGGGACTGAGATTGGGACTGAGACTGTGATTGAGATTGGGATTGAGATTGGGACTGGATTGAGATTGGGACTGAGATTGGGATTGAGATTGGGACTGAGACTGGGATTGAGATTGGGATTGAGATTGGGATTGAGATTGGGACTGAGATTGGGATTGAGATTGGGATTGAGATTGGGACTGAGACTGGGATTGAGATTGGGATTGAGATTGGGATTGAGATTGGGACTGAGACTGGGACTGAGATTGGGATTGAGATTGGGACTGAGATTGGGATTGAGATTGGGATTGAGATTGGGACTGAGATTGGGATTGAGATTGGGATTGAGATTGGGACTGAGATTGGGATTGAGATTGGGATTGAGATTGGGACTGAGATTGGGAAAAGCCCCACTCTGGGATGTCCAGGCAGCCCCGAATCCCAGGATGGAGGGGCTTGGAAGGGATCTGAGGGATCATCCCACCTCCCACTGTCCCAGGCTGCTCCAAGCCCCAGTGTCCAACATTTGGCCACTTCCAGGGATGGGACATTGGCACATTTTGGGGGAATAACCCCTGGAATGGGATTGGTCACAACCTTCCCGTTATTCCTGCCGCTCCTGTGGTTGAGGAAGGAGAATAAAACGGGAATTTCCATCCCAAACATGCCTGGCCACCTCCTGCTGTGACAAACACTCAGCCGAGGGGAGGTGACACCAAATTCCAGAATGTTTCTGTGGATCCCGGTGCCCAGAAATGATCTCCCACGGGATTGTGGCACGGCACAGAGCCTGGGGCTCCAGGACATCATTCCAGGGGTGGCTCCCAGCAGCCTCCAACTGCCCTTGACAGGAGCAGGTTTTCCTTGGCTCTGCCCAGCCCTAGGCCTGGCTTAGCCATGCTCCTGGGAATGCTGGGGCTCATCCACAACATCCCAATCCAAAGGGAATCTCTCCACTGACTCCAGCAAGGCTCTGATCTCACCCCCACCATGCAGGAACGCCTTTGTCCATGTGGGAAAACCATTGCCTGGAATTGTACAACAATTCCAAAGCTCCTGCGTTTTTATTTCTCCCTCCCCTCCACTTTTTGATTTTTTTTTTTTTCCTTGTTTTTCCTCTCTCCTTTGGCAGCAGCTGCTCTGGAAAAGTCACAGGAGAAACACGATCAGGATGTTTTCCTCACTCGCGGCTGCCCTTGGCGTTATCCCGAGGAACTGGGCTGCTCCTCATTATCCAGCATTCCCTATTTCATGTGGGATCGTTCCCAGGAGCTCCAGATCCATCAGGAAAATCGGTGCAGTGCAGCACAAAAAGGCTTTTGATTGGATTTATTTCCCTGTCTGATAGCAGTCGGTTTTTGATTGGATTTATTTCACTTTTTGATGTCAGTTGGTTTTTGATTGGATTTATTTCCCTCTTAGATGGATCTTGGGCTCGGGGATCCCAAAGGTCGGGGATTCCATCCTGGAATCTTTCATCTTAGGAATGATCCCCAAGTCCAACCTTCCAATCCCACCGTGCCCAGTGAAATATTTCCTGCCTGAGCAACCCCAGCCCTGGGCAAAGGCAAATTCCTTGGATTTTGGAGCAACTTCTTGGCCATCGAGGGGAAGGAGTTGGATTTTCCAAGTATTCCGTTATGTTTGCACTGGGATTTCTGTGCCTTCCACTCAGCATTCCCATCTCCTCATGCTGGGTTTGCAACACAAACTTACAGATTTAATTGTCCCGGGGAATTGTGGATGCCTGGAAGTGTCCAAGGCCAGGTTGGATGGGGCTTGGAGAAACCTGGGATAGTGGGAGGTGTCCCTGCCCATGTCCCTTCTATCCCTTCTATCCCAAACCCTCCTGGAATTCGATAAAACACATTTATTTGTTTATTTATTTATTTGTTTGTTTGTTTATTTATTCATTCATTCATTTATTAATTTATTCATTTATTACTCATTATATTATCATTATTTCTATTTCTATTATTTGTATTTGTATTTGTATTTGTATTTCAATTTCTATTTCAATTTCTATTTCTATTTCTATTTCTATTTCTATTTATATTTATATTTATATTTATATTTATATTTATATTATTTCTGTCTATTTGTATTTCTATTTCTATTATTTGCATTTGTATTTGTATTTGTATTTATATTTATATTTATACTTATATATATACTTTATATCTATATCTATATCTATATCTTTATCTATATATCTATATATCTATATATCTATAAATATATATATCTATATATCTATATATCTATATATCTATATATCTCTAAATCTATATATCTATATATCTATAAATCTATATATCCATATATCTATAAATATATATATATATCTATAAATCTCTATATCTCTATATCTATATATCTATATATCTATATATCCATATATCTATATATCTATATATCTATAAATATATATATCTATATATCTATATATCTATAAATCTATATATCTATATATCTATAAATCTATATATCCATATATCTATAAATATATATATATATATATATCTATAAATCTCTATATCTCTATATCTATATATCTATATATCTATATATCTATATATCCATATATCTATATCTATATATCTATATATCTATATATCTATATATCTATATATCTATATATCTATATATCCATATATCTATATCTATATTTATATTATTTGTTCTGGGGGGAAAACACTGATGGCAAAGAAGAAGTGAAGCCTGGAAGTTGTCAGGATTCCTCTTTGCAGAGCCGAGAATTTGGGATCCTCCCTGGGATAAACAAGAACAACCCATTGATTGTTTATTCCCAGAGGAAGCAAAAACCTGGATTTATCCAGGAATACTCACCCAGTGGGATGAGAATTGAATTTTATGAGGAACCATCTCTGATTTTCTATAAACTGCTGAAAAGTCATTCCAGGGAGAGGAGGTTGTGGATGTTGCTTAATTGCCCTCAATTAATTCCCTTGCTCCGTTAATTATCAGGAGCTGTAAGCCAAATAATTCCCAAGAAATCTGATGGATACATGGATTTGGCCTGGACTGAATGGGTGCAAGGCAGATTGGAAGTTTTATTTAGCTCTGATTTCCAGCCCAGATACATATATAGATATAGATATCTATATATATATAAAAATATATAGATATCTAGATATCTAGATATCTAGATATCTAGATATCTAGATATATAGATATATAGATATATAGATATATAGAAATATAGATAAATAGATATATAGATATATATAGATAAATAGATATATAGATATATGGATATATAGATATATAGATATATAGATATATAGATATATAGATATATAGATATATAGATATATAGATATATAGATATATAGATATATAGATATATAGATAAAGCTATAGATATAGATATAGATAGAAATAGAAATAGAAATAGAAATACAAATACAAATACAAATACAAATACAAATAATAGAAATAGAAATAATGATAATATAATGAGTAATAAATGAATAAATGAATGAATAAATGAATGAATGAATAAATAAATAAATAAATAAATAAATAAATAAATAAATGTGTTTTATCGAATTCCAGGAGGGTTTGGGATAGAAGGGATAGAAGGGACATGGGCAGGGACACCTCCCACTATCCCAGGTTTCTCCAAGCCCCATCCAACCTGGCCTTGGACACTTCCAGGCATCCACAATTCCTCGGGACAATTAAATCTGTAAGTTTGTGCTGCAAACCCAGCATGAGGAGATGGGAATGCTGAGTGGAAGGCACAGAAATCCCAGTGCAAACATAATGGAATACTTGGAAAATCCAACTCCTTCCCCTCGATGGCCAAGAAGTTGCTCCAAAATCCAAGGAATTTGCCTTTGCCCAGGGCTGGGGTTGCTCAGGCAGGAAATATTTCCCTGGGCACGGTGGGATTGGAAGGTTGGACTTGGGGATCATTCCTAAGATGAAAGATTCCAGGATGGAATCCCCGAGCCCGAGCTGTGCCCGATCCCACCAGAGCCCTGAGTGCCACATCCAGGATTTCCTTGGACACTCCAGGGATGGCATCTCCAAACCTCCCTGGGCATTTCCAATTCCTGAGCTCCCTTTCCATGGGGAAATTCCTGCTGCCCACCCCGAGCCTGCCCTGTCCCTGATCCCTGCCTTGCTACAACCTCCCTTCAGAGGACTGTGAAGGAGAGAAATTCCCATGGAACGGGATAAAAACTCTGCTGAGCCTTGGGTCACTCCGTGCCTCGAAGCAGCTTTGAAAGGTTTGGAAGCAGATTCCATTTTAAAGGGAAAAAATTCCTGGTCTGAGGGACAGCTACTGGAATTCGGCCTCTGCTCAGGGCTGGGCGTGCAGGGGAGCAGCAGAGCTGGGAATTTTCTCCAGACTTTGTGTCCCAGCCTGACTGCAGCCCCTGCCAGGAGCTGGGGAAGCAGGAAAACAGCACCTCCAGGGAAGTTCCCTTCAGGTCACTCCCTGTGGAAAAAAACGGGAGGCTGGGAAGGAGGATGGGGGATGCTGGTTCCAGCAGAGCCGGGAGGGTTTCCAGGAGCTGGGTTTTGTTCCTGTCACAGAAGTGAGAGCACAAGGCTTGGAATCCCCTCGGAAAACACATGGAATTGCTTGAGGGGAAAAAAAAAAAAAAAAAAATATCCCTGCGCACACAGAGCTGTCCTGGGCTTTTTTTAGGGAAATGAGACTTTCATCTGGATCAGATTTCCTCTTGGCTGGAGCTCCCGTCCAAACCTGCTGGCCAATGGCAACAAAACTCCAGCCTGACTCCGCTCCTCGTTGTGCTTCCTTGTTTTCCTGCTGCTGGCTGGGATTGGGTTTGCAAACAGCACCCGAAATATTCCAGGACAGCAAATCCACACAAACAGGGCCACGCTTCCCTGTGTTTGTCCAAGCCCAGGAATAATAATGATGATTACAAAAATAATAAACGCTGGCTGATTTATAAATAGGAGCTGGAGAAGCCTTTGGAGTTGACTCTGTATCCGCTTCCAGAGGATGGATGCAGTTTATTCTTGCTGGAAGCTAAAAATTGAGGAATATTCCAGAGGGGGAAATGGGAGGAAAGGGAATCCGGGGTGGGGGGAAATATTCTGGGGTTCTTCCAACTGCTGCTGCCATAGCTGGGAGCACCTGGGAAGAGGGAATGGGGATTTGCCAGGGAAAAAGAAGGAAGGAGAGGAGCAGTGGGAGAAGGAGAGCCCTGCAGGCTTCAAGGTGATGGAATCTGGCAGAAGGGAAAATATAATTCCATCATTCCCAAAGGTCTTGGTCCAAGTCTATGCTTTCATCCCATAATCCCCAACACCAGGATTCCTTCTCCTTTTTGGGGAGGGGATCTGAGATGCAAACAGGGAGAAAGGAGGAATTTTTCATGCAGAGCAAAGGAAAACGAGCTTGGTGAAGAAGTTTTTGGGACATGCTGGGAGCAGGGTGATGTCTCCCAGCATGGAAAGAGCAGAAGGAGGATCCCGAAGGCTCAAGGAGGGAATGGAGCAACAACCTGCAGAGAATTCCTCTGCACTTGCACACGTTCCTGGTGGGAAAGGGAGTTCTGGGATGGCTGTGGAGCCAGGAGAAGCTCGGATCCAGCCCCTTCTCCCAGGCAGGACGGGCAAAGTGCTGGAAGAGAGCTCACAGGACAGGTCAGAGCTGCAGGTCTGCAACCACACCAGCATTCAAGGCCAGGCCATGGACTTCATTCCCATAAAAGATCCCCTTTCCTTCCCTTTCCCAAGAAATTCCACAGCAAATCAAACACTCCAGCTTATGGATTTGGCTCCCACACACGATCCCCTTTCCTTCCCTTTCCCAGTTAATCATGGGGCAGATCAAACACTCCAGGCCATGGATTTATTTCCCATCCATGATTCTGTCTCCTTCCCTTTCCCAATTAATTATGGATAAGATAAAAGAGGCCAGGCCATTAATTTAGTTCCCATCCATGATCCCTCCTCTTCCCTTTCCCAATTAATCAAGGAGCAAATCCAACACTCCAGGCCATGGATTTAGTTCTTATTCCTGATCTTGTCTCATTCCCTTTCCCAGTTAATCATGGAGCAAATCAAACTCTCCAGGCCATGGATTTCATTCCCACACATGATACCCTCTTCTTCATTTTCCCACCTAATTGTGGAGCAGATAAAAGAGGCCAGGCCATGGATTTATGATCTGGTCTCATCCATGATCTTTTTCCCTTTCCCAATTAATCATGGAGCAGATCAAACACTCAGACCATGGATTAATTTCCTATCCACGATCCTTTTCCCTTTCCCGATTAATCATGGACCAAATCAAACACTCCAGGCCATGGATTTCATTCCCACTTATGACCCCCTTTCCTTCCCTTTCCCAATTAATTATGGAGCAGATCAAACACTCCAGAGCATGGATTTAGTTCTTATTCCTGATCCTCCTCTCCCCTTTCCCAATTAATCATGGATCAGATCAAACACTCCAGACCTTGGATTAATTTCCCATCCATGATCCCTTTCCCCTTCCCAATTAATCATGGAGCAGATCAAACACTCAGACTTTGGATTAATTTCCCATCCATGATCCTTTTCCCTTTCCCAATTAATCATGGAGCAGATCAAACACTCCAGGCCATGGATTTATTTCCCACATATGACCCCCTTTCCTTCCCTTTCCCAATTAATTATGGATAAGATAAAAGAGGCCAGGCCATTAATTTAGTTCCCATCCATGATCCCTCCTCTTCCCTTTCCCAATTAATCATGGAGCAGATCAAACACTCAGACCATGGATTAATTTCCCATCCATGATCCTTTTCCCAATTAATCATGGAGCAGATCAAACACTCAGACAATGGATTAATTTCCCATCCATGATCCTTTTCCCAATTAATCATGGAGCAGATCAAACACTCAGACCATGGATTAATTTCCCATCCATGATCCTTTTCCCTTCCCAATTAATCATGGAGCAGATCAAACACTCAGACTTTGGATTAATTTCCCATCCATGATCCTTTTCCCAATTAATCAAGGAGCAGATCAGACACCCCGGGTGCAGTTTCTGGCCCCGAGTCCCGGCCCCACACCGGGACTCATCCACACACAGGAACTCTTCCCCTCCCAAGAAGCAAATCTCCAAATCCCAGCCTCCCTTTGGGAATTGTCCCTGGCTCCTGCTGCCTCAGGATCTTCCCAGGATCCCGGTTTCTTTGTGACCATTTCTGGATTGGGAGGAGCCAGATGAATCCCGAGACAATCTCCCAGTTGCTCCAGCTCAGGGTTGTTCCAGTGTTTCAAAACCAAGGAATGAAGGAATGGAATTGTCTTTATTCCATGGCTGGAATCCACTGAGGGCAAAGGGATTAAAAGACTCGCTGGAGTTAAATAAATGGATACTGATGGAGCAATCCTTGGACTCTGGGATCAATCTTTATTTCGGAAGTGTGGGAGAACTTCTGTCAGCTCCCTTCCAGCGTCAATAAATATCCAGGCTGAAATCCCAAACTTCCTCTTTTTTTTTTTTTTTTTCCCCCCTAAAAAAAATGCTTCTCTGCCTCCACCCCTCCTATGAGTGAAGATAAATATTCCCATATTTATATCTGGTGGAAAAAAATTCCATGCAGCAAATTCCGGATTAGCAACTGCTGACACCGCCCTAAAGCTTTGCTGTGTGCAGTCCAAATGCAGAGCCATCAAATATTAAATACATTTTAAAGATTAAATAATCATAAATTAATTACAAATTCATCTTCAATCCCACGGGTTTATAAAGAAGACATACCCAGCCCATTCCCTAGGGATCAGATAACACTGGAGAACCTGACAAGTAGCTGGGACAAAACACTTGATGATGGAAAAAAAAAAAAGTTTCCAAAAGCAGCAAGGAGTAAAGAAATCCCAGGATCTGCAGGAAGCCAATCCTTGGAATGTCTTTGACAGGGCAGAACTACAAAGCTGGAATTTTTTTGGTGATGAGGAGAGCAGCTCAAGAGCAGCACTGAGGGATGAGTTTCTTTTGGGAGAGCATCCAGTGATTTTTATCTGCCTGCAGCCGGAATTTCCCTGGATTATCCGTGGGCTGGCTGGCAGCTTTGTCTGAAGCTGTGTCACACCAAGCCTGGAGCTGTTCCTGGCCATGGGAGCACAGGAAATATCCCGGGAAGAGCGTGGCCTCGCTGCCACCTGATGAAAACTTTCATGTCCTTTCCATCCCTCTCTCCCAGAAGCTCCAGGGCTCGGAGCCTTCCCCTCTCCAGCCTTCCTCCATTTCCTGCCTTTTCCTCCCCATTTTTTTATCCCAGGAGCTGGGATAGAATTCCCAGAGAAGCTGTGGTTGCACCTGGATCTCTGGAAGTGTCCAAGATCAGCTTGGATGGGGCTTGGAACAGCCTGGGATAAGGAATTTTGCCCTGCCCCTGGAATGGG
Organism: Acridotheres tristis; assembly: GCA_037013685.1. Classification (NCBI taxonomy): domain Eukaryota; kingdom Metazoa; phylum Chordata; class Aves; order Passeriformes; family Sturnidae; genus Acridotheres; species Acridotheres tristis. The sequence continues at coordinate 1,399,896 of CM072895.1, forward strand.
ATGATCCTGAAACTCCTTTCCAATCCATTCATTGAGAAGGAGTTTCACAGCACAAAACTTTTCCTCATTTTCCTCATTTTTTTTTTCCCCACCAGAAGTGCCTCCATTTCTCCAAAGTGTTCCCAAATTCAGGGATTGATGCCTTGACCTCTCAGCCTGAGCAGAACTGGACACAAACAGGGATCACATCCCAGCTGCTCCTCATGGAAAATTTTCCCTTTGCTCGAGACCAGAAGGGAATAAAGTTTTACAAAATCCAGGGGAAAATCAGGAAAAATTTCCATCTTTCTGGAAAGGGACAGGGATTTGGGGCAAAGGCCTGGAGTGCCAGGACAAGAGGGAATGGCTTTGAATGGAAACAGAGCAGGCATAGGTGGGATAATGGGAAGGAATTCCTGGCTGGGATGGAATTCCCACAGCAGCTGTTGCTGCCCCTGGATCCCTGGAATGTCCAAGGCCAGGTTGGAGCAGCCTGGGACAGTGGGAGGTGTCCCTGCCGTGGCAGGGGTGGCACTGGATGGGCTTTGAGGTCCTTTTCAAGCCAAAGCATTCCAGGATTCTCTGGAGATAAGGAAGGGCTCTCAAACGGGACCCTCTGGCTCCAGAACTGATTTTTCCTTCATTTCCTGCACTTTGTTCACATCCAACAATTCCAAGATTGCTGGAAGGTCCCACTCCCGATGCAGCTGCTCCTCTAAAACTCTTCAGAGGCAACAGGTGAAGCAAATCCTGAAAATCGAGACAGCAGAGCAAAATTTTCCCCAAAACCACAAAGTTTTTGTGGTTTTCCTGTGGGACAGGAAAATACCAACATCAGGGAATCCCCTGATTCCAGGGAAGAGCAAGGATCATCCAGGTTTGTGTATCAGTTGCTCAATGACCCCAATTCCATGGAATGGCCTCTGGCTCTTCCAGTCCTTCATTTAAACCATCAGCCCAGCTCCACAGCAAAGCTGCTCCTGGATTTTCTCCTTTAAGCCTTGGACCACACAATTCCAGAGCTCAGGAGAAGCTGAGCAGAGCAGGAAGGGAAGAGCAGCGCCCTCCAGGAATATCCCAGAAAATCAAGCACGGGGATCTTTTTTTACAGCTCTGGAGAGAAGATAATTCCAAATCCTGATATTGTCCAAGAAATAAAATCCTTGCAAAGGCCACTACACCCTGAATTCTCCGTGTCCTTGCTCCAAGTCCGGGTGTGTGTCATTCCCACCTCCCTGTTTGGAAACAACAAACTCTGGAATTGGAAAGGGATGACACAGCGAGGTAGAAAACCTCGATCCAGGGGGAAAAGCCAGGGAGAACTTTTAGCTGCTGGAGTGACGTGGGAGAATTTTATTAAGGAACACACAAAAAACCCTTGGAGCAACCAGGAAATGCAGGAGACACAGAGGAGGGTCCTGCAATTCCCAAACAAGGCCTGGAAAGCTCCGTGATGTTCCCAGCATGGATTAGTCACCCTGCTGGGAAAGCCTTGGCAGCTCCTCCTGGTGGGCAGTCCAACAGGTGGGGCTGGAATTCCAGGGACTTTAATTCATCCACTGCTCTGCCAACACCGGGAATGTCCTTCCTGGGAAACGAGGGTGTAAGTCATACAATTATCCAAAAAAAAAAAAAAAAAAAAAAAAAAAAATCCAAAATTCTGTGTCCAGGGTGTGAAAAAACACCTCCAACCCTCCAGCAGGTTGGTAAATATTCCTTCATTTCCGTGCTTATCCAGGATTTTGGCTTCTCAATTTTTTTTTTATGGTTTTGTCCAAGAATGGATGATAATTCCCATTCTTTTGGTTGAATTCCAAATTCTTTTTTCTCCTCTTATTGCCATTTGCCAAAATCCTTTTTTTCTTTGTTTTTTCTTTCCCCCCCCCCCCTTAAAATTGCTTTCAAAGATTCCATCGGACATTCCAGCAGGGAGCGACGAGGGGACAAATTCCAAAAGTAGAAGTCGAACACAAAACCGAGCCAAACTTCGGTTTTTTTTCGGGAACAGGTGTCCAAGCTGTGACTTTGTTCCCACGTTCCTGCAAAGGAGACCTCAAACTCCTGCAAACCAGGAAATCTTAGGACAGGGAAAAAAAAAAAAAAAATCCCAAAAAATTGTTGGGATGGGAAATCCTTCAGGAAAACATCACTCACAACCTGCCTGTGAGCGATGTCACGACCCCTCAAATTGGATTTTTTTTTTGGGTGTCACGACCCCTCAAATTGCTTTTTTTTGGGTGTCACGACCCCTCAAATTGCTTTTTTTTTTGGGTGCTTTGTGCCAAAGAGAGATTCCAGGAGCCAAAGTTCCCTGAAACAGGAACAAGCAGCGGTGTCACATTCCCAATCCGTGTTTTGGTGGAGCATCAGGTCCCTCCTGTTCCAAACAGGGAAATTCCAGGATCCAAAGATCTCCGAGTCCAACCTTTGGCTTCTCGGTGCAATTCATGGAGATTTGGGAAGGAGCCAAAGGTGGAAAATCTTCTCCTGTGTGTGATGGGACAGTGGGAGCACCTGGAAGATCCCTGTGCTATCCAAGCGGGAATTTTGCTTTAGGATGGGTGACACCGACGTTTTTCCTTCCCTGTTTGTGGCCGTGCAGAATTCTCTGTAATCCTTCATTTATCCACCCGAAATCCGGGGTGATCATCACCTGTCCCACAGGTTTTAACTTTTCCTGAATTCCTAAAAAAAACCCCTTCCTTTCCACGCCCCCCGGAATTCCATCCATTCACGTGTTCACATCCTTCATTTTCCCTCTCCATCCTTCCCCTCCCGACCTTTTTTAAAGCAAGGTAATTAACGCTAATTAAATTAATTAAATTTGCGACGCCTCCTCGGATTCCTGGGACATTTTGCAGCCAAAGCTGCCAAAACAAAGGAGAGAAGAATTATTCATAACTCCCCAAAAAGAAGGAAAAAAAAAAAAAAAAAAAAAGAACTTCACCTCTCGCAGCCCCTGCAGAGTGGAATTCCTTCCTTTTCCTGCTGCTCCAAGCCCAGCTTTTCCAAATTCCAGCAGGGCTTTGTTAATCCCAATCCTGGAAGCCACCAGCACGCTGGGATCGTTTCCCTCCCCATCCCAGCCCCTCCTCATCCATCATTTTCCTCTCTCGGGAGCTTTGAAGTGCAGCAGTTTCGGCTCCAACCTCCTGCTCCGTCCCCGCTGAGGCTTTTTTTGGGGGGAACTTTTGCCATTTTAACGTTCCCAGAGCCCACTGGGAAACCTGAGCTCCTGGGAAGGGCCTTTGGCACGTGGTGAAAATGTCCCTTCATCCCACGGGAATTGCATCCAAGAAAACCAGAACAATCCGATGGACTTTTCTCCCTGCTGCTATTGCCAGTTAAATCAAAATATTTTGTGGGTTTTTTTTTTTCAGTTTTCCTGCTTCTGAACGGTGTCTGGGTCTTGGTTTTTTTGTTTTTTTTTCTCCTTTCCCGCCCAATATTTTCTTTGTAATTACAGAGCTTTAAAAATCCATTCATGGATCTGAGGAGTTGTTTTTATTCCGGGAATTCTTCAGGGCCAAACACTGGGAAAACAACGCTGGGCTTTGAGAGGGAATAAAAATTGCCAGGGAGCTATTCAGGTTCCTTTATTATTAGTTTAAAAAATTGCTATTCTAAATATCTATTACAGCAATAAATATTATTATTATTAATAACGATTTATGACATGAATGAGAATCTTTTATTGACATTAGGCACTTTCTTGGTAATAAAAAAATGCAGATTTTAGTTCTTTTACTATTTCTGACTAAAATGAGGGACGGATTTCCCATCCTTTCCAAGCAGCTGGAGCAAGAGGAGGAAAATTTCACCCAAATCCTTTAAAAACTTCTCCTTTTTCCCCTCCTTTTCTCTCTCATTTCCCTTTCCCCTTTCGGCATTGATTTCACTCAAGTAATTGCTGATGCCATTAATTAAATAATTGTCATCAGCCTTAAGGCAAATTAATTCGGATTGTGTGCAAATGACATTTTTGTTCCTGTCTGTAAGAACCACAATTCATTGTTCCATAGGATCCCAAGGAAGGACATTCCCTCCTTTTCCTCTGTTTTCTTTATTAATTAAATGGCTTTAATTATTTTAATGACAGTTTTTCAGTGGCTCTTTTTGTCTTGAGGTCTTGGGAAACCACAAAAACCTGTTGGACAATTAGAGAGGAATTAAATTTTAGTTAATTCATTTAAAATTGATTGTAATTTAATAAATGGAGTTAATATTTTGAAGAAATAAATTTAATAAATTTAATAAAGTTAATAAAGTTAATAAAATTAACATTTAATAAATTTAATATGCAATACATTTAATATTTAATAAACTTGATTGCATTTAACATTCAATTAATTTTCAATAAAATCAATTTCAAAGGACGCCCAGAATGGGAATGAGCATCCTGGCATTTCAATTCCTCCTGATTTTCCTTTTTTTTTAATGATTTTTTTGGGGGAGGATACAGAAACACCCAGAGAGGGATGGACGGATTTCAAGCCCCAAAACTTCCAAGGCAGAGCCTGAAATCCCGACAGAGACTTTCCATGCAGAGAGAACAAAAGCTCCTGGATCAACATCTGGATCCTTGGATTTTCCATTTGAGTCCAAGCTTCCTTTGGAGATTCTCTGCTTCAAACGGGGCTTCCTCTCCTGGATAAATCCAGGGAATCCCACGGATCCAGCTGTGCCTCCTCTGGCCAGCCTGGGGCACCTCTGGCCAGCCTGGGGCACCTCTGGCCGCCTCATCCCAGCTGGAATTTGCCCCGGGAGCTCCTTGCTGGATGAGGCAGCTCCCCCTGGAATAATCCCAGCACGGGGAGGAGGAGGGCACATCCCCTTGGATTGGTGCTCCCTTGGAGGAAAATCAAGGATTTCCATCAATCTGAGCCTTTAGCCACGATTTTAGGGACGAAAAGAGATTTTTTTGGAACCGGGAATGAGCAAATCGGGATCACCTGAGAGGAAAAAAACCAACCCTGGAATGTCGGGAGTGCTCAGCCCTGGCTGCATCCCAAAGGATGAGGAGACTGCCCGGATCCAGGTGGGAAAAGAACGGATTCCATGCTGGGAATAAAAAACCCCAACCCGAGCCTTGGCTGACGTTGGAGCTCGTGACAAGAGCAAGGGCACGGCCCCAGCCCGGCCCCTGTGGGAATGCACCGTGTGTTGGGATGATCCCACTGAATTCCGGAATTGAGGAATTCCCTGGATTGAGGCACCGAAATTTAGGAAATTCCGAGCCCCGGTGGCCAACTGGCAGCTCCTGAGCTCCAATCCAGCATTGGCTGAGCCCAGCTGGCACAGGGAGCACAAATCCATGGATGAGCTGGGAATAAACTGGGAAAGGTTTCACCGTGGGGACACCCTGAAGTCAATTCCTCTCGTCCCACCACACCAGATCCTGGTGGATAATCCATGTCTCACCTGGGAGCAACTCCTTTCCTTTTCCTTTTTCCTTTCTTTTTCCTTTTTCCTTTCCTTTCCTTTCCTTTCCTTTCCTTTCCTTTCCTTTCCTTTCCTTTCCTTTCCTTTCCTTTCCTTTCCTTTCCTTTCCTTTCCTTTCCTTTCCTTTCCTTTCCTTTCCTTTCCTTTCCTTTCCTTTCCTTTCCTTTCCTTTCCTTTCCTTTCCTTTCCTTTCCTTTCCTTTCCTTCCCTTCCCTTCCCTTCCCTTCCCTTCCCTTCCCTTCCCTTCCCTTCCCTTCCCTTCCCTTCCCTTCCCTTCCCTTCCCTTCCCTTCCCTTCCCTTCCCTTCCCTTCCCTTCCCTTCCCTTCTCTTCTTCAGGAAGCTGTTTTTAATTAATTAATTACTTAATCCAAACCAAACCAATCCAAACCAATCCAAACCAAACCAAACCAAACCAAACCAATCCAAACCAAACCAAACCAAACCAAACCAAACCAAACCAAACCAATCCAAACCAAACCAAACCAAACCAAACCAAACCAAACCAAACCAAACCAAACCAAACCAAACCAAACCAAACCAAACCAATCCAAACCAAACCAAACCAAACCAAACCAAACCAAACCAAACCAATCCAAACCAAACCAAACCAATCCAAACCAAACCAATCCAACCCAACCAAACCAATCCAACCCAACCCAAACCAAACCAATCCAAACCAACCCAATCCAAACCAAACCAATCCAAACCAAACCAAACCAAACCAAACCAAACCAACCAACCCAACTCCTGGAGCCACGAGAATGAAATCCACGAGTTTTTATGGAATGCTCCTTCCAGATGGATTGTGCTGATTTTGAAGGAAAACGCTTTTTTTGAACCAAAAAAATTCCTTTTTTTTTTTTTTTTTTTTTCCCCCTTTTTCATTTTATTTCCTTAAAGAGGGGGGGAAAAAAATTAATCGCTATAAATAACTCCACTGTACTGCTCTGCCTGAAAACTCTGGGAATGTTTTACAAGCTGCACTCAGAGCCAGAATTTGGGACCTGCAAACGGGAGCCCTTTCTGCAGCGGTTGAAAAATGTGGGGAAATAATAAAACCAGGAATGTCTCGGCTCTGAAGAAGAAAAAAAAAAAAAAAAAAAAAAGGGAATCCAAACCCTGTATTCCTGATTTTTAGTGGATTAAGTACGGGGGAAGCATTCTTGAATTTGGGGGTCCTTGGAAGGGCCAGGGGAGGATCTGAATGTTAATTAAAAGCAGCCGAAAAAAATCAAATTTAAAATGAGAGTTGGGGGAGGGGAATTGAAATATCCAAAAAATAGAATTCCATTTTTACTCCAATCTTTTTCTGCTCGGGATTCAGGATGACCTGGGATGAGAGAGCTGGAAAATCATGGAATTCCAGAGTGCTTTGGGTTTGAATGGATCCCAAATCCCATTATCCCATTATCCCATTATCCCATCCCTTCCATGGGCAATTCCCCGATCCTTGCAGTGCTTTGCATTCCCAGGAATTGCAGCCCTGGGATGGATTATCGGGGATTGGCATGCCTGGAATCTCTTTCCTAATGAGAAATAACCAGGGGGAAAAAAAAAAAAAAAAAAAAAAAAAAGTATTTTCATTTTTATTTGAATTATTGGAGCCCCTAAAGCTCTGAGGGGAAGGAGCTGTTACAGAGCAGCTAATGAGGGAATCTTTATGGAGCTTCCCGCTGGGAAAATGGGAAAATCTGGGATTTATTTCTTCATGCTTGGCAGCCAGAGGTGAAATTAAGACAGCAAAGCAAAAAAAAAAAAAAATAAAATAAAATAGAAAGAATCAGGCACCGTCAGCAAATTGGAGGTTGTGGAGCAGAGAGGGACGGGAATTGAATGAGAGAAGGAAGGAAAATAAAGGGAAAGGAGATCCACAATTCTTCCCAAATATTCACATTATTAAATCCAGGTTTCCAGCTCCAGGCTGGAGATTTGAGCCTGAGGAGGACCCAAAAAAGCAGGAAAAATTACAATATATTCAAGATATCCTCAGGAAAAAAAATCCAGGAGATGGAGAGGTTGGAATTAATGTGATCCTAAAAATCCCTTCCAACCCAAACCGTTCCACGGATCCATGGGGAGAAGGAATTTAAATCCAGCTGCAGCATTTCCGTGGGCTGAGGGAAAGCAAAGGAATTTTGGAGCTTTCCATGTCGGGGGTTTTTCAAGGGGAATTCTCCATTTTTAAGGGAATTCTCCATTTTTAAACGGGAATTCTCAATTTTTAAAGGGAATTCTCCATTGTTAAATAGAATTCTCAATTTTAAAGGAAATTCTCCATTTTAAAGGAAATTCTCCATTTTTAAGGGAATTCTCAATTTTTAAAGGAAATTCTCAATTTTTAAAAGGGAACTCTCAATTTTTAAGGGAATTCTCCATTTTAAAGGAAATTCTCCATTTTTAAGGGAATTCCTAATTTTTAGAGGGAATTCTCCATTTTTAAAAGGGAATTCTCAATTTTTAAAGGAAATTCTCCAATTTTTAAGGGAATTCTCCATTTTTAAGAGAATTCTCCATTTTAAAGGGAATTCCTAATTTTTAGAGGGAATTCTCCAATTTTTTAAGGGAATTCTCCGTTTTTAAGGGAATTCTCCATTTTTAAAAGGGAATTCTCAATTTTTAAGGGCATTCTCCATTTTTAAAGGGAATTCTCAAATTTTTAAAGGGAATTCTCAAATTTTTAAAGGGAATTCTCCATTTTTAAGGGAATTCTCAGTTTTTAAGGGAATTTTCCATTTTTAAAAGGGAATTCTCAATTTTTAAGGGCATTCTCCATTGCTAAAGAGAATTCTCCATTTTCAAGAGAATTCTCCAACTTTTAACGGAATTCTCCATGTTTAAGGGAATTCTCAATTTGTAAAGGGAATTCTCCATTTTTAAAGGAGAATTCTCCATTTTAAACGGAATTCTCAATTTTTAGAGGGAATTCTCCATTGTTAAAGACAATTCTCCATTTTTAAGGAAATTCTCCATTTTTAAAGGAATTTCTCCAGTTTTTAAAGGAAATTCTCCATTTTTAAGGAAATTCTCCACTTTTTAAAGGGAGAATTCTCCCTTATTTTTTTTCCTCCGTTTCCCATTCTCCAGATCAAACTCGGTTTGGCTCTTCTGAGGTTAAAGCAGCCACTAAAGAGGCTCCAAAATCCCCAAATTTTCCAAGGTCTGAGTCCTCAGGGATGGGGATGTGGAACCAGCTCGTGGTGAGGAACTGGGGAAGGGACAAAAAAATTTTTTTTTCCTTTGAGGATTTTTTAGCAAATCTTCATTTTAAATGGGGGAAAAAAAAAAAAATCGGTTCATTCTCCCACTGCAGCTCCAGAATGAATCCCTCTAATTAATGGGATCCCTCTAATTATTGGGATCCCTCTAATTAATGGGATCCCTCTAATTATTGGGATCCCTCTAATTAATGGGAAAAGCTGAAGGGCTTTGGGATGATTCCCTGCTGGACCCAGGAATGGTTTTCAGCACCTGGATTTTCCTGAACCACACTGCAGTGGATTTTTAATTGAATTTCAGGAATTTTCAGGGACTTCTCAGCATCATCACAGAGGATTTATCAGCTCCCAGATATTTGGGGCTAAAAAGGAGTTTTTTAGGTTATTAAACCCAATCTGGGAGTCAGGAGTGAAGGTTTTTATTGGATGGGTTTTTTTAAATTTTTTTTTGGAACTCAGCATTTTGTGGTTGTAAAATGAAGAGTTTTCCCTGAACCACTTTTTTTTTTAATTTTTTTTTTTTTTTTTTGGAGGAGAAAAAGGTGTATTTGGAGAGCCAGACTTCTCGAGTGGTTTGCTGGTTTCGTTTTGGGTGGTTTTGTTCAAAGCCAGGGGTGATTTTGGATTTCAGTTCCCAAAACCCCTTGGCTATGAACTGAAAATAGAAACCCTTGGCCACTCAGAGCCAGATTTATTTTTTTTTTAAACTTATTTTCTTTTTTCCCCACATTTTAAATCCTTTTTTTCTAATGAAAGCCAGAAACTCATTTCAGGGGAGACAGCAGGGAGAACTCCTCGATCCATTCCAGTTTTTCTATCCTGAATTATTTAATAAAGATGAGATTTTTTTTTTCTTTTTTTGTCTCTTCCAAAGCTTCCAACCCTCCTAAAAATGGTGTTTAATTAGTGCAGAAGGTTTTAATGAGGGTGGAGCACTTGTTCATCTGGAGATAGGGGGAGGACTGGGGATGTTTTCACGCTGACAGAGAGGAAAAAGGAACTTCCATCATTTTTCTTTCTTTATTTTAAGCATCCCCATCTGCCTTGTAAATCCCCCCCTTGGCTGCTGGGGAATGTTTTGCTGCTTCTTCCCTAAAATCCTGCTTTTTAAAATTTTTTTTTATTTTTTTTTTTTGAGGAGAAACCCAGCTAAAAAAACCCCATAATTTGATTCTAAATCCAGATGTTTATTGAGTCTAAATCCGCTCCCAGCCCTCCGAAGGAATTGTCTGGTGGGTTTGGGACCTTTTGCTCGAATGAAATTTGGGAATGGTTCCTGCTGAGAGCCAGGATGAACTTTAGGATCAGGATGACAGGGATGGCGTGGAGTGACATCAGCAGTGACTCTGCTGTCACGGGTGGAAGGGACCCCAGGAACACATTCCCTGGCAAAGGCTTCCAGCAGGAATCGCGTTCATCCCCAAATTCACAGATGTCTTTTCTGCTGGCCTGGCATCACAAAACCAAGTTTTTTTGTTTTTTTTTTAATTCCCAACTCCCTGGCTCTGACTTCAGCTCCGTGCCCAAAGTCACTGCCCTTGAAGTTGGGCTGGCAAAGGACGTGATGGGATGAGGGATGAGGGATGAGAGGTGAGGGGTGAGGGATGAGGGATGAGGGATGAGGGATGAGGGATGAGGGATGAGGGATGAGGGATGAGGGATGAGGGATGAGGGATGAGGGATGAGGGATGAGGGATGAAGGGTGATGGGATGAGGGATGAGGGATGAGGGATGAGGGATGAAGGATGAGGGATGAGGGATGAGGGATGAGGGATGAGGGATGAGGGATGAGGGATGAGGGATGAGGGATGAGGGATGAGGGATGATGGGATGATGGGATGATGGGATGATGGGATGAGGGATGAGGGATGAGGGATGAGGGATGGGGGATGAGGGATGAGGGATGAGGGATGATGGGATGATGGGATGATGGGATGATGGGATGATGGGATGATGGGATGATGGGATGATGGGATGATGGGATGAGGGATGAGGGATGGGGGATGAGGGGTGAGGGGTGAGGGGTGAGGGGTGAGGGGTGAGGGGTGAGGGGTGAGGGGTGAGGGGTGAGGGGTGAGGGGTGAGGGGTGAGGGGTGAGGGATGATGGGATGAAGGATGAGGGATGAAGGATGAGGGATGAGGGATGAAGGATGAGGGATGAAGGATGAGGGATGAAGGATGAAGGATGAGGGATGAGGGATGAGGGATGAGGGATGAGGGATGAGGGATGAAGGATGAAGGATGAGGGATGAGGGATGAAGGATGAAGGATGAGGGACGAGGTGTTACCGTATGGACTAGAAATCCTGAATATCGGAATATAAAGTGTACAAACCATAATAGTAGTAGTAATGCTAAGGCTTGGAGACTGCAGTTCCCAGAGTAGGCCCTGGGAAACCAACTTAGGAATGTGCTGTGCTGAGGAAACAATGTTCAAAAGATTTAGCAGAGCATGCAGAACTGTTAGTGATAAGGTTGAAGTATAGTCATAAATAAAGTACTGGTGGTGGGTAGTGGCGTAAGAGAGAGATCAAGGGGGAGAACACTATAGTCCTAGGGTAAGCAACCTTGAAGGATTTATGACGTAAAATGTTATCTACAAAGTGAATGTATCTATATTGTTTAGAAGAATATGTACTTCTGCACGAAAACCGTTTGTAAAAAGGGTATAAAAACCCTCTGAAAAAGGGAACCGGCGGGATCCTGACTTTGGACGTGAGTCCGCAGGTCCCCGGGCCCCGAATAAAGCACCGCATAAACTGACACTCTGTTGGTTTGTGTTTTAATTTGGGGTATCGGGAAACAGAGGGACGAGGGGTGAGGGGTGAAGGGTGAGGGATGAGGGATGAAGGATAAAGGATGAGAGATGAGGGATGAAGGATGAGGGATGAGGGGTGAGGGATGAGGGGTGAGGGAGAAAGGAGAAAGGAGAAAGGAGAAAGGAGAAAGGAGAAAGGAGAAAGGAGAAAGGAGAAAGGAGAAAGGAGAAAGGAGAAAGGAGAAAGGAGAAAGGAGAAAGGAGAAAGGAGAAAGGAGAAAGGAGAAAGGGTGAGGGATGCGGGATAATTTCCAGCGGCTCATCCCATCCCTGCTGCCTTTGGGAAGCAGCAGGGACGCCTCTCCCCATCCCAGGCTGCTCCAAACCCCGTCCAGCCCGGCCTGGGACAATTCCAGGGATGCAGGAGCAGCCACAGTTGGGATTGTCCAGTGCCCATTCCTGAGGGATCCCTGTGGATGTGGCACTTGGGGACACGGTCAGCGGTGCCTTGGCAGTGCTGGATTAATCCTTGGGCTTGGTGATCCTAAAGGTCTTTTCCAACCTCAACAATTCCACGATTCCGTGTTCATTTAAGCCTCAATCTTCCGTTCTCTGCAACAGGAAGCGAAGCTGAGCCCCTGCTGTGAGTTAATTTTGATTAAATTTACAAAAGCTCCAACAGATTCAAACTCAGATCCCCATGGGCTCCGTCCCTTCTTATCATGGAATAACTGGATTTAAAGGATTCCAGCAGATAAAAAAATCTCTGATCTGCACCGAGCAGCGCCTCACAAACTCAGAAATTCCAGTTGCTGCCTCAGCAATTCCAGGCAGCCTCTCTCCGAGCAGCTGCACGGCCCAAAAAAATGCAAATCAAAGGCTGGGGGTAACAAATGATCCCTCCCATCCCAGGGCGTGGCAGGGAAGCAGCCGAGTGGGATATCCACAGGGAGCAGCAGGAGATAACATCCTCCTTCAGGAGCTGGCAGAGAACTCGACACGGGCAGGAATGAAATTCCTGGATTTTCCTCAAGTTGGGAAGTGCCAAAAAAAAAAAAAAAAAAAAAATCCCCGAGGGTGGAGGATTTGTGGAAAGGGGCCGGAAGAGGTGAAGGAGCGGGGATAGGAGTAATTAAAAGGGATAATTAGGAATTGCCTGCGCCAAAGGAGATGAGAGGGAGATCAAAGGAAACGAAGCTGCAAAAGGTGAAAAAAAAAAAAAAAGGGGGGGAGGTCCCGCAATGGAATTCCCAGATTTGCTGTGGCTGCCCCTGGATCCCTGGAATGTCCAAGGTTGGACACCCTGGCACAGGGGGAGGTGTCCCTGCCATGGCAGGGCTGGGAATGGGATCATCCTTCAGCTCCCCCCCAACCCAAATTCCGGAATTCCAGGATTGTGCAGCATTTCTTTTACACGGGGAGCACGAAAGAAAATTCCAGTGGAGTCAAAGACTGCCGGGACATGGAGCATTCCCAAGAAACTCTGAGGAAAACCACTTGGGATTTGCTCAAAATGGATCTTCAGCTCCTGCTGGATTAATCCCATTGCCAGACTGCCTGAAATCCTTCCCTTTCTGGCGCTGCAGACCTGGAATATCAGGGCAGGGAAAAGCAGAGGGATGCCAAGGAAACAGCTCTGGCTCCTGGCCAGGAAAGTGGGAAAAGTGAAAGGATCATCCCAGACTCCAAAGCTGAACTTCCCAACTTTCTGGGATGAGCCTGGAGCTGGGAAATTCACGGGAAGGTTCATTCTCCTGTGCCCTGGAGGTTTAAAGCTCCCGGCGACATTTTGCTCTTCCCGATTCCCAGAGAAGCTGCGGCTGCCCCTGGATCCCTGGAAGGGTCCGAGGTTGGACACGTGGATGGAGTTCAAGGTCCCTTCCAGAGCATTCCATGGAATTCAAGCAGAGCGAGCCCAAATCCCTGCCCTTGGCGCCAGCTCCACGTGGGGAGAAATTGGGAATCTGCGGTTCCAGAAACTCAGCTCCCTGCCAGGACCTGGAATCTGCAGATCCACAAACACAGCTCCCTGCCAGGACCTGGAACCTGCGGATCCACAAACACAGCTCCCTGCCAGGACCTGGAATCTGCGGATCCACAAACACAGCTCCCTGCCAGGACCTGGAACCTGCGGATCCACGACACAAACACAGCTCCCTGCCAGGACCTGGAACCTGCGGATCCACGACACAAACACAGCTCCCTGCCAGGACCTGGAATCTGCGGATCCACAAACACAGCTCCCTGCCAGGACCTGGAATCTGCGGATCCACAAACACAGCTCCCTGCCAGGACCTGGAATCTGCGGATCCACAAACACAGCTCCCTGCCAGGACCTGGAACCTGCGGATCCACAAACACAGCTCCCTGCCAGGACCTGGAACCTGCGGATCCACAAACACAGCTCCCTGCCAGGACCTGGAATCTGCGGATCCATGACACAAACACAGCTCCCTGCCAGGACCTGGAACCTGCGGATCCACGACACAAACACAGCTCCCTGCCAGGACCTGGAATCTGCGGATCCACAAACACAGCTCCCTGCCAGGACCTGGAATCTGCGGATCCACAAACACAGCTCCCTGCCAGGACCTGGAATCTGCGGATCCACAAACACAGCTCCCTGCCAGGACCTGGAACCTGCAGATCCACAAACACAGCTCCCTGCCAGGACCTGGAATCTGCAGATCCATGACACAAACACAGCTCCCTGCCAGGACCTGGAACCTGCAGATCCACAAACACAGCTCCCTGCCAGGACCTGGAACCTGCAGATCCATTAAATAAACACAGCTCCCTGCCAGGACCTGGAACCTGCAGATCCACAAACACAGCTCCCTGCCAGGACCTGGAACCTGCAGATCCATTAAATAAACACAGCTCCCTGCCAGGACCTGGAACCTGCAGATCCATTAAATAAACACAGCTCCCTGCCAGGACCTGGAACCTGCAGATCCACAAACACAGCTCCCTGCCAGGACCTGGAACCTGCGGATCCATGACACAAACACAGCTCCCTGCCAGGACCTGGAACCTGCAGATCCACAAACACAGCTCCCTGCCAGGACCTGGAACCTGCGGATCCATGACACAAACACAGCTCCCTGCCAGGACCTGGAATCGCCCTCAGAGGTGGGACAGTGACTTCGATGGTATCGCCACAGAGATCTGCCTGCCCTGAAGGCACCAAAATTCCCTTTCCACAATCACTCACCTCTGATAAACTCAAAATCACCTCTTATCGATTCACAATCATCTCTTTTCAATTTACAATCAATCACCTCTTATCAACCTCGCAATCACCTCTTATCGATTCCAAATGGCCTCTAATCAATCCACAATCAATCAGCTCTTATCAATTCCAAATCACCACCTCTTATCAATACCAAATCACCTCTTATCAATTCACAATCAATTCACAATCACTCACCTCTTATCAATTCACAATCGTCTCTTATTAGCCTCACAATCAACTCTTATCAATACCAAATCAGCTCTTATCAATTCCGAATCGCCTCTAATAAATTCACAATCAATTCACAAACAATTCACAATCAATCAGCTCTTATCAATTCCGAATCGTCCCTAATCAATTCACAATCAATTCACAATCAATTCACAATCAATCAGCTCTTATCAATTCCGAATCGTCCCTAATCAATTCACAATCAATTCACAATCAATTCACAATCAATCAGCTCTTATCAATTCCGAATCGTCCCTAATCAATTCCGAATCCCCTCTAATCTATTCACAATCAATCAGCTCTTATCAATTCACAATCAATTCACAATCTTATCAATTCAGAATCGCCCCAATCAATTCACAATCAATCAGCTCTTATCAATTCAGAATCGCCCCTAATCAATTCGCAATCAATTCACAATCGTCTCTTATCAACCTCGCAATCAGCTCTTATCAGTTCCAAATTACCTCTTATCAATTCCAAGCCAATCAGCTCTTTATCAATTCTAAATTACCTCTTATCAATTCTAAATTAACTCTTATCAATTCTAAATTACCTCTTATCAATTCTAAATTAACTCTTATCAATTCACAATCGTCTCTTATCAACTCCACCATCAGCTGAGTCTCAATTTCTTTCAGCATTGATCAGCTCGCCAAGGGCTTCCATGAGCAAATAGAGATAATTAAATAAAAATCTCATCAATTATTATTATTAATAAATTAGTCTCTAATAAGTGATTCATTAATGACTGGATTATTGTGGTGCTAAGAGAAGCAGAATAAGTTTTTTTGAACGTTCCTTTTAGCATTTATCCCCGAGTTTCCATGATGACAGAGATAATTAAATAAAAATAATAATAATTATTATAACTAATTAATTATTCCCTAATAAAGAAGAGATTCATTAATGACTGGATTATTGTGGTGTTAAACGAAGCAGAACAAGTTTTTTTTCTTTTAGCATTTATCGGCTTGCCAAGAGTTTCTAGGAGGAAATAAATCAGAGATAATCAATAATATAATAATATGTTTATTATAAATAGTATATTAAATATATTTAAAATTATATAATTAAAAATGATTTCTTTTTTTCCGAGCCCGCAGATTTTATATAATAATATGTTTATTACAAATGATATATTAAATATATTTAAAATTATATAATTAAAAATGATTTATTTTTTTTCCGAGCCCGCAGATTTTATACAATAATATGTTTATTATAAATGATATATTAAATATATTTTAAAATTATATAATTAACAATTATTTCATTTTTCCCTTTTTTTTCCGAGCCCGCAGATTTTATATAATAATATGTTTATTATAAATGATATATTAAATATATTTAAAATTATATAATTGAAAATTATTTCATTTTTTCCCTTTTTTTTTTTTCCCGAGCCCGCAGATTTTATATAATTATATGTTTATTATAAATGATATATTAAATATATTTAAAATTATATAATTAAAAAATATTTCATTTTTTTCCCTTTTTTGTTCCCGAGCCCGCAGATTTTTGCACTGATCCAAGAGTTTCCGTGAGGAAATAAAGAAGAGGCAATAAATAAAAATTACAATAATTCATTAATTATTCCCTAATAACGAAGAAATTCATTAATGACTGGATGAAAACGCTGCCCCTCCATCTCCTGGGGAATCCACCTCGCATCCCAAATCCTCCAAATTCTCCCAGTTTGGAAAATTCCAGACTTGGAATTTTTTTTTTTTTATTTTTTTTTTCCCCCCTCCAATCTGGATAATTGAATTCCTCCTTTCCCAAATGCCCGATCCCCTCCCGGGAACGTTCCCACAGAAAATCCCACAAATCTGCAATCCCAATAAACTCCCCTGGCTGCTTTTGTTTATTTTATTTTATTTTATTTTATTTTATTTTATTTTATTTTATTGTATTTTATTTTTTTGGTTAACCAGCTTCACTCCACCTCCTCCTCTGTGTTATTCCAGGAGGAATATTCCACGCAGAAACCCACAATTAAATTCCAGACAGACATTCGGCTTCTTATGAAAGACAAAACCAAAAAAAAAAAAAAAAAAAATAAAAATAATAATAAAAAAAAATTTAAAATAACAAACCCCAAAGTGCTCGAAATATATTCGACCACCCAAAAGATGCGGTGAGGATCCTTCCAGGCAAAAGGGAGGGAAAAAAACCAAATTCCCAAAAATAAAAAGCTGAACTCAGCCCCTGTGGGAGCCTCTTTTTTTGGAAAGGCAAAACCAAACGCTGAGTTCAGCCCCGGCGATGAAGGCAGGAAAAAAAGGGAAAAATTTGGGATTTGATAGAGCTGCTGATCCCAGAATTCCCTGAAATCCCAAATGTCCTCCCAGCTGGTCCCAGAATTCCCTGAAATCCCAAATGTCCTCCCAGCTGATCCCAGAATTCCCTGAAATCCCAAATGTCCTCCCAGCTGACCCCAGAATTCCCTGAAATCCCAAACGTCCTCCCAGCTGGTCCCAGAATTCCCTGAAATCCCAAATGTCCTCCCAGCTGATCCCAGAATTCCCTGAAATCCCAAATGTCCTCCCAGCTGACCCCAGAATTCCCTGAAATCCCAAATGTCCTCCCAGCTGGTCCCAGAATTCCCTGAAATCCCAAATGTCCTCTCAGCTGATCCCAGAATTCCCTGAAATCCCAAATGTCCTCCCAGCTGGTCCCAGAATTCCCTGAAATCCCAAATATCCTCCCAGCTGATCCCAGAATTCCCTGAAATCCCAAATGTCCTCCCAGCTGATCCCAGAATTCCCTGAAATCCCAAATATCCTCCCAGCTGGTCCCAGAATTCCCTGAAATCCCAAATATCCTCCCAGCTGATCCCAGAATTCCCTGAAATCCCAAATGTCCTCCCAGCTGGTCCCAGAATTCCCTGAAATCCCAAACGTCCTCCCAGCTGATCCCAGAATTCCCTGAAATCCCAAACGTCCTCCCAGCTGACCCCAGAATTCCCTGAAATCCCAAACGTCCTCCCAGCTGGTCCCAGAATTCCCTGAAATCCCAAATGTCCTCCCAGCTGGTCCCAGAATTCCTAAAATCCCAAATGTCCTCCCAGCTGGTCCCAGAATTCCCTGAAATCCCAAATATCCTCCCAGCTGGTCCCAGAATTCCCTGAAATCCCAAATGTCCTCCCAGCTGACCCCAGAATTCCCTGAAATCCCAAACGACCTCCCAGCTGATCCCAGAATTCCCTGAAATCCCAAATGTCCTCCCAGCTGGTCCCAGAATTCCCTGAAATCCCAAATGTCCTCCCAGCTGGACCCAGAATTCCTAAAATCCCAAATGTCCTCCCAGCTGGTCCCAGAATTCCTAAAATCCCAAATGTCCTCCCAGCTGACCCCAGAATTCCTAAAATCCCAAATGTCCTCCCAGCTGACCCCAGAATTCCCTGAAATCCCAAATGTCCTCCCAGCTGGACCCAGAATTCCCTGAAATCCCAAATGTCCTCCCAGCTGACCCCAGAATTCCCTGAAATCCCAAATGTCCTCCCAGCTGGTCCCAGAATTCCTAAAATCCCAAATGTCCTCCCAGCTGACCCCAGAATTCCCTGAAATCCCAAATGTCCTCCCAGCTGGTCCCAGAATTCCCTGAAATCCCAAATGTCCTCCCAGCTGGACCCAGAATTCCCTGAAATCCCAAACGTCCTCCCAGCTGACCCCAGAATTCCTTGAAATCCCAAATGTCCTCCCAGCTGGTCCCAGAATTCCCTGAAATCCCAAATGTCCTCCCAGCTGGTCCCAGAATTCCCTGAAATCCCAAATGTCCTCCCAGCTGGTCCCAGAATTCCTAAAATCCCAAATGTCCTCCCAGCTGGTCCCAGAATTCCCTGAAATCCCAAATGTCCTCCCAGCTGACCCCAGAATTCCCTGAAATCCCAAATGTCCTCCCAGCTGGTCCCAGAATTCCTAAAATCCCAAATGTCCTCCCAGCTGATCCCAGAATTCCCTGAAATCCCAAACGTCCTCCCAGCTGATCCCAGAATTCCCTGAAATCCCAAATGTCCTCCCAGCTGACCCCAGAATTCCCTGAAATCCCAAATGTCCTCCCAGCTGATCCCAGAATTCCCTGAAATCCCAAATGTCCTCCCAGCTGACCCCAGAATTCCCTGAAATCCCAAATGTCCTCCCAGCTGATCCCAGAATTCCTAAAATCCCAAATGTCCTCCCAGCTGACCCCAGAATTCCCTGAAATCCCAAATGTCCTCCCAGCTGATCCCAGAATTCCCTGAAATCCCAAATGTCCTCCCAGCTGGTCCCAGAATTCCCTGAAATCCCAAATGTCCTCCCAGCTGGTCCCAGAATTCCTAAAATCCCAAACGTCCTCCCAGCTGGTCCCAGAATTCCTAAAATCCCAAATGTCCTCCCAGCTGATCCCAGAATTCCCTGAAATCCCAAATGTCCTCCCAGCTGATCCCAGAATTCCCTGAAATCCCAAATGTCCTCCCAGCTGGACCCAGAATTCCCTGAAATCCCAAACGTCCTCCCAGCTGATCCCAGAATTCCCTGAAATCCCAAATGTCCTCCCAGCTGGTCCCAGAATTCCCTGAAATCCCAAATGTCCTCCCAGCTGGTCCCAGAATTCCTAAAATCCCAAATGTCCTCCCA
Organism: Acridotheres tristis; assembly: GCA_037013685.1. Classification (NCBI taxonomy): domain Eukaryota; kingdom Metazoa; phylum Chordata; class Aves; order Passeriformes; family Sturnidae; genus Acridotheres; species Acridotheres tristis. The sequence goes on from CM072895.1 coordinate 1,419,382, forward strand.
GCTGGTCCCAGAATTCCCTGAAATCCCAAATATCCTCCCAGCTGGTCCCAGAATTCCTAAAATCCCAAACGTCCTCCCAGCTGGTCCCAGAATTCCCTGAAATCCCAAATGTCCTCCCAGCTGATCCCAGAATTCCCTGAAATCCCAAATGTCCTCCCAGCTGACCCCAGAATTCCCTGAAATCCCAAATGTCCTCCCAGCTGGTCCCAGAATTCCCTGAAATCCCAAATGTCCTCCCAGCTGACCCCAGAATTCCCTGAAATCCCAAATATCCTCCCAGCTGGTCCCAGAATTCCCTGAAATCCCAAATGTCCTCCCAGCTGGTCCCAGAATTCCTAAAATCCCAAACGACCTCCCAGCTGGTCCCAGAATTCCCTGAAATCCCAAATATCCTCCCAGCTGGACCCAGAATTCCTAAAATCCCAAACGTCCTCCCAGCTGACCCCAGAATTCCCTGAAATCCCAAATATCCTCTCAGCTGATCCCAGAATTCCCTGAAATCCCAAACGTCCTCCCAGCTGGTCCCAGAATTCCCTGAAATCCCAAACGACCTCCCAGCTGGTCCCAGAATTCCCTGAAATCCCAAATGTCCTCCCAGCTGACCCCAGAATTCCCTGAAATCCCAAACGTCCTCCCAGCTGATCCCAGAATTCCCTGAAATCCCAAATGTCCTCCCAGCTGATCCCAGAATTCCCTGAAATCCCAAATGTCCTCCCAGCTGGACCCAGAATTCCCTGAAATCCCAAACGTCCTCCCAGCTGATCCCAGAATTCCCTGAAATCCCAAATGTCCTCCCAGCTGGTCCCAGAATTCCCTGAAATCCCAAATGTCCTCCCAGCTGGTCCCAGAATTCCTAAAATCCCAAATGTCCTCCCAGCTGGTCCCAGAATTCCCTGAAATCCCAAATATCCTCCCAGCTGGTCCCAGAATTCCTAAAATCCCAAACGTCCTCCCAGCTGGTCCCAGAATTCCCTGAAATCCCAAATGTCCTCCCAGCTGATCCCAGAATTCCCTGAAATCCCAAATGTCCTCCCAGCTGGTCCCAGAATTCCTTGAAATCCCAAATGTCCTCCCAGCTGGACCCAGAATTCCTTGAAATCCCAAATGTCCTCCCAGCTGGACCCAGAATTCCTAAAATCCCAAATGTCCTCCCAGCTGATCCCAGAATTCCCTGAAATCCCAAATGTCCTCCCAGCTGACCCCAGAATTCCCTGAAATCCCAAATGTCCTCCCAGCTGATCCCAGAATTCCCTGAAATCCCAAATGTCCTCCCAGCTGGTCCCAGAATTCCTTGAAATCCCAAATGTCCTCCCAGCTGGTCCCAGAATTCCCTGAAATCCCAAATGTCCTCCCAGCTGGTCCCAGAATTCCCTGAAATCCCAAATGTCCTCCCAGCTGACCCCAGAATTCCCTGAAATCCCAAATGTCCTCCCAGCTGACCCCAGAATTCCCTGAAATCCCAAATGTCCTCCCAGCTGGTCCCAGAATTCCCTGAAATCCCAAACGTCCTCCCAGCTGGTCCCAGAATTCCCTGAAATCCCAAACGTCCTCCCAGCTGACCCCAGAATTCCCTGAAATCCCAAACGTCCTCCCAGCTGGTCCCAGAATTCCCTGAAATCCCAAACGTCCTCCCAGCTGACCCCAGAATTCCCTGAAATCCCAAATGTCCTCCCAGCTGATCCCAGAATTCCCTGAAATCCCAAATGTCCTCCCAGCTGGACCCAGAATTCCCTGAAATCCCAAATGTCCTCCCAGCTGGACCCAGAATTCCCTGAAATCCCAAATGTCCTCCCAGCTGATCCCAGAATTCCCTGAAATCCCAAATGTCCTCCCAGCTGGTCCCAGAATTCCCTGAAATCCCAAACGTCCTCCCAGCTGGACCCAGAATTCCCTGAAATCCCAAACGTCCTCCCAGCTGGACCCAGAATTCCCTGAAATCCCAAACGTCCTCCCAGCTGGACCCAGAATTCCTAAAATCCCAAACGTCCTCCCAGCTGGTCCCAGAATTCCCTGAAATCCCAAATATCCTCCCAGCTGGTCCCAGAATTCCCTGAAATCCCAAATATCCTCCCAGCTGGACCCAGAATTCCTTGAAATCCCAAACGTCCTCCCAGCTGACCCCAGAATTCCCTGAAATCCCAAACGACCTCCCAGCTGGTCCCAGAATTCCCTGAAATCCCAAATGTCCTCCCAGCTGACCCCAGAATTCCCTGAAATCCCAAATGTCCTCCCAGCTGGTCCCAGAATTCCCTGAAATCCCAAACGACCTCCCAGCTGGTCCCAGAATTCCCTGAAATCCCAAATGTCCTCCCAGCTGACCCCAGAATTCCCTGAAATCCCAAATGTCCTCCCAGCTGACCCCAGAATTCCCTGAAATCCCAAATGTCCTCCCAGCTGACCCCAGAATTCCCTGAAATCCCAAATGTCCTCCCAGCTGGTCCCAGAATTCCTAAAATCCCAAATGTCCTCCCAGCTGGTCCCAGAATTCCTAAAATCCCAAACGACCTCCCAGCTGGACCCAGAATTCCTAAAATCCCAAATGTCCTCCCAGCTGGTCCCAGAATTCCCTGAAATCCCAAATGTCCTCCCAGCTGGTCCCAGAATTCCCTGAAATCCCAAATGTCCTCCCAGCTGATCCCAGAATTCCCTGAAATCCCAAATGTCCTCCCAGCTGACCCCAGAATTCCCTGAAATCCCAAATGTCCTCCCAGCTGGTCCCAGAATTCCCTGAAATCCCAAATGTCCTCCCAGCTGATCCCAGAATTCCCTGAAATCCCAAATGTCCTCCCAGCTGACCCCAGAATTCCCTGAAATCCCAAATGTCCTCCCAGCTGGTCCCAGAATTCCCTGAAATCCCAAACGACCTCCCAGCTGGTCCCAGAATTCCCTGAAATCCCAAATGTCCTCCCAGCTGACCCCAGAATTCCCTGAAATCCCAAACGTCCTCCCAGCTGGTCCCAGAATTCCTAAAATCCCAAATGTCCTCCCAGCTGGTCCCAGAATTCCCTGAAATCCCAAATGTCCTCCCAGCTGGTCCCAGAATTCCTAAAATCCCAAATGTCCTCCCAGCTGGTCCCAGAATTCCCTGAAATCCCAAATGTCCTCCCAGCTGATCCCAGAATTCCCTGAAATCCCAAATGTCCTCCCAGCTGACCCCAGAATTCCCTGAAATCCCAAATGTCCTCCCAGCTGGTCCCAGAATTCCCTGAAATCCCAAACGACCTCCCAGCTGGTCCCAGAATTCCCTGAAATCCCAAATGTCCTCCCAGCTGACCCCAGAATTCCCTGAAATCCCAAACGTCCTCCCAGCTGGTCCCAGAATTCCTAAAATCCCAAATGTCCTCCCAGCTGGTCCCAGAATTCCCTGAAATCCCAAATATCCTCCCAGCTGGTCCCAGAATTCCCTGAAATCCCAAATGTCCTCCCAGCTGACCCCAGAATTCCCTGAAATCCCAAACGTCCTCCCAGCTGGTCCCAGAATTCCTAAAATCCCAAATGTCCTCCCAGCTGGTCCCAGAATTCCCTGAAATCCCAAATGTCCTCCCAGCTGGTCCCAGAATTCCCTGAAATCCCAAATATCCTCCCAGCTGACCCCAGAATTCCTAAAATCCCAAATGTCCTCCCAGCTGGACCCAGAATTCCCTGAAATCCCAAATGTCCTCCCAGCTGACCCCAGAATTCCCTGAAATCCCAAATGTCCTCCCAGCTGGTCCCAGAATTCCTAAAATCCCAAATGTCCTCCCAGCTGGTCCCAGAATTCCCTGAAATCCCAAATGTCCTCCCAGCTGACCCCAGAATTCCCTGAAATCCCAAATGTCCTCCCAGCTGATCCCAGAATTCCTAAAATCCCAAATGTCCTCCCAGCTGACCCCAGAATTCCCTGAAATCCCAAATGTCCTCCCAGCTGACCCCAGAATTCCCTGAAATCCCAAATGTCCTCCCAGCTGGTCCCAGAATTCCTAAAATCCCAAATGTCCTCCCAGCTGGACCCAGAATTCCTAAAATCCCAAATGTCCTCCCAGCTGGTCCCAGAATTCCCTGAAATCCCAAATGTCCTCCCAGCTGGTCCCAGAATTCCCTGAAATCCCAAATGTCCTCCCAGCTGGTCCCAGAATTCCCTGAAATCCCAAATGTCCTCCCAGCTGATCCCAGAATTCCCTGAAATCCCAAATGTCCTCCCAGCTGGTCCCAGAATTCCCTGAAATCCCAAATATCCTCCCAGCTGGTCCCAGAATTCCCTGAAATCCCAAATATCCTTCCAGCTGACCCCAGAATTCCCTGAAATCCCAAATATCCTCCCGGTTATTGCTGCTGATGTAAATAATAAATAAATAAATCGGGATTTGGAGAAATCCTCCAAGAAAATTCACACCCAGCTGGCAGAAAGAAAAGCTTGGAAAAAAATCCCCCCTTGGGATTTGGGATTTTTTTTTTCCCTGAGCACTCCCTGTCCCCCCCAAATCCATGGGTCCATCCTCATGGAAAAGTCTGGTGGGCCTTTTTTTTAAAATTTTTTTTTTTTTTTTTTTTTTTTTTTTTTATGGAATCATGGATTGGTCTCTATCCCCTAAAATCATCGATCCCAAATTTTAAATTGTGTCCCCCCAGTGCCACATTCCTGCTGGAATCTCCAATCATTCCCTCTCCTGCTCTCCCTGTTCCCTGGGAGCACATCCCGAATCCCAAAAATTCCTTTTCTCCAGGATCTTTGATGGGATTAAGGGAAGAATTCCTGAATGGAGGGAGAAATTCCTCAAACACCAAAAAATGCAAAATATTCCCAAAATGTTCATTTCTGCACATGGATTGTGTGGAGATGGAGAATGTGGATTTCTCCAGAATCCAGCTGAGGTGACACTTCCACAAAACCCTGTGGAATTTATTTTCCTGCTCACCCACCCTCCTGCTCATTCCTTTTCCTTGGAATATCTTGGAAAAGCCTCAGAGTTTCCCGGATTTTTCCCTTTGGAAATTCCCGGTGCAGCAGCTCCAGGATACAGCAGGACCTTGCTGGGAGTGGGTTTTTCACGGATTCGTTTCCCTGGGATCAATTCAGCAGGGAAAGATCCTTGTTGGGATTACGGGAAGAATTCCTGAATGGAGGGAGAGATTCCTCTCTTCCCACAGCGAACACCAAAAAATGCAAAATATTCCCAAAATTTTCATTTCTCCACATGGATTGTATGGAGATGGAGAATGTGGATTTCTCTGGAGACATCCAAGTTCCCAACACCAAAATCTACCTGAGGTGACATTTCCACAAAACCCCGGAGTTTTTTCCTGCTCATCCGTATCAAATCATTTTTTTCCTTGGGATTACCTTGGAAAAGCCACAAACTCAGAGTTTCCCGGATTTTTTCCCTTTGGAAATTCCCGGTGCAGCAGCTCCAGGATACAGCAGGACCTTGCTGGGAGTGGGTTTTTCATGGATTTGTTTCCCTGGGATCAATTCAGCAGGGCTCAGGTGGCTCCTGGTATTCCCGAGGGGACTTTTCCAAGGGCTGGTTTAACAGGGGACCTTTTTTTTTTTTTTTTTTTTTCCTTCTATTTTTCCATAGAAAACCAATCCAGGGTGAAAATCGGGAGAAAGCAGCACCGGGAGCAACTTTAATTGGAAGATTTCCCAAATCCAGGCTTAATTTCCCATCCCAATTAAGCCCAAATTTCTTAAAACTGGGTCTGACATCCCAGACAAGATCCCCTCTAGTGGGAATTTCTGGAATAGGTGGAGATCCCAGAATTTATTCCCGGCTGATTTTTTCCTCCTCCAGGACCAGCATCGCCTGTATCCAAGGAAATGAGTGATCCTGTTATTTTTTTCCCTTGATTTCTGGGAATTCAATGCAATTTTTGGCCTCTGGAATTCCATTCCCACCCCAAATCCAGGACAGTAAATCCAATTTTCCCCCCAAAAATCGTGGCTGTGGCTTTTCCAAGGCAATCTCTCCATCTGCTGGTGGAAAAGTGACTCCCAAAATGCTGGAATTGCCGCGGCTGGAATTTTCCACCTTTTTTTCCCCCTTTCCTGATTTCCAGATCCCACTGGAACAGGGAAAACATGGGATCAGGGCTGGGAATTCCTTCCCTCTGTTTCCACTTCAGGAATTGGGATGAGTTTCATGGGCGGGATGATCCCTGGAAACTTCAGGAATGGATTCCCTGATCCCAGGGACGGATTTCCTGCATTCCACCCCCACCCTGATAATTCCAATTATTCCCAAAGGATAAATTCAGGGGTTTTTTTTTTTAAACAGAAAATCCTTTTTTTTTTTTGAAATCAATAAGACATTCCCACAATTTTTTTTGGATCTGATCCCCAGGATTTGGAATGTTTGCTTGGAAAAAAAGGGATTGAGGTGGATTTTAAAGGATTCCCCAATCCCAATGAATATTTTATTTGGGGTTTTGATTATTTTTAACGGGATAGGGATGGAAGTTGGATGAAAGAGAAGGAATTCCATGGAAAAGAGAAGGGGTGGATTTTCCTCCTGGAAACCTTTGGATCAGGAATAAATCCACTCCTCTTCCCTCTCCAAACGGAGCCTCATCCCAAATTTCCAGCGTGATTCCAACTGCAGGACAAGGAATCCAAGTTCTCCTGCCCCAATCCCAGCTGGATCTCATCCTGGAATTTTTAAGGCATAAATATCCCATCCCAAAATTCCCATGGATCTGGCAGATCCCAGGGAGCAAAGCCTGAATCCAATAGAATCTTTTTTAAATTTTATTTTATTTTATTTTATTTTTTTTATTTTATTCTTTTTTATTTTATTTTATTTTATTTTATTTTATTTTATTTTATTTTATTTTATTTTATTCTATTTTATTTTATTTTATTTTATTTTATTTTATTTTATTGTGATTCCTCATTAAACAGGGCCTTGAAAATTGGGATTGGGATTGCAATTCCAAAGAAATCCAATCTTTGTATCCATATTCCCATTTTTCCATTGATGCCATTCCAAGGATGGAGAATTTAGGGGCAGAATTCCCAACCCTGAAATTCCAGATTTCCCTGGAGCACTGATCATTTTCTTCCCAAACATTCCATGGTTCTGGACATCATTCCCAACTTCTCTCCTTAAGTTTTCCACCTTTTCAGGAGCTCTGGAATTTTGGGATTTTTTTTTTTTTTGGATCTGAGCGACCTCATTCGAACAGAAAATTCCCTTCATTTTTCCAGGCTCATCTCCCACCAGGATGAGTCGGGTGGGAGAGAAGGGAAAGGAAAATCGAGACAAGGAAAACTGGGAAAAATGGGAAATCTCTTGGCAATGATAAATCCGGGTTGGAAAAACACGCAGGAAAAGTTTTCAGAATAAAATCAATTAAATATAAAATAAATCCCATTCCTGGGGATAAAGAATTGCAGGGAATTCTCCCTATGGAGCAGACAATTCCAGGATATCCCTAGTTTTAATTATCCCGAGATTTTCCATGTTATCCCCTAAAAAATCTGGAGTTAAATCCCCTCCAGGTGGAAATTTTAAGGCAGAAATTGTTGGAATATTCCCAAAACAGCTGGAAAAAGCCACTCCCGATAAAACCACTGGGCAGGAATTCCCAGGAGCAGCCACATGGAAACTGAGCAGAATTCCTGGTCTCAGGATTGGCTTTCCTCAGGAAAAAAAAAAAAAAAAAAAAAAAAAAATCGGGATAAATCTCCTGGAAAAAGATGGAATTCCTGCAGCAATCCAGGGAAAGAGGCACCGGAGAAGGAAGGAAAAATTCCCATATGTCCAAAAAAATCTCTTGGAATCCACGGGAGCCAGGCCTTGGAGAATTCCATGCTTTGGGATTTTCTGGGAATTTTCATATTCCCTAAAATTCCTCATGAGGAGGTGCTGAGTGCTGGGAAATCTTTATCCAACTTCTCCAAGAAGAAGAAATTTGGGATGAATCCCATTCTCCTTTAGTTTGGATCCTGAACATTCCCACGTTTATCCAAAGTGCTCATTCCCATTCCAGCTTCTGGTTCTGTTTTATCCCATTCCTGCTGGATATTTTTCCTTATTATCCAACCAAATTCCCAGAAAATTCCAACCAAATTCCAACCAAATTCTCACCAAATTCCAACCAAATTCCCACCAAATTCCCAGAAAATTCCAACCAAATTCCAACCAAATTCTCACCAAATTCCAACCAAATTCCCACCAAATTCCCAGAAAATTCCAATCAAATTCCCACCAAATTCCAACCAAATTCCAACCAAATTCCCACCAAATTTCAACCAAATTCCAATCAAATTCCCACCAAATTCCAACCAAATTCCCACCAAATTCCCAGAAAATTCCAACCAAATTCCCACCAAATTCCAACCAAATTCCAACCAAATTCCCACCAAATTCCAACCAAATTCCAACCAAATTTCAACCAAATTCCAACCAAATTCCCACCAAATTCCAACCAAATTCCCACCAAATTCCAACCAAATTCCAACCAAATTTCAACCAAATTCCCACCAAATTCCCACCAAATTTCAGCCAAATTCCCAGAAAATTCCAACCAAATTTCAACCAAATTCCCACCAAATTCCCACCAAATTTCAGCCAAATTCCCAGAAAATTCCAACCAAATTCCAACCAAATGTCAACCAAATTACCACCAAATTTCAACCAAATTCCCACCAAATTCCCAGTTTTCCTTTGCAGAGCCGAATCCCAGCAGCTCCAACTCCAAATGGGAATAAAATCCCTGCATCCAACAGCATCCCACAGGAATATCAGGAAAAAGCACATCCTGCTCCAAGTGCTCCTCCCACAGCCGTTTGCCAGAACATTCCCAAAAAAAATTCCAGCATTTTCCTTCCAGGAAGTCACTTCTTCATTCCCAAAAAAAAATTCCAGCATTTTCCTTCCAGGAAGTCACTTCTTCATTCCCCAAAAATAAATTCCGGCATTTTCCTTCCAGGAAGTCACTTCTTCATTCCCCCCAAAAAATTCCAGCATTTTCCTTCCAGGAAGTCACTTCTTCATTCCCCCCAAAATAAATTCCAGCATTTTCCTTCCAGGAAGTCACTTCTTCATTCCCAAAAATAAATTCCAGCATTTTCCTTCCAGGAAGTCACTTCTTCTTCGCCGGAGTTTTGGAATTCCCGCCGGTTTTTCCGTTGGTTTTGGATTTTCCAGCCTCGTTTTCTTTTTCTCCCTTTTTCCCTTGTTTCTTGTCGTTTGTGTCCTTTCCCTTTTCCCCTTTTTCCTTTTCCTCTTTCCCTCCTTTTTCCCCTTTCCCTCCTTTTTCCCCTTTTTCTCCATCTTTTTTTTTGCCTCCCTCTTTCCCTTCCTTCTTGGATTCTTCCTTCTGCTCCTTCTCTCCCTCCTTTTTTTTGGAGCCTTTGGATCCATCCTTCTTTCCCTGAGCCTTGTCCACTTTTCCGGATACTGTGGAAATTTCTTCCTCTTTTTTTTCTTCCGTAACCTGAGCTGTTTCCAAGGATAGAAAATAAAAAAAATCAGGAAAGGAATTGATGTGGATTAAACGACCAGGAATTGTCCAAATTCCAGCTCCCTGCTGGAAATCTGGGATAAAGGGAAATTATTCCTACTGGGGATTTTCCCATCTGCCTGATTGCTCCCAATAAGTTTTTTTTGGTTTTTTTGGGGGGGGAGGAATTTGGGATAATCTTTATTTTAAAGGTGGGAAAACCCCAAATTCCCAAAGAAATTGTGGATTCCCCATCCCTGGAAGTGTCCAAGGCCAGGCTGGAGCACCCTGGGATGGTGGAATTTCCCCCTGCCCATGGAATGGGATGATCCTTAAATTCTCTTATTATTCCATTATTAAGAAGGAATTTCACAGCACCAAACTTTTCCTCATTTTCCCATTTTCCAACTTTTCCTCATTTTCCCAACTTTTCCCCCCATTTTCCCCATTTCTCCCCTCATTTTCCCGTTTTTTCCCCCTCATTTTCCCAACTTTCCTCATTTTCCCAACTTTTCCCCCTCATTTCCCCAATTTTCCTCATTTTCCCAGTTTTCCCCCCTCATTTTCCCAACTTTTCCCTCTCATTTTCCCAATTTTTCCCCTTCATTTTCCCAACTGGAAGTGTCCAAGGAAAGCTTGGAGCACCCTGGGATGGTGGGAAATCCTTGGATTTTTCACATTTCCCTAAAATATTCCTTTGGTGCAGCCATGAAAATAAATTTCCACCCTTTTTTTTCTTTGGGAATGGCCGTTTATTTCTCCAGGAAAACGGGAATAGAACAACACTGAGCATTCCTTACAATCCCAGGGGAATTCCTGACATTCCATAAAAAAGAAAGAGTGAGGGAAAAATTTAAAAATCCCAACTCACCCCTGGAAAAAATGTGGTTGGAACCAGAAGAATTCCCAAAAAAAAAAAAAATCAGCTGGAGCAGCCTCGTAGTGGAAAAGATTTTTTGGGATCTGGATGCATTTCCAGAGGGAAAATGTGGGAATTTTATCCCACAAAGTTTTCCAGGAGTACAGACAAAAATTATAGCAAAGAGATGGAGCCCAAAGTTTTCCATAATTCCCACTGGAATTCCTAAACCACATTGGGAAGATTTTTTGGGATCTGGAGGGAAAACCTGGGAATTTGATCCCACAAAGTTTTCCAGTTGTTCACATAAAAATTCCAGCGTGGAGATGGATCCCAAATTTTTCTACAACTCCCATTGGAATTCCTAAATCCCACAGGGAAGATTTTTTGGGATCAGGATGCATCTCCAGAAGGAAAATGTGGGAATTTGGTCAAACAAAATTTTCCTGGAGTACAGACAAAAATTGGATCCCAGAGGTTTCCACAATTCCCATTGGAATTCCTAAACCATTTTTGGGATCTGGATGCATTTCCAGAGGAAAAAAAAAAAATAGGAATTTGGTCCCACTGAGTTTTTGCCAGCTCCAGGTTCCCTCAGCTGAGCGAATCCTTTGGAATTCCCAAGGCTGGAGATTCCCAGGAATTTTTCAGGCCAAATTTAACTTTTCCACTCCAGCATTTCCCCTCCCATGAAAACATGGAATCTTTATTTTCCCTATGGATAAAGGCTGGAAAATCCGTGCTGACACATTCCTATCCATAAATATGGAGAACATGTTTGGGAAAGAGATGATTCCCATCCCAATATTGATTCCTTTTGGGAAATTCGGGAAGATTTTTGGGATTTGCCAAATCCCAGAGGAGAGAACAGCTTTTCCTGAGCCTCCAGCAAATATCTGGAATTTTGCACATTAATTTCCACCATTTAACTGGAAAAAAAAAGTTTGGTTATTCCTCATGGAATATCCAAATAAATGCCTCCAGATCAATGGATTTCTTATGGATAAAATGTAGGGATTTATTCCTGAATTCCCACTGTAGGAATTCCCAATGGAATTATTCCAATGGATCCAATATCCTGCCTTTGGATGGAGCCCATGGATATCTGTGGGATATAAAAGTTTTTTCCAGGAGATCCAAATTTATTGTGGGATGAAACCAAATTCCCTTTCTGTCTTTTTTTTTGGATATTCTTAGGAATGGATTTGGAATTCTGTTATCCACAGCCACAATCCTTCAAATTCCCTGGATTACTGATCCCTAGGAGTCAGAATTTGTTTTTTTTGGGAAGCAAATCAAAGAATCCTTGGCTTTCTGCCAAAATCTCAGCGTTTTCCAGGTGGGATTGCTCTGAGAGATGGGATTGGATCCTCAGGACCTTTGGATGACCTTGGAATTTCAAGTCCTTGGATATTAAGGATGGAAGGACAAGGATTCAGTGGAAGGACAAGGATTTATTCATGGAATTGGGTTCAGCTCCAGAGGGAGGGCTGGGAATTCCCAATTTCAGGTCAGACACCCCTGAAATCCCGGGATTTGTGCAAATTCCCGTTGTCCAGCTCGTAATTCTGCATTTTGCTGGTGTAGGACTGAATTTCTCCAAGGAATTCCTAAATTCCTACGATGGTGGGATCTGCCTCTTTCCCCACGGATTACGGAATCGCCGTTTTTATGGAATTACGGAAAGGCCATTTTTATGGAATTATGGAGAGGCCGTTTTTATGGAATTATGGAAAGGCCATTTTTATGGAATTACAGCTCCCAGAGAGACACAGGAAAGAGGGGAAAAATAAAAAGCCATCAAAAGGTGTTGAGGAAACAGGAAAAAAAAAAAAAATCCAGGAACGGAGAAGCAGAAATTCCAAAGGTCGATGGATATCCCCTTGGAAAAGAGAAGCCACAGGAAGTCAGGAATGAAAATTCCCTAAATTCCTTGGAGAATCATCTCATCCTCTTCCTTCAGCACAGGCAGGGAGTGGAGAGGTCTGGACTGGCCAGAGAGAGTGAGGAGATTTTCGGGAGAGCCTATGGAATCAGGAAAGGAGAGTGAGAGCAGCGGAGAAGAAACATTCCAGCAGGAAAAAAAAAAACAAAAAAAAAACCCAAAAAAACCCACGGGAATGTGGAATTCCAACCATTTTGTTCCTGGTATTCCCCAACCCAAGGGCAGGCCCTGAAATTAATTCCAGCCGGGAATTTTAAGCATGGAATTCTCTTTTGGACTCCCTGACAGAAAGCAAATTGATGGGAAAATGGGATCTGGCCTCCAGTTTTCCCAGGAATAGTTTGAATTGAATGTTTGGGACAAGAATTCCAAATGGGAAGAGCGATTTAGGACTGGGAAGTGTTGGATTTTCCATCCCTGGAAGGGTTAAAAAAAAAATCATGAGATGTGGAATTCCTGGCTTTTTTTTTTTTTTTTTTTTTTTTTTTGGTGGGATTTGGTGAAAAACAGGATTTGGTGAATTTGAAGAGCTTTTCCAACTTGAATTTGGGAATGAAGGAATGATTCTGATCCCAACCAATGGAAAAATTCCCCCTTATCCAAAGGATTTTATCCCAATATCCTGAGTTTTCACTGGAAGGGTCGATATTGGTGGTGGCACCATGGGAGGAACTTTGAGCTGCCAGAATCCCCCCAAAAAGTGGGAATTTCTTCTGGAATGTTGGTGAGCTCATGGAGGGACTTTGTGCCCCAGAATCATCCAAAAAGTGGGAATCACCTCTGGGAATGTCAGTGAGCTCATCCAGGGACTTTGTGCTCCCAGAATTCCCCAAAAAAGTGGGAATTAGCTCCGGGAATGTTGGTGAGGTGGTTGAGGGACTTTGCACACCCCCAGTCCCAATAAAAAATGGGAATTAACTCCAGGAATGTCAGTGAGCTCATTGAGGGACTTTCCTCTGCCAGAATCCCCCCAAAAAAGTGGGAATCACCCCTGGGAATGTCAATGAGCTCATTGAGGGATTTTGAGCTGCCCAAATCTGCCAAAAAGGTGGGAATCACCTCTGGGAATGTCAGTGAGCTCACGGAGGGACTTTGCACCTCCAGAATCCCCCCAAAAGGTGGGAATCACCTCCGGGAATGTCAGTGAGCTCACGGAGGGACTTTGCACTCCCAGAGTAATAAAAAAAAGTGGGAATCACCTCTGGGAATGTTGTTGAGGACACTGAGGGACTCTATGCTCCTATAATCCCAAAAAAGAAGTGGGAATTACCTCTGGGAATGTCAGTGAGCTCATGGAGGGACTTTGCACCTCCAGAATAAAAAAAAAAAGTGGGAATCACCTCTGGGAATGTCGGTAAACTCACTGAGGGACTCTGTGCTCCCACAGTCCCAAAAAAAGTGGGAATCACCTCTGGGAATGTTGTTGAGGTCACTGAGGGACTTTGTGCTGCCAGAATCCCAAAAAGAAAGTGGGAATTACCTCTGGGAATGTCAGTGAGCTCATGGAGGGACTTTGCACCTCCAGAATCCCCCCAAAAGGTGGGAATCACCTCCGGGAATGTCAGTGAGCTCACGGAGGGACTTTGAGCTGCCCCAATCAGCCAAAAAAGTGGGAATTACCTCTGGGAATGTTGTTGAGGTCACTGAGGGACTTTGCACTGCCCCAATCCCCAAAAAAGAGTGGGAATCACCTCTGGGAATGTCAGTGACCTCATCAAGGGACTTTGCACCTCCAGAATCCCCCCAAAAGGTGGGAATCACCTCCGGGAATGTCAGTGAGCTCATGGAGGGACTTTGCACTCCCAGAGTAATAAAAAAAAGTGGGAATCACCTCTGGGAATGTTGTTGAGGACACTGAGGGACTCTATGCTCCTATAATCCCAAAAAAGAAGTGGGAATCACCTCTGGGAATGTCAGTGAGCTCACGGAGGGACTTTGAGCTGCCCCAATCAGCCAAAAAAAGTGGGAATTAACTCTGGGAATGTCCCGTGAGCTCACGGAGGGACTTTGAGCTGCCCCAATCCCCCGGAGAAGCGGGAATCACCTCCGGGAATGTCGGTGAGCTCCTCCAGGGGCGGCACGCCGTCCAGCTTGTCCGCGTAGTTTTTGGCCGCCTGGCGCTGGGCGTAGCGAGCCTCGATCTCCTTGCGGGTGCGCGGGATGCGGCACTTGAAGATACAGCAGAGCGTGATAACTGGGAATGGGAACCGGGAATTACTGGGGTTACTGGGAATGGGAACCGGGAATTACTGGGGTTACTGGGAATGGGAACCGGGAATTGATTACTGGGAATGGGAACCGGGAATTGATTACTGGGAATGGGAACCGGGAATTACTGGGGTTACTGGGAATGGGAACCGGGAATTACTGGGGTTACTGGGAATGGGAAATGGGAATTACTGGGGTTACTGGGAACGGAAACCGGGAATTACTGGGATTACTGGGAATGGGAACCGGGAATTGATTACTGGGAATGGGAAACCGGGAATTGATTACTGGGAATGGGAACCGGGAATTGAATTGATTACTGGGAATGGGAACCGGGAATTACTGGGGTTACTGGGAATGGGAACCGGGAATTACTGGGGTTACTGGGAATGGGAACCGGGAATTGATTACTGGGAATGGGAACCGGGAATTACTGGGGTTACTGGGAATGGGAACCGGGAATTACTGGGGTTACTGGGAATGGGAACTGGGAATTGATTACTGGGAATGGGAACCGGGAATTACTGGGGTTACTGGGAATGGGAAACTGGGAATTACTGGGAATGGGAACCGGGAATTACTGGGGTTACTGGGAATGGAAACCGGGAATTAATTACTGGGAATGGAAACCGGGAATTACTGGGAATGGAAACCGGGAATTACTGGGGTTACTGGGAATGGAAACCGGGAATTACTGGGGATTACTGGGAATGGGAAACTGGGAATTCCGGGGGTTACTGGGAATGGGAAACTGGGAATTCCGGGGGATTACTGGGAATGGGAAACACGGAATTCTGGGGGATTACTGAGAATGGGAAGTGTGGAATTCTTGGTGAGTTCCTGGGAATGGGAAATTTGGAATTCTGGGCGAGTTCCTGGGAATGGGAGAGGGCAGCAAGGATTCCCTGGGAATTCCCAGAGCAGCTGTGGCTGCTGGTGCATCCCTGGAAGTGTCCAAGGCCAGGCTGGAGGGGGTGAGGATCCAATCCCAGAGCGGAAATTCAGGAAAAAGCGATGGATGGATCTGCCAGGGAATTGTTTCCAGAGGGATCCCGAGGAATTTGGGTCCAGGTGCTTCAGGAGAGATGGAAAACCCCCCCGGATTACAGGGATGAACCCACATTTTTCCTGGTTTTGCGTTCCCAAAAATCCCATTCTTTGGGGATTTCGGTTGTTTTCCAGTAAATAAGGATGGAGAAGAAAATTTGGGATTTGGATTTTCCACATTTTTTTTTTTTTTCTTATGAGATGGTGCCACCTGGTGGAATGTGCTGGGAGCAGGGGCTGGAAGCCACACTGGGATAAGATTTATGGATTTGATTGGATTTATTTTTTTTTATGTCAAAATTTTATACTTTTCTGTTTAATTTTATTTTTTTTCCCATTATGGAATGAATTGATGAAATTCCAATTGGGAATGGCCATAGCCAGATCCATCCCAGTGACTGGGGTCAAAAAGCCCCAGGGATTTAAAATCCCTCCTAAAACCAAAGGGAAAATCTTGGAATTCCAAACATTCCAGTGGTAGAACCCCAAAAATTCCTTCTGGAAGATTTCCTTTCTCATGGGAATGAAATGGCCTTGAAGGTCCATCCCAACCCAAGGCATTCCAAGGGGTGTCCAGAGGGAAATTTGGGAATTTCTGGGGTTCTACCACTGGAATATTTGGAATTCCAAGATTTTCCACTTGGTTTTAGCAGGGATTTTAAATCCCTTTTTTTTTGGCCCAGGTCACTGGCTACTCCCAACTGGAATTTCCATCCGGATCCATCCCAGTGACTGGGCCCAAAAAAATCCTGGGGATCTGAAATCCCTGCTAAAACCACAGGGAAAATCTTGGAATTCCAAACATTCCAGTGGTAAAATCTTCCTTCTGGAAGATTCCTCTTCCCATGAAAAATGGGAAAGAAATGGTCTTGGACATCCATTCCCAAACCAACCCTTTCAAAGGGGTGTCCCGTGGGAAATTTGGGAATTTTTGGGGTTCTACCACTGGAATATTTGGAATTCTCAACCCCAAGCATTCCATGATTCCCAATCCCAAAGCATTCCATGAATCCTAACCCCAAGCATTCCATGAATCCTAACCCAAAGCATTCCACGATTCCCAGTCCCAGGCATTCCACGATTCCCAACCCAAGGCATTCCACAAATCCCAACTCCAACTATTCCATGAATCCTGACCCCCAAGGCATTCCATGATTCCCAACCTGAAAGCATTCCACAAATCCCAATCCCAAAGCATTCCATGATTCCCAACCCCAAACATTCCAAGATTCCCAACCCCAAGCATTCCATGAATCCTGACCCCAAGGCATTCCACAAATCCCAATCCCAAAGCATTCCATGATTCCCAACCCCAAACATTCCATGAATCCAAACTCCAAGGCATTCCATGATTCCCAACCCCAAAGCATTCCATGATTCCCAACCCCAAAGCATTCCATGATTCCCAATCCCAAGGCATTCCATGATTCCCAATCCCAAGGCATTCCATGATTCCCAACCCCAAGCATTCCATGATTCCCAATCCCAAACATTCCATGATTCCCAACCCCAAGCATTCCATGATTCCCAATCCCAAGGCATTCCATGATTCCCAATCCGAAGGCATTCCATGAATCCTAACCCAAATCATTCCAAGATTCCCAACCCCAAGCATTCCATGATTCCCAGTCCCAAACATTCCATGATTCCCAACCCCAAGCATTCCATGATTCCCAATCCCAAGGCATTCCACGATTCCCAACCCCAAACATTCCACGATTCCCAACCCCAAACATTCCACAATTCCCAACCCCAAAGCATTCCACAATTCCCAACCCCAAACATTCCATGATTCCCAACCCCAAAGCATTCCACAATTCCCAACCCCAAACATTCCACAATTGCCAACCCCAAAGCATTCCACAATTCCCAACCCCAAAGCATTCCACAATTCCCTATCCCAAGGCATTCCATGATTCCCAGGCCCACGGCTCCAGGCCGGATTTTGGTGGGAACGCAGAGCTGGAGCCGATTCCCATCCCTGGGATGTCTCCCCTGGGATGATCCCAAGACGAATCCCTGGTGATTCCCACCGGGGGGGGCAATCCCTCCTTCCGCATTCCCGGGATTTTTTTTTTTTTTTTTAATTTTTGGTGCCTTCCCGGGGAAATTTTCCGGGAGCGAATCCCGCTGGGAAGGGGGCAGGATGGAATTCCGGGACTCACTGATGGAGAGGACGAAGAGGGCGAAGATCCCGACCACCTGCCACAGGCGCAGCCCCCAGATCACCACGGTCTCCGACGTCACCGCGTCCGGCCTCTTCCTGGGGGGCGCCGTCGTGGCCTGGGAGAGGGAAAAAAATTAAAAAATAAAAAAAAAAAAAGAGGGAAAACCACCAGGAAAAGATGGGTTAGGGTGGCAGAATTCCCCCAAAAATACTCCGGGATGGGATGGGATGAGAGCAAGGGAAATGGTGGAGCGGTTGGTTGGGGGAGTCCTTGATAATTTGGGAATGTTGGGGGGATTGTTGAGGAATGGGAGCGGGAGTGAGCCAGGAAAGTCTTTTGCCGGCCTTTTCTTGGCTCGCTCTGGAATTCCTTCCTGCAATTTTCCAAAGGATTTTAAGGAAGGGAGAATTCTTTTTTCCAATTTTCCAAAGGATTTTCAGGATGGGAGAATTCCTTCCTCCAATTTTCCAAATGATTTTTGAGGAATGGGAGAATTCCTTCCTCCAATTTTCCAAAAGATTTTAAGGCTGAGAGAATTCCTTCCTCCAATTTTCCAAAGGATTTTTGAGGAATGGGAGAATTCCTTCCTCCAATTTTCCAAAGGATTTTAAGGATGGGAGAATTCCTTCCTCCACTTCTCCAAAGGATTTTAAGGATGGGAGAATTCCTTCCTCCAATTTTCCAAAGGATTTTTGAGGAATGGGAGAATTCCTTCCTCCAATTTTCCAAAGGATTTTAAGGACAGGAGAATTCTTTTTTCCAATTTTCCAAAAGATTTTCAGGATGGGAGAATTCCTTCCTCGAATGTTCCAAAAGATTTTAAGGATCAGGGAATTTCCTTCTCTGCTTATCCAATGGATTTTAAGGATTGGAATCGCAGTCAATGAGAGCCTGAATGAAAAATTCCTGGAAAAATTCCTGGAAAAATTCCTCTCTTCGTTTTCCCAACGAATTTTAATGGAAACACATCCTCAGGAAAACTGCTGATCCAGGAGGAAGCAGAGTGGAATTCTGGGATAAAAAAAGTTGTGGGATTTGTTTGATGGAAAGATAAACTCAGCCTAAACCTAAAGGTTGGAAATCCTATGAAATATTCCATGGGATTTTTAGGGAAGATCCTTGGAGCTACAGCTGGAAAACAGCTGGAATAAAACCGGGACCTATAATTGGATTTTTTTTTTTTTTTTTTTTTGGGAAGTGGAATTCCTCAAGGTGATTCCTCAAGGAGATTTATCCAGGATTATTCCCAATTTATCCTCCTGGGATTGGCTCAGATTCAGGATCCGAGTCCCAGGTCAATCCCTGTTGTTTGCTGATTTCTGGGATCAGGAGCAGGAAAGAGGATTTTTGGGATCAAGCAGGGATTTAGGGATTTCAAATCCATCCCGGGATTTTTCTGATTCTCTTCCCAAATTTTGGGATAACTGGGAATTTTTTCCAAAGGCCTGGGAGCAAGCTGAGCTTTTCCTTAATCAAATCCAAGATTTAAAGGGATTTTTGCCTCTATCCCAAATATTCCCATGTTTTTTTCCCTTTATTTTTCCTTATCCTTGGGTGTTTTTTTTTTTTGGAATTTTTCCAGCTGCTGGAATTATTTTCCTCTCCTTCTTTTTTTTTTCCTCCTCTGTTTGCTCCAGCCTGGCTGAGCTGGAATCGAATTATTCAGGATAACTCCATTATCCAATTATTTCCAGGAATAAACTCCTCCCAGAGCTTTTGCTTTTCCAGGAAAAAAAAAAAAAAAAAAAAACACAAACAAAGTGGGATAAACAAAGCAGATCCTGAAATTTTCCCTGGTTTTATCCCAATTTTTGGGGCTTGGATGTTTTGTGTTTTCTGGGAATAAAACAAATGGGAAATGTTCTGGCTGGCTGGATCGTCCCTGGGATTCAGGGAAGGATAATTTGGGAATTCTGCACTGTCAGGGAAAGTTCTGCTTCATTTCTGCCCTTGGGAATGGTCGGACAGTTTGGAAAACCTGGAATTCTTCCTGGGCTTGGAAAGGATTCCTGGATCCTTCGCTGGGGATTTATGGAATGCTCAGGTAGGGTGGGATGGGGGAAAATCAGGGATTCGGTTGGGAATGAGAGACTGGAAATCCTGGGAAAAAAAATATGGAAAGGGAAATTGTGGGAAAAAAATCAGGACAAATGGAAGGATGGGAGGCTGAAAATCCTGGGAAAAAAAAATGGGAAGGGAGGGACGAGAGGATGGGAATCCTGGAAAATCTGGAAAAAGGAAAGGGATGAGAGGATGGAAATCCTGGAAAATCTGGAAAAAGGAAAGGGATGAGAGGATGGAAATCCTGGAAAAAATGGGAAGGGAGGGATGAGAAGCTGGAAATCCTGGAAAATCTGGAAAAAGGAAAGGGATGAGAGGATGGAAATCCTGGAAAAATCTGGAAAAGGGAAAGGGATGAGAGGATGGAAATCCTGGAAAAAATGGGAAGGGAGGGATGAGAGGATGGAAATCCTGGAAAAAGATCAGGAAAAAGGCAGAGATAAGAGACTGGAAATCCTGGAAAAAAAATATGGAAAGGGAAATCCTAAGGAAAAAAAATCAGGATAAGGGCAGGGGTGAGAGGTTTGAAATCCCAGGAAAAAAATCTGGGAAAGGGCAGGAATGAGAGACCAGAAATCCTGGAGGAAAAATATGGAAAGAGAAACCTTGGAAAAAATCAGGAAAAGGGATGAGAAGCTGGAAATCCTGGAAAAAATATGGAAAGGGAAATCCTGGAAAAAAAATCAGAAAAAAAAAGGCAGGGATGAGAGGTTTGAAATCCTGGGGGGAAAAAAAAATAAGGAAAGGGGAAAGGGATGAGAGGCTGGAAATCCTGGGAAAAAATACGAAAAGGGAAATCCTGGGGAAAAATGGGAAGGGGAAATCCTGGGAAAAAAAATCTGGGAAAGGTCAGGAATGAGAGGCTGGAAATCCTGGAGGAAAAATAAGGAAAGAGAAACTTGGGAAAAAAGTCAGGAAAAGGGATGAGAAGCCAGAAATCCTGGAAAAAATATGGAAAGGGAAATCCTGGGAAAAAAAAATCAGAAAAAAAAAGGCAGGGATGAGAGATTTGAAATCCTGGGGGAAAAAAAAAATAAGGAAAAGGGAAAGGGATGAGAGGCTGGAAATCCTGGGGAAAAAAATGGGAAGGGAGGGATGAGAAGCTGGAAATCCAGGAGGAAAAATATGGAAAGAGAAACCTTGGAAAAAAATCAGGAAAGGGGATGAGAAGCTGGAAATCCTGGAAAAGGTCAGGGATGAGAAGTTTGAAATCCTGGGGGGAAAAAATAAGGAAAAGGGAAAGGGATGAGAGGCTGGAAATCCTGGGAAAAAAAATATGAAAAGGGAAATCCTGGGGAAAAAAATCTGGGAAAGGTCAGGAATGAGAGGCTGGAAATCCTGGAGGAAAAATATGGAAAGAGAAACCTTGGAAAAAAATCAGGAAAAGGGATGAGAAGCCAGAAATCCTGGGAAAAAAAAATCAGAAAAAAAAAGGCAGGGATGAGAGATTTGAAATCCTGGAAAAAAAAAAAATAAGGGAAAGGGATGAGAGGCTGGAAATCCTGGGAAAAAATACGAAAAGGGAAATCCTGGGGAAAAATGGGAAGGGGAAATCCTGGGAAAAAAAATCTGGGAAAGGTCAGGAATGAGAGGCTGGAAATCCTGGAGGAAAAATATGGAAAGAGAAACCTTGGAAAAAAATCAGGAAAAGGGATGAGAAGCTGGAAATCCTGGAAAAAATATGGAAAGGGAAATCCTGGAAAAAAAATCAGAAAAAAAAAGGCAGGGATGAGAGATTTGAAATCCTGGAAAAAAAAAATAAGGAAAAGGGAAAGGGATGAGAGGCTGGAAATCCTGGGAAATTCCTGGAATTTTCAAATCCCAGAAATCGAAGCAAAATCCTGCTCCAAAAATTCCAAACTGGAGCAGCGACTCCAGCAGGGAAAAGGATCCAGAGGGGGAAAAGTGAAAGTTTTGGGGAGCTGGGATTTTATTTTTTTTTTTTTTTTTCCAGGCAGGAATTTTCTCTGGAATTGCTGACAGGGATCAGGAGCTGCTTTTTTCCTTCCTGGATTATTCCCGTTTTTTTTCCATAGGAGTGGGAATGCAGAGTCATCCTCAGGGAAAAGGAGAAATTTCCTGGGAATTCTCTGGGAATTCCAAGTTTGTTGTTTTTTTTTTTTCCAGGATTCCAGGGAATGAGGGAAGGCAGGAGAAGGAAAACACATCCCAAATATTTCCCTTGGGAACATCCATCAAGAGGAATAGGATTTTTCAGGATCATTCCCACTTTTTTTTTTTTTTTTTTAATTTTTTCCCCTGCTCCTCAAATTATTGGAAAACTGAAAAAAAAAAACCTGATTCCAACTCGAAATTCCCAATCCCAACCCTTTAACAAGCATCAAAAATTCCCAAAAAAAACCCCCAAACCCCAAAACCTGGAACTCTTTGGATCCACCTTAAATTCCCGGCCGGTTGTCGTGCGGGGAAATCGCTCGTTCCCGCCTCATTCCCACTTTTCCAGCGGGAATTTTTTTGGGGGAATTTTTCCAATGGGATTTTCCTTACCTCGATCAGCTGCGCCAGGGAAAGTCTGGAGCGAGTCAGGACGAGGCAGGAAAATCCCAAAGAATTCCAGGGTGGATCCCACGCCATCTTTTCTCTTCTCTTCCCGATATTTTTTTTTTTTTTTTTTTTTCCCTGCCGAGTTTTGGGATTTGTTAATTATATTTTATTTTTTTTTTTTTTGGGATCTCGGGGAAAAGTCCCGGCCTGGCTTTTCCAGCGGCGCTTTCCAAGCGGGAGCGGCGGCGGGGAGTCGTTAATTAATTAATTAAATTAATGAGGCGGTGTCGATGACGGAGCCCCGGGAGGGGGGATCGGGAGCAGCGGGAGCGCTTCCTGCTTTTCCAGAGGGGAAGAATTCCCGCTTTTCCAAGAAAAAAATTCCTGTTTTTCCAAGAAATAATTCCTGTTTTTCCAAGGAGCAATTCCTGCTTTTCCAGAGGGGAAAAATTCCAACTTTTCCAAGGACGAATTCCTGCTTTTCCAATGGGGAAGAATTCCTACTTTTCCAAGAAATAATTCCTGTTTTTCCAAGGAGCAATTCCTGCTTTTCCAGAGGGGAAAAATTCCAACTTTTCCAAGGACGAATTCCTGCTTTTCCAATGGGGAAGAATTCCTACTTTTCCAAGAAATAATTCCTGTTTTTCCAAGGAGCAATTCCTGCTTTTCCAGAGGGGAAGAATTCCCGCTTTTCCAAGAAATAATTCCCGCTTTTCCAAGAAATAATTCCTGCTTTTCCAAGAAATAATCCCTGCTTCTCCCAGAAGAAATTCCTGCTTTTCTGAGGAGCAATTCCTGCTTTTCCAAAGGGAAAAAATTCATGCTTTTCCAAGGAGGATTTCCTGCTTTTCCAGAGGGGAAAGAATTCCAACTTTTCCAAGAAAAAATTCCCGCTTTTCCAAGGAGGATTTCCTGCTTTTCCAGAGGGGAAAGAATTCCAACTTTTCCAAGAAAAAAATTCCCGCTTTTCCGAGAAATAATTCCTGTTTTTCCAAGGAGCACTTCCTGCTTTTCCAGAGGGGAAGAATTCCCGCTTTTCCAAGAAATAATTCCCGCTTTTCCAAGAAATAATTCCCGCTTTTCCAAGGAGCAATTCCTGCTTTTCCAGAGGGGAAAAATTCCAACTTTTCCAAGGACGAATTCCTGCTTTTCCAATGGGGAAGAATTCCTACTTTTCCAAGAAATAATTCCTGTTTTTCCAAGGAGCAATTCCTGCTTTTCCAGAGGGGAAGAATTCCCGCTTTTCCAAGAAATAATTCCCGCTTTTCCAAGGAGCAATTCCTGCTTTTCCAGAGGGGAAAAATTCCAACTTTTCCAAGGACGAATTCCTGCTTTTCCAATGGGGAAGAATTCCTACTTTTCCAAGAAATAATTCCTGCTTTTCCAAGGAGCAATTCCTGCTTTTCCAGAGGGGAAGAATTCCCGCTTTTCCAAGAAATAATTCCCGCTTTTCCAAGAAATAATTCCCGCTTTTCCAAGAAATAATCCCTGCTTCTCCCAGAAGAAATTCCTGCTTTTCTGAGGAGGAATTCCTGCTTTTCCAAAGGGAAAAAATTCCTGCTTTTCCAAGGAGGATTTCCTGCTTTTCCAGAGGGGAAAGAATTCCAACTTTTCCAAGAAAAAATTCCCGCTTTTCCAAGAAATAATTCCTGTTTTTCCAAGGAGCAATTCCTGCTTTTCCAGAGGGGAAGAATTCCCGCTTTTCCAAGAAATAATTCCTGCTTCTCCCAGAAGAAATTCCTGCTTTTCCAGAGGGGAAAAATTCCAACTTTTCCAAGGACGAATTCCTGCTTTTCCAATGGGGAAGAATTCCTACTTTTCCAAGAAATAATTCCTGCTTTTCCAAGGAGCAATTCCTGCTTTTCCAGAGGGGAAGAATTCCCGCTTTTCCAAGAAAAAATTCCCGCTTTTCCAAGAAAAAATTCCCGCTTTTCCAAGAAATAATTCCCGCTTTTCCAAGAAATAATTCCCGCTTTTCCAAGGAGCAATTCCTGCTTTTCCAGAGGGGAAAAATTCCAACTTTTCCAAGGACGAATTCCTGCTTTTCCAAGAAATAATTCCAGTTTTCCAAGGAGGATTTCCTGCTTTTCCAGAGGGGAAAGAATTCCAACTTTTCCAAGGACGAATTCCTGCTTTTTTTTGAGGAGGAATTCCTGCTTTTCCAAAAGGAAAAAAAAATTCCTGCTTTTCTAAGAAATAATTCCTGCTTTTTCCAGGAGGGAAAGCAATTCCAACTTTTCCAAGGAGGATTTCCTGCTTTTCCAAAGAGGAAGAATTCTTGTTTTTCCAAGAAATAATTCCCACTTTTCTAAGAAATAATTCCAGTTTTCCAAGGAGGATTTCGTGCTTTTTCCAAGGAGCAATTCCAGCTTTTCCAAGGAGGAATTCCTGGTTTTCCAGAGGGGAAAGAATTCCAACTTTTCCAAAGACAAATTCCTGCTTTTCCCAGAAATAATTCCTGCTTTTCCAGAGGGGAAAAATTCCAACTTTTCCAAGAAGGAATTCCTGCTTTTCCAAGGTGCAATTCCTGATTTTCCAAGCCTGGCTTTGCCTTTCCAGGTTTTTTCCCAGCTGTTGTCCCAAATTTTTGGTTTAGGGAGGGAATTTTTTTTTCCTTAAAAAAAAGAAGAAAAAAAAAATAATTCAAGCCAGGCTGGAAGGGGATATTTGGAATTCCAGGATTTTGATCCCATGTGGATTTTAGGGATGTGTTGCTCCACCTGGATTTTCATGGAATTGTGGAATTCCCGAATTCTTTGGCTTCAGAGCTCATCCCGTTCAATTCCAGGAATATTCCCTGGAATATCCCATTGGATATTCCAGGAATTCACAGCTTTTCTGGGAATTCCATCCCCAAATCCCACCAAACCTCCCCTCCTTCCCTGATTCCCGAATTTCTGGGATTTTGGGATACTGGCCTGGGAGAATCCTGGGATCCGGGATTATTCCAACATTTTTTTTTGGGAATCCCAACAGAATTCCAGGATAAAACCATTCCCAAGGGGAAGGAATATTCCAGGAATTTGGAATTTGGAGGAATTCCAAAGGGCTGGGAGCAGATTTTCCGGGAGAAAATCTTTGGGAATTCGGGATATGGGAAGAGCCACGCGGTGGCAGCAGCGGGACAAGGAATTCCCGCTTCCCAAATTTCCTCTGGAATTCCAAAATTTTTAGGAATCATTCCCCCCGAGCTGCTTTTCCAGCGGAATTTTTTTGGGGGGGAATGAAGCTCCTGGATCCAAGATTTTCTTTGTTCCCTCCCCCTTTATTTTCCTTTTCCCGGATTTCTCCCAAATTTGCTGGTTTCCAAAAAAAAAAAAAAAAAAATCGGGAAAAAATTCTGGGAGATCTCCAAGAATTCCCAGGATTTTTGGTTTGGGATAAAAACCATTCCCTGTGGAAGCGAGAGGGGATAAAATCCAGGATAAATCCTGAATTCCAGAGGATTCTGGGAATGCTGGGCCAATCCATGGGAAACTCAGATTCCCAAATCCACAACAAAATGATGGAAATCTTTCCTTTGGGAAAATTCTGTGGGAATTCTGGGATGAGGGTCAGAGAATTTTTTGGGAATGCATTCCAGGTGCTGAGAGTATGAATTCCTGGAATTCCGGGATGGGAATTCTGGGATGGGAATTCAGGGATGGGAATTCCAGCTCCTTCCTTTTATTCCCAGAGGTTTGGGAATGGAATTCTTTCCTTTTGGAAATTTCTGTGGGAATTCTGGGATGGGAATTCCAGGTGATTCCCATCCATGAGTTGGGAATTCCAGGTGCGTTTTTTTATTCCCAGAGGTTTGGGAATGGAATTTTTTCCTTTTGGAAATTTCTGTGGGAATTCTGGGATCTGGTTCTGAGGATTTTCTGGGAATGCATTCCAGGTGCTGGGAGTATAAATTCCTGGAATTCTGGGATGGGAATTTCCATCCACGAGCTGGGAATTCCAGCTCCTTCCTTTTATTCCCAGAGGTTTGGGAATGGAATTTTTTCCTTTTGGAAATTTCTGTGGGAATTCTGGGATGAGGTTCAGAGAATTTTTTGGGAATGCATTCCAGGTGCTGAGAGTATAAACTCTGGGAATTCTGGGATGGGAATTCCAGGTGATTCCCATCCATGATCTGGGAATTCCAGCTGCATTTTTTTTATTCCCAGAAGTTTGGGAATGGAATTTTTTCCTTTGGGAAAATTTTGTGGGAATTCTGGGATCTGGTTCAGAGAATTTTTTGGGAATGCATTCCAGGTGCTTGGAGGATAAATTCCTGGAATTCTGGGATGGGAATTTCCATCCATGAGCTGGGAATTCCAGCTCCTTCCTTTTGTTCCCAGAGTTTTGGGAATGGAATTCTTCTCTTTTAGAAATTTCTGTGGGAATTCTGGGATGAGGTTCAGAGAATTTTTTTGGGAATGCATTCCAG
Organism: Acridotheres tristis; assembly: GCA_037013685.1. Lineage (NCBI taxonomy): Eukaryota > Metazoa > Chordata > Aves > Passeriformes > Sturnidae > Acridotheres > Acridotheres tristis. The sequence continues at coordinate 1,446,012 of CM072895.1, forward strand.
GTGCTGAGAGTATAAATTCCTGGAATTCTGGGATGGGAATTCCAGGTGATTCCCATCCATGATCTGGGAATTCCAGGTGCATTTTTTTATTCCCAGAGGTTTGGGAATGGAATTTTTTCCTTTTGGAAATTTCTGTGGGAATTCTGGGATCTGGTTCAGAGAATTTTTTGGGAATGCATTCCAGGTGCTGGGAGTATAAATTCCTGGAATTCTGGGATGGGAATTTCCATCCATGAGCTGGGAATTCCAGCTCCTTCCTTTTATTCCCAGAGTTTTGGGAATGGGAACTCCGGAATCTGGCTCAGGATTTTTTGGGAATGCATTCCAGGTGCTGGGAGTATAAACTCTGGGAATTCCGGGATGGGAATTCCAGGTGATTCCCATCCATGATCTGGGAATTTCAGCTCCATCTTTTTATTCCCAGAAGTTTGGGAATGGAATTATTTCCATTTGGAAATTTCTGTGGGAATTCTGGGATCTGGTTCAGAGAATTTTTTGGGAATGCATTCCAGGTGCTGGGAGTATAAATTTCGGGAATTCCGGGATGGGAATTCCAGGTGATTCCCATCCATGAGTTGGGAATTCCAGCTCCTTCCTTTTATTCCCAGAGGTTTGGGAATGGAATTATTTCCATTTGGAAATTTCTGTGGGAATTTTGGGATCTGGTGCTGAGGATTTTTTGGGAATGCATTCCAGGTGCTGGGAGTATAAACTCTGGGAATTCTGGGATGGGAATTCCAGGTGACTCCCATCCATGAGTTGGGAATTCCAGGTGCATTTTTTTATTCCCAGAGGTTTGGGAATGGAATTATTTCCTTTTGGAAATTTCTGTGGAAATCTGGGATCTAATTCTGAGGATTTTTTGGGAATATTTTCCAGGTGCTGGGATTATAAATTCCTGGAATTCTGGGATGGGAATTTCCATCCATGACTTTGGAATTCCAGCTCCTTCCTTTTATTTCCAGAAGTTTGGGAATGGAATTCTTTCCTTTTGGAAAATTCTGTGGGAATTCTGGGATCTGGTTCAGAGAATTTTTTGGGAATGCATTCCAGGTGCCTGGAGTAAAAACTCTGGGAATTCTGGGATGGGAATTCCAGGTGATTCCCATCCATGAATTGGGAATTCCAGCTCCTTCCTTTTATTCCCAGAGGTTTTATTTTCAATTTTATTTGAGTTTCTTTTTATTTGTTGAAATGTTGAAACGTTCCTTATTTTTCTTTATTTCTTCAACTTTCTTTTGATTTGTTTTATGTTCTTGAATTTTTATTTTATTTTTACTTTATGTTATTTTTTCTCAATTTGGATTTGAATTTATTTTACCTTAAACTTTACATTTATTTTTTATTTTGAAATTTTATTCAACTGTAGTGTTTTTAATTTAATTTTTGTTTATGAAATTTTTTTTTTTTTTCTTTATATTCTTTCTATTTAGTTTTTATTTTTTACTTTTATTTTTATTTTAATTCTTAAATTGTATTTTTCTTTTAATCGTATTTTAATTCATTTGATTTAATTTTTTATTTCAGCAAGGAGGGAAACCAAAAATTAATTTAATTATTTTTATTTTTAAAATTTTTAATTTCTATTTTTTCCATGTTATTTTTATTACTTATTTTTATGCTTTTAAAATTTTATTTTTGTTTTATTTTACTATTAATATTTATTTTAATTACCTTAATTACATTTTAACTTTTACATTCAAGATTTTATTTATTTTATTTTATTTTTTTATTTAAATTTATTTTACCTTTATTTTGTTTTTACTTCCTTATAGAATTTATTTTCATATTTAATATATTTATAATTATTATTACAATATATAATATTATATTATTGTAATTATCTTATAAATAATTTATTTATTAAGTTTTAATTTTTGCTTTGAAGGTTTTTTTTTATTTCATATTTTTTATTTTCTATTTTTACTTTCATTGAATTTCCTTTTATTGGAATGATGGGAAAATCTTCCTGATCCCAGTTTTTTAATTGGAATTTGGAGGGAAGCCACAAAGGGAACGCTCCAAACCGGGATTAAATCCCGAATTAAATCCCGGTTTATCCCGGATTAAATCCCAGATTAAATCCTGGATTAAATTCCAGTTTATCCCGGATTAAATCCCATATTATCCCAGATCGAATCCCGGATTAAATCCCGGTTTATCCCGGATTAAATCCCATATTATCCCGGATTAAATCCCATATTATCCCAGATAATATAATAATCCAGGAAAATCTGGGGGGATCCCAGTTCTTCCCAGCCAGGAGGGAACCAGGGAAATATGGGGAATTCTGGGAAAATCTGGGAATATTGAGGAAAATTTGGGAAAATGACCCAGGAAAATCCAGGGAAATCTGGGAGGATCCCAGTTTGTCCCAACCAGGAGGGAACTGAGGCTGGGCACTGTGAAAATCCAGGGAAATCCAGGAAAATAATCCAAGAAAATCTGGAAGGATTTCAGATTTTTTTTCAGCCAGGAGGGAACCAGGGAAATATGGGGAAAAGCTGGGAAAATCCAGGGAAATCTGGGAAAATCCAGAAAAATATGATAAATTTGGGAAAATCAGGGAAAATCCAGGAAAATTTGGGAGGATCCCAGTTTTCCCAGCCAGGAGAGAACAGGGCTGGGTACTGGGAAAATAATCCAGGGAAATCCAGGAAAATCTGGGAAAATCCAGGAAAATCTGGATAAATTTGGGAAAATCTGGGAAAATCAAGGAAGATCCAAGTTCATCTCCAACAGGAGAGAACAGGGGCTGGGTACCAGGGAAATCTGGGAAAATAATCCAGGGAAATCTGGGAAAATAATCCAGGGAAATCTGGGAAAATAATCCAGGGAAAATCTGGGAAAATAATCCAGGGAAAATCTGGGAAAATAATCCAGGGAAATCTGGGAAAATAATCCAGGGAAAATCTGGGAAAATAATCCAGGGAAATCTGGGAAAATAATCCAGGGAAAATCTGCGAAAATAGTCCAGGGAAAATCTTGGAAAATAATCCAGGGAAAATCTGGGAAAATAATCCAGGGAAAATCTGGGAAAATAATCCAGGGAAAATCTGGGAAAATAATCCAGGGAAAATCTGGGAAAATAATCCAGGGAAATCTGGGAAAATAATCCAGGGAAATCTGGGAAAATCCAGGAAAATAATCCAGGAAAATCCAGGTAAATCCTTCTCAAATCCCTTTTGCTGCATGGAAATCCCTGGAAAAAGCAGGAAATTTTCCCCCTTCACTTTTCAGATTTAAAATTCTCCGCTGCCGATTGAGGCCGGGAATTCTCGATGGGAAAAAAAAATCCAAAAGCTTCATCATTCCAGGAGGAAAAAAAATGGGGAATTTTTGGGGGGGAATTTTGTGGCGTTTCCCTTTAAATCCTCTCCCGGCTCCGATTCCAAGCGCTGGAATTTTCCAGGCATGGCCGCCTGCCAGAGGTTTCCATGCCGACCAGGAATGTTGTGGTGCACCTTGGGAAGAAAAGAGAATTCCCAGAATTTCCCTTCCCTCCCTTTTTGGAATTAAATCCTGAATTTTCTTCTCGCCCTTCCCGTGGATCCGGAGCGCGGTCGATGTAAGAGGGAATTTTATTTTATTTTATTTTATTTTATTTTATTTTATTTTATTTTATTTTATTTTATTTTTTTTGCTGGGAGATTCCTTTGGAATTGTTTGGGAATTGTTTGGGATTTGGTTTGTGCTGTCGTGGAAATCGGGAGGTTCCAACTCGGGAATTTTGGGGTTTGGGAATTTCTGTGCCGATGTTTTGGAGGGTTTGGAAAGGATCCAAAGGCACGGGGGAGTGGGGGAAGGTGAGAATTCCGGAAAATCCTGTTCTGTGGGAATGTGCCTCGTTCCTGGGAGATATTCCCAAATCCCTGAGCTGGAGGGAAAATCAGGAATGGGATAGAAAAAATGGGATAAATATTCCCCAAATCCCTGAGCTGGAGGGAAAATCAGGAATGGGATAGAATGATGAGACAAATATTCCCCAAATCCCTGAATTCCTCATTGGATGGAAAATGGGATAGAAAAAATGGGATAAATATCCCCAAATCCCAGAGCTGGATGGAAAATTGGGAATGGGACAGAATGATGAGATAAATATTCCCAAATCCCTGAGCTGGATGGAAAATCGGGAATGGGATAGAACAGTGGGATAAATATTCCCAAATCCCGGAGCTCTCTATGAAAAATTTGGAATGGGAAAGAACAGAGGGATAAATATTCCCAAATCCCTGAGTTCCTCATGGAAAATCAGGAATGGGATAGAACAGTGGGATAAATATTCCCAAATCCCTGAGTTCCACATGGAAAATCAGGAATAGGATAGAAAAAAATGGGATAATTATTCCCAAATCCCTGAGCTGGATGGAAAATTGGGAATGGGACAGAATGATGAGATAAATATTCCCCAAATCCCTGAATTCCTCATGGAAAATCAGAAATGGGATAGAAAAAATGGGATAAATATTCCCAAATCCCAGAGTTCTCCATGGAAAATCAGGAATGGGATAGAACAGAGGGATAAATATTCCCAAAATCCCTGAGTTCCTCATGGAAAATTGGGAATGGAACAGAACAATGGGATGAATATTCCCAAGTCTCTGAGTTGGATGGAAAATTGGGAATGGGACAGAATGATGAGATAAATATTCCCAAATTCCCTGAATTACTCATGGAAAATCAGGAATGGGATAGAACAGTGGGATAAATATTCCCAAATCTCTGAGTTCCTCATGGAAAATTGGGAATGGAACAGAACAATGGGATAAATATTCCCAAGTCTCTGAGTTGGATGGAAAATCAGGAATGGGATAAAATGATGAGACAAATATTCCCAAATTCCAGAATCCCTGATGGAATGTTGGGAATGGGATAGAATGCTGGGATAGATAAATAATCCCAAATCCCTGTGTTTGATGGAAAATCAGGAATGGGATAGAACAGAGGGATAAATATTCCCAAATTCCCTGAGTTGGATGGAAAATTGGGAATGGGATAGAACAGTGGGATAAATATTCCCAAATCCCTGAGCTGGATGGAAAATTGGGAATGGGAAAGAACAGTGGGATAAATATTCCCAAATCCCTGAGTTCCACATGGAAAATCAGGAATGGGAAAGAACAATGGGATAATTGTTCCCAAATCCTTGAGCTGGATGGAAAAATCAGGAATGGGATAGAATGATGAGATAAACATTCCCCAAATCCCTGAATTCCTCATGGAAAATCAGGAATGGGATAGAAAAAATGGGATAAATATTCCCAAATCCTGCATTGGATGGAAAATCAGGAATGGGATAGAATGATGAGATAAATATTCCCAAATCCCTGAGCTCCCTATGGAATATTGGGAATGGGATAGAACAGTGGGATAAATATTCCCAAATATTGTGAATCTGGAGAATGGAATTTTCTGGAATTAAACACGGAATTCCAGCCTGGTTTCCAATTGAATTTTCTGGAATTAATCAGGAAATTCCATCCTGGTTTCCAACTGAATTTCCTAGAATTAAATATGGAATTCCATCCTGGTTGCCAATGGAATTTGATGCAATTAAACTTTGAATTCCATCCTGGTTTCCAATTGAATATTCTGGAATTAAACATGGAATTCCATCTTGATTTCCAATGGAATTTCCTAGAATTAAACGTGGAATTCCATCCTGGTCTCCAGTTGAATTTTATGGGATTAAACATGGAATTCCATCGTGATTTCCAATGCAGTTTTATGAAATTAAACATGGAATTCCATCCTGGTTTCCAACAGAATTTTAGGGAATTAAACCTGGAATTCCATCCTTGTTTCCAGTTGAATTTTCTGGAATTAAACCTGGAATTCCATCCTTGTTTCCAGTTGAATTTTCTGGAATTAAACCTGGAATTCCATCCTTGTTTCCAGTTGAATTTTCTGGAATTAAACCTGGAATTCCATCCTGGTTTCCAGCTGAATTTTAGGGAATTAAACATGGAATTCCATCCTGGTTTCCAGTTGAATTTTAGGGAATTAAACCTGGAATTCCATCCTGGTTTCCAGTTGAATTTTAGGGAATTAAACATGGAATTCCATCCTGGTTTCCAGTTGAATTTTCTGGAATTAAACCTGGAATTCCATCCTGATTTCCCAGGAACATAAAAATCCCGGGATTCTGGGCTTGCAAGAATTCCATGCTTGGAGCAAATTCCTTCATTTTAGAAATCTCCTGAATAAATGAATCCCAATTTTTAAATGGAATTGTTTCCTTAAATCAGAGCAGATCCAAGGAAATTCCAGGAAATTCCGAGCTCCCTGTTTCTTTTCCAAAACCTCGGATCGTCCTGGAGCAAAGGATTGGAAATCCCGTTGGAATTAATCGGGATTCTGGATCTGGTGATTCCAGAATTTGGGATTTTTTAAATTTATTTTTTTTTTCCCAGCTCCCATCTCCGCGTTCTCGACGTGCCTCGGAAACTCTTGGAATGTCGGGAGGGGAAAATGCTGCTGGAATTTCAAACGAAAATCCTTAAGGATGAGAGGATTTGGGAATTTTGGGGTCGGATTTGGGATTTTTTAAGAGGAAATGGTTAAAGGTTGAGATGCAGCAAAAAAAAAAAAAAACTCTGAGAGAAGGATTTGGGAATTTTGGGGTTGGTTTTAGGGTTTTTTTTAGGAAGAGGGGAGAGAATTCCAGGGGCTGAGGTGTTTGGGATCTCCTGAGCGATGGATTTGGGAATTTTGGGGTTGGATTTAGGGATTTTTTTAGGAAGAGGGGAGAGAATTCCTGGGGCTGAGATGTCTGGGACCTCCTGACCGACGGATTTGAGAATTTTGGGGTCGGGTTTAGGATTTTGAAGAGGAAAGGAAAGAGTTAAAAGTGGCTGAGCTGCACAGAGAACTCCGGGACCTCCGGACCGAGGGATTTGGGAATTTTGGGGTCGGATTTGGGATTTTTTAAGAGGAGGGGAAATGGTTAAAGGTTGAGATGCAGCAAAAAAAAAAAAAACCTCTGAGAGAAGGATTTGGGAATTTTGGGGTTGGTTTTAGGGTTTTTTTTAGGAAGAACGGAGAGAATTACAGGGGCTGAGGTGTTTGGGATCTCCTGAGCGATGGATTTGGGAATTTTGGGGTCGGATTTGGGATTTTTTTTTTTAGGGGGAGGGAAAAGAATTGCTGGTGGCTGATTTGCAGCAGAGAACTTTGGGACTCGCTGAGAAAAGGATTTGGGAATTTTTTGGGTTTTTTTAGATTTTTTTTTTAGGAAGAACGGAGAGAATTCCAGGGACTGAGGTGTCTGGGATCTCCTGACCGATGGATTTGGGAATTTTTGGGGTTTTTTTAGAATTCTTTTAGGAAGAACGGAGAGAGTTCCTGGGGCCGAGATGTCTGGAATCTCCTGAGCGATGGATTTGGGAATTTTGGGGTTGGATTTAGGGTTTTTTTTAGGAAGAGGGGAGAGAATTCCTGGGGCTGAGGTGTCTGGGATCTCCTGACCGATGGATTTGGGAATTTTGGGGTCGGATTTAGGATTTTGAAGAGGAAAGGAAAGAGTTAAAAGTGGCTGAGCTGCACAGAGAACTCCGGGACCTCCGGACCGAGGGATTTGGGAATTTTGGGGTCGGATTTGGGATTTTTTAAGAGGAGGGGAAATGGTTAAAGGTTGAGATGCAGCAAAAAAACCACAAAACTCTGAGAGAAGGATTTGGGAATTTTGGGGTTGGTTTTAGGGTTTTTTTTAGGAAGAGGGGAGAGAATTCCAGGGGCTGAGGTGTTTGGGATCTCCTGAGCGATGGATTTGGGAATTTTGGGGTCGGATTTAGGATTTTTTTTTTAGGGGGAGGGAAAAGAATTGCTGGTGGCTGATTTGCAGCAGAGAACTTTGGGACTCGCTGAGAAAAGGATTTGGGAATTTTTGGGGTTTTTTTTAGAATTTTTTTTTAGGAAGAACGGAGAGAATTCCAGGGACTGAGGTGTCTGGGATCTCCTGAGCGATGGATTTGGGAATTTTGGGTTTTTTTTAGAATTCTTTTAGGAAGAACGGAGAGAGTTCCTGGGGCCGAGATGTCTGGAATCTCCTGAGCGATGGATTTGGGAATTTTGGGGTTGGATTTAGGGTTTTTTTTAGGAAGAGGGGAGAGAATTCCAGGGGCTGAGGTGTCTGGGATCTCCTGACCGATGGATTTGGGAATTTTGGGGTCGGATTTAGGATTTTGAAGAGGAAAGGAAAGAGTTAAAAGTGGCTGAGCTGCACAGAGAACTCCGGGACCTCCGGACCGAGGGATTTGGGAATTTTGGGGTCGGATTTAGGATTTTGAAGAGGAAAGGAAAGAGTTAAAAGCGGCTGAGCTGCACAGAGAATTCCGGGACCTCCTGACCGAGGGATTTGGGAATTTTGGGGTCGGATTTAGGATTTTTTTTAGGAGGAGGGGAAAGAATTCCTGGGACTGAGGTGTCTGAGATCTCCTCCGAGGATTTAGGAATTTTATGGCCGCCTTTAGGATTTTTTTCGGAGGAAGGGAAATGGTTAAAAGTGGCTGGGATCTCTTGACAGATGGATTTAGGAATTTTGGGGTTGGATTTAGGATTTTTTTAGGAGAAGAGGAAAGAGTTAAAAGCGGCTGAGCTGCACAGAGAACTTTTGGATCTCCTGACCGCTGGATTTGGGAAATTCGGGATTGTTTTTAGGATTTTTCCGAAGGAAGGGAAAGAGTTAAAGGTTGAGGCGCAGCAGAGAACTCTGGGAGCCCCTTAGGGACGGATTTGGGAATTTTGGGGTTGGATTTAAGGATTTTTTAGGAAGAGGGGAAAGAATTCCTGGGACTGACGTATTTAGGATCTCCTGACCGATGGATTTGGGATTTTTGGGGTTGTTTTTAGGATTTTTTTCGAAGGAAGGGAAAGAGTAAAAAGTTGAGGTGCAGCAGAGAATTCCGGGACCTCCCGAGGGATGGATTTGGGAATTTTGGGGTTGGATTTAAGGATTTTTTAGGAGAAAAGGAGAGACTTCGTGGGGCTGAGATGTCTGGGATCTCCTGAGGGTCGGATTTGGGAATTTTGGGGTTGGATTTCGGATTTCTTAAGAGGAAGGGAAAGAGTTAAAGGCGGCTGAAACGCCCAGAGAACTCGGGGACGCTCCCGAGGGGCGGGTTTTGGGAATTTTGGGGTTGGATTTTGGGGATTTTTAGGAGGAATGGAAATGGTTAAAGGTGGCCGAGGTGCAGCAAAGAACTGTGGGACGCCCCGAGGGCAGGATTTGGGAAGTTTGGGGTCGGTTTTGGGGTTATTTTTGGGGTTTTTAGGCGGAAGCGAAACAGCTCGTGCTGCATCACGCGCGGTCCGTCCCTCGCTGCCAGCAGACGACTGGGAATGGCTGGGAAAAAAAAAACAAAAAAAAAACTTTTCCAAGGATTTCCTGGAATTTTCAACACATGGGAGGGAGCCTGGCAGGAGGAGGGGGAGGAAAAAAATCCTAAAAGTTTTTTTTTTTTTTTTTTTTTTTCTGGAAAAGCTCCGGGAGCTGCGAAACTGCCCCCAAAACTCCTCCTGACCTTTCCCCTTTCACTTCCCGAAATTTACGACTTCCCCAAAATCCGGGATGACAAAATCCGGCATGACAAAATCCGGGATTATTTAAAAAAAAAAAAAAAAATCACGAACCCCCAAACGCAATGAAAAGGAGGAAGAGGAGGAGCGGGGATTTGGGAAACTCAAGATTTGGGATTTTGTAATCCCGGCCCCCGTGGGTGGTTGGGGTTTGGGGCTCTGCCTCCAAATGTGGGACGGAGAGATGGGAGGGAAAAATTCCACCGAGAATTCCCGGATTTCTGCGTCTCCCGAAGTTTTTTCCAGCCGGGAATTTTCCTGCGCTGCCTCATGCCAGGTAGGTCGCTCCATAATCCATCACGATTTAGGATTTCCTGCTTGGTTTTGGGATCACAACTTGATTTGCTCCAGAGGAAATTTGGGAATGTTTTCCCCACGTAGATCCAATTTTCCCACAAAACCTCCGCTTTTCCCTGAGGAATTTCCATTTTTTTTTTTTTTTTAAATTTTATTTTTTTAGGAATTTCACTCCAGGCAAAATCCCAACCTTGTCCTTGCTCCCACCGCGGCTTTCCCAGGAATATTCCCGCTCCTGCTGCAGCCGGGAGGGATTTTCCAGCCTCCCCTGCAATTCCAGGGCGGATGAAACAAAGCTGGAAAAGCCGCGGCGGTGCCAAGAAATTCAGAATTAAACTCGCGCTTAGCAAGTCTCTGTCCGGGGGGAGGTGATCCCAAAAAAAAAAACCTCCCAGGAGCTCCGGAATTCCAGGAAAAATCGGGATTCAAGGCTCGGCTTGGAGCGAAAAGCGGCGCTTTGGAGGCGCTTTAAAAATAATAAAGAGTTCAAGGCAGAGGAGGCGCTGGGTTTAAACTTTGTTTTGATTTGGGACTGGGTTTAAACCGAGGTTTTAGTTTGGGGCCGAGTTTAAACTTGGATTTGATTTCGGTTTAAACTTGGGTTTGATTTGGGTTTAGTTTGGGGCCGGGTTTAAACTTGGCTTGATGTGGGTTTAGTTTAGGTCTGGGTTTAAACTTTGTTTTAATTTGGAGCTGGGTTTAAACTTGGGCTTGATGTGGGTTTAGTTTAGGTCTGGGTTTAAACTTTGTTTTAATTTGGAGCTGGGTTTAAACTTGGGCTTGATGTGGGTTTAGTTTAGGTCTGGGTTTAAACTTTGTTTTAATTTGGAGCTGGGTTTAAACTTGGGCTTGATGTGGGTTTAGTTTAGGTCTGGGTTTAAACAGGGATTTAATTTGGAGCTGGGTTTAATTTGGGTTTAGTTTGGAGCTGGGTTTAAACTTTGTTTTCATTTGGGTTTTATTTGGGGCTGGGTTTAAACTTGGGTTTGATTTGGGTTTAGTTTGGGGCTGGGTTTAAACAGGGGTTTAATTTGGAGCTGGGTTTAAACTTTGTTTTCATTTGGGTTTTATTTGGGGCCGGGTTTCAGTTTTGTTTTCGTTTGTGTTTAATTTGCAGCTGGGTTTAATTTGTGTTTAATGTTGGGCTGGGTTTAAAATTCCGTTTAAACTTTGGTTTAGTTTGTTTGGGGCCGGGTTTAAATTTGGATTTCGTTTGGGGCTGGGTTTAAGTCGGGTTTCTTTAGGCCTGGCCTAAAGCTGAGGCTATTTAAGGAAAATCCCTTTGGCCTGGAATTCCTGGAATGTGCAGCTGCTCCCGGGCACGGCTTCATCCCCAAAGGGCAGAAAAATGGGAATTTTTGGGAATGTGGGCGGGTTTATCCCCAAAATCCTGCCCTGAGTGGATCCTGGAGGCCAAAAAATCTCCAAATCCCAGAGAAATTCGGGAAGAACAGGAAATAAAGTCGGGAATTTGGACATTCCTGATTCCAGATTTTTTTTTTTTTTTTGGGAATTGGAGCAGAATAAACATTGGGAAGCTCCTGGGTTTAGGCTTGGTTGCTAAAACCGGCTCTGATTAATTCCAGCCTAGCTGAGCCACAGGCCCGACCTGTTTGGGAATGTTGACATTCCATTGGCATTGGAAAAACACCTTGGGCTTCCCCAGCCCGAATTTCCTTTCCTTTCCTTGGGAAAGGCTTTGGGCAGGAAAGAGCCTGGGGAAATTCTTCTGGGAATTGGAATTTCCTCCAAGAATTGGGGGATTTTTTTTTCCAGGAATTGTGGGAATTTTTTTCCAGGAATTGGGGGAATTTTTTTTCAGGAATTGGGGGATTTTTTTCCAGGAATTGGGGGAATCTCCTTTGGGAATTAGGGAAATTTCCTCTGGGATTTGTTGGAATTATCTTTGGGAATTGAGGGAATTATCCTTTGGGAATTGTGGGAATTTCCTTTGGGATTGAGGGAATTTTATGTGGGAATTGGGAAAAATTTCCTCCAAGAGTTGAGAGAATTTCATTTGGGAATTGTGGGAATTTCCTTTGGGAATTGAGGAAATTTCCTCCAGGAATTGTGGGAATTTCCTCTGGGATTTGTTGGAATTATTTTTGTTTGGGAATTGTGGGAATTTCCTTTGGGAGTTGTGGGAGTTTCCTCTGGGAATTAGGGAAATACCCTCTGGGATCTGTTGGAATTATCTTTGGGAATTGTGGGAATTTTCTCTTGGAATTGGGGGAATTATCTTTTGGAATTGTGGCAATTTCCTTTGGGCATTGTGGGAATTTCCTTTGGGAATTGTAGGAATTTCCTTTGGAAATTGGGCGAATTTCCTCCAGGAATTGTGGAAATTTCCTCCAGGAGTTGTGGGAATTTCCTCTGGGATTTGTTGGAATTATCTTTGGGAATTGTGGGAATTATCTTTGGGAATTGTGGGAATTATCTTTGGGAATTGGGGGAATTTCCTGTGGGAATTGGGAGAAATTTCCTCCAAGAGTTGGGGGAATTTCTTCTGGGAATTGTGGGAATTTCCTCCAAGTATTGTGGAAATTTTCTCTGGGAATTAGGGAAATACCCTCTAGGAGTTGTGGGAATTTCCTCTGGGATTTGTTGGAATTATCTTTGGGAATTGAGGAAATTTCCTCTGGAAATTGGGGGAATTTCCTCTGGGAATTGTGAGAATTATCTTTGGGAATTAGGGAAATTTCCTCTGGGATTTGTTGGAATTATCTTTTGGAATTGAGGAAATTTCCTTTGGAAACTGGGGGAATTTCCTGTGGGAATTCTGCTCCTTGGAAAAGCTGAGCAGGAGTTGGAAACGCTGCACATTCCTGGGATTTTTTTGTCCTGCCTTCGGATTTTTTTCTCCAGGATCATCCAAAGGGTTGGATGGGACAGGAGGAGCTTCCTGGTGCTCCCAGATTTTTGGGAAAGACCATGGGGGGAAAAAAAAATGGTGGGAAAAAAAAATTGGGAGTTCTTGATTTTGTATTGAGACTGAAAACGATTCCAGGGGAAATTCCAGGATTTTTTTGAGTGCCTAAAGGAGCTCTGGGAGAGCTGGGGAAGGATTTGGGATAAGGGATGGAATGTCAGGAAAACAGGGAATGCATCCCAGAGTGGGATATTGGGATATTGGGAAGGAATTCCTGGCTGGGCTAGAATTCCCAAAGAATTCCATGGCTGCTACATCCCTGGAAATATCCAAGGTCAGATTGACTCAAACTTTTCCTCATATTCCCGATTTTTCTCCCTCTGGAAGCGGTTCCATTTCTCCAAGTGCTCCACGATTCCCTCCCCATTCCGCGAATTCCCGATTTTCCTTCCCAGCGCTGCGGGAATGTTGGAATTTTGGGAGTTTTCCCGCTTCTTGTGCTCTCAGCTGATTCTTCCCGGGGAAATTTTCCATTCCTGCCTTTTTTTTTCCTGTGCCCTGAGCTCATTTCCTGCTCGCTGGTTTTCCGGAGAGCCGCTGGAATGAGGAAGTTCCGGAACTTTCCGCGCACCCGGAAGTGCTGGGAAAGGAACGATCCCAAAAATGCTGCTCCTGGGAAAAAGGGGGATTTTTTTTTTTTTGGGGATTGGAATCCTGGGAAGTGCAGCTGGGCCCAAATTCCGGTGAGAGGGATGGGAAGAGATTTCTCCTTTATCCTTTGGATCTCTGGGATTTAATTCCCCCTGGAATGAGCTGCAGGAATTCCAGATTTTTCCAGATGTTTTACGGGAATTTGGGAATGAGAATGAGAGGGGTGGGAAGAGATTTCTCTTTTATCCTTTGGACTTCCGGGATTTTCTCCTGGGAAAACCCATCTGGAATAAATTAGGATTACCAGGAGGAATTCCCCAATTTTCCAGATGTTTTTGGCCCTGAGATCGTTGGGAATTTGGGAAAAGAGGGCTGGGAATGAGAGGGGTGAGAAGAGATTTCTCCTTTATCCGTTGGATTTTTGGGATTTAATTCCCTCTGGAATTAATTTGGATTACCAGGAGGAATTCCAGAGTTTTCCAGATGTTTTTGGCCCTGAGATCATTGGGAATTTGGGAATGAGAGGAGTGGGAAGAGATTTCTCCTTTATCCTTTGGATTTTTGGGATTTAATTCCCTCTGGAATTTATTTGGATTACCAAGAGGAATTCTAGAATTTTCCAGATGTTTTCGGTTGGAATAAATTAGGATTACCACGAGGAATTCCAGAATTTTCCAGATGTTTTTGGCCCCAAGATCATTGGGAATTTGGGAATGAGAGGGGTGGGAAGAGATTTCTCCTTTATCCTTTGAATTTCTGGGATTTAATTTTCTCTGGAATTAATTTGGATTACCAGGACGAATTCCAGAATTTTCCAGGTGTTTTCAACCCTGAGATGGTTGGGAATTTGGGAAAATTGGGCTGGGAATAAGCGGGATGGGAATGAGAGGAGTGGGAAGATATTTCTCCTTCATCCTTTGGAATTCTGGGATTTTCTCCTGGGGGAAAAAAACCCCTCTGGAATGAGTCAGGATTACCACGAAGAATTCCAGGCTTTTCCAGACATTTTGCATTGGGAATTTGGGAAAATTTGGCTCAGTTGTCTCCACTTGAGCTGTTTGCTTTCCATTCCTTTCCCAACTTTTCCCAAGGATTTTTGGGATTGGCCCCACCTGGGAATGCTGCCAAGGGCAGCAAAACCTCGTGAGAGAAATCCAAGGAAAAACCTTGGAGATGGAATCCAATGGCTGCTCCATTTTCCAGAGATTTGATTCATTCCTGGTTTTTCCAGGGATTTGATTCATTCCTGTTTTTTTCAGGGATTTGATTCATTCCTGTTTTTTCAGGGATTTAATTCATTCCTGTTTTTTTTTTTTCCATGGATTTAATTCATTCCTGGCTTTTTCCAGGGATTTGATTCATTCCCGCTGTTTTCCAGGGATTTGATTCATTCCTGTTTTTTCCAGGGATTTAATTCATTCCCAATGTTTTCCAGGGATTCAATTCATTCCCACTGTTTTCCAGGGATTTGATTAATTCCTGTTATTTTCCAGGGATCTGATTCATTCCTGGTGTTTTCCAGGGATTTGATTCATTCCCGGTGTTTGTTTTCCAGGGATTTGATTCATTCCTGTTTTTTTCCAGGGATTTAATTCATTCCAAATGTTTTCCAGGGATTTAATTAATTCCTGGTTTTTTTTTTTCCAGGGATTTAATTCATTCCCAATGTTTTCCAGGGATTCAATTGATTCCCACTGTTTTCCAGGGATTCAATTAATTCCTGCTATTTTCCAGGGATCTGATTCATTCCTGGTGTTTTCCAGGGATTTGATTAATTCCTGTTTTTTCCAGGGATTTAATTCATTCCCGCTGTTTTCCAGTGATTTGATTAATTCCTGTTTTTTCCAGGGATTTAATTCATTCCCAATGTTTTCCAGGGATTCAATTGATTCCCACTGTTTTCCAGGGATTTGATTAATTCCTGTTATTTTCCAGGGATCTGATTCATTCTGGTGTTTTCCAGGGATTTAATTCATTCCTGTTTTTTTCCAGGGATTTGATTCATTCCTGTTTTTTTCCAGGGATTTAATTCATTCCCAATGTTTTCCAGGGATTTAATTAATTCCTGGTTTTTTTTTCCAGGGATTTAATTCATTCCTGGCTTTTTCCAGGGATCTAATTAATTCCTGCTGCTTTCCAGGGATTCAATTAATTCCCACTGTTTTCCAGGGATTTGATTCATTCCTGTTTTTTTCCAGGGATTTAATTCATTCCCAATGTTTTCCAGGCCATGTCCACAGCTGGAATTTTGGGATCGTTGCTTCAAGTGGAAGAAAATTTCTCCTCCTGCCTGGCCCGGATCGATGCCCTCATCCTCAAACCTCTGCTCCGGGCAGGTAAATCCCAGGAATTTTCCTCTGGAATTCCCACTTGGAGTCAATCAAAGAAGGGATTTCCAGCTGGAATTCCCACTGGGAAGAGTTTCCTTGGAGGAAATGGTTTGTAGGAATGTTTTCTCTAAAATAAAAGACAGGGAACAAGCCCAGGGTTGTTTTCTGGAGGTTTTTAGGGATGAATCCATGTTTTCAGTGGGATCAGAATTCCCAATCCAACCTTTCCGATACGGAAATGGGAAATTCATCCCACAAATCCCAAAAATTTGGCTCTGCTCCCGTTCCAGGCTCATCCCAACAGGGAGAATTTGTGGGAGCAGGTTGGGAGCCCCAAGGAAATTTTAGATCGAGGGAAATTCCAGATCCAGGGAAATTTTAGATCCAGGGAAATTCCAGATCCAGGGAAATTTTAGATCCAGGGAAAATTTTAGATCCAGGAAAATTTCAGATCCAGGGAAATTCCTGACCCTGACTTGGCCATGTGGGGCCTTTCCAGGAATTCCTTTTGGGATGACTCCAAAGAAACTGGGGACGGTTCCTTGGGAAAGGGGTGGGAATTTTCCCCCTGGAGCACTGGGATGAGCATCCAGAGAATTTGGGATGGAGTTTATCCCATTCCAGCCAAAATGGCTCCATGGACTCCAAAATTCCTGGAATTTCCCCTTTTTTTCTGATCCATTTTTCCCATTTTTTTCCTCTCTATTTTCCCAAAGTATTTAATTTATCCCATTCCAGCCAAAATGGCTCCATGGACTCCAAAATTCCTGGAATTTCCCCTTTTTCTGATCCATTTTCCCCATTTTCTTTCCTCCCTGCTTTCCCAAAATTTTAAATTTATTTATTCCATCACAGCTCTATGGACTCAGAAAATTCCTGGAATTTCCCCATTTTCTGATCCATTTATTTCTCTATTTCCCCAAATTATTTAATTTCTTTATTCCAGCCAAAACAGCTCCATGGACTCAGAAATTCCTGGAATTTCCCCATTTTCTGATCCATTTTTCCCATTTTTTTTCCTCCCCATTTTCCCAAAATTTTAGGGTTTTTTTATTCCAAAGCAGCTCCATGGACTCTGAAAATTCCTGGAATTTCCCCATTTTCTGATCCTTTTATTTCTCAATTTCCCCAAATTATTTAATTTCTTTATTCCAGCCAAAACAGCTCCATGGACTCAGAAAATTCCTGGAATTTCCCCATTTTCTGATCCATTTCTCCCGGTTTTTTTCTCCCTGCTTTCCCAAATATTTTAATTTCTTTATTCCAAAGCAGCTCCATGGACTCTGAAAATTCTTGGAATTTCCCCATTTTCTGATCCATTTATTTCTCTATTTCCCCAAATTATTTAATTTCTTTATTCCAGCCAAAACAGCTCCATGGACTCAGAAAATTCCTGGAATTTCCCCATTTTCTGATCCATTTTTCCCATTTTTTTTCCTCCCCATTTTCCCAAAATTTTAGGGTTTTTTTTATTCCAAAGCAGCTCCATGGAATCTGAAAATTCCTGGAATTTCCCCATTTTCTGATCCATTTTTCCCATTTTTTTTCCTCCCTGCTTTCCCAAAATTTTTTTTATTCCAAAGCAGCTCCATGGACTCTGAAAATTCCTGGAATTTCCCCATTTTCTGATCCATTTTCCCCATTTTTTTTTCCTCCCTGCTTTCCCAAAATTTTAAATTTCTTTATTCCATCACAGCTCTATGGACTCAGAAAATTCCTGGAATTTCCCCATTTTCTGATCCATTTATTTCTCTATTTCCCCAAATTATTTAATTTCTTTATTCCAGCCAAAACAGCTCCATGGACTCAGAAAATTCCTGGAATTTCCCCATTTTCTGATCCATTTTTCCCATTTTTTTTCCTCCCCATTTTCCCAAAATTTTAGGTTTTTTTTTATTCCAAAGCAGCTCCATGGAATCTGAAAATTCCTGGAATTTCCCCATTTTCTGATCCATTTTTCCCATTTTTTTTCCTCCCTGCTTTCCCAAAATTTTTTTTATTCCAAAGCAGCTCCATGGACTCTGAAAATTCCTGGAATTTCCCCATTTTCTGATCCATTTTCCCCATTTTTTTTTCCTCCCTGCTTTCCCAAAATTTTAAATTTCTTTATTCCATCACAGCTCTATGGACTCAGAAAATTCCTGGAATTTCCTCATTTTCTGATCCATTTTTCCCATTTTTTTTCTCCCTGCTTTCCCAAAATTTTAGGTTTTTTTTATTCCAAAGCAGCTCCATGGACTCTGAAAATTCCTGGAATTTCCCCATTTTCTGATCCATTTATTTCTCTATTTCCCCAAATTATTTAATTTCTTTATTCCAGCCAAAACAGCTCCATGGACTCAGAAAATTCCAGAAATTTCCCCTTTTTCCCATTTTTGGATTGATCAGACCCAGACAACACATTCCACGAAATTCTTTGGCAATCCTGACTTTCCCACGGAATTTTTCCTGATTTTTTTTTTTTTTTTTTTTTTTTTTTCGCCCCTCTCTCAGAGCCCCACGATCCCAAGGAAAAGGAGAATTTCCAGCTCCTGGTGCTCCTCAACGATCGTTTCCAAGCCCTCTGGAATTTCACAGAGGAAAATTCCCGGATCCTGAGGGGAAAATGTGACTCTGGTGGGATCCAGGATTTTTACATCCTCTGGAAAGGAGATCTTTTCCTGAGCCTCTACATCCAGTGAGTGCTGGGATTTTTTTTGGGATTTGATCGATCCCGTCGGGATAATTCCGGATAGGGAAATGGGAATATCTGGAAAAAGGAGGATGAGAGGTCACAGAGGGAAAATATCCTTGGAAAAATGCACTGGATGTGGTTTTTCCATCATTTTCTGGTTTTGGATTGGGATCTGAGATGCCAGCAGGAATAAAAGTTTATGGAGAGCTGAAATTCCATAAAAATCTTCAATTCCTGGTTTTTTCTTCTCCATAAAAGTGGCCAAAGCTTTTCCGGGTTTGGATTTTTTCCGGGTTTGGATTTTTTCCGGGTTTGGATTTTTTCCAGGTTTGGGATTTTTCCGGGTTTGGGATTTTTCCGGGTTGGGATTTTTCCGGGTTTGGGATTTTCCGGGTTTGGGATTTTTCCGGGTTTGGGATTTTTCCGGATTTGGGATTTTTCCGGGTTTGGGATTTTTCCGGGTTGGGATTTTTTCCGGGTTTGGGATTTTCCGGGTTTGGGATTTTTCCGGGTTGGGATTTTTCCGGGTTTGGGATTTTTCTGGGTTTGGATTTTTCCGGGTTTGGGATTTTTCCAGGTTTGGATTTTTCCGGGTTTGGATTTTTCCAGGTTCGGGATTTTTCCGGGTTTGGGATTTTCTGGGTTTGGGATTTTTCCGGGTTTGGGATTTTTCCGGGTTTGGGATTTTTCCGGGTTGGGATTTTTCCGGGTTGGGATTTTTCCGGGTTTGGGATTTTTCCGGGTTTGGGATTTTTCCGGGTTTGGGATTTTTGCAGTTTGGGATTTTTTAACTGTGATTTTTCCAGCTGGGATTTTCCAAATAGGATTGTTCCAAAGGAATTGATCCTGAGATTTTATTCCCATTTCTTTTGGGGATTAAACCTGGGCTTAATATGGGATTTGCATGGGAAATGTGGGATTTGCTGGGAGAAAATGTAAGATTTGCTGGGAATTTTTGGTCCTGGAAAATGCAGTTCTTGGAAGAAAATCTTGGCAAATATGAAATGGAAAAGGAAAATTCCAAGTTTTACTTGGAAAAATAAAGCAAGCTCAGAGCCAGAGTGTGACAGCTCCATTGTTTACATCCCAGAATTCCCAAATTTTCCAAATTCTGTTGGGAAGTCTGTGCTGAGGAGTCTGAATGAACAGCTCAGAGCCTGCAGGCAGGAATTTCATCCCATAAAATCTGATGGAAATGGATCCTGCTCTTATCAGCACTTTTGCCTTATCCGATTCTGCCAAAAAAAATCCTGGAATTAAGATTGGGAAAGAATTCCAAGTTCCTATCCAACCTTTGATCCCAATCCATCAAATATCCGGGCCTGCATTTTTCCAGAGGCGCTTTTGTGGGATTAAAGGAACTTCCAGACAATTTGGGATCTAGAAACTCATCCCAAATTTCCCTCTCCAACTCCTCCCCTGTATCCTTGGAATTTTTTTCCAGGTATTTCGTCACCTTCGCCAACTTTGTCGTGGTCCAGGGCTTCGAGCAGGCCACCAGGAGCAAGAGGTCAGCAAGTGGAAAATCTTTGGGAATTTTTGGGAATTTTTGGGATACGGGGGCATCAAGCAGCACTGAGCACTGGAGAGTCCCAGAATTCCGGAATGGTTTGGAAACAAATCCTCCAAAAATCCTCCCATTCCACACTGGGACAGCTCCCGGTTTGCTCCAAGCCTTGGCCAACCTTGGACAATTCCAGGATTGGATTTTCCTCTTCCCAAGCTCCTTCTGGAGTTGGAAATTTGGGATTTAGGGAAAAGATGGAATTGAAGGGAGGAGTCTGGCTGGGAATTGCAACTTATCCCGGATTTTTATGGAAGCAGGGAACGAAAATGTGGATTTTTAAGGAGCACATTCCCAGGTTTTCCATGGCTCCAGCTCTCCCAGGCTGCTCCAAGCCTTGGCCAGCCTTGGACAATTCCTGGGATGGATTCCCTCCTTCCAACCACCCCCAGCTCCTTCTGGAGTTGGAAATTTGGGATTTAGGGATTTAGGGAGGGGGTGGGAATCTGGAAATTCCCACTAATCCCAGATTTTTATGGAAGCAACAACCCAAAAGATGAATTTACCAGCAGCACATCCCTTGATTTTTTTCTTTCTTTTTTTTTTTTTTTTTTTTTTAATGGCTCCATCCTCGTCACACAGAAAGTTTGGAAAACAGAGGAGGGGGGAATTCTGGGATAATTAACGACCTTTTCTCATAATTCCCGATTTTCCAGTGAGGCCTGGAAGCTCCATAAAGCCGTGCTGAAAGAATTCCTGCGGGATTTCACCTCGGAGAGCTCCCTGGCTCCAGCCCTGCACTGGGTGCTCCACAAACCCTTCCGGGATCACATCCAGAGCTGCCTGCAGCTCCTGGCCCAGCTCCAGGGGCAGCTCCAGCAGGTGGGAATTCCCCTGGAATGCTCAGTGCCTCTCCTCCATCGCTTCTGTGGGAAGAAATGTTCCCTAAAATCCAATGTGGATGTCCCCAAGCTCAGGATGGATGCTTTGCTAAATAGTCGCTCAAAATACAACCTGGATATTCATAAATATTCCCTAAAATCCAGCCTGGATATTGATAAATATTCCCTAAAATCCAGCCTGGATCTCCCTCATTCCAGGAGGGACACATTGCTAAATATTCCCTAAAATCCAGCCTGGACATTGATAAATATTCCCTAAAATCCAGCCTGGACATTGATAAATATTCCCTAAAATCCAGCCTGGACATGGATAAATATTCCCTAAAATCCAGCCTGGATCTCCCTCAGGAGATCCTGGAGATCCAGGAAGGACACAATGCTAAATATTCCCTAAAATTCAAACTGGACATTGCTAAATATTCCCTAAAATCCAGCCTGGAGCTCTCTGGACCCAAATGTGAAGCGTTCCTGAGGCTTTTCCATCTTTTCCCAGGGATCTGAGCAGGATGTGGTGGCTGCTGTTATCCAGGAATTTGGGAAGCTGGAATCTTTCATCAGCCAGGTCCTGGATGAAGCCAACTTTACCAAGGAGCTCTGGAAATCCTTGGGATACAAATTCACTGTGAGTCCAGAGGGGATTGGGGATGGATGGGGAGTCGGGGATGGATGGGGAGTCTGGGATGGATGGGGAGTTTGGGATGGATGGGGAGTCTGGGATGGATGGGGAGTCTGGGATGGATGGGGAGTTTGGGATGGATGGGGAGTTTGGGATGGATGGGGAGTCTGGGATGGATGGGGAGTTGGGGATGGATGGGGAGTTTGGGATGGATGGGGAGTTTGGGATGGATGGGGAGTTTGGGATGGATGGGGAGTCTGGGATGGATGGGGAATTGGGGATGGATGGGGAGTCTGGGATGGATGGGGAGTCTGGGATGGATGGGGAGTCTGGGATGGATGGGGAGTTTGGGATGGATGGGGAGTCTGGGATGGATGGGGAGTTTGGGATGGATGGGGAATTGGGGATGGATGGGGAAGTTGGGGATGGATGGGGAGTTTGGGATGGATGGGGAATTGGGGATGGATGGGGAGTCTGGGATGGATGGGGAATTGGGGATGGATGGGGAATTGGGGATGGATGGGGAGTTGGGGATGGATGGGGAGTCTGGGATGGATGGGGAGTCTGGGATGGATGGGGAGTCTGGGATGGATGGGGAGTCTGGGATGGATGGGGAATTGGGGATGGATGGGGAATTGGGATGGATGGGGAGTCTGGGATGGATGGGGAGTCTGGGATGGATGGGGAGTTTGGGATGGATGGGGTGGGATGGATGGGGAGTTGGGATGGATGGGGAGTCGGGGATGGATGGGGAGTCTGGGATGGATGGGGAGTCTGGGATGGATGGGGAGTTTGGGATGGATGGGGAGTCTGGGATGGATGGGGAGTCTGGGATGGATGGGGAGTCTGGGATGGATGGGGAGTTTGGGATGGATGGGGAGTTTGGGATGGATGGGGAATTGGGGATGGATGGGGAATTGGGGATGGATGGGGAGTTTGGGATGGATGGGGAATTGGGGATGGATGGGGAGTCTGGGATGGATGGGGAATTGGGGATGGATGGGGAGTCTGGGATGGATGGGGAGTCTGGGATGGATGGGGAGTCTGGGATGGATGGGGAGTCTGGGATGGATGGGGAATTGGGGATGGATGGGGAATTGGGATGGATGGGGAGTCTGGGATGGATGGGGAGTCTGGGATGGATGGGGAGTCTGGGATGGATGGGGAGTTTGGGATGGATGGGGAGTCTGGGATGGATGGGGAGTCGGGGATGGATGGGGAGTCTGGGATGGATGGGGAGTCTGGGATGGATGGGGAGTCTGGGATGGATGGGGAGTTTGATAAGGATCAGGAATTTGGTATGGATTAGGAATTAGATATGGGTCAGGAATTAGATATGGGTCAGGAATTAGATATGGGTCAGGAATTAGATATGTGTCAGGAATTAGATATGGGTCAGGAATTTGAAGTGGATTGGGGATTCAATATGGATGGGGAATTTGATGAAGATGAAGAATTGGATATGGATTGGGAATTAGATATGGACTGGGAATTTGATAAGGATGAGGAATTTGGAGTGGATCGGGAATTTGCTATGGATGAGGGATTCGATAAGGATGAGGAATTTATATGGGTCAGGAATTTGATGAGGATGAGGAATTTGCTATGGATCAGGAATTTGAGGCTGGAATTCCACAGAGCAAAACTGGTGGAAGAGTTGGAGAAACTCCCTGGGGGTTTCAAGCCGAGTTTGTGTCCCAAGTTGTGTCATTGTCACTGGAACCCTGAGTGAGAGAGAATTTGATATGGATTGGGAATCTGCTATGGATCAGGAATTAGATATGGATTTGATATGGATTAAGGATTTGAGGCTGGAATTCAATAGAGCAAAGTTGGTGGAAGAGTTGGAGAAACTCCCTGGGCGTTTTAACATGGAGTTTTGTGTCCCAAGCGTGTCACTGTCACTGGAACCCCGAGTCAAAGGGAATTTGATTTTGATTGGGAATTTGATATAGATCAGGAATTTGAGGCTGGAATTCCACAGAGCAAAACTGGTGGAAGAGTTGGAGAAACTCCCTGGGGGTTTCAAGCCGAGTTTGTGTCCCAAGTTGTGTCACCGTCCCTGGAACCCCGAGTCAGAGGGAATTTGCAATGGATCAGGAATTAGATATGGATTTGGTACAGATAAAGGATTTGAGGCTGGAATTCCACAGAGAAGAGCTGGAGAAACTCCCTGGGCGTTTTAACATGGAGTTTTGTGTCCCAAGCGTGTCACTGTCACTGGAACCCCGAGTCAGAGGGAATTTGATTTTGATTGGGAATTTGATATAGATCAGGAATTTGAGGCTGGAATTCCACAGAGCAAAACTGGTGGAAGAGTTGGAGAAACTCCCTGGGGGTTTCAAGCCGAGTTTGTGTCCCAAGTTGTGTCACTATCTCTGGAACCCCGAGTCAGAGGGAATTTGCAATGGATCAGGAATTAGATATGGATTTGGTATGGATTAAGGATTTGACGCTGGAATTCCACAGAGAAGAGCTGGAGAAACTCCCTGGGCGTTTTAACATGGAGTTTTGTGTCCCAAGCGTGTCACTGTCACTGGAACCCCGAGTCAGCTGATGCCTGCAGGAATTCCTGCCTGGAATTCCATGTCCTCTCCCAATCCTGGTTTTTTTTCCAGGACATGCTGTGTGTCCCTGAGAGGAGGCTCCTGGAGGACAGCAGGAACCTTCCCATCGCTTCCGGCAGCGCCCGCTCCGAGCGGCTCCTGCTCTTCGACGACGTCCTGGTGCTCATCCAGGTCAGTCCAGGGGGACTGGGAAGGGGAACATGGATAAAACAACACCAAAATTCCGATGGAATGGCAGAAATGACAGGAATTCCCCCAAGGAACGGCAGGAAAATTCCCGTTTTTTGATGTTGAAAATACGACAAGAGTTTGGCTGTTGGGAAAAGTCGGGAAAACTTTGGCTCGGATCCATCCACGTGTGGAAGATAAAAGGAATATCTGGGAAGGAATAGAGGAGATCCACAGAACATTTTCCCAGGAAAATGTTGGATTATGGATTTCCCAGGAAAATGTTGCAAATGTTGGAATATCCAACCACCACAGGCAACTTTTGAGTGATCCAAACCCTTTTCCACAGGGAATTGTGGCCCTTAGTTATTCCAAGGGATCTGATGGGTCAATGATGAGATTCCATGAGTTCCCAGACATTGGGATAAACGGGATTTTATTGGGATAAACGGGATTTTATTGGGATAAACGGGATTTTCCATGTTTGTGGCAAGGCTGCAGACGTTGGAGGTGCTTTTGGGGCTGTTTTGGGAATTTTGGAGTTTGGGGATGTGTTCCCATGGGGGAATTCCGGCTTGGATTGCTCCAGCTGAACTGCCTTGGGAATAACCAGGATCCAGCCTTGGGAATGGGGTGGAGATTCCCTGCTCCACCTGGACACTTTGGAATTCTCATCCTGCTGATGAGAATTCCTTAAAAACTCCGGGAAGGGCAACCTGTGCCATGGAATGTGATTTATCCACCCTGTTTTGGATGAGTTGGATCATGGCCTCACTCCAGTGGCTGGGATGGGAACAGCAAATCCATGGAATTATCTCCAGGTTCAATCCATGATTCCCATCTGTGTGTCACCTGCTGCTGCTGCTGAGCTTTATGGAGGTTTGGGAATTCCAACTGGATTTGGGAATCTTGATGTCCTTTCTTTGTTTGTTCTCCCAAATCTGGCAAAACACTTGGGAATTCCATGGAAAACTCCATCCTACCAGGCAGCAGCTCCGTGTGGGTGCCTGGATGTGAGGCAGGGAAAGGAGATGGAAAATTTCAATTTTCCTTTCATTCCAGCCATTGGAGTTTGTTCTGTTTGAGTGCTGCTGATCCCAAAAGTGACTCCTTAAATTTGGGATTTCTGGGATATTTTTGGCGGTCCCACCCTACAGTCCAAACTTAAACAAATCCTGGAATGGATTGGATGGAATGGGAGCTTAAAGATGATCCATTCCCACTCCATTCCATGGTTCCCACCATCCCAGGTTGCTCCTGTCCAACCTTTCCTTGGATACTTCCAGGGATGGGGCAGCCACAAATCTCTGGGAATATTGGCTGGAACGATTTGGGAATGTTGCCATGGGATAGGGAAGGAATTCCTGTGGAGATCAGGGTCATGTGGGAAGGTTTTACTCCTGGATGTGGCCATGGAATTTTGGAAGAGCTTTAGGAGTGTTCAAACAAGAACTTCCCTCCTTTTCCATCTCCAATGTCTCTCATCCCAGTGTGGGATGAACGGACCAAAAAATTGGGAATTTGTGCTGCCAGTCCAGCTCTGCCATTCCATGGATGTTTCCAGCAATAACAGCACCACTTTTCCCCATTTTTTTTCCCAGGGAAACAGCTTCCAGAGTTTTGATCTCAAGCTGGTGTGGGTGGATGAAAACTGCGGAGAGAAATCGGCTCCAGGATCGTGAGTGAGAAATTCCCACTGGGAATTTAATAAAAAAGGAATAAAAATGTTCAGGTTGATGGGAAAATGATCCAAAGCTTTGTCCCATCTCCTTTCCGAGCAGTGGAATTAGGATATGGATAATGGGGTCTCAACAGCTTGGAATTTGCTGTTGGATTGAAATCCCAGAATTTTTTGGGGTTCCGTCCCCACCTTGTTCCCAGCCCAGAATTCCTTGGACACCTCCAGAGATGGAGACTCCAAACCTCCGTGGGCAATTCCAATGCCTGACCATGTTTTCCATGAAAAAATTCCTGATGTCCATCCTGACCCTCCCCTGGAACAACTTGAGGCTGTTCCCTGTCATCCCGTTCGTTGCCAATGAATCCCAAAATTATTTAATCCAGCCCTGGCAAACCTGAGATCTCTCCAGGAAAAACACCTGGAAAAGCACCAGGAGCTCCAGGAGGGGAATGGGAAGAGCTGATGGATTGGGAATTGTGTTTTCCATCCTTTTTTTGCCCTCCCAGGTACAACCTGCGCATCACAACCCCAGAAGAGACGTTCGTCCTCTCCGCCAAGGACCCCCAGATAAAGGTCAGGCCTTGGGATTTTCACTTCTCTTTATTATTTAAAGCAGGGTAATAATCCAGGCCAGGGTTGGGATTTTTGGCTCCTTCTCCAAGAAAATCCTGGATTTTTGGCTCCTTTCCCAGGAAAATCCTGGCCAGAGGTGGCTCAGAGTCGATGGCGGGTGAGGAATGTCGGTGGGAACCCATCGGTTTCTTGCTGCTTTTCCTGAAGTTCCTCTTTCTCAAATCAATTTGAAATTCCGATTTCTCCTTTTTTTTTGATATCCAAGCAGAAAATTTTCCTATTTTTCAACATCCAAGTAAAAATTCCTCCCTCCCAGCTGCTGTGCCTTGGTGCAATACCCAACTTCCAGCAGAGCGGAAGCCTCAGATGAGCTCTGACGGGAGCACGGCGGTTCCTCGCCGCGTTCCTGCCGTTGTCTCCGGTTGATTTTCCCGGGATCTGGGCTGATTCCCGGTTTTCCGTGCCCTCAGGCCGTGTGGTGGTGGAAGCTGGAGCAGGCCGTGCGCCAGGCGCTGAACGGGAAGCGGGATTTTCCGCTCTGGGGCCGGAGCGGGGAAGGCAGCGAGGCCCCGTCCCGACGCTTCTTCACCTACGGCTTCCGCACCGAGGGACGGCTCCGGGGGGCCACCTACGAGGGCGAGTGGCTCTGGGGGAAGCCCCATGGCAAGTAAGGAACCCTCTGGGACACTTTTCCGAGTGGGAATGAGGTTGGCAGTGCTGGTTTGGGAAAGATCTCCAAGGTCAACCCAAACTTCTCCAGGTCACTCAACCAAATCATGAACAGTGGCCCTGGGGAAAGTCCCATGGCAAGTAAGGAACCTTCTGGGCCACTTTTCCAAGTGGGAATGAGGTTGGCAGTGCTTTTTGGACCCCTTTTCTGAGTGGGAATAAGGTTGGAAATGCTGGTTTGGTGTTTCTGTAAAGGTTGGGAAATATCTCCAAGGTCAACCCAAACTTCTCCAGGTCACTCAACCACATCATGAACAAATGGCTCTGGGGGAAGCCCCATGGCAAGTAAGGAACTCCTGGACCCATTTTCCATGTGGGAATGAGGTTGGCAGTGATTTTTGGACCCCTTTTCTGAGTGGGAATAAGGTTGGAAATGCTGGCTTGGAATTTCCATGAAGGTTGAGTTAGGGTTGACCATCTCCAGGTCACTCAACCAAATCATGAACAGTGGCACTGGGGGAAGCCCCATGGCAAGTAAGGAACTTCTGGGACACTTTTCCAAGTGGGAATAGGGTTGGAAATGCCTTTTGGACCCCTTTTCTGAGTGGGAATAAGACTGGAAGTGCTGGTTTGGTGTTTCTGTAAAGGTTGGGAAAGATCTCCAAGGTCAACCCAAACATCTCCAGGTCACTCAACCAAATCATGAATGAGTCACCCTGGGGGAAGCCCCATGGCCTTCTGGGACACTTTTCCAAGTGGGAATGAGGTTGGCAGTGCTTTTTGGACCCCTTTTCTGAGTGGGAATGAGGTTGGAAGTGCTGGCTTGGAGTTTCAGTAAAGGTTGGGAAATATCTCCAAGGTCAACCCAAACATCTCCAGTCACTCAACCAAATCATGAACAGTGGCCCTGGGGAAAGTCCCGTAGCAAGTAAGGAACTCCTGGACCCATTTTCCAAGTGGGAATGAGGTTGGCAGTGCCTTTTGGACCCCTTTTCCGAGTGGGAATGAGGTTGGAAGGGCTGGTTTGGTGTTTCCATGAAGGTTGGGAAAGATCTCCAAGGTCACTGAACCACATCTGCTCCTTTTTTGGGCACTTCCAGGGTGGGGCTAATGCCAGAATTTGATTCTTCATGAGGCTGTGGATGTGAATCCAGACTCTGGTGCTCTGCTTCCTGCCTCACTCATTCCCAGAGGGAATTCTTGGCTTGAGAGGAAGTTTAGCAAAGCCTGAGTCCTAAAATTTGGGATTCCCTGTGGTTGTCTCATCCATGGTTTATGGATTGAATCCTAAAGGCTGCCCCAAAAATGTGTTGTTGATCATCCTGAGCCTCTATTTAGGATTTAGGCTTGGCCTAAAATCAAGACCTCAGCCTTGGGGTATGAAAATCTCGCCCTCACAAGGAGGAAAATCCCCACTAAAAACCTTTTGTGGAAAACAATTTTATTCTCTGCTATCAAAACCTCTATGGATTTTATCCAAACTTGAACATCCAAACTTTTATCCCAGGAATTAAGAAAAGCTGAAATACAACAGGAGCTCAAATGGGAACATGGGAACTGTTCAGTAAATCCAGGTTTAAGTGAGGGAATGTCTGTAAATCAAAGATCCCAACCAGAATTTTTTGGACATGGGATAAAGAAGAGTCTGGGAGTTTTTTAGGAAGAAACCTGGACTATGAGCAAGCTCCTCAGCCACCAAAACATTTGGAAATTTTCTTTTCCATGAGTTTGACACAGTTTGCTCTGGAAGCAAAAAGGATGGAGAGAGAATTGGTTTGAGAGAGCCTTAAAATAGTGAAATAATCCAGAACAGAAGTGGCTTGGAAGGGAATCCAGTTCCAAACCCAAATCCAAAACTGAATCCTGAATATTCCATGGAATAGATAAAGGAGTGTTTAGGGCAGGAGACCTTTGGATCATTCCCACCTTCACTCCCTCAAAACCATCTCCTGGTTTTTGTCCTCTCCTGCCTTAGGGCTGGAAAACTGGGATTAATCCCAACCTCTCCAGCTTCCCATGGAGTGACTCAGGTGAATCCCAGGAAATTTGTGGCAGAATTAAGGGACTTCACTAAGGTTGGATTTGAGTCCCCTTCCCACTCCTGGAATTTCTCTGCTGGGATTTTGTTGCTGGAAGGTTCCAGAGCAGCATCCTGGCTTTGGTGGCTGCTCTGGGATTTCTGAGGGAGGAGAGCCGTGGGAGTGGGAATTTGGGCTCTTTGGGAAAAACAATGGCCTTGTCCACTGGCTCTGCTGGAATTCCGGGTGACCTGGGGTGGGGGAAGGCCAGACTCCCACTCAGCTGTGCCGGGAGCAGACTTGGAATTATGGAATACCCTGAGTGGGAAGGGCTCACAGGGATCAAGTCCAACTCCAAGCCCTGCACAGAAATCCCAACAACCCCACCCTGGAGCAGCCTTGGCAATGTGCCCATTCCCTGGGGAATATTCAGTGCCCGACACCCTCTGGGGGAAGAACTTTTCCCTAAAATCCAGCTTAGACCTGGCCCAGCTCCAACTGTTCCCTCCTCCCCTTTGGCCGCTCCCCCAAAAAGCCAAAGGGGATTTAAATTTAAATTTTAAAATTGCCATTTCCAACACGTCCGAGCAATCCTCTGGAAAACCTGGAGAAGTGCCACTCCCGTGGAGGTGTTTGAAACAACAGCCTCGGTGAAAGTCAAACAACCTCGTCACGGTTTTGGTGTTGCACCATCTCCTGTCAAACCGACCCACAGGATGTCGGGATGAAACATGGGGATGGAATTCCTGCCTGGGAGGGTGGGGAGAGGCTGGGATGGAATTCTCGGAGAAACTGGGACTGTCCCTGGATCCCTGGAAGTGCCCAAGGCCAGCTTGGAGCAGCCTGGGATAGTGGGAAGTGTCCCTGGCACGGGGTTGGAACTGGGTGTTCTTTAGGATCCCAAAAATTTAGGATCCAACCCCAAAATTTCCAGGGTTCCATGATTTTGAATTGTTCCAATTGGGGTTTTGGGGCAGAGCAGACGAGCTCAGCATCAGCACAGAGGACAAATATTCCAACATTCCCTGAGGGATTCCAAAGCTTTGGCCTCCAGCTCCAAAAAGAGCTCAGAATTCCTCAAATCCCTGATATTCCAGGCTGCTGTTATTCCCTCAGCCTAATTCCCAGCTTTTATTCCAGGCTCAAAATTCCTCAAATCTCCAATATTCCAGACTGCTGTCATTCCCTCAGCCTAATCCCCAGCTTTTATTCCAGGCTCAAGATCCATTTAAACTCAATGTGGGAAGGAATTCCTGGCTGGGAGGGTGGGGAGGGGCTGGGATGGAATTCCCGAAGATTTGTGGCTGCCCCTGGATCCCTGGAATGTCCAAGGCCGGGTTGGACACTTGGAGCAGCCTGGGACAGTGGGGGCTGTCCCTGCCCATGGGCTGAGCTGATCCTTTAGGTCCTTCCCACCCAAACCATTGCAGGAGTTTGGAATTCTGTTGTGTCTGGCTGGGGAATGTGCAGGGATGTGATGCTCTGGGATGAGGTTGGAATTCGAGCTGTCCCTGGGTGTGGCAGGATGGGACCCCGGCAGGGAGGGAGGGAAAAGGCTCCAGAGCTGGGCACGGCCGGGCAGGAATTCCTCCATCCTTGAGCATTCCCGGCTCTCCTGGCTCTGCTGTCACCTCCTGGAATCCCTTTTCCAGCCCCCACAAACCGTGGAATTCTCCAAGCCTTTGTCTGGGATTCCTCTGTGTTGTCCCAGTGTCTGAGCCGCTGGAATTCCAGGCTGTGGTGTCCCCGTGCCCACGGGGCCGTGCCAGGCTGGAACTGCCGTCGGATTAATTAATCCCCGTCATTAATTCTGGATCTTGTGCCAACTCCTAAAGGCACGAGCCAGCACCTGCACCAAATACTTTTGGGATTAGGGAGTGGAATGGATTCTTCCCACTCATCCCAGAGCAGGAAAACACGATGGGATTAAATCCTCCCGCTGAAAACCGAGGCCTGGAGGTGCCTTTTGTGCCTTTGTCCTCCCAGGAATTTTTGGGATGTTTGCCACCAAACCTGGGAATGGTTTGGGTTGGCAAGAACTTCGGGAAAGATCCAAATCCACCCCCTTACCGTGGGCAGCTTGCACTGGACTCTGGGCTGGCCTAAATATTTCGGAATATTCCATGTGGGAATGTTGTGATGAGAGGATTCCTTGGATTCCAGGGGGACGCTGAAGTGGCGCGATGGCCGCAACCACGTCGGGGATTTCCAGGAGGGCCTGGAGCACGGGTAAGCCCTGGAAAACGGGAATGATATTCCCTGCTCTTAAAATCAACTGGAATGGTTCCTTCCAGAGAGAGGGGATTGACAGTGACAGACCCCAGGGGCTGGAATCTGATCCCACATCCCTAAAATCCCTGGGAATTTATTCCTAGGAAATGTCTTAAAGTTGTTTTTAGGTCCCTTCAAAATCTCACTTTTAAATGAGGAATTTTAAGAGGGAAAAACCCCAATCCCACAAAATTCAAATTGGTTTTTAAACCTCGTCCACTACAATGGAGTCACAATTTTCCACGCTGGATTTTTCCACGCTGGATTTTTCCATGCTGACCTTTTCAATGTTGGATTTTCCATGCTGACCGTTTCCATGCTGGATTTTTCCATGCTGATCTTTTCCATGCTGGAATTTTCCCTGCTGACTTTTCCCATTCTGGATTTTCCTTGCTGTCTTTTCCCATTCTGGATTTTTCCATGCTGATTTTTTCCATGCTGCATTTTTCCATGCTGACCTTTCCCATTCTGGATTTTTCCCATTCTGGATTTTTCCCATTCTGGATTTTTCCATGCTGATTTTTTCCATGCTGCATTTTTCCATGCTGACCTTTCCCAATCTGGATTTTTCCCAATCTGGATTTTTCCATGCTGATTTTTTCCATGCTGCATTTTTCCATGCTGACCTTTCCCATTCTGGATTTTTCCCAATCTGGATTTTTCCCAATCTGGATTTTTCCCAATCTGGATTTTTCCCATTCTGGATTTTTCCCAATCTGGATTTTTACCAATCTGGATTTTTCCATGCTGATTTTTTCCATGCTGCATTTTTCTATGCTGACCTTTCCCATTCTGGATTTTTCCCAATCTGGATTTTTCCCATTCTGGATTTTTCCCATTCTGGATTTTTC
The DNA here is from genome assembly GCA_037013685.1 of Acridotheres tristis. Taxonomy (NCBI): domain Eukaryota; kingdom Metazoa; phylum Chordata; class Aves; order Passeriformes; family Sturnidae; genus Acridotheres; species Acridotheres tristis. The sequence goes on from CM072895.1 coordinate 1,478,229, forward strand.
CCAATCTGGATTTTCCCATTCTGGATTTTTCCATGCTGACTTTTCCCATTCCGCATTTTTCCATGCTGCATTTTTCCATGCTGACCTTTCTCATTCTGGATTTTTCCATGCTGATCTTTCCCGTTCTGGATTTTTCCATGCTGACCTTTTCAATGTTGGATTTTCCATGCTGACTTTTCCCATTCTGCGTTTTTCCTTGCTGCATTTTTCCATGCTGACCTTTCTCATTCTCGATTTTCCCATTCTGGATTTTTCCATGCGGACCTTTTCAATGTTGGATTTTCCATGCTGGATTTTTCCATACTCGTCTTTTCCGTGCCGGATTTTTCCATGCCGGATTTTTCCATGCTGGATTTTCCCACTCTGGAATTTTCCCTGCTGACCTTTCCCACGTGCCCCGGGCAGGTTTGGGATCTGCCTGGTCCCGCGGCGCTCCGAGGATCGCTACGACTGCTACAAGTGCCACTGGTACCAGGGCAAGATGCAGGGCTATGGAATCTGTGAGTAAGTAACATCCAGGATGGGTTCCAGGGATTTAAGGATGGAAATATTCCCTGAGATCTTTGGAGCCTGGGCTGGTTATGCTTTGTGGGCATTAAGAATTCCTGAATGGTTTGGGAGCTTAAAGGGTGATCCCATTTCCATTCCATTCCATGGGACACCTCCCACTGTCCCAGGCTGCTCCAGCCTGGCCTTGGGCACTTCCAGGGATCCAGGGGCAGCCACAGCTGCTCTGGGAATTCCATCCCAGCCAGGAATCCCAATATCCCAATATCCCATCCATCCCTGCCCTCTGGCAGTGGGAGCCATTCCCTGTGTCCTGTCCCTCCATGCCTTGTCCCCAGTCCCTCTCCAGCTCTCCTGGAGCCCCTTCAGGCCCTGCCAAGGGCTCCGAGGTTTCCCTGGAATTTTCTCTTCCGAGGTCACCCCAAATGCTTTGGCCACTGGGAACATTGGGCTGCCTCTGGTTCCTGCTCATCCCAATCCCTGATTTCTCCATGCCAAGTGGGAGAGACCCAACATTCCAACTGGGACTCAAATCTTCTGCTCCATATTTAAACCTGGAGCTGCTCTTCCCAGAGGGACCAGTCCAGGGAAGGGCTGGTGGCCACCACAGCAGGCTGGATCCAAGCCTGGCCTCCTTCCTATGGATCCAGAGCTCCCTGTGCCCAGGCTGGTGGGAGGTCAAGGCCTCTCCCAGGAGAATTCCAAGCCCTTGTGTTGAGTCCTTGGATAATTTGGGAAGCTCTGGAATGTCCAGTTTGGGTGGTGCACATTCCCAACAGCAAACAAGGATCAAACCCAGCGCTGTCAGACAAATATTTGGAATATTCTGAGATGGATGAGCCCGATCTCCTCTCTTTCCTGGTTTTCTACACCAGGAGAAGCAAGATTGCCAATCAAATCAAACTGGAATTCCATCCCCCTTCCTGCAGGTATGGGAATGACCTGGTCTACAAGGGCTACTTCAGGGACAACGTGCGCCAAGGATTCGGGATCCTGGAGAACTTCTCGGCCGAGCATCCCTACAAATACACGGGACAGTGGGAAAACGACAAAAAGAACGGATACGGCGTCTGGGAAGACAAGGAGAGGTAAAGGGGGGGATGGATCAGAGGTGTGGGACAGCTTTGGGTTTGGTGGGGATAAATCCTGGAGATTTGGGATGAGTCCCTCGGGAAACATTCCCGGAGCTCAGTTTGTGTGGGGCGTCCGTGCTGGGATCGAGGAGAAATCCCAGGGATTGGGAAAAGGGGAAAATCCACGTTGGCTTTGCCTTGCCCTGCAGGGGGGAGAGGCACATCGGGATGTGGTTGGATGGCCAGAGACACGGACAGGGCGTCGTGGTGACCCAGTCGGGGCTCTGCTACCAGAGGACATTCCAGGCTGATAAAATGGTGGTGAGTCCAAGATTTCCCTGGAATCTGGGAATGCCTGTGATGGGGAATTCACCACCGAGGGCGAGGTTTCATTCCCAACTTCACCCTGGAGTAGTATTGTCTTTTATTTTATTTTATTTTTTTTGTGTTCGGGTTGGGATTGAATGTATTTTTTGTTTGGATTTCGATGTTTGTGACTTTTTATTTTTGTTGCAGTGAGTTTTACAATACTTCGAATTAACAAATTAAAATATGGAGTTCTTTTTTTTTTTTTTTTTTTGCAAAGCCTTTTAAGGCCAGCTGGCCTAATTTAGAAATGCCACTTAAATTATTTTTGCTGAATAATTAACAACTCGTGGCCGGCAATGAGGGTTCTTTCATTTAATTACAAAACATCACCCAAACTCCTGAAAAAGGAGGAGGAAAACTTCTGCCCTAAAACTTTTGTTTTGTTTCCTGTATATTACAATATCCTAAGACTTTAAATTTTAATTTTTTTTTACCATGGGCTATTACACACTTTTATCCAGATGACACACCCGTGATCCCAGTTTTCTCACTCAATATTGGAAATTTTCTCCACGGCCTCAGTCAAAAGCAGAGATTTTATTATAATATCCTAAGATTTTAAATTTTAATTTTTTTTTACCATGGGATATTGCACACTTTTATTCAAATGACACATCCGTGATCCCAGTTTTCTCACTCCATCTGGGAAATTTTCTCCACGGCCTCAGGTCAAAAGCAGAGATTTTATTACAATATCCTAAGACTTTAAATTTTAATTTTTTTTACTGTGTGATATTGCACACTTTTATTCAAATGACACACCCGTGATCCCAGTTTTCTCACTCAATATTGGAAATTTTCTCCACAGCCTCAGGTCAAAAGCAGAGATTTTATTACAATATCCTAAGATTTTAAATTTTAATTTTCTTTACCATGGGATATTCCACACTTTTATCCAGATGACACACCCGTGATCCCGGTTTTCTCACTCCATCTTGGAAATTTTCTCCATGGCCTCCTCGGGTCAAAAGCAGAGATTTTATTACAATATCCTAAGACTTTAAATTTTATTTTTTTTTACCGTGGGACATTCCTCACTTTTATTCAAATGACACATCCATGATCCCAGTTTTCTCACTCCATCTGGGAAATTTTCTCCACGGCCTCAGGTCAAAAGCAGAGATTTTTTGGGGGCTCAGCACGGGAAATTCGAGATTCCCAGATCCCAGGGTTCCCACACTGGGGACAAAGAGGGTTGGAGATCAGGGAGAGAGGGGTGGGGGATCTGGGACCCCCAGATGGGTCCCTTGGGATGGACATTCCCAAGGGAATGTTTGGATAACTCTCCAGGACAGGGTGGGATTGTTGGGATGTGGGAACTTCCCACTCAGGATATTCCGTGATTTTCCCAGAAAAATGGTTTGGAAGGACAAGTCTTGTTTGTTCTCAATTTCCAGAAGGATATTGGGATGTTGGAGGGGCTGGGGATGGAATTCCCAAAGATTTCTGGCTGTCCCTGGATCCCTGGAAGTGGCCAAGGGCAGATTGGATGGGGTTTGGAGAAATTTGGGATAGTGGGAGATCCCTGCCTGTGGATTGGGTGATTCTGAAGGTCCCTCCCAGCCCAAATCATTCCAAGATTCCGTAACATTCCATCTTTCCTGGAAATCATCAAATCCTTGTTTTTTTCCAATGTGAAGTCACTTGTCCAGTCCATGAAATTTGGGAATTTGGTGGGGCAAGCAAAGGGAATTAAAACATTGCTTCCCGTGGGAAATCCATCCTTAAAAAAAACCCCAACAATCCCATTCCCGCTTCCCAAAAATGTTGGAAAAATGTTGGAAAAACGTTGGAAAAACATTGGAAAAACGTTGGAAAAACGTTGGAAAAACGTTGGAAAAATGTTGGAAAAATGTTGGAAAAACGTTGGAAAAATGTTGGAAAAATGTTGGAAAAATGTTGGAAAAACGTTGGAAAAACGTTGGAAAAACGTTGGAAAAACGTTGGAAAAACGTTGGAAAAACGTTGGAAAAATGTTGGAAAAATGTTGGAAAAACGTTGGAAAAATGTTGGAAAAATGTTGGAAAAATATGGAAACTCGGCTTCCTGTAAAACCCCCACCCACAGAGAACAAAAATCCTGGAGGCTCCTTTAACTTCCCAAGGCTTCCAGGTGGAAGTTTCCACTTTTTTTTCCCCCATCTTTTTCCCTTGGAAAACTTGGATTTTTCCATGGAGAAAACAATTCCAGAGGAAAATATTCCAGCTCTGGAAGTGATGGCGTTTCCCAGCCGGTTTGGGGCTGAAGAAACCTTTGGGTTTAAAGTCTGGAGTAAATCCCAGAGTGGGAAGAAAATTCCCTGTGGATAAGAATTATTTCCTGGAATCATTTCCCATGGAATGGGCACATTCCCAACTCTCCCAGGCTGGAATTGTTGGGATGTTTCCTGTGCCACGACTTGGATCCTTCTGGATCCCATTCCACACAATCCCTGTTTGCTTGGAATCATTCCCCAAAAATGAAGATTCCCTAAAATATCCCAGGATTGGGAACACCGGGAGTTTGATACCACAACGATCCTTCCTGGATTTTTTGTTCCTTTTCCTCGGAAAATCCATGGGATAATTTTGTTGTCCCAAGTTTCCTGACCTCCTTTTCCTAAGAGTTTCTCCCAAATCGTTGAAAAGACATAATTGATTTAAAAAAAAAAAAAAATAAAATCTTCTTGGAATCTGCATCCCATCAATTTTTCCAGGATGAATTGGAGCATTGGTGGGAAATTCATGCCAGGAATTCCCAATTTTTTTTCCTTTCCATCCCAAGGGTTCGGGAATTCTGCTCCTGGAAGACGATTCCGTGTACGAAGGGAACTTCACGGAAAATCTGACATTTGTTGGAAAGGTGGGAATTTCTCCTCTTGGAATTTCCAATGGATTCATTTCCCAAATTCATTCCTTCCTGGAGCTTCCTTAAAAAAAAAAAAAAAAAAAAAAAAAAATCCCTATTTTCCAAAATTTTTGGGATTTTTTTTTGTCACCCAGAAGGAAAACTGTAGCTGGGAGAATTTAGGAAGAATTTGGGATTTGAATATTTTTTTTTATTTACTTCAGGTTTTGTTTGTTTGGGGTTTTTTGTGGGTTTTTTTTTTTTTTTTTGGTTGAGTTTTTGGGGTTTTTATTGGTTTTTTTATTGGGTTTTATGGGGCATTTGTGGTTGGGTTGTTTGTTTCTTTTTTCCTCTATTTTTGGGGTTTTACTCGATTTTATGGGACATTTCTGATTGAGTTTTTGGGGCTTTTTTCCCTCTATTTTTGGGATTTTTATTGAGTTTTATGGGACATTTTTGGTTAAGTTTTTGGGGTTTCTTTCTCTGTTTTAGGAGTTTTTATTGGATTTTATGAGACTTTTTTTCTGTTTTTAATTGAGTTTTATGGGACATTTCTGAATGAGTTTTTGGGGTTTTTTACCTCTATTTTTGAGATTTTTATTGGGTTTTATGGGGCATTTGTGGTTGGGTTGTTTGTTTCTTTTTTCCTCTATTTTTGGGGTTTTATTTGGTTTTATAGGACATTTCTGATTGAGTTTTTGGGGCTTTTTTCCCTCTATTTTTGGGATTTTTATTGAGTTTTATGGGACAGTTTTGGTTAAGTTTTTGGGGTTTCTTTCTCTGTTTTGGGAGTTTTTATTGGATTTTATGAGACTTTTTTTTCTGTTAGTTTTTAATTGAGTTTTATGGGACATTTCTGAATGAGTTTTTGGAGATTTTTACCTCTATTTTTGAGATTTTTATTGGGTTTTATGGGGCATTTTTGCTTGGGTTGTTTGTTTCTTTTTTCCTCTATTTTTGGGGTTTTATTTGGTTTTATAGGACATTTCTGATTGAGTTTTTGGGGCTTTTTTCCCTCTATTTTTGAGATTTTTATTGGGTTTTATGGGGCATTTTTGCTTGGGTTGTTTGTTTCTTTTTTCCTCTATTTTTGGGGTTTTACTCGATTTTATGGGATATTTCTGATTGAGTTTTTGGGGCTTTTTTCCCTCTGTTTTTGGGATTTTTATTGAGTTTTATGGGACATTTTTGGTTAAGTTTTTGGGGTTTCTTTCTCTGTTTTGGGAGTTTTTATTGGATTTTATGAGACTTTTTTTTTCTGTTAGTTTTTAATTGAGTTTTATGGGACATTTCTGAATGAGTTTTTGGGTTTTTTTCTCTTTGGGGTTATTGGGTTTATGGGACATTTTTGCTTGAGTTTTGTTTGTTTTTGTTGTTGATTTTAAATTGGGGTTTATGGGACATTTTTGCTTGGGTTTTGGGTTTTTTTTGTTAATTTTAAATTGGGTTTTATGGGACATTTCTGATTGAGTTTTGGGGTTTTTTTTTTCTTCTAGTTTTGGGATTTTTATGGGTTTTATGGGACATTTATGGTTGGGGTTTTGGGGTTTTTTTTGATATGATTTTATGGGACATTTCTGATTGAGTTTTGGGGTTTTTTTCTCTTTGGGGTTTTATTGGGTTTTATGGAACATTTTTGGTAGAGTTTTGGGATTTTTATTGGGTTTATGGGATATTTTTGGTTGGGGTTTTGGGGTTTTTTTTGCTGAGATTTTATGAGACTTTTCTGATAGAGTTTTTGGGGTTTTTTCTCTTTGGGGTTTTTATTGGGTTTATGGGACATTTTTGGTTGAGGTTTTGGGTTTTTCTTGGGCTTTATGGGACATTTTTGGTAGAGTTTTGGGAATTTTTTTGGGTTTATGGGATATTTTTGGTAGAGTTTTGGGATTTTTTGGGGGTTTATGGGATATTTTTGGTTGAAGTTTTGGGTTTTTCTTGGGTTTTATGGGATATTTTTGGTTGGGGTTTTGGGTTGTTTTTGCTGGGATTTTATGGGACATTTCTGATTGAGTTTTTGTTTCTTTTTTTTCTCTTTGGGGTTTTATTGGGTTATGGGATATTTTTGTTGAGTTTTTGGGGTTTTTATTTGGTTTATGGGACATTTTTGGTTGATTTTTTTGTTGGTTTTTTTATTGGGTTTATGGGATATTTTTGTTGAGTTTTTGGGGTTTTCATTTGGTTTATGGGACATTTTTGGTTGATTTTTTTGTGGGTTTTTTAATTGGGTTTATGGGATATTTTTGTTGAGTTTTTGGGGTTTTCATTTGGTTTGTGGGACATTTTTGGTTGATTTTTTTGTTGTTTTTTTTATTGGGTTTATGGGATATTTTTTGTTGAGTTTTTGGGGTTTTCATTTGGTTTATGGGATATTTTTGGTTGATTCTTTTGTTGGTTTTTTAATTGGGTTTATGGGATATTTTTGTTGAGTTTTTGGGGTTTTTATTTGGTTTATGGGATATTTTTGGTTGATTTTTTGGTTGTTTTTTTTATTGGGTTTATGGGATATTTTTGTTGAGTTTTGGGGGTTTTTATTTGGTTTATGGGACATTTTTGTTGAGTTTTTGGGGTTTTCATTTGGTTTATGGGACATTTTTGGTTGATTTTTTTGTTTTTTTTTAATTGGGTTTATGGGATATTTTTGTTGAGTTTTTGGGGTTTTCATTTGGTTTATGGGATATTTTTGGTTGATTTTTTTGTTGTTTTTTTAATTGGGTTTATGGGATATTTTTGTTGAGTTTTTGGGGTTTTTATTTGGTTTATGGGATATTTTTGTTGAGTTTTTGGGGTTTTTATTTGGTTTGTGGGATATTTTTGGTTGTTTTTTTGTTGTTTTTTTTAATTGGGTTTATGGGATATTTTTGTTGAGTTTTTGGGGTTTTTATTTGGTTTATGGGACATTTTTGGTTGATTTTTTTGTGGGTTTTTTATTGGGTTTATGGGATATTTTTGTTGAGTTTTTGGGGTTTTTATTTGGTTTGTGGGATATTTTTGGTTGATTTTTTTGTTGTTTTTTTAATTGGGTTTATGGGATATTTTTGTTGAGTTTTTGGGGTTTTCATTTGGTTTGTGGGACATTTTTGGTTGATTTTTTTGTTGGTTTTTTTATTGGGTTTATGGGATATTTTTGTTGAGTTTTTTGTTGTTTTTTTTATTGGGTTTATGGGATATTTTTGTTGAGTTTTTGGGGTTTTCATTTGGTTTATGGGACATTTTTGGTTGATTTTTTTGTTGTTTTTTTTATTGGGTTTATGGGATATTTTTGTTGAGTTTCTGGGATTTTACTGGGTTTAATGGGACACTTTTGTTTGCATTTTTTAATTTTTTTTTTCTTCATTTGCACGTTTCTATTGGGGTTTTTTTCGGGGGGGATTTTTGGGGCTGTGCTTTGCAGCTTCACCCGAGATCCTTTTTTTTTTATTTTTATTTTTAAACCAAGAACATTTCAGCCTTTGGGGCCACAGGAAACGTTGCAAAACCCCCGGAGCTGCCGGAACCGCGGCAACGGAAATTTGGGATTTCCCAATCCGGGGTTGGGCTCCCACAGAAATTTCTGCTCCCCAGGATGGGGAAAATTATTTTTCCAGCACGACCCAAAAATCTGGGATGAGCCCAGCAGGAATTCTGGGATGGAATTAACGCTCGGGAAGAATTTTGTCATCGTCTTCCTCCTCCACCTCCCGAGGCCGTTCCCTGCGGATAAAATGCTGGGGAATCCAAAATTTCCTTTGGAATCTGGAAATTCCTGGCATGTGGAAAATCTGGAAATCTCCAGGAGGGATTAATTCCACTTAATGGGATGTTTTTTTCCCACCAAAATTCCGATTTCAATTTGGTGGCGGGTCCAGAAAATTCCGGAATTGGCTTCCTGCTTTCCCGGCTGGAATTCCACGAGCCGCACTTGGGAAAATCAATTTGGATTGGATTTGGGGGGGGATTTAATAATTAATAATTGAGAGTTGATTTATAAATAGAGAATTTAATAATAGAGAATTTAAAAGGAAAGAATTTTATAATAAAAAGATATGATAATAATTAATAGAGGATTTATGTCATAATAGAGAATTTAATAAAAAATAGAGAATTGATATGATAGTTTAATAACAAGTAGAGGGTTTAATAATAGAGAATTTAAAATGAAAGAATTTTATAAAAAATAGAGAATTTATGTAATAAAGAGAATTTAATAACAAATAGACAATTGATATGATAGAGAATTTAAAATGAAAGAATTTTATAATAAATAGAGAATTTATGTAATAGAGAATTTAAAATGAATGAATTTTATACTAACTAGAGAATTTATGTAACAGAGAATTTAATAACAGGGAATTTAATAGTAAATAAAACATTTTAAGAATAGAAAATATAATAATAGGAGGTCTAATAATAGAGAATTTAATACTAAATAGAGAATTTAATAACAGATAATTTAATACAAAATAGAAAATATAAGAGTAGGAAATGTAATATTAGAAAATTTCATAATAGGTGATTTAGTAATAGAAAATCTAATACTAAACAGTGAATTTCATACTCAATAGAGAATTTGAGGACAGAGAATTTCATAGAGAACCGATGCTGAGGAGGAATTCCCAAAATTCCAAGAAGGAATTCCTGAAATTTCGAGAAGGAATTCCTGAAATGCTGAGACTGAATTCCCGAAATTCCGAGAAGGAATTCCCACAATTCTGAGAAGGAATTCCCGCTATTCCAAGATGGAATTCCCGAATTCCCTAGACGGAATTCCCACTATTCTGAGAAGGAATTCCCGAATTCCCTAGACAGAATTCCTGCTATTCTGAGAAGGAATTCCCGAATTCCCTAGACAGAATTCCTGCTATTCCGAGAAGGAATTCCCGAATTCCCTAGACGGAATTCCCGCTATTCTGAGAAGGAATTCCCGAATTCCCTAGACAGAATTCCGGAGATTCCAAGAAGGAATTCCCGAATTCCCTAGATGGAATTCCCGCTATTCCGAGAAGGAATTCCTGAATTCCCTAGACAGAATTCTGGAGATTCCAAGAAGGAATTCCCGAATTCCCTAGATGGAATTCCCGAATTCTGAGAAGGAATTCCCGCTATTCCGAGATGGAATTCCCGAATTCCCTAGACGGAATTCCTGAATTCCCTAGACGGAATTCCTGCTATTCCGAGACGGAATTCCCGACTCCCGGCCTTCCTTTCCGCAGGGGAAGCTGTCGCTGGCCAATGGTTTGGTGCTGGAGGGGACGTTCGGCACCCACGGGCGGCTCCACACGGCACCCCCCGAGAGCCAACAGCGCCCCCCAGCGTGAGCACCCGCACTGCACCACGGGGACACCCCGGGATCATTCCCTGCGGGAGGAGGGAGGGATTTCACGGAATTCCTGTGGTTTATTCCACGTGGGAATGAGAAAGGGGTGAAATCTTGGGATTTTCCGTGGAGTTAATTCCGTGTGGGAGGTGGGAATGGATGTTTTCCTGAAATCCTGGGATTGTCATGGAGTTAATTCCATGTGGGAAGTGGGAATGTTTTCCTGAAATCCTGGGATTGTCACGGAGTTAATTCCGTGTGGGAGGTGGGAATGGATATTTGCCTGAAATCCTGGGATTGTCTGGGGTTAATTCCATGTGGGAAACAGGAATGGATGTTTCCTGAAATCCTGGGGGGTGGGATTGACATGGAGTGAATTCCATGTGGGAAGCAGGAATGTTTTCCTGAAATCCTAGGATTAATTCCATAGGGAAGCAGGAATGGATATTTTCCTGAAATCCTGGGATTTCCATGGAGTTAATTCCATATGGGAGGTGGGAATGAATATTTTTTCCTGAAATCCTGGGATTGTCTGGGGTTAATTCCATGTGGGAAGTGGGAAGGGATGTTTTCCAGAAATCCTGGGATTGTCATGGAGTTAATTCCATGTGGGAAGCAGGAATGTTTTCCTGAAATCCTAGGATTTCCATGGAGTTAATTCCATGTGGGAGGTGGGAATGGATGTTTGCCTGAAATCCTGGGATTGTCTGGGGTTAATTCCATGTGGGAAACAGGAATGGATGTTTCCTGAAATCCTGGGGGGCTGGGATTTCCATGGAGTTAATTCCATGTGGGAGGTGGGAATGGATATTTTTTCCTGAAATCCTGGGATTGTCACGGAGTTAATTCCATAGGGAAGCAGGAATGTTTTCCCAGGGTGTTTTCCTGAAATCCTGGGATTGTCATGGAGTTAATTCCATGTGGGAAGTGGGAATGTTTTCCTGAAATCCTGGGATTTCCATGGAGTTAATTCCATATGGGAGGTGGGAATGAATATTTTTTCCTGAAATCCTGGGATTGTCTGGGGTTAATTCCATGTGGGAAGCAGGAATGGATGTTTCCTGAAATCCTGGGGGGGTGGGATTATCATGGAGTTAATTCCATGTGGGAAGCAGGAATAGATGTTTTCCTGAAATCCTGGGATTGTCTGGGGTTAATTCCACGTGGGAATGAGGGAGTGGATGTTTTCATGGAGTTAATTCCATAGGAAATGAGGGAATGGATGTTTTCCATAAATCCTGGGATTGTCATGGAGTTAATTCCATGTGGGAATGAGGAAATGTTTTCCTGGACTCTTGGGTTAATTCCATAGGGAAGCAGGATTCCTGAAATCTTGGAATTTCCATGGAGTTAATTCCAGTTGGGAAGCAGGAATGAATATTTCCATGAAATCCTGGGATTAATTCCATAGGGAAGCAGGAATTGATATTTTCCTGAAATCCTGGGATTTTCACGGCGTTAATTCCATGTGGGAAGCAGGAATGGATGTTTTGATGCCATCCAGCCCAAATTCCCCCCAAATTCCAAGTCCCCTCCCAAATCCCAGTCCAATTCCATCTTTTTTTTCCCCTCTAGAACATTCCAGGCCCTCGGAGCATCCGTGGGACAGAAATTCCTTTTTCCAGAGCAGGAAAGCTCTTGGGAATGGTCCCTCAACTCTCATCCAGCTTTTCTCCAGGAATTCTGTGGAGATAAAGAATCTGTAATTGGGAATATTTAGGAATATCCAGCAGTGCATGGAGCAGGAAAACCGGGATTAATTCAAAACTTCTGGATCATTTCTGTCCCTGGGAATTCCATCTCAGCCAGGAATTCCTTCCTAAAATTCCATCTAAATCTCCATTTTTTTCCGATGGGAAGCCATTCCCTGTTTTCCTGTCCCTCCATCCCTTATCCCAAGTCTCTCTCCAGCTCTCCTGGAGCCCCTGGAATTTTCCCTTTTCCAGGAAAACATTCCCAGCTCACCCACCCGTGAGTTTCTATCAAATCCCAGAGAATTTTCCCATTTTTGAGGGGGGAAAATCCACAAGAATTTGGGAAGAACATGGAAAAAAAAATAAATCCCAATCCTGCGTTTTCCAGCCAGCTGGACCTGAAGGAATTCCCAGTGGAGAAGAGATGGACGGGAATCTTCGAGCAATTCCAGGAATTCCTCCATTCTGGCTGCAAGGAGGAAATGGAGGAATCCTTCACAGGATTCCACATCCAATCCAGCAAGGAGCTGAGGAAATCCCAGGAATATCTGTTCTGCCAAAGGTATGGTGGGAATTCTGGGAATTCCTGAGGGAATCTGGGAATTCCTGAGGAAATCCCAGGAATATCTGTTCTGTCAAAGGTATGGTGGGAATTCTGGGAATTCCTGAGGGAATCTGGGAATTCCTGAGGAAATCCCAGGAATATCTGTTCTGTCAAAGGTATGATGGGAATTCTGGGAATTCCTGAGGAAATCCCAGGAATATCTGTTCTGCCAAAAAGGAAATCTCAGGAATCCCTGAGGAAATCCCAGGAATTCCTGTTCTGCTAAAGAGGAAATCTTGGGAATCCCTGAGGAAATCCCAGGAATTCCTGTTCTGCCAAAGGTATGATGGGAACTCTGGGAATTCCTGAGGAAATTTGGGAATTCCTGAGGAAATCCCAGGAATATCTGTTCTGCCAAAGGTATGGAGGGAATTCTGGGAATTCCTGAGGAAATCCCAGGAATATCTGTTCTGTCAAAGGTATGATGGGAATTCTGGGAATTCCTGAGGGAATCTGGGAATTCCTGAGGAAATCCCAGGAATATCTGTTCTGCCAAAGGTATGATGGGAATTCTGGGAATTCCTGAGGGAATCCCAGGAATATCTGTTCTGCCAAAAAGGAAAGCTCAGGAATTCCTGTTCTGCTGAAGGTACTGAGGGAATCCCAGAAATCCCTGAGGAAATCCTGGGAATTCCTGTTCTGCTAAAGAGGAAATCTTGGGAATTCCTGAGGAAATCCCAGGAATATCTGTTCTGCCAAAGGTATGGTGGGAATTCTGGGAATTCCTGAGGAAATCCCAGGAATTCCTGTTCTGCTAAAGAGGAAATCTTGGGTATCCCTGAGGGAATCTGGGAATTCCTGAGGAAATCCCAGGAATATCTGTTCTGCCAAAAAGGAAATCTCAGGAATTCCTGTTCTGCTGAAGGTACTGAGAGAATCTCAGAAATCCCTGAGGAAATCCCAGGAATTCCTTTTCTGCTAAAGAGGAAATCTTGGGAATCCCTGAGGAAATCTGGGAATTCCTGAGGGAATCTGGGAATTCCTGAGGAAATCCCAGGAATATCTGGGAAAAAAGGTTCTGCCAAAAAGGAAATCTCAGGAATCCCTCAAGAAATCTCAGGAATTCCTGTTCTGCTGAAGAGGAAATCCTGGGAATCCCTGAGGAAATCCTGGGAATTCCTGAGGAAATCCTGGGAATTCCTGTTCTGCTAAAGAGGAAATCTTGGGAATCCCTGAGGAAATCTGGGAATTCCTGAGGAAATCCCAGGAATATCTGTTCTGTCAAAGGTATGATGGGAAATCTGGGAATTCCTGAGGGAATCCCTGAGGAAATCTGGGAATCCCTGAGGAAATTCCTGAGGAAATCTTGGGAATCTCTGAGGGAATCTCTGAGGAAATCTGGGAATCCCTGAGGAAATCTTGGGAATCCCTGAGGAAATTCCTGAGGAAATCTTGGGAATCCCTGAGGGAATCCCTGAGAAAATTCCTGAGGAAATCTGGGAATCCCTGAGGAAATCTTGGGAATCCCTGAGGAAATCTTGGGAATTCCTGAGGAAATCCCTGAGGAAATTCCTGAGGAAATCCCTGAGGAAATCTGGGAATCCCTGAGGAAATCCTGGGAATTCCTGAGGAAATTTGGGAATCCCTGAAGGAATCCTGGGAATTCCTGAGGGAATTTGGGAATCCCTGAGGAAATCTTGGGGAATCCCTGAGGGAATTTGGGGAATCCCTGAGGGAATTTGGGGAATCCCTGTTGTTCCAGAGCTATTTCAGACCCTCATTCCCACTCAGGAATTTGATGCAATTCCAGGAATTTCCCCGGTGTTCCCATTCCAGAGGAATTTCACACCTCAGGTGGAATTTTTTGCTGCTGAGCTTCATCCACAGCCATGAAAATTCCCATTATTTGAACGTTTTTCATTCCCTTTTGGAATGTGCCAATCCGGATTTCTCCAGTTCTGCTTTTCCTTCCTCAATTCCCGTTTTTCCAGAGGCTCTGAGGAGATTTCCTGGAAAATCGAGGATATCCTGGAGGAGCTCGTCCAGCACCAGGAGCTGCAGTCGCTCCACACTTACCTGGAAAAGGTGGCGAAATTATTTATTAAAATTATCGACATCTCGATTAATGAGAAATAATTTATTAATAAATAATTGAATCATCAATAATTAGTATATACTCTAATAATAAATAATGTGGCAATAAAGAATGTAGATAATAAATAATTTAATAATAGGTAATCACTATTAAAGTTACAATCAGCATATTAAATTATTATATTAATAGATTATTATATTAATAAATTATTATATTAATAAATTATTATATTAATAAATTATTATATTAGTAAATTATTATAGTAATAAATTATTATATTAATAAATCATTATATTAATAAATTATAGTAATAAATTATTACATTAATAGATTATTATATTATGAAAGTATTATATTTAAGATCATATTATTTCCATTTAAAATATAGAATATTAAATTATTATATTAGATTATTATATTGAATTAAGTTATTAAATTTTTATATTACCGAAGTTACTAAAAATATTATTACAAGTTTTTATTGTTTTTACCTCTATTTATTATTATAATTTAATTATATTAAATTATATTGTTAAATTGTTATATTACTAAAGTTACTAGAAATATCTTTACAAGTTTTTATTGTTTTTACCTCTATTTATTATTATTATTTAATTATATTAAATTATATTATTAAATTGTTCTATTGCTAAAGTTACTAAATCATTATTACAAGTTATTATTGTCATTACCTATATTTATTATTATTATTTAATTATTATTATTACAAATTACTAAAATTACTATTAGAGAATTTAATAATAAGGAATTTTAAACTAAATGGAGACTTTAATAGTAAATTGAATAACGAAGTTTAATAAGAAATAGGGAATTTATATAATAAAGAATTTAATAATAGACAATTGAATAATAAATAATAAATAGTGAATTTATGTAACCGAGAATTTAGTAATTTTTAAATGTAATAATAAATAGTTTAATAAAAATAGATTATAATAAAATAATTTAATACAAAATAGATGATTTAATAATAGAGAATTAAATATAATAAAAAATTTAATAGTAGAGAATTAATAGATAATTGAATAAAGAAGTGAACAATAAATAGAGAATTATTATTAGAGAATTTAATAATAATAACTGGAGAATTTATTAGTAAATAGAATATAATAAAAATGGGTATTTAATTATAAATCATTTAATAATAGGGTATTCAATAATAATTGATTAATAGAGAATTTATATAATAGAGAATTTAATAATAAAAAGGTAATTTAATAATAAAGTATCTAATAACAAACAGAGAATTTAATAATAGAAAATTGAATAATAGAAAATTTAATAGTAAATTGAGAATTTATGTAATAGAGATTTTAATAATAGTGACTTCAATAATAAATGATAATTTAATAATAAATAAGTTTTATAATAAATAGATAATTTCATAATAAAGAATTTATATACGGAATTGAGAATTTAATAAATAATTTAACAATAAATAGGGAATTTAATCATGACTAACTTAATAATAAATAGAGATTTTAATAATAGAGACTTTTAGAATAAATAATTTCTATAAGGAATGGAGAATTTAATAATAGAGATTTTTATTGGTAAACAGATTTTAATAGTAAATAGAGAATTTAATAGCAAAGAATTTATTAATAAATGGAGAATTTAATAATGGAGAATTTATGTAATAGATGGAGAATTTATGTAATAGATGGAGAATTTAATAATAAAGAATTTAATAATTAAGAGGGAACTTAATAAATAATTTGACAATAAATAGAAAATTTAATAATATAGAATTTAATAATTCATAGGGAATTTAATTCAATAATAAATAGAAAATTTAATAATTAAGAATTTAATAATTAAGAGGGAGCTTAATAAATAGTTCGACAATAAATAGAAAATTTAATAATTAAGAATTTAATAATTAAGAGGGAATTTAATTCAATAATAAATAGAAAATTTAATAATTAAGAATTTAATAATTAAGAAGGAGCTTAATAAATAGTTCGACAATAAATAGAAAATTTAATAATTAAGAATTTAATAATTAAGAATTTAATAATGAATAGGGAACTTAATAAATCAATAATAAATAGAGAATTTAATAATAAGGGATTTGTACAGGGAATAGAGAATTTAACAATAGAGAATTCATTAGTAAACAGAGACTTTTATAATAACAATAAAAAGAGAATTTAATAATAATTGAATAAGAAATAGAGAATTTATTTCAAAACCAGAGAATTTCTAGAACAGAAATTTAATTAATAAAGAAATTTTAATCAGAAATAGCGAGGTTGTTTTTCCCTGGAAGAGCTTTTCCCTCTGGAATATCCCAACAAATCCCAAGTGGGGAGCCCATCTAATAATTCCAGCTGGGAATTCCAGGAGAAATCAAAATTTTTTTTTTTTTTTTTGGGGATTTCCCCTCTCCTGCTGATCCATCCAATGGGATTTTCCAGGCTCTGAAATCGTCCCTTCATCCTTTGGGAAAACTCCTGGGGGTCCTGGCTGTCACCTTCCAGGCCACCTATGCCGGGATCGGAGCCAACCGGCACCTGCTGCCCATGGCCCAGGACGAGGTCAAGTTCTATGCCAAGAAAATTTGGGAATTCTCCCAGTGAGTCCAACGTGGGATAGGGAGCGTGGAAGGGATCCTTGGGAGTTCTTGGGAATTTTTGGGAGTTCTTGGGCGTTCTTGGGAGTTCTTTGGAATTCTTCAAAATTCTTGGGAATTCTTGAGAGTTCTTGGGCATTCTTGGGAGTTCTTGGGAATTCTTTACAGTTCTTGAGAGTTCTTAGGAATTCTTGAGAGTTCTTGAGAGTTCTTGGGAATTCTTGGGAGTTCTTGAGAATTCTTGGGAATTCTTGGGAGTTCCTTGGAGTTCCTTGGAATTCCTGGGAGTTCTTGGGGGATCGGAGCCAACCGGCACCTGCTGCCCATGGCCCAGGACGAGGTCAAGTTCTATGCCAAGAAAATTTGGGAATTCTCCCAGTGAGTCCAACGTGGGATAGGGAGCGTGGAAGGGATCCTTGGGATCTTAGGGGTTGGGGGTGGTGCTGTGTTTGTAGTCGGGATTTTTGGGAATTTTTGGGAGTTTCTTGGGAATTCTTAGGCGTCTCTTGGGAGTTCTTGGGACTTTTTGGGAGTTCCTTGGAATTCTTGGGAATTCTTGGGAGTTCTTGGGAGTTCTTTGGAATTCTTCAAAATTCTTGGGAATTCTTGAGAGTTCCTTGGAGTTCCTTGGAGTTCCTTGGAGTTCCTGGGAGTTCCTTGGAATTCTTGGGAGTTCTTGGGAGTTCTTTGGAATTCTTCAAAATTCTTGGGAGTTCCTTGGAGTTCCTTGGAGTTCCTTGGAGTTCCTTGGAATTCTTGGGAATTCTTGGGAGTTCTTTGGAATTCTTGGGAATTCTTGGGGGATCGGAGCCAACCGGCACCTGCTGCCCATGGCCCAGGACGAGGTCAAGTTCTATGCCAAGAAAATTTGGGAATTCTCCCAGTGAGTCCAACGTGGGATAGGGAGCGTGGAAGGGATCCTTGGGATCTTAGGGGTTGGGGGTGGTGCTGTGTTTGTAGTCGGGATTTTTGGGAATTCTTGGAGTTTCTTGGGAGTTCTTGGGAATTCTTGGGAGTTCTTGAGAATTTGTGGGAGTTCTTGGGAATTCTTGGGAGGTCTTGGGAGTTCTTGGGAGTTCTTGGCAATTCTTTAGAATTCTTGGGAATTCTTGAGAGTTCTTAGGAATTCTTGAGAGTTCTTGAGAGTTCTTGGGAATTCTTGGGAGTTCTTGAGAATTCTTGGGAATTCTTGGGAGTTCCTTGGAGTTCCTGGGAGTTCCTGGGAATTCTTGGGGGATCGGAGCCAACCGGCACCTGCTGCCCATGGCCCAGGACGAGGTCAAGTTCTATGCCAAGAAAATTTGGGAATTCTCCCAGTGAGTCCAACGTGGGCTGGGGAGCCTGGAAGGGATCCTTGGGGTAGGGGTGGTGTTTTGTCTGTATTCCTTTTTTTTTGGGAATTCTTGGGAGTTTCTTGGGAGTTCCTTGGAATTCTTGCGAGTTCTTGGGAGTTCTTGGGCATTCTTGGGAGTTCTTAGGAATTCTTGGGAGTTCTTGGGAATTCTTGGGAGTTCTTGAGAATTCTTGGGAGTTCTTGGGAATTCTTGGGAATTCTTGGGAATTCTTGCGAGTTCTTGAGAGTTCTTTAGAATTCCTGAGAATTCTTGGGAATTTTTGGGAGTTCTTGGGAATTTTTGGGAGTTCTTGGGAATTTTTGGGAGTTCTTGGGAATTCTTGAGAATTTTTGGGAGTTCCTAGGAACTCTTGGGAGTTCTTGGGAGATTTGCTTCCTTGAGGTGCCAGTGTCAATTAGAGCACAAATCCGTGGGGTTGGAAATCTGGGATTGAAGGAAAAATGGGATGATGGAAGGGTTTGGGTTGGAAATCTCATCCAGTTTCAATCCTTTCCCACTACCCCAGGTGCTCCCAGCTCCATCCAGCCTCTCCTTGGACACTTCCAGGGATCCAGGGGCAGCCACAGATTTTCTGGGAATTCTATCCCAGCCCTTTTCCACTTTCCCAGCCAGGAATTCCTTCCCAATATCCAACCCAAACCATCCCAGGATTCTCTGGGAAGTCAGGACAAATCCCAGCTGCTTTTCCAGACTGGGATCATCCTTGAAGGCTCAAGGGTGGATCATGGAATTGGGACCACTCTGCTCCTTGGAATCCGTGGAAATTCTGGAATTCTCAGCCATTCCTGGTGCTTGTGCTGCTCAGGGAGAAACCCCTCCAACACTGGGACAACTCTGCTGGAATTCCAGGGATTTTTCACTGGATCTCCCACAGATTATCCTTAAAAAAAAAAACCAAACCCCCAGGGAATGAGCTAATCCCTGTTTCTGCTTTTCCAGGGGTTTGCTCCGGCTGGGCCTGGAGCGGAAGGGCCGAGCGCCCCCCGACGACGATCCCAGGTCGGTGACTCCGTGTTCGGCTTTTGGGAATTAGGAGGGGGCTCCCAAATTCAGGAGGTGCCGAGCTCGCCTTTGTGTCCTTGAGCCAGGCTTAGTGCCCAGACTTGTCTGTTGGAGCCGGATTTAATGCCCTGTGTTTGAGCCAGGCTTAGTGCCCAGACTTTGTCTGTTTGAGCTAGGCTTAGTGTTCAGACTTTTGTGTCTGTTTGAGCCAGGCTTAGTGCCCTGTGCTTGAGCCAGGCTTAGTACCCAGACTTGTCTGTTTGAGCCGGATTTAATGCCCTGTGTTTGAGCCAGGCTTAGTGTCCAGAGTCTTGTGTTTGTCTGTTTGAGCCAGGCTTAGTGCCCAGACTTTGTCTGCTTGAGCCAGGCTTAGTGCTCAGACTTTTGTGTTTGTCTGTTTGAGCCAGATTTAACGCCCTGTGTTTGAGCCAGGCTTAGTACCCAGACTTGTCTGTTTGAGCCGGATTTAATGCCCCGTGCTTGAGCCAAGTTTAGTGTCCAGAGTCTTGTGTTTGTCTGTTTGAGCCAGGCTTAGTGCCCAGACTTTTGTGTTTGTCTGTTTGAGCCAGATTTAATGCCCTGTATTTGAGCCAAGCTTAGTGTCCAGAGTCTTGTGTTTGTCTGTTTGAGCCAGGCTTAGTGCCCAGATTTGTGTTTGTTTGAGCCAGACTTAGTGGCCAGACTTTTGTATGTTTGAGACAGATTTAGTGCCCAGTGTTGTGTTTGTCTGTTTGAGCCAGGCTTGCTGCTCAGACTTTGCCTGAGCCAGGCTTAGTGCCCAGATTTGTGTCTGCTTGAGCCAGGCTTAGTGCCCAGATTTGTGTTTGTTTGAGCCAGGCTTAGTGCCCAGATTTGTGTTTGTTTGAGCCAGGCTTAGTGTCCAGACTTGTCTGCTTGAGCCAGGCTTAGTGCCCTGTGTTTGAGCCAGGCTTAGTGCCCTGTGTTTGAGCCAGGCTTAGTGCCCTGTGTTTGAGCCAGTCTTAGTCCCAGACTTTGTGTTTATCTAAGCCAGGCTTAGTGCCTGGACTGAGCTCAGAGTGCCGAGTTTTCCATGATTTTCCACGGAACATGGAACCAGCTCCTTCTCTGCCTGTTCTGGAAGAGAAGACGGTGCCAGAGGGGGTGGAAAATATGGAATAAAAATTGGGAATGATTGTGGGAATCCAGCTTTAGGATTTTGGGATTGAGGAGCCAAATTTTGGTTCCGTTGGCTCTGCTTGCTCCGGGTTTTCCTGCTGATTTTCCCGGAGCCATTCCCACAAATCCAGGAGAGGAAAAAGGGCTTGAATTTGATTTATTTGGTCTTGGTGGTCAAGTTATTCCGTGGGAATATCTTGGAAAAACCAGCTGGGAATTGGCCTCTGGTGCTGCAGGTTTTTCCTGGATCCTGGAGAGCCTGGCCTCTGGAGATCTCCTGCAGCTCCAGGGTTTTTTATCCCAGTGAATTTCCTGGGCATATCCTGGAGCTCCAGGTTTTCCCAGAGAATTTCCCAGAGATCTCCTGGAGCTCCAGGTTTTCCCACTGAATTTCCCAGAGATCTCCTGGAGCTTCAGATTTTTTTTTCCCTGTGAATTTCCTGGAGATTTCCTGGAGCTCCAGGTTTCTCTTCCCAGTTACTCTGGAGGTCTCCTGCAGCTCCAGGTTTTTTTTTTTTTTCCCTGTGAATTTTTCTGGAGATCTCCTGGAGCTCCAGGTTTTTCCTGGTGACTGTGAAGATGTCCTGGAGCTCCCAGGTTTTTTTCCCTGTGAATTTCCTGGAGATCTCCTGGTGCTCCAGGTTTTTCCCAAGGAATCCAAAGATCTCCTGGACCTCCAGGTTTTTTTCCCAGTGAATTTCCCAGAGATCTCCTGGAGCTTCAGATTTTTTTTCCCAGTGAATTTCTCAGAGATCTCTTAGATCTCCAGGTTTTTTTTTTCCCCAGTGAATTTCCTGGAGATCTCCTGGAGCTCCAGGTTTTTCTTAGGGACTCCAGAGATCTCCTGCAGCTCCAGGTTTCTCTTCCCAGTGACTCTGGAGATCTCCTGGAGCTCCAGTTTTTTTTCCCTAGTGAGTTTCCTGGAGATCTCCTGGAGCTCCAGGTTTTTCCTGGTGACTGTGAAGATGTCCTGGAGCTCCAAGTTTTTTTTCCTGGTGACTCTGGAGATCTCCTGGAGCTCCAGGCTTTTCCCAGGGAATCCAAAGATCTCTTAGATCTTCAGGGTTTTTTCCCAATGAGTTTCCTGGAGATCTCCTGGAGCTCCAGGTTTTCCCACTGAATTTCCCAAAGATCTGGAGCTCCAGTTTTTTTTTCCCCAGTGAATTTCCTGGGCATATCCTGGAGCTCCAGGTTTTGCCACTGAATTTCCCAGAGATCTCCTGGAGCTTCAGATTTTTTTTCCCTGTGAATTTCCTGGAGATCTCCTGCAGCTCCAGGTTTTTTCTTTTTCCCTGTAAATTTCCTGGAGATCTCCTGGACCTCCAGGTTTTTCCCAGGGAATCCAAAGATCTCTTTGATCTCCAGGTTTTTTTATCCCAGTGAGTTTCCTGGAGACCTCCTGGACCTCCAGGTTTTTTTCCCAGTGAATTTCCCAGAGATCTCCTGGACCTCCAGGTTTTTTTTTCCCAGTGAATTTCTCAGAGATCTCTTAGATCTCCAGTGTTTTTTTTTTCCCCAGTGAATTTCCTGGAGATCTCCTGCAGCTCCAGGTTGTTTTTCCCACTGAATTCCCCAGAGATCCCCTGGAGCTCCAGCTCCTCTTGGATCAACCTGTGGCCACCACACCCCAACCACGCCAAGCTCGGAAAAGCAAAAAAAAAAAACCGAGGAGAACACCTCAGAAACTGCTGGCTGGGTTTGGGAAGATCCACATGGATTTCCCTGGAAAATCCCATTTTTTTTTTCCCAGTCTCCAGAAGGGTTCCAGCCTGGTGCTGCCGTTGATCCTGCCCACCTTCTATCCCGAGCTCTCCATGCTCTACATGCTCCAGCACCAGCGCCAGGACAACCTTTACTGCCAGGGAATCATGGAACTCAGCCTCTTCTCCGATATCCAGCTCCTGGAATTCCTGGATGTGCAGAAGTAAGAGGGGAATTTCCCATCCCCGGGGAAAATTCCGGAAAAACAGAGTCGCCGTTGGATTCGTCGTTTGGTTTTTCCGGGTTTTTCGCTGCAGGAGGAATTGCTGCTCTGGAGTGTTTGGTTGGAAGGAGAATTTTTAATAGAAAAGTGTTGTTATCCCTACTGAGCCTCATTGTTGGGTGGAAAATTCCCAAATTCTTTGCTCTAAATCATCCCAATTTTAGAAATATCCATGAATTTTAAAATGTGGGAAATTATCAAATTCTTTGCACCAAATTATCCAGAATTTAGAAATGTCTATGGATTTGTAATTGTGGAAAATTCCCAAATTCTTTGCTCCAAATCATCCGGAATTTAGAAATGTCCATGAATTTATAAATGTGGGAAATTCCCAAATTCTTGGCTCTAAATCATCCCAATTTTAGAAATATCCATGAATTTTAAAATGTGGGAAATTATCAAATTCTTTGCACCAAATCATCCAGAATTTAGAAATGTCCATGAATTTAAAAATGTGGAAAATTCCCAAATTCTTTGCTCCAAATCATCCGGAATTTAGAAATGTCCATGAATTTATAAATGTGGACAATTCCCAAATTCTTTGCTTCAAATCATCTGGAATTTAGAAATGTCCATGAATTTAAAAATGTGGAAAATTCCCAAATTCTTTGCACCAAATCATCCCGAATTTAGAAATGTCTATGAATTTATAAATGTGGACAATTCCCAAATTCTTTGCTTCAAATCATCTGGAATTTAGAAATATCCATGAATTTTAAAATGTGGGAAATGATCAAATTCTTTGCTCTAAATCATCCAGAATTTAGAAATATCCATGAATTTAAAAATGTAGAAAATTCCCAAATTCTTTGCACCAAATCATCCCGAATTTAGAAATGTCCATGAATTTATAAATGTGGGAAATTCCCAAATTCTTGGCTCCAAATCATCCTGAATTTAGAAATGTCCATGAATTTATAAATGTGGGAAATTCCCAAATTCTTTGCTCCAAATCATCCTGAATTTAGAAATGTCCATGAATTTATAAATGTGGACAATTCCCAAATTTTTTGCTCCAAATAATCCTGATTTTAGAAATATCTTGGAAAAGGAATGTTCATTCCTTGTTAAAATGTGGGAATAACGATGGAAAAGATGGATGAAGTGGAGGCAGATGTTTCCCTCATCCATTCCTGCTCCTGGATCCACCTCTGGAAAGCAGCTTGGGAATTTTCCTTGGGGATTTCAGGAGAGCAGCAGATCCAGGGTCTCAATTGGATCCTGTTCAAAAGAAATGAGAGGAATTGGATGGAAAAGTGCCAGAATTTCTCATGGATAATCCCAGGATCATCCCTGAGGAACAGAAACTCTGATGGGAATTCCCAGGGAAGTGGATCCATGGGATGGGAGCTGAGGGAAGTGGATCCATGGGATGGGAGATCCCAGGGAAGTGGATCCATGGGATTGGAGCTGAGGGAAGTGGATCCATGGGATGGGAGATCCCAGGGAAGGGATCAGGGAGGGAGACAGAGAGGGAAGTGGATCCATGGGATTGGAGCTGAGGGAAGTGGATCCATGGGATGGGAGATCCCAGGGAAGTGGATCCATGGGATGGGAGCTGAGGGAAGTGGATCCATGGGATGGGAGATCCCAGGGAAGTGGATCCATGGGATGGGAGCTGTGAGGGAAGTGGATCCATGGGATGGGAGCTGAGGGAAGTGGATCCATGGGATGGGAGCTCCCAGCAGGAGATGGATGAACCACCGTTATTCCAGCTGGAATCCATCCTAAATCCCAGTTTTCCCTTTCCAGGCACCTGTGGCCTCTCAAAGATCTGACCCTGACCTCCAACCAGGTGAGGAGAGCCCTTGGAGCCAGCTGGGAATGGGAATGGGAATGGGAATGGGCCATGGAATTGGCCTTGGCTGAGGATGGAGCTTCTCTGAATGAATCCCAGCAATCCCAGCTCCGTGATCAGTTCTGATCCACAGTCACTCCCTGTGGATTTCCTTGGATTTCCTTCCCAGCTTTTTTGGGATGGCTCCACAATCTCTGCTGCTGGAATTCCAAAGGTATCCCTGTGTCTTTTCCAGAGGCACTCCCTGGTCAAGGATAAATGTTTCCTGTCTGCCACCGAGTGTCTGCAGAAGCTCATGTGAGTCCCTGTCTGCCTCTTCCCATGGAAATCCAAGGGGTTATTTTTGGGAAATTCCAGGAATTTCTACCTGTTTCAAAAGCATCCCAGGGCCATTCCATTCATTTCTTAAGGAAAAGTTGTTTGGGATGTTCTTTCTGTTTCCAAGTGAATTCCATGGAATTTTTTACTCCATAACTCCATGAAGACAGCGGTGATTAAATCTGGGAATTCCCTGCTCAGCACCTTCCACTTCCCACAGATATTCCCTAGGAAGGAATTCCTGGCTGGGAGGGTGGGGAGGGGCTGGGATGGAATTCCCAAAGATTTGTGGCTGCCCCTGGATCCCTGGAAGTGTCCAAGGCCAGGTTGGAGCACCTTGGGATAATGGAAAGTGTCCTTGGCCATGGAATGGGATGATCCTTAAATCCCTTCCCACCCAAACCATTCCATGTTTTCTCCCAATGGAAAATGGGACTGGAACACTTCCACCAGTCAAACCTAAACTGGGATTGGAATTGGGATTATTCCAGGGATATATTGGATTTGGGATCCTTTGGTATCCATTGGCTTTTCTGGGAACATTCACCCTCCTTCAAGTTCCCTTTCCCTGGGTGTGCCTTGGAGACACCAGCAATGTCCCATTCCATATGGTGGACACTGGGAATGTCCCATTCCATATGGGGGACACCAGGAATGTCCCATTCCATATGGGGAACACCAGGAATGTCCCATTCCATATTGGAGACCCCAGGAAAGTCCCATTCCATGTGGGAAGTTCTGGGAATGTCCCATTCCATACTGGAGATCCCAGGAATGTCCCATTCCATATGGGGGACACCAGGAATGTCCCATTCCATATGGGGGACACCAGGAATGTCCCCTTCCATGTTGGAGACACCAGGAATGTTCAATTCCATACTGGAGACATCAGGAATGTCCCATTCCATACTGGAGATCCTGGGAATGTCCCATTCCACACTAGACATCCCAGGAATGTCCCCCTCCATGTTGGAGACACCAGGAATGTCCCATTCCATGTGGGAAGTTCTGGGAATGTCCCATTCCATACAGGAGATCCCAGGAATGTCCCATTCCACGTTGGAGACACCAGGAATGTCCCATTCCATACAGGAGATCCCAGGAATGTCGCATTTCATATGGGAGATCCCAGGAATGTCCCATTCCATGCTGGAGACCCCAGGAATGTCCCATTCCATGTGGGAAGTTCTGGGAATGTCCCATTCCATACAGGAGACACCAGGAATGTCCCATTCCATGCTGGAGACCCCAGGAATGTCCCATTCCATGCTGGAGACACCAGGAATGTCCCATTCCATGCTGGAGACCCCAGGAATGTCCCATTCCATGCTGGAGATCCCAGGAATGTCCCATTCCATGTGGGGGACACCAGGAATGTCCCATTCCATGCTGGAGACCCCAGGAATGTCCCATTCCATGCTGGAGATCCCAGGAATGTCCCATTCCATATGGGGGACACCAGGAATGTCCCATTCCATGTGGGAAGTTCTGGGAATGTCCCATTCCATGTGGGGGACACCAGGAATGTCCCATTCCATGCTGGAGACCCCAGGAATGTCCCATTCCAGCCTGGAACATCTCCTGGCCCGACCTCGCTGCCTCCTCTTTCCTCCACTCTTTGAATCCAATCCATGAACTCTGGATCTCCTGAAATCCCTAAATTTTTTTTTTTTTTTTTTCAAATCCCTCTTTTCCGGACGCCGCTTTTCCACGGCTCTTTTATCCCAACAGCACCACGGTGGATCCCAGGGAAAAGCTGGAAATCCTCAGGAAAACCTACGAGGAGCTGGAGCACACGGTGTCACGGCTGCTGGAGAAGGAATTCCGGCTGCCCATGGATGATCTCCTGCCCCTCCTCATGTTCGTTGTATCCAGAGCCAAGTGAGTGGAAATTTTTTCCCCCCCTCTGGAATATTTCCAGGTGGAAGAATTCCAATGAAAACCGTTGGGATTTGGGGTTGGATGCGGGTTTTTATCCAGAGGCGTGGTTGGGTTTTTGGGATATAAAGTGCTGATGGAATTCTGGAGTGTCCGTGTCTTATCCTAAAGGATATTTCATGGAAAATGGGGTTCCTGTTATCCCAGAACTCCAGAGTGTCCATGTCTTATCCCAGAGATTGTTTAATGGAAAATGAGATTCCTTTTATCCCAGAATTCCAGAGTGTCCGTGTCTTATCCTAAAGGATATTTCATGGAAAATGAGATTCCTGTTATCCCAGAATTCCAGAGTGTCTATCTCTTACCCCATAGGAAATTCCAGGGTTTTCATGGAAAATGGGGTTCCTGTTATCCCAGAACTCCAGAGTGTCCATGTCTTATCCCAGAGAATATTTCATGGAAAATGAGATTCCTTTTATCCCAGAATTCCAGAGTGTCTGTGTCATCCCAAAGGATATTTCATGGAAAATGGGGTTCCTGTTATCCCAGAATTCCAGAGTGTCTATCTCTTACCCCATAGGAAATTCCAGGGTTTTCATGGAAAATGGGGTTCCTTTTATCCCAGAATTCCAGAGTGTCCATGTCTTATCCCAGACAATATTCCAGGGTTTTCATGGAAATGAGATTTCCTTTTATCCCAGAATTCCAGAGTGTCCGTGTCTTATGCTAAAGGATATTTCATGGAAAATGAGATTCCTGTTATCCCAGAATTCCAGACTATGCAACTCTTATCCTAAAGGATATTTCATGGAAATGAGATTTCCTTTTATCCCAGAATTCAGGAGTGTCTGTGTCATCCCAAAGGATATTTCATGGAAAATGGGGTTCCTGTTATCCCAGAACTCCAGAGTGTCCATGTCTTATCCCAGAGAATGTTTAATGGAAAATGAAATTCCTTTTATCCCAGAATTCCAGAGTGCCTATCTCTTATCCCATAGGAAACTCCAGAGTTTTTAGGGAAAATGAGATTCCTTTTATTCCAGAATTCCAGAGTGTCCATGTATTATCCCAGAGAATGTTTCATGGAAAATGAGATTCCTTTTATCCCAGAATTCCAGACTATGCAACTCTTATCCTAAAGGATATTTCATGGGAAATGAGATTCCTTTTATCCCAGAATTCCAGCGTGTCTATCTCTTATCCCATAGGAAATTCCAGGGTTTTCATGGGAAATGAGATTCCTTTTATCCCAGAATTCAGGAGTGTCTGTGTCATCCCAAAGGATATTTCATGGAAAATGGGGTTCCTGTTATCCCAGAATTCCAGAGTGTCTATCTCTTACCCCATAGGAAATTCCAGGGTTTTCATGGAAAATGGGGTTCCTTTTATCCCAGAATTCCAGTGTCTGTGTCATCCCAAAGGATATTTCATGGAACATGAGGTTCCTTTTATCCCAGAATTCCAGAGTGTCTATCTTTTATCCCAGAGGAAATTCCAGGGTTTTCATGAAAAATGAGGTTCCTTTTATCCCAGAATTCCAGAGTGTCCATGTCTTATCCCAGACAATATTCCAGGGTTTTCATGGAAATGAGATTTCCTTTTATCCCAGAATTCAGGAGTGTCTGTGTCATCCCAAAGGATATTTCATGGAAAATGGGGTTCCTGTTATCCCAGAATTCCAGACTGTGCAACTCTTACCCCATAGGAAATTCCAGAGTTTTCAGGGAAAATGAGATTTGTTTTATCCCAGAATTCCAGAGTGTCCCCAGAGAAAATTGGGATAGTGGGATTATCCTGAAGGACCTTTCCAACCCCAAACACTCCGGAATTCTGGGATTTTGGAATTCTGGGATTCCTATAGGAATTTCCCATCCTCAGCAGAAACTGGGATTCAGATGGGAGATGAGAAATCCAAAATTCCATCCAGCAATTGGAATTTCCTGGGGATGGATCTGGAATTTCCTTGGGATGGAGCATCGGAAGTTGTGGCTGCTGGAAGCGTTCCTGGGATGGAGAAAATCGGGATAATGGGAGATCCCTGCCCATGGATCATCCTGAAGGAGCTTTCCAGCCCCAAACCCTCTGGAATTCTGGGATTCTGGAATTCTGAGATCCCAGATCCGCCTCCAGCAGATCAGGATGCACTGGGAATCAGCTCTGGAATTCCAGAATTTCCCTCCTCCTCTCCAAAATTCCAACCCCCTCCCCACTTCCATGTGCCCAGAGATATTTTTTTTTTCTGGATTTTGGGATTGATTTTTTTTTCCATAGGATCCAACACCTGGGAGCTGAAATCCATCTGATCCGGGATTTGATGGATCCCACCAACCAGGGCGGAATGTTGGACTTCCTGCTGACGGCACTGGAGGTGAGGGAAATCTTTTCCAGGAATTCCAACTTTTCTGGAGTGGAATTTTTAGGAATTTATTGCCTTGCCAGGCTGGGAAAAAAAAAAAAAAATCCTTATCCTTAATTTCTGGATTCTGTTGGAATTACCCTCGGGATCAGCAGGGATTCTCTTGGATTTGATCCCAGAATTCCCAAATTTTTCCCTAATTTTTGCTCTGTTCCCTCCCCAGTCGTGCTACGAACACATCCAGAAGATCCGGCTGCATCCAAAGGAAAACTCCCACAGATCTTGATCCATAGGGAAAATCCTCCTTTTCCCAAATTTTCTGGACCAAATCCCAACTGGAAAAAAGCGGGAATTGTATCCCTGGTTGTCTTTAAAGGGAAGAATTCCTCCCCAGCCGAGGTTTTCCTGATCCCAAACACACTGGAAAGGCTGGAATTTCCATCTCCAACCTCTGGGAATTTTTGGGGAATTTTTTTTTCCAAGCAGAGAAGGTTTTATTGGCTTTTCTTTTTAATGTTATCTTCTTTTCCCACAAATAATTCCCAGAAAAAAAAAAAATATCTCATTTTCCTGCTCTTTTTTTGCACTGGAGAATTCCCAGAAAATGAATTTCTTTGGGAAACACCAATTTTGGAATTTTGGATGGGATTTCTTGGAATGGGACAGAGAGCTCATCCCAAAGCTCCTCAAAATTCCCGGAATTCCTTTTCCTGCTTTTCCCAACTCAGGACTTTTCCCATTGCATTTGGAAGCTGCTATTCCCAAATATTTCCTGATTTTTTTTTCCCATGCTCCAATATTTTTATTTCTCCTTGGGAGACCTCAGGGGTGATCCTGCACTGCTTTGGAATTCTGGGGGCTTGGAAAAAACAAGGATTTATCCTGGATTTGGGGAAATTCTGGGAAAACAAACAGAAAAGATGGAATAGAAACTCCAATCCCAGCCGGATTTGTGCCCTGAGCTGGAATTTCCTTTTGGAAAAAGAGACTTTGGGATATTCCCAAAATCATTTAATAACAGTCCAAAAAAAATCTCATTTTTGATAGTTTTTATGCCACTTTTAAAATTTTTCCTGGATTTTTTTTCCTTATCCAGGAAAACAAAACTCCTCAGGCTTTATCCCCACTGTTTTTTCCAAGTTTTTCCAATTTTCTAAATTAAGGGAAGTGGATCCTTGGTATTTTTGGGGATGAAAAACTGGAAGTCCAACGCTTTCAAAAAATGGGATTTTTGTCATTTTTCCCTTGGAATTTTTTTATTTTTCTCAGGAATTTCTTTGTTTTTTCCCAGGAATTTTTTTCTTTATCCAGGTGATTCCCAGAAAACAAACCCCCCCCCAGGATTTTTCCTCCCATTTTCCCCAAATTTTATAATTTAATCCTTTAATAAATAACAGGTTAATTACAAGAATTAATATATTAACAAGAGAATTCCACGGGAAGTTTGCCAGGAATTTTTATTTAAATAAAACTCTTGGAATTTTGAAGATCTCAGGCTCCACGTGCTCCTTATTCCAATCTGTGTTGTCATCAGGAATCTGGGAATTTTCTAAATACAGGAAAAGCAGCTCCTTGATATTTTTAGGAATGAAGAAAAAAAAAAAAATTGCAAATTTCCTCGTGGAAAAGGACATGCAAAGTGCAGAGGGGGGAAAAATTCCAAGGAATTCTCTGGAAAAACCAGGTGGATTTTCAGTTGGGCGTTCTAAAATGTCCCGAAATTCCAAGTTTTTCCTCAGTTTTTTTTTTTTTTTATTTCAGGAAGAATTCAAGTGAGGCCTGAAGGTAACAGTGTGCAGCCATTTGTGCTTCCAGGTTTTTTTTTGTTTTTTTTTTTTTTTTTTCCAAGGAAAAGCAGGAGGGGGGATGTTCCACTGGGAATATTTGGTGGCATTCCAGGTGGGAATTGTGCTGTGGAACCATGCAGGAAGTGCTGGATCCCATTTTTCCTTGGAGGGAATGCTGGGCCTTGGGATGGAGCATGGAATTGTGGGAGCACATTCCCATTCCTGCTTTTTATTGGGATGAGTCAAGGCTTGGGAGTTTTAATTAAAATGTAATTAATCCTGAGCATCTCAGCTTTGGAAATGCCACTTTGGAAGACGTGGAATCAACATTCCCAAATCCAGGCTCCAGCTCAGGAATGCAGGAATTCCATGGAAGCATCACCAGCTGGAATTCCCTAAAAAAAAAAGGATGGAAAAGCTGAGCAGCACTTGGAAGAGGAGAGGTTTTAACAAAGCTGAGCTCAAGCACAGGGAATTTCTTTCAGTGCAACACCAGACCTGATCCATAGGGAATTCTTTCCCTGAGTGATGCTCAGAATCCTAAAAACAATTGGGATTTTCCTTTGGCTGAGATGGGGTTTTCCCTAATTCCTCCAAGGTGCTCAGAACTTTGGGAACGTTCTCCCTCCTCCTGCTGGACTAAAGCTCTTGTCCAAATCCCATTTCCTCCAAACCCCTTTGGAAAAAAGCTTGGAAAAGCAGGAATTCAGAGGAGGGCTGTGTCCATCCCCAATTCCAGGTGCTGGCTCCAGCTCAGCCTTCCATGGAAGCGTCACCAGCTGGAATTCCCTAAAAACAGATGGAAAAGCTGAGCAGCACCTGGAAGAGGAGAGGTTTTAACAAAGCTGAGCTCAAGCAATTTGCTTCATTCCACCTCCAGACTTGATCCATAGGGAATTCTTTCCCTGAGTGACGCTCAGAATCCTAAAATATTTTGTTTATTCCCTAATTCCTCCAAGGTGCTCAGAACTTTGGGAACGTTTTCCCTCCTCCTGCTGGACTAAAGCTCTTGTCCAAATCCCATTTCCTCCAAACCCCTTTGGAAAAAAGCTTGGAAAATCAGGAATTCCAAGCAGGGCTGTGTCCATCCCCAATTCCAGGTGCTGGCTCCAGCTCAGCCTTCCATGGAAGTGTCACCAGCTGGAATTCCCTAAAAAAGCATGAAAAAGCTGAGCAGCACTTGGAAGAGGAGAGGTTTTAACAAAGCTGAGCTCAAGCAATTTGCTTCATTCCACCTCCAGACCTGATCCATAGGGAATTCTTTCCCTGAGTGACGCTGAGAATCCGAAGGAAGTTTGGGATTTTCCTTTGGCTGGGATTGTTCTTCCCATAATTCCTCCAAACCACTCAGAACTTTAGGAACGTTTTCCCTCCTCCTGCTGGACTAAAGCTCTTGTCCAAATCCCATTTCCTCCAACCCCTTTGGGAAAAAGCTTGGAAAAGCAGGAATTCAGAGCAGGGCTGTGTTGATGGCAGATTCCAAGGGGTTGGCTCCAGCTCAGCCTTCCATGGAAGCGTCACAAGCTGGAATTCCCTAAAAAAAGGATGGAAAAGCTGAGCAGCACTTGGAAAAGGAGAGGTTTTAACAAAGCTGAGCTCAAGCAATTTGCTTCATTCCACCTCCAGACTTGATCCATAGGGAATTCTTTCCCTGAGTGATGCTCAGAATCCGAAGGAAGTTTGGGATTTTCCTTTGGCTGGGATTGTTCTTCCCATAATTCCTCCAAACCGCTCAGAACTTTGGGAACGTTTTCCCTCCTCCTGCTGGACTAAAGCTCTTGTCCAAATCCCATTTCCTCCAAATTCCTTTGGGAAAAAGCTTGGAGAAGTGGGAATTCAGAGCAGGGCCGTGTCCATCCCCAATTCCAGGTGCTGGCTCCAGCTCAGCCTTCCATGGAAGTGTCACCAGCTGGAATTCCCTAAAAACAGATGGAAAAGCTGAGCAGCACCTGGAAGAGGAAAGGGTTTAACAAAGCTGAGCTCAAGCAATTTGCTTCATTCCACCTCCAGACTTGATCCATAGGGAATTCTTTCCCTGAGTGAAGCACAGAATCCGAAGGAAGTTTGGGATTTTCCTTTGGCTGGGATTGTTCTTCCCATAATTCCTCCAAACCGCTCAGAACTTTGGGAACGTTTTCCCTCCTCCTGCTGGACTAAAGCTCTTGTCCAAATCCCATTTCCTCCAAACCCCTTTGGAAAAAAGCTTGGAAAAGCAGGAATTCAGAGCAGGGCCGTGTCGATGGCCGATTCCAGGTGCTGGAGCAGAGCCTCCGGAGAAGGAGAGAGGGAATTCAGATCCAGCTTCCGGAAATCCTCGTTAGCGCTTAACGAGCTCAGCACCTTCACCGTCCTCTTGAGGTCGAAGACGGCGTGCAGCATTCCCAGCGTGGAGATGGCAGCTTTGGGATTGTTGTGGGATGAGGATTCCTCCTCATCCAGGCCCTTCTCCAAGATGGAAATGCGGTTTTCCGCGATGACTTTGAGGAAGTTGTAGAATTCCTTGTAGTCGATGCCCGTGCAGGATTTCATGATCAGCTGAAGGGAGAAAATGGAATTTGAATGGGAATGACAGTGGGGAAAAATCCAGGAAAAATCCCTCCAAAATGAATGAGAATTCTCTGGGCTTATAAGTAATTCCATTGAATAATTTTTTACTTGGATCTAAAGGCACCAGGTTGTTTTTCCTGCATATTAATTGTAGGAATTTCCCCAAAGAAAGGAAATCAACCCAAGGAGAGGGAACAGCTTCCAGAAATAAACTTGGCATTTATCTCATCCAGAAGATTCTGGAAGGAATCCCACCCATCCTCTTCCTCATGGAATTTTGGTTGGATTATGGAGTTTTGGATTCTTTCCCAACTCCAGGGATAGGGCAGCCACAGTTTGTCTGGGAATTCCATCCCAGCTAGAAATTCCTTCTCAGTATTCCATCAAAATTAAGTGGGAAGCCATTCCCTGTGTCCTGTCCTTCCATGCCTTATCCCAAATCCCTCTCCAGCTTTTCTGGAGCTTCTTTAGGCTCTGGAAGAGGCTCTGAGGTCTCTCCCTTGAATTTTCCTTTTTCCAGGTGAACATTCCCAACTCTGTTGATCCTGAAGTTTTCCAGCTTTCCAACCAACATTCCAGCCTGGACACAGCCAATAACCAGAAGCAATTCCCAAAACTTTTATTGGGAACATTTCCCACCAAAACAAAACTATCCCAAACACCAACTTCCATATAAACCACGGCAATTCCCCCGTGAGAGGCAAAACTTGAGCTCCAAAAATCCTGGAAATTGCTGGGAAATCTGGGATGGGGGGTGTACCTGGCATTGGAGGTGCCAGTCATCCATGGGAAGTTTCCATTGGCTGATTTCCCGCTGGACGGCCGCCAGCTCATCCTGCAGGAAGCACCACATGACGGCCACGTTGCAGCCGTTCACCCAGTTGTGGTTGATGGAAATGGTGTCTTCCTGAGGGAAAAATTAGGGATAACCCACAGATAATTAGTAATTAAGCACTAATTAAGTTATTAGGAATGATAATATGGAATGTGCTGCCCCAAAAATCCAATTACTGTACAATTCAGAATGTCCCAAATTCCCAGAATGCAGCCATTGATCCAGTTGTGGTTGATGGAAATGGTGTCTTCCTGAGGGAAAAAGTTAGGATAATCCACAGATATTTAGTGATTAGTCACTAATTGAGTCATTAGGAATGATAATATGGAATTTGCTGCCCCAAAAATCCAATTACTGTACAACTCAAAATGTCCCAAATTCCCAGAATGCAACCACTGACCTAACTGTGGTTGATGGAAATGGTGTCTTCCTGAGGGAAAAATTAGGGATAATCCACGGATAATTAATGATTAGTCACTGATTAAGTTATTAAGAATGATAATATGGAATGTGCTGTCCCAAAAATCTGATTCCTGAGTGGCCCAAAACGTTCTTAAATTCCTGAAATGCTGCCGTTCACCCAGTTGTGGTTGATGGAAATGGTGTCTTCCTGAGGGAAAAATTTGGGATAATCCACGGGTAATTAGTGATTAGGCACTAATTAAGTCATTAGGAATGATAATATGGAATGTGCTGCCCCAAAAATCCAATTACTGTACAACCCAAAATGTCCCAGATTCCCAGAATGCAACCACTGACCTAACTGTGGTTGATGGAAATGGTGTCTTCCTGAGGGAAAAATTTGGGATAATCCATGGATAATTAATGATTAGTCACTGATTGAGTAATTAGGAATGATAATATGGAATTTGTCGCTCCAAAAATCTGATTCCTGAGCAGCCCAAAACGTTCTTAAATTCCTGAAATGCTGCCGTTCACCCAGCTGTTGATGGAAATGGTGTCTTCCTAAGTGAAAAAATAGGGATAATCCACGGATAATTAGTGATTTGTCACTAATTGAGTTATTAGGAATGATAATATGGAATGTGCTGTCCCAAAAATCTGATTCCTGAGTGGCCCAAAACGTTCTTAAATTCCTGAAATGCTGCCGTTCACCCAGTTGTGGTTGATGGAAATGGTGTCTTCCTGAGGGAAAAAATTGGGATAACCCACGGGTAATTAGTGATTAGGCACTAATTAAGTCATTAGGAATGATAATATGGAATGTGCTGCCCCAAAAATCTGATTGCTGAGCAACTCAAAATGTCCCAGATTCCCAAAGTGCTGATGTTGACCTAACTGTGGTTGATGGAAATGGTGTCTTCCTGAGGGAAAAAATTGGGATAATCCACAGATAATTAGTAATTAGGCACTAATTAAGTTATTAGGAATGATAATATGGAATGTGCTGCCCCAAAAATCCAATTACTGTACAACTCAAAATGTCCCAAATTCCTGAAATGCTGCCATTGATCCAGTTGTGGTTGATGGAAATGGTGTCTTCCTGAGGGAAAAAGTTAGGATAATCCACGGATAATTAGTGATTTGTCACTGATTGAGTTACTAGGAATGATAATATGGAATTTGCTGCCCCAAAAACCCAATTACTGTACAACTCAGAATGTCCCAAATTCCCAGAAGGCAGCCATTGACCTAACTGTGGTGGATGGAAATGGTGTCTTCCTGAGGGAAAAAATTGGGATAACCCACGGATAATTAATGACTAGTCACTAATTGAGTCATTAGGAATAATAATTTGGAATTTGCTGCCCCAAAAATCTGATTCCTGAGCGGCCCAAAACGTTCCTAAATTCCTGAAATGCTGCCGTTCACCCAGTTGTGGTTGATGGAAATGGTGTCTTCCTGAGGGAAAAATTTGGTATAATCCACGGATAATTAATGATTAGTCACTAATTAAGTTATTAGGAATGATAATATGGAATTTGTCGCTCCAAAAATCTGATTCCTGAGGAGGGAAAGCTTCCCTGGCATCAAAATCCTGGAAAATTCTTTTTTTCCATGTCTGAGCAATGCAAAATATCCCTCGTTCCCAAAATCCAAAAGTTGGGAGAAGGTGGCAGGAATTTTGGAATGGAATCCTATGGAATCATTTGTTAATTGGCTGTGATTCAATTAAAATTCCCAGGATTAACAATCCCACCCTGGGTCTGGCTCATGCAGGATCCCATTCCTGAGGGACTGGAAGCATTTCCTGACAAAAAAGAGGGAAAAGGGGATGCAGGCAGCATTTCCATGGAATACTCTCCCAAATTCCAGTGCCCCAAGGAGTTTTTGATGGTTTTAGCATCCCAGAATTCCAGGATGATTTGGGATGGAAGGAATCTTAATGATCATCCCATTCCATGGGCAGGGACACTTCTCACTATCCCAGGGTGCTCCAAGCAGGAATTCCCAAAATCCCAGTCCTGAAATCCCAATTTCCATCCCCTTGGGATGCCCTTTGCTGATCCAAGGGATCCCAAATCCCAGTCCTGAAATCCCAATTTCCATCCCAACAAAACCATTGGGATGCCCCTTGCTGATCCAGGGGATCCCAATTCCCAGTCCCAAAATCCCAATTCACATCCCTTTGGGATGCCCCTTACTGATCCAAGGGATCCCCAGTCCTGAAATCCCAATTTCCATCCCTTTGGGATGTCCCTTGCTGATCCAGGGGATGCCAAATCTCAGTCCCCAAATCCCAATTTCCCTCCCTTTGCTGATCCAAGAGATCCCAAATCCCAATTCCCATCCCCTTGCTGATCCAAGAGATCCCAAATCCCAGTCCCCAAATCCCAATTCCCATCCCTTTGCTGATCCAAGAGATCCCAAATCCCAGTCCCCAGATCCCAATTCCCATCCCTTTGCTGATCCAGGGGATCCCAAATCCCAGTCCCCAAATCCCAATTCCCATCCCCTTGCTGATCCAAGGGATCCCAAATCCCAGTCCCCAAATCCCAGTCCCCAAATCCCAATTCCCATCCCAACAAAACCATTGGGATGCCCCTTGCTGA
The DNA here is from genome assembly GCA_037013685.1 of Acridotheres tristis. Taxonomy (NCBI): domain Eukaryota; kingdom Metazoa; phylum Chordata; class Aves; order Passeriformes; family Sturnidae; genus Acridotheres; species Acridotheres tristis. The sequence continues at coordinate 1,515,237 of CM072895.1, forward strand.
TCCAAGAGATCCCAAGTCCCAATTCCCATCCCTTTGCTGATCCAAGGGATCCCAAATCCCAGTCCCCAAATCCCAGTCCCCATCCCTTTGTTGATCCAAAGGATCCCAAATCCCCGTCCCCAAATCCCAGTCCCCAAATCCCAGTCCCCAAATCCCAATTCCCACCCCTTTGCTGATCCAAGAGATCCTGAATCCCAATTCCCACCCCTTTGCTGATCCAAGAGATCCCAAATCCCAATTCCCACCCTTTGCCGATCCCACAGGGATCCCAATTCCCACCCTTTGCCGATCCCACAGGGATCCCAATTCCCACCCCTTTTCCGATCCCACAGGGATCCCAATTCCCGCCCTTTGCCGATCCCACAGGGATCCCAATTCCCACCCTTTTCCGATCCCACAGGGATCCCAATTCCCACCCTTTGCCTATCCCACAGGGATCCCAATTCCCACCCTTTGCCTATCCCACAGGGATCCCAATTCCCAGCCCTTTGCCGATCCCACAGGGATCCCAATTCCCACCCTTTGCCGATCCCACAGGGATCCCAATTCCCACCCTTTGCCGATCCCACAGGGATCCCAATTCCCACCCTTTGCCGATCCCACAGGGATCCCAATTCCCAGCCCTTTGCCGATCCCACAGGGATCCCAATTCCCACCCTTTGCCGATCCCACAGGGATCCCAATTCCCAGCCCTTTCCCGATCCCACAGGGATCCCAATTCCCACCCTTTCCCGATCCCACAGGGATCCCAATTCCCACCCTTTGCCGATCCCACAGGGATCCCAATTCCCACCCTTTGCCGATCCCACAGGGATGCCTCCATTCCCTCACCAGGTTATAAACCTGGTGGTGCCACCCGCTGGGAACGAAGACGATCTCTCCGGCCTCCTGCACGATCTCCAGCGGGGCCTGGCTCCGCCCGGAGCGCGGATAAATCCTCTTATCCCCGAGATCCGCAGCTGTCACGTCAAAGGGGAGATTCCCGTGGCAATCCTTCAGGAATTCCTCCTGTCCTGCAGGGTACAGGAGCCATTTTTTCCTGCCACACACGTTGGCCGACCAGCTGTAAGAGCGGAAGACGTCGGCGTGGAACGGAGTCCTGGGGGAACAAAAAACAAAAAAATCCGGGATGGGCGGGAATTAATCAAAAGTTGGAACGGGGATTCCAGAGGGTGGAAGTTGAGGGGGCTGATCCCAGAATTCCAGGAGGAATTTTGGTTGGATTAAGGAGTTTTGGCTATTAAAAAGCCATTATATGGACACTAATCCCAAAATTCCTCATGGAATTTCAGTTGGATTATGAAGTTTTGGTAATTAACTGGAAACAGATCCCAAAATTCCTCATGGAATTTCAGTTGGATTCTGAAGTTTTGGCAATTAAAAAGCCATTATATGGACACTAATCCCAAAATTCCTCATGGAATTCTGGCTGGATGATGGACTTTTGGCTATTAAAAAGCCATTACATGGATGTTGATCCTGAAATTCCTCATGGAATTTCGGTTGGATTAAGGAGTTATGGCTATTAAAAGGCCACTGTATCCATACTGATCCCAAAATTCCTCATGGAATTTTGGTTGGATTAAGGAGTTTTGGCAATTAATTGGAAAGATCCCAAAATTCCTCATAGAATTTCAGTTGGATTATGAAGTTTTGGCAATTAATTGGAAACAGATCTCAAAATTCCTCATGGAATTCTGGCTGGATGATGGACTTTTGGCTATTAAAAAGCCATTATATGGATGTTGATCCTGAAATTCCTAATGGAATTTTGGTTGGATTAAGGAGTTTTGGCTATTAAAAAGCCATTATATGGACACTAATCCCAAAATTCCTCATGGAATTTCAGTTGGATTCTGAAGTTTTGGCAATTAATTGGAAACAGATCCCAAAATTCCTCATGGAATTTCAGTTGGATTATGAAGTTTTGGCAATTAATTGGAAACAGATCTCAAAATTCCTCATGGAATTCTGGCTGGATGATGGACTTTTGGCTACTAAAAAGCAGTTATATGGATGCTGATCTTGAAATTCCTAATGGAATTTTGGTTGGATTAAGGAGTTTTGGCTATTAAAAAGCCATTATATGGACACTAATCCCAAAATTCCTCATGGAATTCTGGCTGGATGATGGACTTTTGGCTATTAAAAAGCCATTATATGGACACTAATCCCAAAATTCCTCATGGAATTTCGGTTGGATTGTGAAGTTTTGGCAATTAACTGGATACAGATCCCAAAATTCCTCATGGAATTTCAGTTGGATGATGGACTTTTGGATATTAAAAAGCAATTATACAGATGCTGATCTTGAAATTCCTCATGGGATTTTGGTTGGATTGTTTTGGCTATTAAAAGGCCACTGTATCCATACTGATCCCAAAATTCCTCATGGAATTTCAGTTGGATTGTGAAGTTTTGGCTATTAACTGGATACAGTTCCCAAAATTCCTCGTGGAATTTTGGTTGGATTAAGGAATTTTGGCTATTAAAAAGCCATTATATGGACACTAATCATAAAATTCCTCATGGAATTTTGGTTGGATTATGGAGTTTTGGTTGTTAAAAGGCCACTGTATCCATACTGATCCCAAAATTCCTCATGGAATTTCAGTTGGATGATGGACTTTTGGCAATTAAAAAGCAATTATATTGATACTGATCCCAAAATTCCTCATGGAATTTCGGTTGGATTAAGGAGTTTTGGCAATTAATTGGATACAGATCCCAAAATTCCTCATGGAATTCTGGCTGGGTGATGGACTTTTGGCTACTAAAAAGTAATTATATGGATACTGATCCTGGAATTCCTCATGGAATTTCTTTTGGATTAAGGAATTTTGGCTATTAAAAAGCCAGTGTATCCATACTAATCCCAAAATTCCTCATCAAGTTTCAGCTGGATTATGGACTTTTGGCTATTAAAAAGTAATTACAAGGATACCAATCCCAAAATTCCTCATGGAATTTAGGTTGGATTATGGAAGTTTACCTGGTAAAAAGCCATGATATCCATCCTGATCCCTCCCATCCTTTTCCTCATGGAATTTTGATGGGGTTATGGAGTTTTGATTCATTGAAAAGCCACCCTGATCCTAAAATTCCTCATGGAATTCTGCCTGGAAAATGGAGTGTTTTATATCCTCTGTGACTTCTCTTTAATTCATCCCAAAAAATTCCTCAAGGGCAGGGAATTCTGATAAAAAATACCCCAAATGCAACTTGAGAACCAACACTGGGCTGGAATTTTCACCTGGAATTTTCCCCTGGAAAACACTGGAGTTATTGCTGCCATTCCAGGCTCCTGCACATTCCCAAGGGAATTTCTCCTCTCATCTCCCAGATAAATTTTTTTTTTTTTTCTGGGCACAATTTGGGCTTTTCCCTTTTCCCCTCCCATCCAGAGCCAAGCAGGTTATCCTGAGGGATAACAGGATCATTTCCTGGGATATTCAGCTGGAAAAGAAGGAATTTTTTTGGGGGATGAGATCTTTACCAGGATCCCTTGGGTCCCATGTAGACGAAGCGGAAATCATCCACGGCCACGGCATCCCAATATTCATTGAGCCAATCCGAGGAAAAATACACTGGAGTGGTGTAAACATCCTCCTCTGGGAAAGCTCTGGAAAACACAAACCTTTGGAATAACGGCTCAGGAAAATGGGATGTTCCCCCCCAAAACCAGTGGGAAGGGTAAAATGGATCTTTGGGGATGGAATCGCAGTGGTTTGGGAACAGCTCATCCCAAGTTTTCACTGTCTCAGGTTTGGACACTTGCAGGGATTCGGGGGCTTCTCTGGGAATTCCATCCCAGCCTCTCCTCATTCCCACAGGGAAAATTCCTTCCCAAGGGGTTTTTCCAGCTGGAGAAGGAAAGGCAGAGCTGGGGGAAAGGGAACTTGAAGGAGGGTGAATGTTCCCAGAAAAGCCAATGGATACCAAAGGATCCCAAATCCAATATATCCATGGAATAATCCCAATTCCAATCCCAGTTTAGGTTTGACTGGTGGAAGTGTTCCAGTCCCATTTTCCATTGGGAGAAAACATGGAATGGTTTGGGTGGGAAGGGATTTAAGGATCATCCCATTCCATGGCCAAGGACACTTCCCACTATGCCAAGGTGCTCCAACCTGGCCTTGGACACTTCCAGGGATCCAGGGGCAGCCACAAATCTTTGGGAATTCCATCCCAGCCCCTCCCTACCCTCCCAGCCAGGAATTCCTTCCCACATTGAGTTTAAATGAATCTTGAGCCTGGAATAAAAGCTGGGAATTAGGCTGAGGAAATGACAGCAGCCTGGAATATCAGGGATTTGAGGAATTCTGAGCTCTTTTTGGAGCTGGAGGCCAAAGCTTTGGAATCCCTCAGGGAATGTTGGAATATTTTTCCTCTGTGCTGATGCTGAGCTCGTCTGCTCTGCCCCAAAACCCCAATTGGAACAATTCAAAATCATGGAATCCTGGAATTTTTGGGGTTGGATGGGATCCTAAAGAACACCCAGTTCCAACCCCGTGCCAGGAACACTTCCCACTATCCCAGGCTGCTCCAAGCTGGCCTTGGGCACTTCCAGGGATGGAGCAGCTTCTCTGGGAATTCCATCCTAGCCTTAAATCCTTCCCAAATTAAGTGGGAAGACATTCCCTGTGTGCTATCATTCCATCTGCATTATCCCAAATCCCTCTCCAGCTCTCCTGGAGCCCCTTTAGTGCCTGGAAGGAGCTCTGAGGATTCCCTGGATCCTTCCCCTCTCCAGGGGAACATTCCCAGTGCTGGAGCTTTGGGAATGAGGCCTGACCTGCTCAGGTGCCAGTCCTTGAGGTAGAGGCAGCCACGGGGGGAGCGATGGCCATTCCTGATGTATTCCCTCCAATATTCCACAAATTCCTTGAAGGGCAGCTGCTCCTTGGGGTTGGAATTGTATTCCTTGACATCACAGTTGGCAACAGGCACCACAGCTTCTCCTGGAATCACAAACGCCTCAGGAATTCTCCTCAGGAATGAGGAGGACTCATGGAATCACCTCCCCCTCAAACCCATCCCTGCAGAATTCCAGGTTTCAGATATTGCAAAGGAACCACCCCAATCCCAAAACCATAATTCCAGGGAAACACCAGCCAGGAATTTCAAATTCTTTGGGAATCCTCTTCAGGAATGAGGAGAACTCATGGAATCACCTCCCCCTCAAGCTCATCCCTACAGAATTCTGGCCCCAGATATTCCAAAGGAACCATCCCAATCCCAAAACCATAATTCCAAGGAAATGTGATACAGGAATTTCAAATTCCTCAGGAATTCTCCTCAGGAATGAGAACTCATTAAATCACCTTCCTCATGCTCATCCTTACAGAATTCCAGGTTTCAATTATTCCAAAGGAACCATCCCTATACTGCAGAACCATCATTGCAGGGAAATGTGATCCAAGAATTTCAAATTATTTGGGAATTCTCCTTAGGAATGAGGAGGACTCATGGAATCACCTCCCCCTCAAGCTCATCCCTACAGAATTCCGGTCCCAAATATTGCAAAGGATCCATCCCAATCCCAAAACCATAATTCCAAGGAAATGTGATAGAGGAATTTCAAATTCCTCAGGAATCCTGTTCAGGAATGAGGAGAACTCATGGAATCACCTCCCCCTCAAGCTCATTCCCACAGAATTCTGGGTTTCAAATATTCCAAAGGATCCACCCCAATCCCAAAACCATAATTCCAAAGAAATGTGATGCAGGAATTTCAAATTCCTCTGGAATTCTCAGGAATGAGAACTCATGGAATCACTTCCCTCAAGCTCATCTCTAGAGAATTCTGGCCCCAAATATTCCAAAGGAACCATCCCAATCCCAAAACCATAATTCCAAGGAAATGTGATAGAGGAATTTCAAATTCTTTGGGAATTCTCCTCAGGAATGAAACTCATTAAATCACCTTCCTCAAGCTCATCCTTACAGAATTCCAGGTTTCAATTATTCCAAAGGAACCATCCCTATACTGCAGAACCATCATTGCAGGGAAATGTGATCCAAGAATTTCAAATTATTTGGGAATTCTCAGGAATGAGGAGAACTCATGGAATCACCTCCCTCAAGCTCATCCCTACAGAATTCTGGCCCCAAATATTCCAAAGGAACCATCCCAATCCCAAAACCATAATTCCAGGGAAACACCAGCCAGGAATTTCAAATTCTTTGGGAATTCTCCTCAGGAATGAGGAGAACTCATGGAATCACCTCCCCCTCAATCTCATTCCCATGGAATTCTGGGTTTCAAATATTGCAAAGGAACCACCCCAATCCCAAAACCATAATTCCAAGGAAACACCATCCAGGAATTTCAAATTCTTTGGGAATTCTCCTGAGGAATGAGGAGAACTTATGGAATCACTTCCCTCAAGCTCATCCCTACAGAATTGGAATTCCTTTTTTTTTTTCATGCTTTTATCCTGAAAATTCATTCCTAAAAACTGCATCCTTAAGATTTGGAATTATTAAATTCCCCAATATATTCAATTGAATGAAATACAAATAATAAATAAAACTTGGGAATAAATTTCAGCTTAGAATCCACAAACCAGTGAATGAATGGGAAAAATTTCATGTATTAATTTAGGCAAAAAGTTGGGAATTTTTGGGTTTTTTAAAATGCTTTTATCCTGAAACTTCAATCCTAAAAAACTGCATCTTTAGGATTTGGAATTATTAAATTACCCAATATATTCAATTGAATGAAATACAAATAATAAATAAAACTTGGGAATAAATTTCAGCTTAGAATCTGAAAACCAGACAGTGAATAAATGGGAAAAATTTCATGTATTAATTTAGGCAAAAAGTTTGGAATTTTGGGGGTTTTTTTTTAATGCTTTCATCCTGAAAATTCAATCCTAAAAAACTGCATCGTTAGGATTTGGAATGACTCAATTATCCAAGATTTTAAACTGATTTGAATATAAATAATAAATAAAATTTGGGAATAAATTTCAGCTTGCAATCTGCAAACCAGACAGTGAATAAATGGGAAAGAAATTCCATGTATTCATTTAGGGAAAAAGCTTGGAATTTTTGATTTTTTTAGTGATTTTATCCCAAAAATTCAACCCTAAAAACTAGATATTTGGGATTTGGAATAACTAAATTATCCAAAAAATTTAATTTGTTTAAATATAAATAATAAATAAAATTTAGGAATAAATTTCAGCTTGGAATCTGCAAACCAGACAGTGAATAAATGGGAAAAAAATTCCATGTATTCATTTAGGGAAAAAGCTTGGAATTTTTGATTTTTTTAGTGATTTTATCCCAAAAATTCAATCCTAAAAACTAGATATTTGGGATTTGGAATAACTAAATTATCCCAAAAAATTTAATTTATTTAAATATAAATAATAAATAAAATTTAGGAATAAATTTCAGCTTGGAATCTGCAAACCAGACAGTGAACAAATGGGGAAAAAAATTCCATGTATTCATTTAGGGAAAAAGCTTGGAATTTCGGATTTTTAGTGATTTTATCCCAAAAAATTCAAACCTAAAAACCTGCATCGTTTAGGATTTGGAATCAGGCAGGAAAAAAAATTCCAGGACTTACCAAATTTTTGCAGGAGATGCTCAAAGTTGGGTTTCCCATCCCACGTCACCCAAGTTTTCCTGCTGCCCCAATCCTCAGTGAACTTGGCTGAGAAAATGCAGGGATGGTTGGGAATGAGATAATCCCGAAAAAAATCCGAATAAGTGAAAGAATCAACTTTGTCAATAAAATCCACGTGGCCCCCGGGAAGAGAACTTGGAGCAGAATTCCCAAAATCCCGGAAAAAAGCAGTGGAACAGGCAAAGGTTGCTCTGTCCATGCAGGCTGGAAAAAAAAAAAAATTCCTGGCTGAGCCAAGAAATTTTGGAGCAGGTGTTATCCCAAAAAAAAAAAAAAAACGAAAAAAAAATTAAATAAACCTGCTAAAAATGAGATTGGAGGCTTTGAAGCTGGGGGAAATCACGGGAAAACTGAGGGGAAATCACGGGAAAATTGAGGAAAAAATCACGGGAAAATTGAAGAAAAAATCACGGGAAAATTGAAGAAAAAATCACGGGAAAATCGAGGGGGAAATCACGGGAAAATCGAGGGGAAATCACGGGAAAATTGAGGAAAAAATCACGGGAAAATTGAGGGGAAATCACGGGAAAACTGAGGGGAAAGGAGGAGTGGTGCAAGAGTTTTGGGATAATTGGGATTTTCCATGGTTTTTCTAGAGCTGGGAAATCACCCTCTGGATGCTTTTCTCTCTTGCCAGAGCTGGTTCCGTCCTAAAAGAGGGAGAAAAGGAAAATTTCAGTGGGATACTCCCCAAAAATTTAATTAATTGCAAAGGTGGAGGGAAAATTAATTCCTGTAATATTTGGGAAAGTGCGGATTGCTCTGGGATCATCCCTTTGTTCCGAGGTCTGGCACCTCCCACATTCCCGCAGAGCTTTTCCCAAGGATTTGGAGCAATCAAAAATGAGGATAAAAATAGAAAAAAAAAAAAAAAAAAAGGAGGTGAAAAAAAGACTGAGCAGAGAAGGAATAAAGCAAAGAGGGATGGGATTTGGATTTGGGAGATACTGAGGGAAAAGGAGATTTAGGGAATTCCAGGAAGGAATTCACCCCTCAAAGAGCTCCAAGGGAATATTGGAATTATGGGAATTCCATGAGGGAATTCCTCTCTCAGAGATCTCCAAGGAAATACTGAAATTAAAAATTAAAAGACATCCATGAGGAAATTCCTCTCTCACGGAGCTCCGAGGGAATATTGGAATGAAGGGATTTCTATGAGGGAATTCCTCCCTCAGGGATCTCCAAGGGAGTATTGGAATTAAGGGAAATCCGTGAGGGAATTCCCTACTAAAAAATGGGATTTGAGGCTTTAAAGCTGTGGAAAATCAGGGGAAAATGGAACTCTCTCACGGAGCACCAAGGGAATGTAATAATTAAGGGACTGCCATGAGGGAATTCCTGCCTCGGAGATCTCCAATATTGGAATTAAGGGACATCCATGAGGGAATTCCCTGCACGGAGGTCCCCGGTGAGATGGTGGGGGGGGGAGGACCCGGACCCCACAGCGCGTCGCACACGCCATCCCCAACTCGCTCTCCCGTGCCACCCTCGCTGCCCGCAGGAACCGGGAGCACCCAGAGGGAGCCACACTCACCCCCGGGCCCCGCGGCACAGCCCCTGGCGCGAATGGCGGCGGCGGCGGCGGCGACAGTGAGGGGCTATGGCGGGCGCCGCCGGAACCTCTGCATCGGGAGGGCGGGGGCCGGGGGGGAGCGAAAAGCGGAGCGCAGCTGTGCGGAGCTCAGCCAATAGGAACGCGCGGCTCCGCGGGGCTCAGCCAATAGGAACGCGCATCTCCGCGGGGCTCAGCCAATAAGAGCGCGCGGAGCGCGCAGGCGCGGAGCGGAGCCGGTGCCGCACTGAGGGAGGTGCGTGAAGGGTCGGATGGGCCCGGGGGGCTCGAGTGGGGCTGAGGGGTCACAAATTGGGGCTTGGGGGGCTCCGGGAAGGGAATGGAAGGGCTCCGATCCGTGGCTGGGGTGGTATCGGACCGGGACCGATGGGGTTTCGAGCCGATGGGGTCTGGCGGGTCCGACGGGGCTGGAGTGGGTTCGGTGTTGGGGCCGGGGCAGGGTCTCCAGCCGGGGGCTGGGGTGGTTCCGAACCGGACACCGACGTCGGGTCAGGGCCGGGGCTTCGAACCGGCTCTTGGGAGGACTTGGACCGCAGGCCTGGCTGAGAATGGGGGGGCTCCGATCCATGGCTGGGGTGGGCTCGGAGCGGGACTGGGAGAGTTTCGGAGCGGGACTGGGAGAGTTCCGAACCGGGGACCGGGCACTGACGTCGGCTCCGAGCCGGCTCCGGGGGGGTGGCTGGGAGTGGAGGGGCTCGGATTGGGGCTCGGGAGGCTCCGAAACGGAGCCCGGGGGCCAGAATTGAGTCCTGGGTGGAATTGGCTCCGCAGCGAACCCGAGCCAAGGCTGGGCCCGGGCTGGGTTGGGCTCGGCAGCCGAGCAGGGAATTTATGGATAGGGAAGGGATGATGTTGGTAAAGGGCTTGGGGCGGATCTCCAATAAATTCCTGGATTACACCGAGTTGTGTGAGAGCGTGGCCATTGAGGGGTTGGAGAATTCCTGGAGGAGCTGGGAATGTTCATCCTGGAGAAAAGGGAGATCAGGAGGGACCTTGAGGCTCTGCACAACTCCCTGACAGGACAGGGTGGGGAATTTGGGATCTGCTCCCAGGGAGCAGGGACAGGAGGAGGAGGGTTAGGCTGGATTTTAGGAAAATTCCTTCCTGGAAAGATCTGCCCAGGGAGGTTTGGAGTTCCCATCCCTGGAGGTGCCCAGGGAATTCCTGGGTGTGGCACTCAGGGATCAGGCACAGCTTGGACTCGATGATCCCGGAGATCTTTGGCAGCCTCGGGGATTTCAGGATTCCCTGGATGCCAAAGCTGCTTTTCCCAGCTCCATTCCTCCTGCACAGCCTCCAGCCCCTCCCTCAGCCCTGCCCAAACTCTCCGGCTGGATTGAGAAACTCCAGAGGAGGATTTTCCTGCGGTTTCATCCCAAACCCCTCAGGATTTTTGGGATGCAATGAACTCCCAGTTCTGGCACCAGCAGGAATTTCCTCATGGAAAGGGTGGTGAGGTGTTGGAATTTCCCAGGGAGGTTTGGATCCCCATCCCTGCAGGTGTCCCAGGAATTCCTGGAGGTGGCACTCGGGGCTCTGGTGGGGATGGGGCACAGTTTGGATTTGGAGGGTTTTTCCAAACTCAGTGGTTCTGGAATTCTGAAGTTCTGGAGGAGCCTGGCCCTGCAGTGACAGTGACAGAGGGGTTTGGGTGTTGTCCTGTGGCTTTGCCAAGTGGGATTGGGAAAAATGGGGAATTTTCTGGAATTAGGGAAAACTCCTCCAGTGCCTGAAGGGAGAGGGATTTGGGACAAGGGCTGGAGGGACAGGACACAGAGAATGGCTTCGTGCTGAGAAAGGGGAGATGGGGATGGAATTCCCAGAGGGGCGGGGATGGAATTCCCAGAGGGGCTGGGATGGAATTCCCAGAGGGGCTGGGATGGAATTCCCAGAGAGGCTGGGATGGAATTCCCAGAGAAGCTGGGAAGGAATTCCTGGCTGGGATGGAATTCCCAGAGAAGCTGGGAAGGAATTCCTGGCTGGGATGGAATTCCCAGAGAAGCTGGGGCTGCCCCTGCATCCCTGCAAGTGTCCCAGGGCAGCTGGGATCCACCTGGGAAAGTGGAAAGTGTCACTTTAAGGTCCTTCCCAACCCCAAAAATTCTCTGTAATTCTCTGTTCTTTGGGGTGAGGAGGAGGAAAACTGGGAAAAATGAAAAGAAAAGGATTTAAATCCTTGGCAGGAGGGAGGAATTCCCGTTTGGGGTGAATGAAGAAACAGAGGTGAGGTGTGGGAATGAAGAAATGAGGTCAGGCCTGGATATTTCATGTTCTGGAGAATCCTGAATTTAGAATTTGTGGATTTATTAATCCTGGGATTGAATCTTAATTAAAAAAGATGGAGAGTGACAGGATAAGATTAATGAACTCATTTATTGAAGGTTGGTGGCTCCCAGGAGTTTGAAGCTCAGCATTTCCCAGATTTTTTTTTTTTTTTTTTTGGGGGGAATAAACCACCCTGTGGAATTCTAAGCCATGCAGGAGGAGAGGAAAAAAAAATCCAAGAAAAAGTGCAGGAATGTTGTGGCCATCATTTGGGAATTTGGGAATTCAGGGATGCTGACAGCTCCTCATCCCTAATGGACTAATTAGTAACGCTCCCAATTAATTGGGTGAGCTCACCAAAGGTGAATCAGCTCCTTTTTATGGAAGCAGCCACTGGATGATGTTCCAGGGAAAGAATTCCTGCAAAATCCTTGTGATGCTGCTGGATGGAAAATCCACATGTGGGTGGAATCCCAGGATTTTGGGGCAGGTGTGGCCAAAATTCCGATTATTTTCTGAAAAATTAATGTGGATAATGGGAGAGTCCAGATCTGATTTGGGAACAAATTGTGAGGGAACATTTTGGGAAGAAGTTGAAGGAATTTCAAAGGAAGTTTCCAAACCTATTCCTGAATTTCCAAAGCATTCAGAAGCAATTTAGGTTTTTTTTGTTTTTATTTTTTCTGCCAATCCTGATTTTTCCATGGATGTCAAATCCACATTTCCCTGTTCCTAATCCAGGGCTTGCTGTGGATGGAATTCCAGGATTTTGGGGCAGATGTGGCCAAAATTCCAATTATTTCCTTCAAGAAGAATATGGATAATTGGAATATTTCCCATAGGGAAAGACTGATCTGGGAACAAATTATGAGGGAACTTTTTTGGGAAAAAATGGAATTTTTTTATGGAATCACTGGATGAAGGATTGTGACATTCCCAAGTTTCCAAACCTATTCCTGAATTTCCAAAGCATTCAGAAGCAATTTAGGTTTTTTTTTTTGTTTTATTTTTTCTGCTAATCCTGATTTTTCCATGGATGTCAAATCCACATTTCCCTGTTCCTAATCCAGGGCTTGCTGTGGATGGAATTCCAGGATTTTGGGGCAGGTGTGGCCAAAATTCCAATTATTTCCTTCAAGAAGAATATGGATAATTGGAATATTTCCCATAGGGAAAGACTGATCTGGGAACAAATTGTGAGGGAACTTTTTTGGGAATAAATGGAATTTTTTTATGGAATCACTGGATGAAGGATTGTGACATTCCCAAGTTTCCAAACCTATTCCTGAATTTCCAAAGCGTTCAGAAGCAATTTAGGGTTTTTTTGTTTTTATTTTTTCTGCCAATCCTGATTTTTCCATGGATGTCAAATCCACATTTCCCTGTTACAAATCCAGGGCTTGCTGTGGATGGAATTCCAGGATTTTGAGGCAGGTGTGGCCAAAATTCCAATTATTTTCTGAAAAATAAGTGTGGATAGTTGGAATATTTCCCATAGGGAAAGACTGATCTGGGAACAAATTGTGAGGGAACTTTTTGGGAATAAATGGAATTTTTTATGGAATCACTGGATGAAGGATTGTGACATTCCCAAGTTTCCAAACCTATTCCTGAATTTCCAAAGCATTCAGAAGCAATTTTTTTTTGTTTGTTTGTTTTTGTTTTATTTTTTCTGCCAATCCTGATTTTTCCACTGATGTCAAATCCACATTTCCCTGTTCCTAATCCAGGGGTTGCTGTGGGTGGAATTCCAGGATTTTGGGGCAGATGTGGCCAAAATTCCAATTATTTTCTGAAAAATTAATGTGGATAATGGGAGAGTCCAGATCTGATTTGGGAACAAATTGGGAAGAAGTTGAAGGAATTTTTTTGTGGAATATTTGGGATTTGGAACTGGAATGATCCCTTAAAGATCATCCCAAAACCATTCCCTGATTTTTAATCCCAAAATCCAGGATAGTTCTGGATTCCAGTTTTCCCAATGGCAAAAATTCCAATTATTTCCCAATGGCAAAAATTCCAATGTTTTCCCAGTGGAAAAAATTCCAATTATTTCCCAATGGCAAAAATTCCAATTATTTCCCAATGGCAAAAATTCCAATTATTTCCCAATGGCAAAAATTCCAATTATTTCATTTCCCAGTGGCAAAAATTCCATTTTTCCCAAATCCAGGCTAGTTCTCACCATTGGTTTTTCCAAGAATTTTTGATTTTTAAAGGAATTTTGAATTTTGGGAACAGCCTCAGTTGTATTTTTTTCTTTGGAATTTTTTTTTTTCCTTTGGTTAAAACTTGGGATAAAAACTCTGAGAGAAAAAAAAAAAAAATTTCCCTGAGGATTCCATGGATTCAAATCCAGGTAGGAAACTTTGGGATGAGGTTCAGGAAAAGTTTATTTTAATTTATAATTAGATATAAATCCTTGATTTTTAAAGGAATATTTAATTCTGGGAACAGCATCAGTTGTTTTTTTCTTTGGAATTTTTTTCTTTGGTGAAAATTTGGGATTAAAAAAAACACGGGAAAAAAATTTTAAAAATCACTGGAACTAAAATTAATAATGAAAAAACTTTTTAAAAAATCCATGGAAATAAGGGATGAAAACAAAAAAAAAGTTTAATTTTTTTGGGGATGTAGGATGGACTAATCCTTATTGCAATTATATTGGAATTTTGAGTGTGTTTAATTAAAAAAAAATCATTGGAACTAAAATTAATAATGAAAAAAGTTATTAAAAATCCTTGGAAAGAAGGGATGGAAACCAAATAAAGAATTTTTTTGGACATATAGCACTGACTAATCCTTACTTATATTGGAATTTGGAGTGTATTTAATGAAAATAAAGAATTAAAAATTATTTAATTTAAAATTATTTCTGAAAAATAATTGATAATGAAAAAAAATCGCTGAAAATTTGAAGTGTTTGCTGTGTCTCCCAGCAGCCTGGGAGATCTCAGTGTGGGATCAAAAATTCAGAATTCCTGAAGAAAGAATTTTTTTTGTTTTCATGGGAATTCTTCAGCTTTTAGCAAATTTGAAAACTTTTCCAATTTTCTGCAATTAATGAGGGTAATTAGTGGGGATCTCATTAATGGCACAGTTCAAGGAGCAGAATTCTGGGCTGGCATTAATCCATAAAATCCCCAAAATTTTGAAGAAGATTATGGATCAAATAAAAAAAAAATCCCAGTGATATCATCAGAATTCCCCCCCAAAAAAATTTGGGATATAACCAAACCTAAATGCTGGAAAACTGCAGAAATGAGGGAAATATTCCAGGAAAATTCCAACCCTTGGATTTGTAATTTTTTTGGGGGGGATCATTTGGTGAAATCTCTCTGGAAACCTGGAGGGGAGGTTTGAGATTTTGGGATTTTCTGGGGGGAATATTTGGGATTTTCTGGGGATTCTTGTTTTGGGATTTTTCTGGGGAATCTTTCTTGTTTTGGGATTTTTCTGGGGAATCTTTCTTGTTTTGGGATTTTTCTGGGGAATCTTTCTTGTTTTGGGATTTTTCTGGGGAATCTTTCTTGTTTTGGGATTTTTTCTGGGGAATCTTTGGAATATTAACAATTCCTGGAGATTTCCTGAAATCTTCTTAACGTGCCTGCATGTTGAGATGCCACAGGGGAAAGGGAGGGATCAGGGATTTATAAAGAAGGATGAGCTGGAATTTTGGAATATCCTGGAATTTCCTCAGGACCTGTTGGTCTGTGGGAAGCTGAGATGAGCTGGGAATGGGAATATTCCAGGATATGAATTAAATTCTTGAGAAAATACCTGGCCTGTGATGTTGATGGGCTTTTCCTGAGGAAATCTGGAATTTTGGGATATCCTGGATTTTCTGCAGTACCTGTTGATCTGTGGGAAGCCGAGCTAAGCTGGGGATGGGAACATTCCAGGATATGAATTTAATTCTTGGGAAAATGAATATTCATGAGCTTTTCCAGAGCTCAGATATTCCTGTGGCTCAAAATTCCCAATTTCCTTGGATACCCAGCTGAGATGAGCTGGGAATGGGAATATTCCAGGATATGAATTTAATTCTTGGGAAAATGAATGTTCATGAGCTTTTCCAGAGCTCAGATATTCCTGTGGCTCAAAATTCCCAATTTCCTTGGATACCCAGCTGAGATGAGCTGGGAATGGGAATATTCCAGGATATGAATGGAATTCTTGGGAAAATGAATGTTCATGAGCTTTTCCAGAGCCTAAATATTCCTATGGTTCAAAATTCCCAATTTCCTTGGATACCCAGCTGAAAAGAACTGGGAATGGGAATATTCCAGGATATGAATTTAATTCTTGGGAAAATGAATATTCATGAGCTTTTCCAGAGCCTAAATATTCCTGTGGTTCAAAATTCCCAATTTCCTTGGATACCCAGCTGAAAAGAACTGGGAATGGGAATATTCCAGGATATGAATGTAATTCTTGGGGAAATGAATATTCATGAGCTTTTCCAGAGCTCAGATATTCCTGTGGCTCAAAATTCCCAATTTCCTTGGATACCCAGCTGAGATGAGCTGGGAATGGGAATATTCCACTATATGAATGGAATTCTTGGGAAAATGAATGTTCATGAGCTTTTCCAGAGCTCAGATATTCCTGTGGTTCAAAATTCCCAATTTCCTCGGATACCCAGCTGAAAAGAGCTGTGATCCAGCCTTGGCTGCCATTAATTCCTGTGTGTTAATTAAAGATTCCTGCTTTTTTTTTTTTTTTTTCCCCCTTTATGGATTTTAGTGGCGATTTCCCTGGGAGAGGAGGCCGGGAAGAGGGAGCTGATGAACGAGGCCATCCAGATCCATTCCTGGCCTTGCTCCTATTACCTGGACAGCAGCAAGCAATGGATCCCAGGGAAGCTCTCCCTGACCCCCCTTTCCATCCAGTTCAGGGCTGACAAAACAGGAGAGCTCCTGGTGGATTTCCACCTTTGTGGGATCAGCGAGATCAAGAAGGAATCTTCCCATTTAATCTTCAGCTCTTTGACCATCCTGGAGAAGGGCACCAAGCATTGGTTCAGCTCCCTGCATCCCAGCAGGAATGTGGTGTTCAACATCCTGGAGCATTTCTGGAGGGAGCAGCTGCTCTCCGGGCACGAGGCCGGGGCCGGAGCAGCCTCGGAACTGAGCAAGGGCAGGGAATTAACGGGAATGTTGGAAGGATCCCAGAAACGGCTGGAGGACACGGCCAAGGTGCTGCATTCCCAGGGGGAGCAGTTTGACAACATCATGAGGGGCCTGCACAAGATCGAGGGGGACATGGATGTGGCTGACAGGTAATGGGGACACTGACAGGTAATGGGGGACACTGACAGGTAATGGGGGACACTGACAGGTGTGGGGGACACTGACAGGTAATGGGGGACACTGACAGGTAATGGGGGACACTGACAGGTAATGGGGGACACTGACAGGTAATGGGGGACAATGACAGGTAATGGGGGACACTGACAGGTGTGGGGGACAATGACAGGTAATGGGGGACACTGACAGGTAATGGGGGACACTGACAGGTAATGGGGACACTGACAGGTAATGGGGGACACTGACAGGTGTGGGGGACACTGACAGGTAATGGGGACACTGACAGGTAATGGGGGACACTGACAGGTGTGGGGGACACTGACAGGTGTGGGGGACACTGACAGGTGTGGGGGACACTGACAGGTGTGGGGGACACTGACAGGTAATGGGGGACACTGACAGGGGTGGGGGACACTGACAGGTAATGGGGACACAGGTGTGGCTGACAGGTGTGGGGTGGGAACGTTCCCACAGCTGGGAATGCTGGGCTGAGCCTGGAAATGAAACTGGGGGGTCGTGCTTGAGCAGCTCCGTGAGGAAAGGCTGGAGGAGCTGGGAATGTTCAGCATGGAGAGGATCCAGGGAGAGCTCGGAGCCCCTGGCAGGGCCTGCAGGGGACAAGGCATGGAGGGACAGCACACAGGGAATGGCTTTGAGCTGGAAGAAGTGGATTTAGATGGGATATTGGGATGGGATTCCTGGCTGGGATGGAATTCCCAGAGCAGCTGTGGCTGCCCCTGGATCCCTGGAATGTCCCAGGCCAGGCTGGATCCCCCTGGGACAGGGGAAGGTCCCTGCCCATGGAATAGGATCATCCTTAGGATCCCTCCCAGTCCAAGCCTTTGGTGCTGCTGGGCTCAGGAAATGTTGGGAATTCAGCTCTGGGAATTCAGGAGTGCCACAATCTCCTTCCTGCCAGCCCTGCCCTGCTCCATAGGAATAAAAGTTGGGATAAGTGGAGCTGAGCAGTGTTTGCTGTGTCCATCCCTGCTGCCATTCCTGGCAAATCCTGAGCTGTGCCTGCTCCTTTCCTTTCCCTTTTCCCTTTTCCCTTTTCCCTTTTCCCTTTTCCCTTTTCCCTTTTCCCTTTTCCCTTTTCCTTTTTCCCTTTTCCCTTTTCCCTTTTCCCTTTCCCTTTTCCCTTTCCCTTTTCCCTTTTCCCTTTTCCCTTTTCCCTTTTCCCTTTTCCCTTTTCCCTTTTCCCTTTTCCCTTTTCCCTTTTCCCTTTTCCCTTTTCTTTCCTTTCCCCCACAGCTTCCTAGAAAACCTTTGCTTTGATTTTTTAGGAACATCCCCAAGCTTTTAAAAAACTTTGGATTTAATAGGAAGGAAACCAGAATTGGGAATTTTGGGGAAGCTCGTGGTAGGATTGGAATATCCCAATATTCCAATTGTCAGGAGTGGGAAGAACAGCCAGGGCTCCTTGGGAATATTTTTGCCAAGTGTTTCTTTATCTTTGAATCCTGTGGATAAAATTCCAGCAGGAATGAGGGGAATGCAGGCTCTGGAGCATGAGGAGAGGAAAGGAATGGGAAAGGACTTGGAATTCCAGGGATTCAAGGGCAGCTAAACATTACCCAGCTCGGAGCTCCAGCAGAAAATTGCAGAGGGCTCTTCCCAGTTTTTATTGAATTTAAGGAGCAGGAAATTCCTGGGAATATCCCAAAGTTTTAATGGATTTTAAAACAGGGAATTAAAACAGAATTAAATCGGGATTTTAGGGATGGTTATTGTTGGTTTTCTCTTGATAAAACAGGAATATTTTCCTTGCCCTTGGAGCTGAACCTGAAATTCCAGCCCCTGGCTCCTTTCCCTGTTTGCTGGGAATGTTTTCCTTAGGGAGCTGATGGGAAGGTGGAGTCTGGACATTTCTGGGAAGTTTCTGCTGGATTTTGTTCCAACCTAGTCCAAAAAAAAGTCCCCAACCTGGACTTTTTAGTGTTTTATCTGGGAATTTGGGTGTGGAGCAAAGGAAAAAGCAAGAGGGTGGGTGAAGGAAAAGAAGCAGGAAAAAGCCTTGGGAGTGGAGATGGATGGGCAGGAGTGGGAATGGGCCTGGAAAAATCTACTTTTAGTTCCCTCCCTCCTGGCTGGGATCCTGGGAGTTTTTCCCAGTGGATTTTGAGGAGAGGGTGAGATTTGAACTGGTTGGATCCTGGAGTTTTTCCCAGTGGATTTTGAGGAGAAGGTGGGGATGAAAGGAAGGAGTTAGGGAGGAAGGGAGGGGGGAGTTCAATGGTGGAGGGGGGGGGGTGGGGGGGTTGGTGGGGGGGGGGGGGTGGGGGAGAGGGGGGAGGGGAGGGGGGGGGGGGGGGGGGGGGGGGTGGGGGGGGGGGGGTTGTGGGGGGGGGGGGGGGGGGGGGGGGTTGAACTGGTTGGATCCTGGGAGTTTTCCTAATGGATTCTAAGGAGAAGGTGAAATTTGAACCAGTTGGATCTTGGGAGTTTTCCCAATGGATTTTGAGGAGAGGGTGAGGTTTGAACTGGTTGGATGCCGGGAGTTTTCCCAGTGGATGTTGAGGAGAAGGTGGGGATTGAACCAGCTGAATCCTGGAGTTTTCCCAATGGATTCTGAGGAAAAGGTGGAATTTGAACTGGTTGGATCCTGGAGTTTTCCTAATGGATTCTGTGGAGAAGGTGAAATTTGAATTGATTGGATCCTGGGACTTTTCCCAGTGGATTCTGAGAAGGTGAAGTTTGAACCAGCTGGATCCTGGAGTTTTCCCAAGGGAATCTGAGGAAAAGGTGGAATTTGAACTGGTTGGATCCTGGAGTTTTTCCCAATGGATTTTGTGGAGTAGGTGAGGTTTGAGCTGGTTGGATGCTGGGAGTTTTCCCAGTGGATGTTGAGGAGAAGGTGGGGATTGAACCAGCTGAATCCTGGAGTTTTCCCAAGGGATTCTGAGGAAAAGGTGGAATTTGAACTGGTTGGATCCTGGAGTTTTTCCCAATGGATTCTGTGGAGAAGGTGAGGTTTGAACTGGTTGGATCCTGGAAGTTTTCCCAGTGGATTCTGAGAAGGTGGAGTTTGAAGTGGCTGGATCCTGGGAAGCTGTAGGTGGGTTTGAGGAGGGAATAACATGCTGGATTTGGGATTTCTTTGTCTGTGGGGATTTTCTTGGAGCTGCTGGAATATCCAGAGCTTTTCCCTCTGCCAACCCTCCCTTCCCTGTTTCCAGGCTGTTAACAGAGCTGGAATCTCCTTCCTGGTGGCCTTTCAGCACCAAACTTTGGAAAACCCCTCTGGAATCCAAACCCAAGGAAAGCCCGGCAGCTCCAGACGCCAACAAGCAACAAGAAACCCTCCTAAAAATCCCCGTGATCATCACTCAGGGCGCGGATCCCTCCGCCAAACCCGGCCAGCTCACGGCCCTGCCGTCGGGTTTGGAGATCAGGGATTGCAATTCCCAGCTCGTGCAGCGATTCGCGTGGAGGGACGTGGACGATGTTTGGGTGCACGGCCCGTACGAGATCAGCGTCCGGCAGCGTTTCCTGGGCAGGGCGGACCGCTCGGTGCGGCTGCTGGCGGCTCGCATGCCCCGCCTGGTGCCCGTGCTGCGGGAGCGGCTCGGCTCCAAAATGCAGCTCCTGGACGATGCCCTCGGGTTCGGTGGAGCCGGGAAATGGAACCCGCCGAGGGATTTGGGTGAAGCCGTGTGGCAGGCAGGTGGGTGTGAATCGTTAAAAAAAACCAATATAATCACGGGCAAAGAGCTGCTAATTAAAGTTACAAAGTGGAGTGTTTATTCACGGGAGTCACCTCCCCGGACGAGGTTCTTTGTCCTCTATTTATTGCCCAAAATCTCACACACAGTACGTGTGCATAACCCAGCACCTCCCAGCCCCAGCCCCTGTTAACACGGGCCCATCAGCCCTTCATGAGTGCACAGCTCTGCTCGTGAATTGGGTCGGTGGTCCCGAAATGGGTCGGTGGTCCCGAATTGGGTCGGTGGTCCCGAAATGGGTCAGTGGTCCCGAATCTCGAATTGGGTCGGTGCTCTTGAAATGGGTCGGTGGTCCCGAAATGGGTCGGTGGTCCCGAATTGGGTCGGTGGTCCCGAATTGGGTCGGTGGTCCCGAAATGGGTCAGTGGTCCCGAAATGGGTCGGTGGTCCCGAATCTCGAATTGGGTCGGTGGTCCCGAAATGGGTCAGTGGTCCCGAATTGGGTCAGTGCTCTCGAAATGGGTCGGTGGTCCCGAAATGGGTCGGTGGTCCCGAAATGGGTCGGTGGTCCCGGAATGGGTCGGTGGTCCCGGAATGGGTCGGTGGTCCCGGAATGGGTCGGTGGTCCCGAAATGGGTCGGTGGTCCTGAAATGGGTCGGTGGTCTCGAAATGGGTCGGTGGTCCCGAATTGGGTCAGTGGTCCTGAAATGGGTCGGTGGTCTGGAAGGATGAAGTCTTCATGAGGAGAGTCTTCCTCAGGTCTGTGTGCCCCTCTGGCACCATCCAAGGCTTCATGATTAACATTTTATTTATTTTACATTCCTCTCTATGTAAATTTATAATGGCAGCTAATGACACCAATTAGCTCCAGCCTAAGCACTTAGTAATTAGGAACCTGCCATTTACCCACCTGACTTACATCTTGGTCATGGAAAATACTTCTGCCCTTAGCAAAAATCTTAATTTTTAAAAACCATGATTCAGGGGAAGGGAGTTGTTGGTGGTTTTGCCGTGGGGTTTTGGAGGGGTTTGGGAGCCCCCCTGGGAGGGGAATCCGAGGATTCAGAGCCTTTGCTTTTCCTGGAGTTCATTCCCAGCTGGAAGGGAATATCCAATAGCCAGTAATTAATAGCCACTATTTAAATCCCATGTCCAATATTCAATATACAAGGTCAATATCCCATATTCAATAAATATCCCATATCCCATATTTAACCAATATCCCATATCCCATATTCAACCAATATCCCATATCCCATATTCAATAAATATCCCATATCCCATGTTTAACCAATATCCCATATCCCATGTTTAACCAATATCCCATATCCCATGTTTAACCAATATCCCATATCCCATGTTTAACCAATATCCCATATCCCATGTTTAACCAATATCCCATATCCCATGTTTAACCAATATCCCATATCCCATGTTTAACCAATATCCCATATCCCATGTTTAACCAATATCCCATATCCCATGTTTAACCAATATCCCATATCCCATATTTAACCAATATCCCATATCCCATAGTTAATATCCTATATCCCATATCCAATATTTAATATCCCACATCCAATCCTTTATCCAACGGTCCATATTTAATAAATATTCTATATCCAAGAATTAATATCCAAGAATTAATATCCAAGAATTAATATCCAAGAATTAATATCCAAGAATTAATATCCAAGAATTAATATCTAATATCCCATATCCAGTATCCCATATTTAATAAATGTCCCATATTCTATATTAATATGCAATGTCCCATATCCAATATTTAATACCCCACATCCAGTCCTTTATCCAATATTCCATATTTAATAAATATTCGATATCCAAGAATTAATATCCAATAATTAATATCCATAATCAATATCCAATACCACATATTTAATAAATATCCCATATTTAATATCTAGTATCTTATATCCAATATTTAATATCCCACATCCAATCCCTTATCCAATATCCCATATTTAATAAATATCCCATATCCCATATCTCATATTCAGTATTTATTAATCAATATCCCATATCCAATGTCTTGTATCCAATAATTAATATCCAATCTAATATCCAGTAATTAATATCCAGTATCCCATTCCCCATATTTGATATTCCATATCCAGTTTCCAATATCCAATAATCAATAATCAGTATCCCATATCCCAGATTTAATAAATATCTCATTTCCAATATCCCATATCCAATCTTTAATAATATCCCATATCTGATGTCCCATATCCCATAATTAATATCCAATATTTAATATTCCATATCCCATATCCAATTTCCAATATTCAAGAATTAATTTCCCATATCCAAGATCTCATATCCAAAATCCAGTGTTTATATTAAACCTTTGATTCTATTAAATCCTGAAAATTTACCCCAAAACACCCAGGAGATCTTAAATCAAAACCTGGGATAAATCTGATTTTCCCAGATTAAAAAAAAAACATCAGGATTTTGATATCAGACAAGTGCAGGTGTTGGAATTCCAGAGATTTTTGGAATCATTTGAAGAAAACTTTGGAGACTGAAATTTCCCAACAATAAAAATTCACATTTCCTATTATTAATCCTAAAATTCTACCATGGGTTGGTTTTTTTTTAACCCAACCTTTGGAATTTTAGAATTTATTCCTCCCAACATCCCTGAATCCTTTTTTTTTTTTTTTTTTTTTTTAATTTCCTGATTTTTAATCCCGAAGGAGCGAACCAAAGTGCCAAAAAAAAAAAAAAACAACAAATTGAAAAATTGGAATAAATGAATAAATCCACCCATTTCCCTGCTGGAATTCTATATCCTGTTATTAAGGAATATTCCAACTTGAAAAATCTGATTTATTTGTGGGCAGGTGATGAAAATCTTGATTTTTTTCCAGATTTTTTTTTTTTTTTTAATTTTATTTTTGGTGTTTTCCTTGGATTTGTTGCTGTTCCCGTTCTGTCACGAGGTGGCGCTCACGGACTGTGTGAGATCCTTTGGGATTTTTTTCCATGGAAAACTGATTTTTTTTTTTTTTCTCATATCAAGAGGGAAAAAAATCCATTTTTTTGTGCTTGTCTCGCTTGTTTTCCAATAATAAATTGATCCATGGAATTTTTTTTTTTTTTTTTTTAGGATAAAGATCCTTGCAGGGCAGTGGAATCTCTAAGAAAATTCTGAATTTTTCCCTCCAAA
The DNA here is from genome assembly GCA_037013685.1 of Acridotheres tristis. Taxonomy (NCBI): domain Eukaryota; kingdom Metazoa; phylum Chordata; class Aves; order Passeriformes; family Sturnidae; genus Acridotheres; species Acridotheres tristis. The sequence goes on from CM072895.1 coordinate 1,538,891, forward strand.
CTGACACAATCCCACCTGGATCCTGTTTACACCAATCCCCTCATTTTATACATAAATTTATCAAATTTAAAAAGTCAATTTTCATTTCATTCCACGTGGAAAAGGAATTTAGGGATAATCTGGAATTCTTTTTTAACTTCTTTACACTTTTTTTTTTTTTTTTTCCAGCTGGTTCTTTTGGGATAAATGAAATTTTGGAACAGCTTTTAACCAATTTTATCCCCCCCCAAAAAAATCCAACTGAGAACATCCCAGAATAAAAAAAAAAAAAAATGGATTTAAATCCTAAATTCCATCTGAAATGGGAGAATTTATCCTGATATTCCCAGATTTTTATCCCTGGAGATGCTGAATTTTCCCTGTTTATCCTTGTTGGATGAATTCCCTGATCATTTTGATTTTTCCAGAAATTCTTGGAAAAATTAAATATTTTTTTTGCCTTTCATTTGAATGAACCCAAATATTCCTGACTTAATTCCATCCCTAAAAATTTTCTGGGAATTCCATCTCTCCTTCCTCATCCTTTTTTAATTTTTTTTTTTTTTTTTTGCTGGTTCTTTGGAATTCCCAGTTTTTTTTTTTTTTTTTTTTCCTTATTCCAGGAATTATTCCTGTCCTCAATGGGATAAATGAGGTGGGAAGGATGAATTAATTGATTTTCATGAAATAATTAATATTTGATTGTTGGTAACCATCAGGAATTTTGTCATTCCCACTTTTCCTGAGGAAAATCCTGAATTTTTTTGGGGAATGTGTTGCTCCAATAAATCCCATTCCAAATATTCCCATTTTCCAAAAGCTGCCTGGAATTAAAAAAAATTTAAAATTCTCTGCTGGCAACTTGGCCACATCCAGGAGAGAAATTATAAAGGAATATTCCCAGAAAAACAGAATTTAACAGGAAAAATCAAATCCTGAGCTCTCCCAAATTCCAAATTTAAAAAGTCATTGTAGGAAAATGGTTCCTGGAAATAATGAAATTTTTTTTTTTTTTCCCCAGTGAAATCTCAGGGAAAATTCATTTATTTACTGAATTCCACATTGATTCCTAACTCAAAATTCCCTCTGTGTATTTATGGAATATTTTATGGAGTTTTCTGGAATAAAAAACCCAGAAGGAAAATCCAAAAAAAAAAAAAAAAAAAGCTGGAAAATTATAAAAATTATTCAAATCAGCATTTTTCCAGACTTCCCATTCCAATCAATCCACCCTTAATAAATTAAAACCCAAATTCCAAAAATTTTCATCCCAGGATCGAGGAACATTTCGATTATTCCCCCACAAAAATCAATTTACGGGAATATTTGTTAAAAATCACCGAAAAAATTCAGGGATTTAAGAATTCCACAAACGATTCCAAACTTAATATTCCAAGCAAAGGGCAAAGCTTGGGTTAAATTTTGAAATGGAATTTTTCAATTTTTAATTTTTTATTTTTTTCATGGCAGCCAACGAATTCTCGGGAGCGACGGCAAATCCCGAAATTGCGACGGGAAACGACCAAAAAATGGAAAAAGAACAAACAGAGGTGCAGAAAATTTCCCAAGAAGAAGCCAAGGAGCTGAGGCAGGTAAAAAAAAAAAAAAAATTCAAATTAATTCGGTGGATAATTAATGATTTTTATCGATTGAATTCATCGATACAATCGGAATTTTTTTTGTCGACGTCAGCGAATTTTGCCGTAATTTAATTTTTTTTTGGGGGGGGAATAATTGAAATTTGGGTTTTTGAAATTTGGAATTTGGGTTTTGATTTATTAAGGGTGGATTGATTGGAATGGGAGCTTTGGAAAATGCTGATTTGAATAATTTTATCATTTTCCAGCTTTTTTTAATTTTTTTTTTTTTTTTAATTTTCCTTCTGTTTTTTTGGTTTTTTTCCTGAAAAATTCACAAAATATTCCCTTAAAAACACAGAGGATATTTTGAGTTAGGAATTCAGGAAATAAATGAATTTTCCCTGAGATTTTCTTTGGAAAAAAAAAAAAATCAATACTTTCAAGGAATCAGATTTGGATGTTTTTCCTAAAATGGTTTTTTAAGGAATTTCTCTCACAGAACTTGAAGGGAAAAATTCCTCTTTGGAATTTTTTTTTTATCCCTCTGATATTTTGATTTTTTTCTGAATTTTTTGCTAATGCATTTGCCTGCACTTTTCCAACTGTGTTGTTGTGTTGCATGGTATTTTATTTTCTTTTTATTTCATTTAATTTTATTTTATTTCTATTTTTAAGTTTATTTTATTTCATTAATTTTATTTTTTGATAATGGGAAAAATATCTTGGCAGAGGGTGGGGACGGGTGGGATGTTGGCAAGGGATTGTGGGATATCGACCCGGGGATTATGGGATATCGACCCGGGCATTATGGGATATCAATGAAGGGATTGTGGGATATCGACCTGGGGATTATGGGATATTGACCCGGGGATTATGGGATATCAAGGTGGGCATTATGGGATATCGAGATGGGGATTGTGGGATATCAAGATGGGGATTGTGGGATATCAGCCATGGGATCGTGGGATATCAAGATGGGGATTATGGGATATTGGCCCAGGGATTATGGGATATCCAGGTGGGCATTATGGGATATCAGCCCGGGCATCATGGGATATCAAGGTGGGCATTATGGGATGTCAGCCCAGGCATTGTGGGATATCAAGGTGGGCATTGTGGGATATCAATGCAGGGATTATGGGATATCAGTGCAGGGATTATGGGATATCAAGGTGGGCATTATGGGATGTCAAGGTGGGCATTATGGGATATCAAGGTGGACATTATGGGATATCAAGGTGGGCATTATGGGATATCAATGCGGGCATTATGGGATATCGAGCCAGGGATTGTGGGATATCAGGGTGGGCATTATGGGATATCAAGGTGGGCACTGTGGGATATCAAGGCGGGCATTATGGGATATCAAGGTGGGCATTATGGAATGTCAATGCAGGGATTATGGGATATCCAGGCGGGCACTGTGGGATATCCAGGCGGGCATTATGGGATATCCAGGCGGGCATTATGGGATGTCAATACATGGATTATGGGATATCCAGGTGGGCACTGTGGGATACCAAGGTGGGCATTATGGGATATCAGGGTGGGCATTATGGGATGTCAAGGTGGGCATTATGGGATATCAGTCCGGGCATTATGGGGTATCAAGGCGGGCATTATGGGATGTCAGGCCATGCAGTCCCCGCCCTGTGGCCGTTCCCTGGTGCAGATCCTGCAGAAGCTGAAGGGGCTGGCTCTGCAGACGGAGGCGGAGCTGGAGCGGCAGGACGAGGCCCTGGACTCCATCGGCAGCTCCGTGGAGCGCAGCACGCTCAGCATGGAGCGCCACAGCCGCAGGATGAGGAGGCTGACGTGACACAGCTGCTCTGCAGGGGCTCAGCCACACCCACACCCACACCCACACACACACACAGCCCTGGGGGTGAGCTGTGGGGGTGGCACTGCCCAGGCTGAGCTCCTGAGAGCAGCCACGGCGGCCAGGGACACGGAGCGGGTTTGGATCTTGGAGCAGGTTTGGACCTTGGATGGTGGTTGGATCTTGGATGAAATTTGGGTTTTGGATGGTTGGATCTTGGATGAAATTTGGGTTTTGGGTGGTTGGATCTTGGATGAAATTTGGGTTTTGGATGGTTGGATCTTGGATGGTTGGATCTTGGATGGTTGGATCTTGGATGAGATTTCCATCTTGGATGGTTGGATCTTGGATGGTTGGATCTTGGATGGTTGGATCTTGGATGGTTGGATCTTGGATGGTTGGATCTTGGATGAAATTTGGGTCTTGGATGGTTGGATCTTGGATGAGATTTCCATCTTGGATGGTTGGATCTTGGATGGTTGGATCTTGGATGGTTGGATCTTGGATGGTTGGATCTTGGATGGTTGGATCTTGGATGGTTGGATCTTGGATGGTTGGATCTTGGATGGTTGGATCTTGGATGGTTGGATCTTGGATGAAATTTGGATTTTGGATGGTTGGATCTTGGATGGATGGATGGATCTTGGATGGTTGGATCTTGGATGGTTGGATCTTGGATGGTTGGATCTTGGATGGTTGGATCTTGGATGGTTGGATCTTGGATGAAATTTGGATTTTGGATGGTTGGATCTTGGATGGATGGATGGATCTTGGATGGATGGTTGGACCTTTCATAACGTTTGGATCTTGGATGAGATTTCCAGCTTGGATGGTTGGATCTTGGATATGAGGTTTGGATCTTGGATGATGGCTGGATCTTGGATGAAATTTGGGTTTTGGATGGATGGATTTTGGATGAAATTTGGGTCTTGGATGGATGGTTGGACCTTGGATGAGATTTCCAGCTTGGATGATTAGATCTTGGAATGTGGTTGGATCTTGGAATGTGGTTGGATCTTGGATGGAATTTGGGTCTTGGGTGGTTGGATCTTGGTTGATGGTTGGATTTTGGATGAGGGATGGATTTTTGGATGGATGGATCTTGGATGAAATTTGGCTCTTGGATCATGGTTGGCTCTTGGATAACATTTTGATCTTGGATGAAGTTTGGATCTTGGATGAAGTTTGGATCTTGGATGAAGTTTGGATCTCGGATCACATTTGGATCTCGGATCACAGCTGGATCTCGGATCACAGCTGGATCTTGGATGAGCTTTGGAACCTTTTCTGGATGGCAAGATCCGAATTTCCAGTCTGGATGAAACAGAACTTGTGGATTCTTCGCTACAGAACCCTGTAAATAGGAAGGGATGTGACAAAACCTGACTGAATTAATTTAATTAATTCATTCATTAATGTGCTTTTTCATGTTGCTGCTTTCCAGCCCATGAATTCCCTCTCCAGCTCTTTCCCTAAAATCCTTTGGAGCCCATCCTGATTTTTTTATTTATTTGCACTCAGTGGTGATGAAACATTTCAAGGTTTTTCCAGAATTCCTAAAAAAAAAGGGAATATTTCAATTAAAGTCTGAAGTTTACACTTGGCTCTGTTGAGAGCAGATCCCCCCTCCTAAATTATTGATATTCCATAGGAAAAATTCCCATTTCATCAATCCCAACCTTTTCCAGCTGTTTTACCTCCAAGGAGCTGTTATAAAAGATCTTCTTTTAATTATTTTTTTATTTAAATTTTAATTAAAATATTTTTAGTGTTGTTTTCAAATCCAACACTTCCAGTGCAATATTTTTCAACAAATCCTTGGATTCAGTGGGAATTCTTCCCATTTTTTTTGGAATCCAGACAAATTTTGGGAGAAAAAGGCACCAAACCACGTCGAGGGTGTTGCTTGCAAGGTTTGTATTTCCTTCATCTTAGTTAGGACTGGAATAAAAATTATTCCAAGTTTTTCCTGGCATGCACTTTATTGGAAAATCCAGTGATAATTCCATATCCATCAATTATTTCCTGGGAATAAAATCCTCTCTCCTGTTGTTTCCCACCCTCAAATCGCTGCTGCTTTACTCAGAGGGGAAAGGAAATTTCCTCATTTTCCTCATTTTTCCCGTGGATTTCCAAGTGGATTTTTTGCACCAAATCCTTGTTTGTTGAGGCTGGGATGGGATTTGGGAACAGGATGAGTCCAACCCAGAATTCCCAAAAGGAAATCTTTTGGCTTGGAGCATTTTTTGGGGTGTTCTTTGTGCCATATATTTTTTTTTGTCGTTGTTGTTGTGAGGTTTTTAGCACTGATTCCCAAAAAAACTTGGAATATTCCTTGCAAAACCCATCCTGGAGCTGTACATTGGCTGAATTCCGTGTGCCAGAAGGATTTTCCACCTGTAATTCCTTCTTATTAAATCTCTTGGAATTGTGATGGTTTTTTTTTTTTCTCTCCTGTCTTCACTTGGCTGGGAATTTATGGGGAAAAATCCATCCCTGCTTTCCTGTGGGATGGGATTTCGTGGATCCTGGGTGGGAGTTGGGCTTTAGGATTGGTTTATTTGGGATTAAGAATATGGAAAATATTCCCTGCTGGAATGTGACCCTGGATGAGCTTTAAACTTCCAACCCAAACCATTCCAGAATTCCATCATTTTCAGTGAGGCTGGGAAGAGTGGCTGATATTCCAAAAGGGACCTCAAAATCCTGGGAAAAAAAAAAAAAATGGGATCCTCATGGATTTCCCAAGAAGAAAATCCTGCCCTGGGGAGGAGCAATCCTGGGAATTGGGACATGCTGGAAAACAGGAGGTGCTGCTGGATGGAATTCCCAAATGGATTGGGTTGGAAGGGGTTTTTTTTTTTTTAGGATCATCCAGTGCCATCCTCAGGGACACTTTCCACTATCCCAGGTTGCTCCAAATAATTTTTTTCCATGGGAAGTGGATTGGGTGAAATGATTCCTTCCATCCCAAACCATTCTGGGATTTGCTGGGATTTTTGTTCCATATTCCTGACTCCTTTTGTGGGCTGGAGGTCCTGAATTCTGTTGGAATCCTGGCTGTAAAAATTCCACAGGGGAATCCCAAAATTCCCATGTGCTTTGAGGGATTCCAAATGGGAATTCTGTGGCAAATGTGGCAACAGAACCCAAAATTGAAGATTCTGGACAGCTCAGGGATGGTTCCCTCTGCAACAACCTGGATCATCAAAGGAACCTGCAGATCCCTGCATTTGGGAATTTTTCCTTATTCAATCCTCTCCAGAACTTTTCCAGCTCCCAGAGGTGAGTCAAGCTTGGGAAACACATCCCAAAAAAAAAAAGAAACATCTTGGGAGCTGCTGTTGTATCCCAGAGTGTGAAATTCCACGATCCCAGTGCCAGCTCTGTGTCCTTAGGGCTGCTGCTTTTTCCACTTTTTTTTTTTTTTTTTTTTAATGGATTGCTGTTTCCAAGCACAGCAAATTCCCAGAGTGAGTAAAAATCCCATTCCGGGTTGGGTTTGGCTCCTCCAGGGCCTCTTGGCCTCATTTTTTTTTTTTTTTTTTTTTTTTTTGTGCTTTATTACAGCAAATGCCCACGGGGTATTTTTTGGGAGAGCCATTAGGTGGAACAGAGGGATGAAGGGGGGCCAGGAAAAAAAAAAGGGAAAAACTCCTGAAATGCATCGTTTTCCACCTTTCCATAAAAAAAAAAAAAGGGAACACTGAAGCTCATAAACACCCCTGGAGAACGGGGTGAGGTTTTTTTCCCCCCTTTCTCCTTGGCTGTAACCACGGTTGGGGATTTTTAATTTTTTTTAAATCCACGGAAATAACGGGGGGAAAAAAATAAATCCTGTTCCGATTGACAAGGAAATACCTTGTGCCAAATTCCTTAAAAAAAATCAAGAAGGAAAGGAAAGGAAAAGGAAAGGAAAGGGGGTGGGAATTGTGCATGGATATGGCTGGATGGGAATGGGAGCGTGGATTGGGAATTTCAAATTGTGCTGTGGATCCTGGTTGTGGGGTAACACAATTCCAGGATGGGTTGGGTGGGAATTGACCTTAAGGATGATCCCAGGGATTTCCCCTGTCCCAGGGTGCCCCAACCTGGCCTTGGACATTCCAGGGATCCAGGGGCAGCCACAGCAAATCTGGGAATTCCAGGAATCCCATCCCAATATTCCATCTAAATCCACTTCTTCCAGCTCAAAGCCATTCCCTGTGTGCTGTCCCTCCATGCCTTGTCCCCAGTCCCTCTCCAGCTCTCCTGGAGCCCCTTCAGGCCCTGCCAGGGGCTCTGAGCTCTCCCTGGAGCCTTCTCCTCTCCAGGGGAACATTCCCAGCTCTCCCAGCCCTGTGGGATTTGATGGCTGAAGCTCTTGGGAGATGGATCCCACCAGGGACATCCCACCTGGGACCCCCAAGGCCAGTTTGGAGCAGCCTGGGATAGTGGGAATTGTCCCTGCCCACGGCAGGGCTGGCACTGGATCATCCTTCAGGTCCCTTCCAACCCAAACCTTCCTGGATTTCCATTATTCCATGAGAAAGAGCTTTTCTTTTTTTTTTTTTTCTCTTTTTTACGGCACAAAATCTCCAGCAGTCCCATTTTCTAAACTGGGGAGGCTTTTTTGGGAAGTCCCATGTCCATAAACTCTGTGCTGAGGGAAAAGATGGGTTTTTTTTGGGAAGTGGAGCAGCTCTAAAACAATTCCACCTCTGTCATTCCTGGTGCTGGGATCTCATGATTTGTGTCTGAGTTAATGGCAGGGATCCATTTCAGGCTTCATCCACAGAAACTCTGGATAAAAATCTCCCTGATATTGGGGAGATTCCAAATCCCCTCTTTTCTGGAACCACCTGGGTGTGCCAGTTTTGCTGTTAACGGGTTTTGTGGTTCCCAAAAAACTGAGAATTTCAAGGAAAGGAGGAGATTTGGGTGGTGGAGGAGCCATTTCCCCCTCGTGGCTTCGGCTTGGAAGGTGGATGGAACATTCCTGGAGCTCTGCAAGTGCTGGGATCTCCTCCCTGACAATTCCAAAGCTGCCCTGACACTCCCAGGCTGCAGGAGGAGGGATGGAAAAGCCAAGGGCAGCCCTTGAACTTCCATGATCCTGGTTGGTCCCTTCCCATTCGAATTCCAGGATTTTCTGCTGAGATTCCCTGTGGGATACAGAAAATGAGGGAACAGGGATGACTTAAAATCCTTTTGGGGTTTTTTTAGGGGGCTTGGATCAGCTTTTCCAGCTGATTTTTTTGGGGCTTTGTCAGCTGGATCAGGGACCATCCTGTTCCTGAGGCTCAGAATTCCTGTTGTATATCCTGGGACAAATCTGGGAATCTCCACCTTCAGGATGGGATAAGAACTTCTCAGTTCAGGATTTCAGGGCTGGTGCCTCTGGAAAACATGGAAAACCTGCAATATTTGGAATTTTTTGTGGCCTTGTCAGCTGGATCAGGGACCAACCTGTTCCTGATGTTGAGAATTCCTGTGACATCTCCTGATAAATCTGGGACTCTCCAGCACTGGGTAAGAACATGGGAATTTAGGATTTCAGGGCTGGTGCCTTTGGAAAACATGGAGAACCTGAAATATTTGGAATTTTTTGTGGCCTTGTCAGCTGGATCAGGGACCCTCCTGTTCCTGAGGCTCAGAATTCCTGTGGCCTCTCCTGGGACAAATCTGGGAATCTCAAAAAACAATCTCAAAAACCAGGCTCAAACTCCAGCACAGGATAAAAACTTAGCTTGGCTTATCAGAGCTGATCCCTTTGGAGAACATGGAAAAGCTCACTTTTGGCATTATTAAATTTGGATTTTTTTGTGGCCTTGTCAGCTGGATCAGGGACCCTCCTGTTCCTGAGGCTCAGAATTCCTGTGGCCTCTCCTGGGACAAATCTGGGAATCTCCAGCTTCAGGACAGGATAAAACTTGTGAATTTTGGTTTTTCAGGGCTGATGCCTCTGGAAAACATGGAAAACCTCTCTAATGGCATGAGAAAATTTGGAATTTTTTTGTGGCCTTGTCAGCCTGTTCCTGATGTTGAGAATTCCTGTGACATCTCCTGATAAATCTGGGACTCTCCAGCACTGCGTAAGAACATGGGAATTTAGGATTTCAGGGCTGGTGCCTTTGGAAAACCTGAAATATTTGGAATTTTTTTGTGGCCTTGTCAGCTGGATCAGGGACCCTCCTGTTCCTGAGGCTCAGAATTCCTGTGGCCTCTCCTGGGACAAATCTGGGACTCTCCAGCACTGGGAATTTAGGATTTCAGGGCTGGTACCTTTGGAAAACCTGAAATATTTGGAATTTTTTTTGTGGCCTTTTCAGCTGGATCAGGGACCATCCTATTCCTGAGGCTCAGAATTCCTGTGGCATCTCCTGATAAATCTGGGACTCTCCAGCACTGGGAATTTAGGATTTCAGGGCTGGTGCCTTTGGAAAAGCTCAGGAAACACTTTTTTGGAGTGAACAAACGCTCTGCTGTCACCTGGGGTACAGGTGGGAGGGCAGAGCTGCTCCTGGCAGGGAATGGAGAGGGAGAAAAAAGCAGGGAAGAGCCTTTGATCCTTCTCCCATTCCTCCCATTCCAGGCCCTGCTTGTTTTTCCTGGTGGCTCCTTCCCTTTGCTGGTTTTTCCAGTTGGAAAATGTGAGCCCTGGGCTGAGCTCTGGGCACGGGGGAGATGAGCTGGGTTTTGTAAAAGCTTTGATCAACTCCTCGTTTTCCCGTGTGGGGTGGGATGGATCCAGGGTTTCATCCTTGGGGATGCTTTTCCTTTGGATTTAAAGGGTCAGGGGGAGGTGGTGGATCCCTGGATCAGGGCAAGGTGAGGCCAAGTTGGGACTTTTGGCTCCAATTGGGATTGGTTGGAGGTGAGGAAAAGCCAGGATCACAGGGGAAATGGAGCTGTTGGGAAGGGGAAAATCCACACTGGGACATTTCCCACTATCCCAGGTGATCCAAACCCCACCCAGCCTGGCCTGGGACAATTCCAGGGGCAGCCACAAATTCTCTGGGAATTCCAGCCCAGCCAGGAATTCCATCCCAATATCCCATCTAACCCCCCTGTGGCAGTGGGAGCCATTCCCTGTGTCCTGTCCCTCCATCCCTTGTCCAAAGTCTCTCTCTGTGTTTCCTGCAGCTCCTGCAGCTCCTGGAAGGTCACACTGAGCTCACTCCAGAGCTTCTCCTCTCCAGCTGAACATTCCCAGCTCTCCCAGCCTTTCCTGCTCCATCCCTGGCATCATCCTGGTGCCTCCTCTGGATTCTCTGCAGCAGCTCCAGCTCCTTCCCGTGCTGGATCCAGGGCTGGCCCAGCTCCACCTCAGTAGCCCAGACCAGCTCTAAGTAGCCCAAAACATTTAAATGCATCATGGAATGTTGGGTTTGCCTTTTGGTTTGTAGGAAATGGGAATAAAAGAAGAATTCCAAACGTTTAAATTCATTCTGGAATGCTGGATTTGCCTTTTTGATTTGTAGGAAATGGGAATAACAGAAGAATTCCAAACGTTTAAATTCATTCTGGAATGCTGGGTTTGCCTTTTGGTTTGTAGGAAATGGGAATAAAAGAAGAATTCCAAACGTTTAAATTCATTCTGGAATGCTGGGTTTGCCTTTTTGATTTGTAGGAAATGGGAATTTCCTCTGGATTCTCTGCAGCAGCTCCAGCTCCTTCCCGTGCTGGATCCAGGGCTGGCCCAGCTCTGCAGGTGGGGCCTCACCTGAGCAGGGCACAGGGACAGAATCCCCCCCCGCCCTGCCCTGGATCTCCCGGCCACATTTATTTCAGATCCTCATTTTTCCAACAAAGCTGTTGCCTTAAACTCTCCTAAGATTGTGTTTATTATCAAGTTTGATGGGTTTTTTTTTAAATTTCTCTCTGGTTTAGGATTTTTAGTCTTCATGCTTTTCGGTGTTTCTCCATGGAGAGCAGCGTGGGCACCTTTAATTTTTTTTTTTTTCCCACCGGGATCTGGGATCCACATCTCTGTGAGATTTCAAGTATTCCAGCCCTGCAGCACTGACATCCTCCAATTCCTTCAGGCTCATCCCATCTGGCAATGAGCCAGAGCAAGTTTTATCACTCCTGGAGCACAGGGACCACGTTCCAGGTGCTGCCTGAACTCCCCCTCCCCACTTTTGGGCTCCCAGGAAAGTTCATATTCCAAGAGAAAACCAGGAGGGAAAACTCAGCCAATTCCCAGCTTTCTCCAGGTGCCAAGGAGTTTGGCACTAAGCAGCTTTTTGCTGCCTGGTGTCTGGCACTGCTGGGTCTTATTTTCAACAAACCCTGTTAAAGGATTACGAGGGCCTTGTTAAAATAATGCCCTTGGAGCTCATTCCTTATTGGAAGGAAAACAAGGATAAACAGAAAGGCTCCTCTCATCCCCAGGGTTATTGCTTGGAGTGCTTTGAAAGGAGAAAAAAAGGAGGGAAACTGGCAGGAATTAGGGAATATATAAACACACACACACAGACTTGTCTGGGAATAGAAAGTGAGTTTTGTTTCATTTCTGCTTTACGGCCCTTGGAAAAAAAAAAATAAAAATAATTAACAGCTCCCCCCCCTCTCCTTAATCTAATTAATGCTGATGTTTGGCCGTTGCATGAAAAGTTTTACCTCGGAGAAATAATCAATTAAAAGGGAAAAGGGAAAGGAAGCCATTCCAAAGGGGAGTTGCTGTATTTGCCTTTTTAATGGAGCTGAATAAATGGGAATTTGAAATCCGGGGAGTTTCGTGTCGGCCGGAACGACGACAACAAAATGGGAAATTTTCAGCAGCGTTTGCCACGAGGTGCTCACGTTTTCCAAATAAAATCTGCAAGGCTTGGATGGCTCCATGGGGAGCTCAAGGCTTCCCCTTCATCCCGAGGGGGAAAACAGCAGCCAGGGAAGATCCCAACTGTGCTGATCCCTGAGGGCTCCTGTGCTTCCAGGGATCAGATCCCGCGGCTCAGGGGGTTGGATGGATGGGAAATGTCATTCCTGGTGGGATGGGGAATATCCCAGAATTCCAGGTTTATGTTGGAAGGGCCCTTAGAGATCATCCTGCTCCAACCAGGGACACCTCCCACTGTCCCAGGCTGCTCCAGCCTGGCCTTGGGCACTGCCAGGGATCCAGGGGCAGCCACAGCTGCTCTGGGAATCCCATCCCAATATCCCATCCATCCCAATATCCCATCCATCCCAATATCCCATCCCAATATCCCATCCATCCCAATATCCCATCCATCCCAATATCCCATCCCAATATCCCATCCATCCCAATATCCCATCCATCCCAATATCCCAATATCCCATCCATCCCAATATCCCATCCCAATATCCCATCCATCCCAATATCCCATCCAGCCCTGCCCTCTGGCAGTGGGAGCCATTCCCTGTGTCCTGTCCCTCCATCCCTTGGAAATCATCTCCCAATCATCTTTGAGATCGTTGTTTTATCCCAAATCCCTCTCCAGCCTGGGAGAGGAGTGGGGAGCACCCGGGATGGGTGACTGGGATTCCATTTCCCAGGTCAGTGCCTGGCATGGATTTCTCTCCCCAAATCCATGTCTGACCATGGAAGGGCCACCCTGGGCCAGCCCCAAGCCCCTCCTTGTGTCCCTGCAGGTTCCTGGGAGTGGGAATGGCACAGGGCAGGGGGTCACTGCTCTTCTGCCCAAATCTTTTGTGTCCCGAGGTGGGGGAGCTGGAGATGGATCTGGTGTTGGAATCCTGCTGGTTTCAGGCATCCATGGATTGTCTGGCAGCGAATTTGTGCTGGACGCTCCAATTCCTGATCCCATCTGAGCCTCTCTGGTTCTTCCACTGAAGCCAGGAATGGCCAATCCCTTTTCCCTTTGTCTTTTCCCTTGGATTTGATAACCCTCCATCATCTCCCCTCAATCCATCCTCAGTATTTCCATTGTTAATGATTCCTCACATCCCCTTTTTTTTAAAATTTTTTTTTGTTTGGTTTTTCTTTGTTGTTGTTGTTGTTTTTGCCTTTATCCCAAAGGATTTTTCCATCTTTATTGTGGTTTTCAGGCCTTGTTTGGCTTTGGGAGCTGCTGTGACCAGAAATGTTTGGCAGCAACATCCTGACAGGAAAGGGGATGTTTTCCTCATCCCATTCCAATGTCGGCATCACACGCTCACACCTGCACTGGCCCCTATTCCCAAAATTCCAGCCTGCTTTAATCAGATTAATGGAGCAGGCAGAAAGCCTCGACCTTTAATTAAATTTAATTAAATGAAAACGTTACACCCCCCATCCAGTCCCTTGTTTTCTTTGCTTGTACACAAGCCCGAATCCCCTGAAGGCAGGAGCAACAAATTCCCAAAGATTTTCCAGGAATGCTTTGTGGAGGTGATTGTTGCCCGAGAGGAGGGGCAGTGCCATGGATTGTTCTCACAGTTTATTGGGATTGAGTCGGGGCTGAGTGTCCAGGAACATTCCTTGGCACAAACACTTGGCTGAAATCGCTGCAGCCCTCCAGGCTTTGGGCTGAGGGTGGAAAAGATCCGGATCCATCCTTTGGGGAGCACCAGCAGCTCAATGGTTCTTTCCTTCAGATTCCTCAGGGAGCCTTTGGAAAGGCTGGTCATGTCCCAGATCACCAATATTTGAGTTTTGTTCTGATTGTGAAGCCGGAGGAGACTTTAATCTGCTCAGGGAATCCTGGGATGGTTTGGGTTGGATCCAAATCCCATCCATTCCCACCTCCTGCTTGGGCTGACACCTCCCAGGGGATCCAGCCTGGCCTTGGGCATTCCAGGGATCCAGGGGCAGCCACAGCTGCTCTGGGAATTCCAGCCCAGCCAGGAATTCCATCCCAATATTCCATCTAAATCCACTTCTTCCAGCTCACAGCCATTCCCTGTGTGCTGTCCCTCCATGCCTTGTCCCCAGTCCCTCTCCAGCTCTCCTGGAGCCCCTTCAGGCCCTGCCAGGGGCTCTGAGCTCTCCCTGGAGCCTTTTCTTCAGGATGAACATTCCCAACTCCCTCGGGAATTCTCCAGGCCCTTCCCAGCTCCCTCCCCTTCCCTGGACACGCTGGTGGAAACTGGAGCCCCTGCTCCTTCCCATCTCTGCCATTCCTTCTGCTCAGGGAGAAGAACCACTCTGTGTTTGCTGAAAATCTCCAATTCCACTTCTCCCTGTCCCGGGATTCCAGTGGTGCATCCCTCTCTTCAGATTGTCTTTAAAACCAGCAGAATTCCAAGTTTTTAGCAACAAAATTGGTGGCAGCATTCCCAAAACTTCCATGGCGGTTGCATCAGCTGGGAATGAATTTCTGACTCCCCAAGGAGATCTGAGATTTTCTGAGAGCTGGAATTTTCCCAGGAAAAGAACAAAGTGAAACATTCCAAACCTTTTCATTTCTTTATTTTATTTTTAAGGACAGGGGAAATTCTGTTTATTTTGTGTTTGCTCTGTTTGGAATCCCGAGTGTTTGAAGTGCTCCAACCTTTGCTTATCTGGGAATGTGTGGTGCCAGGAATTTCTGTGGGAATGCTGATGGTCTCACACGTGCTTGGAAAGGCTTTGTGGAACAAAGATAAAAAAAAAAAAAAAATCAAATAAAATCGAATAATTAAAAAAAAAAAAAAAAACAACAAATGAATCAAGGATTCTGCTGTCTGAAAAGGATTTCAGAACCTTCCACCCCGTGCCACCCACGTGTCCACTGAAATGGAAAATTTTAGTCTCATTTTCCACTTTTTTGTCTGTTTTTCCTCTGCCAAAATTGAAGATTTTTTTCTTTCTGCTTTTGTCCTATTTCTGCTACTTTTTTGACTTTTATTTTTTTTTTTTTAATTCCTTTCAATCAAGTTGAACTCGAGGAGATTTTATGGGTGAAGGCCTCACTTCCAGAATATCCTTCCCAATGTGATGGCATTATAATATTATATATTATAATTATTATATATTATATTATTATATTATATATATATTATAATACATTATAATATTATAATATTATAATATAATATCACCAATCTTTTGGGATGAAAGAAAAATCCAGGAAATTTCTTTCCAGAAGAAAGGATGGAATGGCCAAGCCCTCCCTTGTTAAAGCAGAAGTTTCATGAGGTTTGAACAGAGTTGGTTTGTGTGGAATTTGAAGGGATGGATTCAGGAATTCGAAGGAATCAGGGAAAAAAAAAAAACAAACAAAAACGAAAGGAGGGAAAAGATTTTGAACTTGGAGAAGGAATTTTTTTGCTGCCACATTGTAAGAAATGGGATTTTAGTGGAATTTCTCCACTCACAAATTTCATCCTCGCAGTAGCTGATGCTCCTTTCTCCAAATCCCAAATCCTGGCTGATTTCTCAGCATGAAGGATTCCAGTGTTGGCACTGGCAGTGTCCAAAAAGGAGGAAATAATGGTGCAACTCCTGGAATGTGAAAACATCCAAAAGTTTATAAAAGAGGATTAAAACTCCGGGAGAAAAAGCCTTGAGCTTGGCAGGAAGCAAAACAATTCCAATGGGAGCCAGCAAGGGAAAGCCATGAAAAAAAAAAAAAATTAAAAATTATCTGTTTATCCTGCAAATGGAGGGAGCTTGGAAATCATAAAAACTTCACAAAATCATTCCTGTTCGTGGGAATATTCAAAAATACAGAGAGAAAAAAAAAAAAAAAAAGAAGAGGGTTTTTTACTCCTTGAAAAAAACAGAAGAAATTTAAAGTTTATCAAGACTGACCCTCTGTGTGGGGGGTTTTTATGGAAAATTTTTCACTCAGTTGGGTGGGGAATATGGATAAAGTGGAAAAGCTGCCTTTTGGCAAAAACGTGGAGGAATGAGGATTAAGTGGAATTTTTTTATTTAGGCTTGAGCGTGGAAGGGAATTTTGGGAAATGAAAGGCTGCTGAATATTTAATAAAGGATGGATAAAAATGGATGTTGGCCTCAATTGGGAAAATCTGGGACACAGAGAAAACAAATGGAGCCACCAATTGATTTCTGGGGAATGTGGAGAATTCCAGAAGTGGGAAGGCCATGAGGTCATGCACCTCCCCACAACCTGCTCCCACTTTATCCAGCCCCACTGATGATCCCAGAAAATCTCTGGGAATGTTCCCAGTCACTGCTGTCCCTGGGAATTGTGCAGGGAGTCTGGGGAACAAAAATCCTTTCTTGTGTCTGCCTTTAATTACCTTTGGTCTTAATTAACTTCTGGGAGTTTCATATCAGTAATGTGGGGAAAGCAGATTTGTGTGGAGGTTTGTCTTCCACACAGGGAAAAATTGCATTCCATTTATCCCATTATCCCATCCTCCCATCCCATTATCCCATCCCATTATCCCATCCCATTATCCCATCCCATCTCATCCCATTATCCCAATATCCCATCCCATTATCCCATCCCATTATCCCATCCCATCCCATCCCATCCCATTATCCCATCCCATTATCCCATCCCATCTCATCCCATTATCCCATCCCATCCCATTATCCCATCCCATCCCATTATCCCATCCCATTCCCATCCCATCCCATCCCATCCCATTATCCCATCCCATCCCATTATCCCATCCCATCCCATTATCCCATCCCATCCCATCCCATCCCATCCCATCCCATCCCATCCCATTATCCCATCCCATCCCATCCCATCCTATCCCATCCCATCCCATTATCCCATCCCATCCCATCCCATTATCCCATCCCATCCCATTATCCCATCCCATCCCATTATCCCATCCCATCCCATTATCCCATCCCATCCCATCCCATCCCATCCCATCCCATCCCATCCCATCCCATCCCATCCCATCCCATCCCATCCCATCCCATTATCCCATCCTATCCCATCCCATTATCCCATCCCATCCCATTATCCCATCCCATCCCATCCCATCCCATCCCATCCCATCCCATCCCATCCCATCCCATTATCCCATCCCATCCCATTATCCCATCCCATCCCATCCCATCCCATCCCATTATCCCATCCCATCCCATCCCATCCCATCCCATCACCTTATCCCATCCCATCCCATTATCCCATCCCATAATCCCCTGCCATCTCTGGGGGCTTTCCCCAATGCCACTGGAATTCCCTGAGCTCCTGGAGGGATCATGGAGATGATCCTGGACAGTTCCCAGTTCTCTTATTCCCCTTGGACCAACAGCAAAGTCCCCCCCCTCTCTCTGATTTTTCATTCCTCATTTGACCAAAAATTCCAGTTGGATTGAAGGATCTCGCTGGATTGGAGAGCTGGAGGGGACAGGTGGAATCAGGAATTTCCAGGGAGATTTGTGGCCTTCCCGTGCTTAAAGGGAGGCTTTAAAAAAAAAAAAATTAGGGAGAGGGATTTTTTACACAGGCAGGTGGTGATAGGAAAAATGGGAATGGTTTTAAATTAAAAGAGGGAAGATTTCGATTGGAAGTTGGGAGGAAATTCCTCCCTGTGAGGCCCTGGATCCCTGGAAGTGTCCAAGGCCAGGCTGGACAGGGCTTGGAGCAGCCTGGGAATGTGGGAGGTGCTGGGGTTGGAATGAGATGATCCTTCCAACCCAAACCATCCCGGGATTTGATAATTCTGGGATAAGGAGTGAAATCTCTGGGTCAGGGAATCTTCTGGACACACCAAATAAAATGATGGGGAAATGGAACCCTGAGAGAAGGAAAAGCTTTTCCACACCCTATGGAAGCAGACCAAGCAGCAGCACAGCAATGCCACAGGATTCAGGGACTGGGATTTTCCCTATCCAGGAAAAACAGCCACTCCATGGCTAAATATGAGCAGATTGAAAGATTTTAGGATTGAGGGAACCTTCATCCATAACGTGGAAGAAGCCTTAGGAGGTCATGGATTTTTTTCCATAGTGTCTGGAAGAGCTGGCACTGCTCCCACTTGGAGAGGGAGCACATTCCCAGAGCAGAGTTTTGTGTCCAAAAGGGACAATGAAACAGAAAATCCGGGATCTTAAAATCCAGGAAGTGTGAAAATCATCCAAGTCACGCCTGGGAATTTTCACAGCCCTTGGAATTTTCTCCTCATTATATTGGAGAGTAAAAACCCGGTGGTTCTGGAGGGTCAGGGACACTTTGATTCCCAAATATCCTTCAGGCACTTGGGGATGTTGAGCTGAGGATTCGAAGGGTCTTTTCCAAACTAAGTTATCCTAAAATTCCGTGATTTTGGTGGTCAGTCATGGAAAAGGCAAATCCACGAAGCAGCTGAGTCTCTCCTCAAATCCCTGCTCAGGGATCCTCTGCAGGACAACTCTCAAGGCCAGGGATTCACCAGTGGATTTGAATATCCCTGAATACCTGCCCAATAATCCAGGAGCTGGAGCTGAACTCCAAATCCTGCTCCTGCTCAGCCTCACCCGTGGGAATGTCCCCAAAGTGTCCAGAAAGGACAATTCCCACTCATTGGTGTGGCCAAGGACTGATCCCACACAAATCCCACAGCATCCCCTTGCTCTATCCCAGATCCGGAGAAAATCCCGTGGGATTATTGCCCAGTAACACCAGGAAAAAGGTTGGAATATTAGAGAAGAATCAGGAAGGAGGAGCTGGAGGATGATGCAGAACTGGATAATGGGAGGGAACATCACTGACCTTAAAAATCCGGGAATATGAGGGAGAAGATGAAATTAACTGAGGAAGCCAATAGGAAAAAGCATCCTTTGGGAAAACATCTCCAGAAAATTCTTTGGGAAGGTTTCGCTGCCGGTGCCGAGGGTTCGCTGCCCAAATTCCCGGGGGAAATTCCAGGGCACAAAACCTCTTTCCAGATTCCCCGAGCGGCTGCGGGTTGGCTTCCCAGAAGGGGTCAGTGTTTGCCAAGGATTTGTGAGCAATTCCCCTGGCTCTTCCAAAGGGAAAGCGAAATGCCGGGATGGAGAAATTTGGGAATAGCGGGAGCGGCTGCAGCCTCAGGTGAAACCGAGCTCAGTGCAAACGGATAATTTGAGAAATAATTGACCTCAAATTGCCGGGATGTGGGAATTGAGCTTGGAGCGAGAGGGGGATGAGATGGGAATTGTGCTTGGAAATCCCAGAATGTGGGAATTAGGCTTGGAGTGAGAAGAGGGGATGGGATGGGAATATTGTGCTCAGGAATTCCAAAATCTTGGAATTAGCTCTGCCCTGGAATGAGAGGGGGATGAGATGGGAATATTGTGCTCAGGAATCATAAAATGTGGGAATTAGCTTTGTGTTGGAGCAAGCAGGGGGATGGGATGAGATGGGATGACAAATGGATAGGGAGGAGAAGAGGGAGGGGAGGGATAAAGGAGGGGGAGGGGGGGGGGGGATGGGAAAGGGAGGGGGGAAAAGGGGGGGGGGGGGGGGGATGGGAATACTGTGCTCAGAAATTCCAAAATCTTGGAATTAGCACTGCCCTGGAATGAGGGGGAGAAGAGATGGGAATCTTGTGCTCAGGAATCCTAAAATACGGGAATTAGCTTTGCCTTGGAGTGAGAAGAGGGGATGGGATGGGAATATTGTGCTCAGGAATTCCAAAATCTTGGAATTAGCTCTGCCTTGGAGTGAGAAAAGGGGATGGGATGGGATGGGATGGAATGGGATAATGGGATAATGGGATAATGGGATAATGGGATGGGATGGAATAATGGGATGGGACAATGGGATGGGATAATGGGATGGGAATATTGTGCTCAGAAAAGTTTTTACCATTCCCATTTTCTTTCCCTAAATCTCCTCTCGGGTGCTCCACCAGGAAAATCCTTTTCCCTGCTTTGAAGTTCTGGAAAAGTCCAACCCTGGCAGCACAGATGGATCTCAGGAAAATCTCGTGGAGCCCTGGGCCCTCCAGAGCAGTTGTGGAATTATTGAATCTGAAGGTGCCTCAAAACCAGGGAAAAGTGGGAACATCCTGGTTCTCCAGAACCTTCCCCCTGCACCAGCAGCACTTTCCCCTAATCCCATTCCTGGTTTTTTTCTCTCCCAAATCCCATAGGGATCCATCCCTCTGGATTTATATTTTTACAACCTATTCTATCAATATATAAAAAGATATTAATATAAATTTATAATATGTGAATTTATTTATAGAAATATAATATAGAGATATAAACCCAAAATATTTTTATTTTTTGATGCTGGGATCAACTTTAAAAGCTGATGATTCCCGAAATTTGGGGAGACCCTGGAACCTTCTGTCTGCAATTCCATCTCTTCTCTTTTCCACTGGTGTCTTATCCAAATTTGAGCTTGAAATCCCTGGAAAGTCACCCTGAGGAAAGGCACTGGTGATTCTGGTGGATGGAAAGATTGGAAAAATGGGCATGAAATCCATGTGGAAATCCTTGGATTGCTGCAGTGAGGGGGAAGATCCTAAAAAAAAGAACTTAAAAAGAAGATCCAAGGTAAGAAACAAAGAAAGGAAAAGAGGAGAATGGGGACACAGGTGACATCCCAGGAATATTTCAGTTGCTCACAACGAGGATAAACTTTTTTTCCTGGTGAAACGAGCTATAAATCATTGGATAAATAACAATTAAAAGCCCTTTAAAAAAAAAAAAAAAAAAGATATTTCCTGTTAAAACCCTGGGATTAAATATTTCACCTCATAAAAGCCAATGCTTCCTCCTGGATCTCCAGAATTGGAGATTCTGGGCTTTGGATTCAGCCCAGATTTGCAGCTTGGAGGAATTTCCAGAGCAGGATCCCACCTGATTCCATGCACGGATTGGAATTGCTGGAAAAGCCAACCCGAGCTCGCCAGAATCCTTCAAATGAGGGCAAAACTTTTTACAAAAAGCCAAAAGGGAAATATTTCCTTATTTTAACCCTCTTCCCTTTTCTCCACCTGTCAAGAAAAACCCGAAACCTTTCCGATTCTGTTTGCTCTTCCTTGTCATCCAGGCAAATTTCAGTCACAAGGACAATTCCTTGGATTTCAAAAAAAAAAAAATTCATAGGAATTTCTGGGAATTCCATGAGGAAATCACAATGATTTTTGGCTGTGGTTTGGATGAACCAGCTGTCACTGTTACAGCATTCCTGGCATTGGTTTTTTTTAAGGAAAATCACTTTTTTTTTTCCATGGATCTGTGGGATGGAGAAATTCCAGTTGTGTCCATCCCCTGGAAGCTCCCTGGGAATCCTCACCCCTGGCCCACGATAGGAAACCCCTTCCTGAGCGAACTCTTTTGGGATTTCTGCTCCGAATTTTGGGGATTCTGCTTCTCATCCTCTATGGAATCCCACATGGTCGGCTTCCTTTTGAAAACATTCCCGAAATTTGGGGTTTTAATTGACACACTGAGAGTTCTGCTCCCAAAAACCAGAGCAATGGCATCTCCTGGAATGAATCCCAACATCTGGAAGCCCAGGAATTAGGGGGGGATGTAAAAAATGGGAATTTTTTTGTTGTTGTGCGGGGTGTGAGGAGGGCGAGTCAGGAGCTGATCCAGCTCCACTTCCTTCATCTCATTCCCTTCCAACCTTCCCCCTGCACACGATCCAGCAAAGGGAGGAATTCCACACCTTGGGATTTCCCCCGGGAAAAAAGGGAAATCAAAGGAACTGAGACCCTTGGAGGGCGAGTTTTAACGAAAACTGCTTTTCGTGGGATGTGTCCCTGCCTATGGAATCCTCAAGTCTTTTCCAGCCCAAACCATCGTGGAGTTCTGGTCACACGAAATTGATTTAGTTTAAAACGAATTAAAAATCAGGTTTCCAATCGAATTAGGCTTAACTAAAAATGAGGCTTAATTGAATTGAAAATTGAGCAAACATTTTGCTTTTTGCGCTCACTTCCAGCTGGGCTCCAGATCTTCACTTCCAATGGCATGGGGAAAAAAAACTGGAATATCAGATGGAATTCCTGGATCTTTGTCTCCATAAATCCTGGGAGTGATTCAGCTACAAAAGTTCACCAAGGTATTGAAAATATGAATTGTAAGATTTGTATTCCCAATTCCATCCACTAAAATGTCCATGTTTGGAAGAACTTTTATTTTTTTACCTCCTTTCCCATTTTTAGTGATCTGCAGATCCTGATTTGTCCCACCAGTGATGATTTATTAAAAAAAAAATCTAAAAAAAGAAGGATTTTGAAGCATTTTTGGTGTTTTCTTGGTTTGTTTCTTTGGTTTTTTTTTTTCTTTTTTTTTTTTTTTTTTGTTTTTTGGGGGGGTTTGTTTTTTTTTTTTTTGTTTTTGTTTTTTTGTTTTTGGTTTTCTGGGTTTTTTGGGGTTTTTTTTGTTTTGGGGGGTTTTTTGGTTTTTTTTTGTTTTTTTGAGTTTTTTTTTTATTTTTTGGGTTTGTTTTGTTTTGTTTTGGGTTTTTTTTGGGTTCGGTTTTGAGGTTTTTGTTTGGGTTTCTGGAGTTTTTTTTGTTTGTTTTCTTTTTGTTTATGGGAGTGTTTTTTGGTCCTTTTTTGGCATTTTTTTTATGGACCTGGTTTGGAATATAACTGGAAAAGAGGAGCAGGGATCAGAGAGGCAGAAGAAAAAAAAAAAAAACCAAAAATCAGGAAGGGATCTTACCTTGGTAAAATATTGAGCGATTAAACAGAAAATTAATGATTTTAAAATAAAATCAGGATTTATCCCAATGTCTTCCTTCACAGCTGATAAACTCCACAGCTCCAGGAATATGGTTGTGCTGGCTGCAATTTTTCCTGGGAAATCTCTCATCCAACCTTCCCCTTGGAGCAAGGAGAGACAAAGGAATTCTGGAATTTTCACTGGCTCCATCAAGATCCAGAACAAAAACCAAAGTTTTTGGAAAGGGCTTGGAGCAACCTGGGGGAGTGGGAGGTGCATGGAATGAGATGATCTTGAAGGTCCCTTCCACCCCAAAATATTCCCATTATGTATTTCTCTCATTATTAATTACAAAATAGATATTTTTAATTATTATTTTGCCTCTCACAGGAATTAGGAGCATTCCCAACTCAACACCCCAGAATCCCAAACTCCAGTTTCCCTTTGGGATCCAGTTTTGATGGAATATTTCCCCAAAATCTCTGGGGCAGGATGGAATTTGTTAACCAAGAAATAAATAACGAAGACAAAACCAAAACTGACCGACAGCATCCACACATCCCTGATTCCCTGCTCCCAAATTATGAATTTCTCTCAATATTAGATAAAAAATAGATATTTTTAATTATTATTTTCCCTCTCACAGGAAGTAGGAGCATTCCCAACTCAAAACCCCAGAATCCCAACCCTCGATTTCCCTTTGGGATCCAGTTTGGATGGAACATTTTCTTTCTTTTGATGGAATATTTTCTTTCTTTTGATGGAACATTTTCTTAAGGAAAACTTGGAAAGCTCTGGGGCTCTTGTTAACCAAGAAATAAATAACGAAGACAAAACCAAAACTGATTCCCTGCTGCCAAATTCCTGCTCCAGCTTTTCCCAGTTTTTTTTTTCCTCTTCCCCTTTCTCGGGGCTGGGAAGGGCAGGGCGGGATCAGGGATTCCTTTGGCCGTGTTTTTTGATCAGACAAAGGCAGGAAGGGCTATTGGAATATCATTGATCAGTATTGATCAGACAAAGGCAGGAAGGGCTATTGGGAAATCATTGATCAGCATTGATCAGACAAAGGCAGGAAGGGCTATTGGAAAATCATTGATCAGTATTGATCAGACAAAGGCAGGAAGGGCTATTGGGAAATCATTGATCAGCATTGATCAGACAAAGGCAGGAAGGGCTATTGGGAAATCATTGATCAGCATTGATCAGACAAAGGCAGGAAGGGCTATTGGAAAATCATTGATCAGTATTGATCAGACAAAGGCAGGAAGGGCTATTGGAATATCATTGATCAGTATTGATCAGACAAAGGCAGGAAGGGCTATTGGGAAATCATTGATCAGCATTGATCAGACAAAGGCAGGAAGGGCTATTGGAATATCATTGATCAGCATTGATCAGACAAAGGCAGGAAGGGCTATTGGAATATCATTGATCAGTATTGATCAGACAAAGGCAGGAAGGGCTATTGGGAAATCATTGATCAGCATTGATCAGACAAAGGCAGGAAGGGCTATTGGAAAATCATTGATCAGTATTGATCAGACAAAGGCAGGAAGGGCTATTGGGAAATCATTGATCAGCATTGATCAGACAAAGGCAGGAAGGGCTATTGGGAAATCATTGATCAGCATTGATCAGACAAAGGCAGGAAGGGCTATTGGAATATCATTGATCAGTATTGATCAGACAAAGGCAGGAAGGGCTATTGGGAAATCATTGATCAGCATTGATCAGACAAAGGCAG